>CM070609.1:41575974-42203748 GCA_036346395.1 Hsuehochloa calcarea
CAAATCTTGCGGTGCTAGTACTGAACAAACATTCAATCTAAAGACAGAAAACATACATGATACCCACATCTGCCACCTATGGTTTTGGGCAACTGTGACAAACCCTTTTACAGGAACAACTAGAACAAACCAAACAAAACATTTTGATATCCCTCTACCACATGATATAGCAATTTGAACTGAAGAGGATCACAATACTCGATAGATATACCATATGTTCATGAGCACCACATCAAGAAACATTTTATAGGCTGCTCAATGAGCCAGGTTCATATTGACACACTTGCCAAACAAACACAAGGCCTCATTTTTCATATATTCAGCAATTGTTCACCATGTGTTTGTCTAATCTAAAAATTCTCAATTCGTATCACTATATCAGAGCCATGCCATGTACAAACCAATGTGCAAATTGATAATGCTATTACTTACTCCCTTAACCATAAGTGAAAAACGCATGCTCACTGAAATGATCAAGTGAGCACTATCTTAGGCACGGTTGAAAATTTACTTGACAAATTGACATAAATTAAGAATCCATCACATGTTGTGTTGGCCTCGGCACCCCGAGCTTGATCTGTATCTTCATCTGCTTAGTGTTCACCCCGGGTATCGACCCTGCACAAGAAATCCATAGCCAAAGCAACTTAATTCACCTACAATCGAGAAACAAGCAAGAAAGGGAAGCTCTTGGCGTGAAGGCAAGGTGTTCGACGGAATGGCTGATAGACAGGGAAGTGGGCTAGGTTACCGCGGCGGAAGGTGGGGATGGAGTTGGAGGAGATGGCGTCCTTGCAGGCGTGCACGGTGGCGGCGGCGGCGATGTCCTGGCTGTGCTGGTCGTAGTCGGCGCCCATCTCCACGAACAGCAGCTTCATGGCCTCCCCCCGCCCCTTGTTCCTGGCCATCGCACGTCTGGGGCTGGGCTGCCGCCATGGAAGAGGAAGCGAGGGCTCTCGTAGCCCCGGCTGTTGGCGGCGCACTCGACGGCCGGCGCCGCCTAGGGCTTCGACAAGAAAATCGCCGCTCGGTCGCGAGTGCGAGAGGATATGACGACGCTCAGGGGATGCGAATCGGTACGCTCGGGGTGTCTCGCGGTGGGATGTAATTTATTTTTCCTTATTGAAAGTTAGTTTCCTGCCAGAATTCACAAAATGTATTTTTCTTTATTGAAAGTTAGCTTCTCCTCGTTATTAGTTTATTTTTAAGACAACTTCTTACGAAAATAAAAATTTAGTGGTTTTAAGAATTTAAGTGTTTGGCATAGCTCCATAAGAAACTAGGAGTAGGGGTCGTACCAAAATGGTCTAAGTGTGTATATCCTTTAAAACTGCCAGGACATCCCATGATGCTTCACCATTTGACCCTCTTGAAAGTTTGCTAAGGATACTATGCTCACTAACCAAATAAACTATCAGGCAAAATTGGCTATAGGTTAGTGAACATTGTGGTATTTGTTTTAGGACATTGTTTTTTTTTGGTTATTTGCTAAAGGACACTTCGACCATTAAAATAATATATTTGGCTAAAATAGTATAGAGAAGATGAGTGAAAAGTTTATTTTACCTATGTTAGTTGGGGAGAGAAAATATGAAATGTGATCAAATCGCCCTCTTCTCTTCTTCCTTCTAATCTCATGAAGAGGGCATGCAATTTGGCCATATTTCATATTTCTCTCCCTAACTAATAGGGGTAAAATAGACGTTCCACCCACCTTCTCTATCCTCTCTCTGGAGAAGGGGACAATTTGGCCATATTTCAGAATTTTTTCTTCTCAAATGATAAGGACAAAATATACTTTTTACCTACCATTAATAGCCGGAGTATCTTTTTGCAAATAGCCATGATTTTGTAGCATGCTTGGGCAAAGACACAAAAGCCGGCAGGTGTCCTTTAGCTAATTTTGCCAAACCATTAATATCCCATAAATTATCCAGCTTTTACACCAAAGCTTAATAATCAAAAGTTTTAACAAATAATATTACCAAGCACTTCTGGTTATATTTATTATCTACAACATATTTATTCCTACATCGGTTGGTGTTATTCATTATGAGTTGCCATAACAAAGTGCAGATTTTATAATAATTGTATTATAAAACCAATGCATTAGAATTTCTAACTTCAAAACAGGGCAACATGTGATACCTCACTATTTTACTTTGAATAGAGTCTGCTGAACTTCTTATTACGTTTGTCGTCCATAGCAGTTTTACCAAGTCAGCAGATCTTATCTTATGTGAGATGATAATCATACCATAATTAATTTTCTATTAAAACATTTATGTCTATCTATAAAATCTACCGCAGTGTAAGCCGTTCACAAGCCCACAACCACAACACAACGGCTAATTCCATTACTTAAGCACAAATCCAATAATATCAAGGGGTGGATCTGCAAAACCACACGCGCACGTCTCCTCCCCTCCCTGCTCGTCGCATCTCCCGGGCGCGAAGCTTCGCGCGATCCCTCTGGCCTCTCCATGGCGCGGCGGGCCCACCACCTGACGGAGGTGGCCCTCCTCGCGTCCGCCCCCGGAGATCTCGCCGCTGCGGGGGCCGGCGAGCGGGAGGGGTGGCTGGACGATCCCGCCGTGCTCCCCTCGCTCGGGCCCCGCGCGCGCGCCCTCGCGGTGGCCAGCGCGGCGCGATCCGTTCTGGTGCTCGTCCCGATCGCCGGAGGCGGCGGCGGCAGGGGGGTCACCGTGAAGCCCGCGCTGGGGCCCGACGAGGGCCGGATCTCCACCGTGGAGTGGGTCCCGCTCGGCGGAGAGGACGCGGATGGGGAGGAGGGGGTGGCCGTGGCGGTGGGCACGGACGCCGGGTGGATCCTGTTCTACTCCCTCGCCGGCGATCTACTGCACAAGCAGGTCTGTGTTATGATCCCTCCCTCTCTCTATAAACTCTAAAAACTCTGTAGTAATTCTTCGTAGAAGTTTTAGATTTCTAGGCTTTATAGGGTTTGTAGAATCAGGGAAGTTTGTTGTTAGTAATTTCTTGCTTTTGCTGGAGTTATCGGATGCTCTTATTACGATTGCAGAGTTAGCAAAGATTTTGGTGAAATCTTGGAAATTTTTAGCACGTTCGTAGCTAGGTAGGTTCTGTAAATTGCAAATATAGGATTTTTTTTTCTAGAAATTGGCAGGGTTTGTGTATGATTAGTTCTTCAGGCAGTGCTTTTTGGACGCTATTAGAATGTACATGGAGGCTTCCTAGTTCCTAAGCTAGTTTTGAGTTATCATAAGCAAAAGAATGCCCTGATTAAAAGAGGGTACCACAGACACTTTCTTTTGGTAACGGTTAGATTTCTTATTTTAAAATTGCAATACACTCTCTTACAGTTAGAATTCTAATCCAATATGGTTGGTAGCATATATTTATATATTTTTTCCTTGTAGTATTTTACAAGAACAGGCCAAATAATTGTGCGAGAAACAGTCTTCTTTAATTACTGTTTGTTCTGTAGGCAGCTTGTGTATTCTCAAAGGTAGTACGGGCAAAAGATACCCTTCTTAAAAGATGATTCTATCATTCTGCTTCCATTTATCATGTTGTCGTCTTCCTTGAGCAGACATGCATATTTCTTTTGGCATTTCTTTATTTCTTATCGCTAATAGTGTGATATTTGTATTTGCTTATTTTAGAGTATATATCCTGCAAATATACTGAAACTTAACTTCCGTGAGAGGAAGGAAAACGCTTGGGAAGATTCTGGTTCGGATGAGCTTGCTGTGGTTTTTCCTGGTGTTATTGCACGTTTTGATGGTGCTGACCTTCAGGTTTCTACAAATCTTCCTTTATTTTTCTATAAGAATTTGAGATATCATATTTTGGTGGATATGCTAATTCAGAAGCAATCCTCATCATTTTATTTTAGAGAAACTTTCCCATCAATTTGGGGACCCTGGTGAATGCAAATAAGAAACCTTTGCAAGTAGAAAGCACTAATTGTGTAAAATTGAGTTGTATGCACTGAACTTTCATGTGTTCTGAAATAGATGTTGATTTTTTTTCATTCTATTAATTTATAGTCAGCACTAAATGCAACTATGCTTCTAGATTTTGACATTTTACCTTCATGTTATAAACGCCCCCCCCCCCCCCCCCCCGCGGAAAAATTAAAAATAGACACCTGTACCTGTACCTTCATAGCTATTGCTCTTGTATGGAAAGCCGCTATCAGTCTTTTAAAAAAAATCCCTGAATTGTTCCACTCTACACCCAATACGTGCCGTGCCACCTTCTATTCTAGAGACATGGGAAAATTTCTTTCCAAATTTGATCCGATGATCGAGATTGGAGTTTTCATTTTAAGTGTGGTCCTGCTAGGTATGCTCCTTTTGTGTTTGTTCCCCCAAAATACTATTCTATTTATACCCTTCCTTTTAGTTTATAGTTTTCTTGCCTGCAGTAACCATTTCCACCAAGAATAGAAGCTTTCGAGAGATGCAATCTTGTATTAATTGCAACGGACAATGTTTTAGGTAAACAAGTACAGAAGGGCATGGTAATAACTTCAAACACTATCAACGGGCTGTTCATCAATGGTAGGAATATATTTGGAGTGAGATTTTGTTTTCGACGAACACTGCCAATGTTTTATATTGGAGGGATACATATCTATATTCCAGTCATAAATGGTGATATCAATTTTTTTCAACTAAACTAAGTCACCGATCTGTAAGCACTATATGGCATCTAGCTTCTACAGTCATGATAAATCTTTTTCCAATAGTGCATGCTTCATACACAGAACATTTCAATGCTCAGAAGCCAGCATTGTAATTATCAGTCTTTCTGTGTATGTTCAACAGTAGTTCTTGCCTTTGTTACTTGCAGAGCATGCTTCAAAAATCATTCCAAGAAGTTAAATCACGCCTGTGGAAAGATAAGTTTGAACATGAAGATGCTGAGGACGAGACTTCCTTTGGAAGGATACCTTTTCAGATTTGGAACGTAAGCAAGTTCGGTTCTTGTGCTGATGCTTCAATTGTTGGGCTGATGCCGCCTCCCTTATTAGAACTTCAGGTGACTTGCCCTCTCAACTTTCTTTGCCTGCCGTAGTGCTGCTACATGTCAGAAATTGCTATACAGATCCAGTTTGTCTTTATGATTATTATTTCAGTTTTTTGTGCCCTGTTTCGTCTAAAAAGTTACCTTTAATGGAAGTTTTCAGTTACTACCGTATTGAATTCAGCTGCTTTTATATTGCTGGGCAGTCGGGTCAGCGCCACTACTGTGCCATTGCAGTTGGAGAGGATGCTGTAGTTTCAGCATATAGGTGAGTTCCACTACTCATTGGCTTGACCATTTCTGATCGGGGTGATCATTCTACTAGCTTTTATGTAGTCTGTGTGCATGCAGTATTTGTTCTTCCATCATGAGTTCTATGGTTTTGGTTTAGCCAAGACATGATTGGGCCTGTCTGTCCTGCATGACAATTATAATTTATAGACACACATTTTTCCAATCAAAATTATATTGCAACGTGAATTACCATGACCATATAACATCTTTGATTCAGATGATCAGATCTGAATCAATGCAATTGATTCAGAATAATATCATCTGCTCTGAATGCTAACAGTGAAAAGTGGGAAGATGATACTGCACTGTTGTTTATTTTACCTTTTTTTGACTATCCTAAATCGTAACATTGGGTGGCTCTACAGGCTATCAGAAGACAGAAGCAGGTCAATTGTTGGAGCAATTTTGTCAAGAGGTGTAGCTGCAACATTTTCGACAATATCATCTTTGTCCAAAATTCTATGGCGGACTGAACCATCACCAACTAAGAAATCACGACCAAAGCCTCAATCATTTGCAAGAAGTAATGGCTTAAATAGTTAAGTTTCAATTATCTTTTAAAAATATTGAATTTGTTCCTTATGGTTATCTATGCTGCAGCGTCACCTCTAACTTGCTTGAAAGACTCACCGAGGAAAGGAGAACGGCTTACGCTATCCCCAAGTGGTACGTTGGCTGCCATAACTGATTCTCTTGGCCGGATTCTACTGCTGGACACTCATGCCCTTGTGGCTGTACGGTTATGGAAGGTAAATCAGTTTAGTTACAACTTATTTTTTTTTCAAATAATCTACAAGAAATAGTAAACTACATACTTGGAGTATAACTAACAAAAGTTACAGATTTAGGTGAAAGAAATACGACTATATTGTTAGCCGTTGTTGTATTGCAATAGCCCAAGGGGTAATATATAGTACAAAGACATACACAAGAGTAACTCTAGACTAAGAGTGGAATACCAGAAATACCCTTAACACCCCCCTGAAATGCAAGGCATATGCAATAACATTGCATTTGAAAGGGTCGACATTACAATAGGGAAAATATGAAGTCTAGGTCTTGATAACATTGTCGTAGCGTGCAGCTCTTGGAAAATATATCGAGTGTCAAAAGATCTCCCGTCTGGGGTCGTGCGATAGCCCATAAAGCACAAGGTGCAAGGGTTGAGAAAGCAGAGGCAAGTGGGAGCAAAGTCAACCGCGACAACACGACGAAGAAAATGATGCAACCGACATAAATAAAGAGGGTTGTCAAATCACGCCGAAGATGATAGATAGAAACATGGCGGCACATATCGAAGTCCGAGACGACGGCGACGCAGTGCATAAGAAGCGTAGTGCGGAAGAAGCGCGACAGCCTTAGATGCTCGTGGCGGCTCGAGAGAAGCGGTGGCATCATAACGCCTTCTACGATCCGCAGCAGCAAGAGAAAAGCGCGGTTGCCATGCGAAAGGAAACAAGAAGGCCACACTCGATCCAAGAGGACGAACCGCGGCTAGCAAAGTAATCAGCAGACTGACAAGGAATTTTTGGACTCGCACGGCTTAGGCGAACTCAATGATAGAATGTTATAGACTTGGATGGACTGAAAGGAAAAAAAGGACTTAAAGGAACAACAGATACTAGTACCAGAAGATTTAATAGTGAAAGAAGCCACCGCAAGAAATCGGAGCCAAGAAACCAAAGCGTGCTAAAACTCAATCTGACCTAGAGGAGATGTTGGAGCCGATCACCAAGCCGGAGTTGGTAAAGAATCCGAGCCGTGAAGCCGAAGCGGCTCGACCAGATCCGTTATAAACTAGATCACAAGTGGGTCCTTCCTTCCTCTCTTCCCACTAGCGTGGCCGGCGATGTGGAGCGAATAGGCGGCGACCGAGCGCCGCTGCAGCGCGCCTGAGGTGATGTGGTGACGGCTGAGCAGCGCGCCGAGGAGGTGGCGACGGCCGAGCCCGAGAGTGCCGCGCTTGATCCAGTGTCGCTGCATCGCCGAGGCGGCGAGGATGGCTCGAGCAAAGGAGGCTGCGGGCGCTGTGAAGCCGGGCGAGGCCGGAGATCGCCGCGACGACGCCGTGGAACATCACGGTGAGCGGTGCCGCCGCTGCGTCCCCAACCTCACGGACCTTGCCCCGCTTAGGTGCGAGTGCCGCTTAGGGATGTTAGCGGTGGCTAGATCCGGCGAGGCAACGTTGGCGCGCCGATCCGGCGAGGCGACGCCGGAGGCACCTCAAGGTAGGGACGCCCGCTTGTCGCTTGCTCAGCTGCTGCTTCTACTAAAGAAAATAAGCTACAACTAGAGGTGGCTGCCCCGGAGTGAAGATTGCTCTTTCCGGGCAAGCGCAATGCAGGGAAGAGAAGAGGATGGAGGCTAGGGTTTGAACCTTAGCTCGATACTATGTTAGATGGAGAGGAGTGCAAATGTGAATAGTTAGTTGTATTGCAATAGCCCAAGGGGCAATATATAGTTCAAGGACACATAAGAGTAAACCCTAGACTATGAGTGGAATATAAAAATACTTTTAACAACATATATCAGGCTGGTGGTGTGGTTGTTGGTTCAGTCTCCACCGAAACCATATTTTTCTCTTTAAGATTTAGTCTATTTGTCCAATTAGGTAGGTTTGGGTTTCTAATTAGGTCTAGGTTTACATTTACAATTTTATTAGTTTTTTTTTGTCGTGCTTTCCAGTTTTAGTTTAGGTTTGTTTTAGCATGACAATCAATATTAGTCTAGATAACCAGACTGTAGAAAATAAGGCAGAGAAATATGTCACCAAGGCATTCAAGTTAAAGCCAATATTGATCAAACATTTGATTGATTGTAGCAGTGGATGAAACATCTTTCTGTGCTCTGGACATGTTGGTACCATTTTTATTTATTGATTGGGTTGCACCACCCTAAGATAGTGGTGAATTGTGCTAGGATTAAGAGGATGCACATAAAAATATATTCTGTTTTGCCCATTGCGGACTAGTCCATTGAGCACTAGTCCACAGCGGATAATTTATGGCTTTTGTGGGAGTAGTAGGCCAGGCTACTGATGTGCAGTCCAGTCTACCATTTACCACTAACTTAGCATGGTGCTATCCTATGCCAGCATGCGAGATGAGTGCCCTAACTTCTAGGCATACTGACTTTCTACCCCTGCCATAACCAAGTGGAGAGTGACTAAGACTGCCCTCAAAATATCTAAGCTGTGGTCTTTACAACAAGCTCCACTACTTTAACGTGGCAATCAATAATAGTCTAGAGAACCATACTGCAGAAAGTAAGGCCGAAAATAAGGCAGAGAAATATGTCATCAAGGGATTCAAGTTAAAGAACATATTACTTGATGGATTTTACAGGCCAATTTTGATCAAACATTTGATTGATTGTAGCAGTGGATGGAACATCTTTCTGTGCTCCGGACATGCTGGTACCATTTTTATTTGTTGATTGGGTTGCATCACCCTAAGATAGTGGTGAACTGTGCTAAGATTAGGAGGTTGCATATAGAAAATATTCTGCTTTGCCTACTGTAGACTAGTCCATTGAGCACTAGTCCACCACAGATAATTTATGGCTTTTGTCGGAGCAGCAGACCAGGATACTGATGTGCAGTCCTCTAACCTTAGCCCCATTTACCACTAACTTAGCATGGTGCCATCCCATGCCACCATGCAAGATGAGTGCCCACACTTCTAGGCATACTGAGTTTCTACCCCTGCCACAACCAAGCGGAAAGTGACTAAGACTGTCCTCAAAATATCTATCAGTCGCGGTATTTACAGCAATCTCCACTACTTTTTTTTAGCAAAACAATCTCCACTACTTTAACATGGCAATCAATAATGGTCTAGATAACCATACAAGGGATAAAAACCGCCGGTAACCGGTAAAAAAATACCGGCCGAAATTTTTAAAATTTGAATTTGAATTTTTGACTCCATAATGTCCTTCCCTAGTTGGTTTAGGCATTCTTATGCTAGATTATGTATTGAAACATTAGTTTTTAGTATATTTAGCACTATTAAAACATAAAGGGGGACTTTTTATGTACAACTTGAAACACTTTCTCATTAATTGGATTACATGCAACCATGAGAGAATTGGATTGCATCATTATTTGCTCAGGATTGGATTGATTATTTAATCCTATACTTTCAAATCATTTAGTGACGCGATATGATTAATAAGAGATACGAAAAAGTATTTGCTAATAGTTTGTTTAGCGACACAGGTTTCATATGTATGATTACTAGTATCAATATACTGGCATTTGTTTGGCCAGGACTGGCCGACCAAGTCCAACTTTCATATTTCTGCTAAAAATACTAGCTCCTAAGGGTAGCTCATGTAACTAGAAAGCTATCTTTTCAGGAGGTGGAGTCATGAAAGAAGCAAGAAAACAATTAATATACGACCTTTGGAAAATATAAGATAGTTAAGAATTCAAATGGACCTAATATTTTCAACTAGAGTAAATTGCATTGGACCTCCCTAAACTTGTGCAGTTGTCTCACTCAACACCCTGAACTTGCATTGTACTTTGCCGCCCCCTAAACTTGATCATGTTTGCACCACTGATCAATCACCATTGCACCAATGCAATTTACTCTTTCAATTGTGTCTGTGCAAGAGCATACTACTCATCCTTTTGAAAAATCATGTATGCCTGTGTATTTAGAATATATGCAGCATTTTATTTGGTCTATTGTCATTCCATTAGGCAGTCTTTCAATTCATCAGGGATTGACAATAGTTGCTTTGGGAACGTTTGGATCTATACTTAATTTTTCCATCTTAGGAGAGGGCAAACTAGCCTAGTTAAGCTCTTGCTTGGAAAATCAAGCTTTTTATGTACAACTTGAAACACTTTCTCATTAATATTTGCATTATTCCAAATTTAAATTTGCTAATTACCATTTTCACAATTTTCTGGTTTTCTGCTTTTCCGGTTTTTCCGTTATCACGCAGAATCGGTCCGAGAAAATCCAGATTCAAATTTTGAAATTCGATTCGCCGTTTTTTTTGAATTTACCGCAGAATCGCTGGTTACACGGCCCTACTGTCGGCAGATTTTCCCTGATCGAGATTTCAATCCCTGAACCATACTGCAAAAAGTAAGGTCAAGAAATTCGTTACTAGGAGATTTGTAGTATCAATATTGGAATAACAATGTATGGTATGAAGGACGTATCACCTGACTCTTACAAGCCAATTTTGATCAAACATTTCATCAGCTATAGCACTGAAAGAAGCATCCTTGATGTGCTCTAGATCTGCAGTCACATTATTGTTGATTGGGTTGCACCCAGAGAAAAAAAAAAACCGGCTGGTTACCGGTGGTAACTAGTTTTATTGGCCGGTTCCGGTAGAAAAAAAACCCGGCCGAAAATATTTAAATTCAAATTTGATTTTTTGACTGCATAATGTCCTTACCCGGTTGATTTAGGTATTTTTGCGCCAGATTACGTATTGAAACATTAGTTTTTAGTATATTTAATACTATTAAAACATAAAGTAGCTCTTACCTTAGATGCTTAGCAGAACATCTAGCTAGCGCTTATAAGACCTACATGAGGGCGCCGCTAGCCAGCCATTGTTGTCCGATGCAAATCAAGGAAGAGAGGGAGGCAAGAGGGGGAGCAAGAGGGAGGGAGACAGGCTCCATGTGCTGTCAAACAACATCCAAGGTTCAAGGAGCATCCAAGGTATTAGCTACTTTATGTTTTAATAGTGTTAAATATACTAGAAACTAATGTTTCAATACGTAATCTAGCACAAAAATACCTAAACCAACCGAGGAAGGACATTATGTAGTCAAAAATTCAAATTTGAATTTAAATGTTTTCAGTTGTTTTTTCTATCTAATCGCCGATAAAACCGTTACCGCGTAATCGCCAATTTTTTTCTCTCTGCCACCCTTTGCTCGCCTTCCGCCTAGTGCCTAGGTGAACTTTGTCCCTATTATATAAATTTTTTGAGGAAATTCCTTATTTGCACTAGAAGTTGGCCAGTTCCCTAATATACGACTCAAAAAATTGTGTTTCCTTCTATGCCGTTTGTAGCAGCACTAGCATCCTACCAATCTTCCATACACTCCATTCACATATGCGTAATCGACATCTCACCTGTAATATTCGAGTCAATTTGTTGTTGATAAGTGGCAGAATGTTCTGGCACCGGAGTAGTCACAGCATAAGAAGTTTGGTTTTTAGTTCTCCAACGTGAAATCTTGACCAAAAGCCTAAATGTGAAACCCTAAACCTCAAACTATGTCATCTACAAACTTCCTAATTTAAATTAGATGATAGCTTCAAAAAGGCAAGGTAGAAACTTTAAATATAAGTATACTCGAAATGTAACCTAAATACAACTTTAAAAAGAGGTGGTTATTGAGTGTGGCCTAGTACTTCTCACGACATCTAGATTTTATAGTTTTGTTTTAGGTCCTGTCCCCGAGAATAAACATATGCTATATCTGTATTATGGAAAACTAATGATATTTTATTGTAGAGAAAATTGCATTGTAGGTCTCTGAACTTGCAAGGTTATGCCACTTAGCTTTTTGAATTTGTATTTAACTTTTTTAGCCCCTGAACTTGCAAGGTTGTGCTACTTAGCTCTCTGAACTTGCATTGAAGCGAAGTTTGTCGGATGCGATACCGGCAACTTCGTACCCTCTTAGTCCGGTGGACTCGTCGCCGCCCCATTTCTACCATGTTCATCGTCCCCGTCACCTCACGCCGACAAAAACGGATTCTTCTGACCCGGGAACACACCTTGCTCGTGTCTTCGTCGGAGCTCCACCGTCGCAGTTTGCTGCCGCTCTTGCCCTTGCCCTCGCAATCTCACAAGTTCAAGAACCTACAGTACAATTTTCTCTTTTATTGCATAGTCATAACTACATGTGCATTTTCTCATATTTGGATCAGTGTGGATAATTTATTCAGTTTCCAAATCAGAAATAAAAAGTATGGATCCGAATGTGGCTTAGTAAATATGTGACTATTCTCGTCTCTATTTCTGTTGCATTGCGCACCAATAACTCAGGTCCATTGCTTCCCAGCAGTGCAATATGGGTTGGGTCCTTCACAACGTTGTGTCAGTTATAATGCACCGAATAGTTCCTTTTGCAGAATATTGTAATTGTTCTCTACTTTTTGGACTGTCTTTTTATATCTTCTAACATGCAATGTATCAACTTTTCAGGGTTATCGCGATGCTTCTTGCCTTTGTTGTGGAGATGCTTCTGAACAAAGATTCATCAAGCTCAACGCACTTAGGATATAGAAAGAGTGACTATTGCCTGTGTCTAGCAATCCATGCCCCACGGAAAGGCATAATTGAGGTAGTTTCATGCCTGCCCCGTTGTTGATTTCTTCAAGTTTTTCTGAACCATACTTATGACATGTTACTTAGAAGTCATACCCAGTGTTCAATGTTAACAATTAACATTCCGGAGGTTGGTTGGTTTTCGATTTAGTCACATGGAAGAAGAATCTGGAAATACACAAACTGTGTTACAAAAGTTGGTCAATATGAGCTGTTTGTTTCAGGCAGAAACTTACCGTGACTTGGTGTTCTTCTGTGTTGTGTTGTCAGATTTGGCAGATGCGGACCGGGCCACGCCTCCTAACCATCCCATGCCCCAAGGGAAGCAGGATCTTGCAGCCGTCGACGAGGTTCTCATCTTCACCATTCTCGTCGTCGTATTCCCCATTGGAGGTTTACTTGTTCAATGGCGACTCTGGGCAGTTGTCTGTTTTGAATAGGCACATTGGATGACAATTGTTTGTTCTTTTGCGTTATTGAGTTACTACCGGTGTTGTACAGCCACTATTGTTTTCTGGATGCCAGGTGTTTATGGTTTTGCCAATCAAGAAAAAAATGAATAAAAGCTGGTTTTGTGTGGTTTCATCCGCAGGAACAAATAAAGTTGGCTTTTCTACGGTGTAGTGAAGCGTGTAACTGTGAAGTAACCCATCAATCACTCGCTGCAGCTCTCCTTTCCTCCATACTATTCGATACATTTTTGTTTTGTCAGGCTAGCGTATTCTTTGAACAAGTTACCCAGCACTTCACTGGGATTGACGGCTTTCATTTCAAAATTCAGACAACCATCTCACCTTCTAATCATTGCAATGTTAATCTTGAGACACTTTGAAGGGCTAAGATTGCACCTTTGCCTACATGTACAAATAGAAATAGTCATGTTCCATACTGCTATGGTGAATTACCGTGCCACCCCCACTTGAGCATTAGATTTGGAGTCTCGTATGCCTACTATTTCACCGTCAAGGCATCTTCTAAGTGGATTTGTTTTTTTTGTCGTATGAACTTCTCGATCCCTATGATATATCTTCTGAAATCGTTGAGCGTCTAATCCAAGGCACACAGGCCAACATTTCTTTTTCTTAAAATTAAGTTTTGGACAACAATTTCTCCTTGGCTAAGGGTCTATTTGGTATAGCACTGTTCATAATTTTCAACTCCTCAAGTCTATTGGTACCTTCATTCTATTTGCACATAAATTTCTGAATTTTTTTTACAAGGAGCCGAGCTCAGATTCAATAAGAAAAAAAAGAGTATCAAATTGAAAGCCACAGTGACAGAACAAAATTTATTGTCTTTATTACATTCTCGAACAGTTTGGGCATCTGTTCTTCCTTCTTCATGATGTAAGCTTTCGTTTGTGGCCTCCTGTATACCAATTTATACAGAAATCAGAACTCAGTTTGAGTACCAATTCACTCAGAAAGCACATTACAAACTATCAACTGACTAACTAGTAATTACCACCAAAATAAAGTTATAGCAGAGCTGAAATCGTTCTCTGAAAATACCGAGAAACTGTAATCCAAATCGTTCATTCATGAATCATTCGTTCATCTGGTTCATGGACAAAAAAGGAGCATGCATTTGCTAGGCATCACCAAAACACACTAGTTCTTGTCTAATTGAACTTCTCTTCTTAAAAAAAATCGTTATTATCCTAAAGCTTTCTGAATTCTTTTACAAGAACCAGACTACTTCAGTAATGAATAGTACAGAGATCATGGATCTAGACATGAAAGTATTGGCAGAAAGCATCATCCAGTATGTGAAGATCGAATAAATGTTCAGTATATGGTACATCATAGTAACAAAAGTACTGTTGCTGTTGATTTGTCATTACAGTATAGCAAAATATGGAAATAATTTGCAACTTTCATTTTACAATCATACATTGTTAAACATCTGGGCACCAAAATTATTTCAGATCTAGCACAAAAAACGAACCGTTTCACAGTATAAAATCATGCATTCCTATGATTTAGGCATAGGAACCATTTCCATATCTACCAAAATCCTACACATTTCAACAAAATGAAACGAATTCAACTCATTTTCCTACATAATTTCCTATAATTTTATAAAATCCAAAGGAGGAGAGAGAGGACAAGAGGAGGGCGGCAGCTAGCTGTTACCTTCGCAGGAGCATTATTAGGGCAACTGGGCAAGTAAACTAATAGGATAATTTTCTATGCCTCGTTTGACTTCAGCCAGCTCTATAACCTATCTCTTCATACGATAAGCCATCTGGCATGTGATACAACAACATTTCACTTCAATTATTGGAGCTAATAAAATGGTAATAATTCAACAGCCACTTATTTGCAAGTCTAATTAAGTCGTCTCCACTGACGCATTACCAAGGACAAAAAAGCATTTTTTTTTTCAACATGGTATCTTCAAAGAAAGCAACAAAGAGAGGAGAAAGTCTACAAGATGATCAGAGATGCCTGGGATATTCTTCTGGGGCACCATCATTGCATTACATGCGCTACAGGAATTTCCAAGGTTTACTTGGAAAGACTAGACCACAATTTCGCCAATTTCTTTAGAATTCAGAGTTAACATACCTCCTTCGGTTACAAAAAGTGACGGACTAGAATGCGTATAATCAAACTTCTATTAATTTTGACTAAAGATATTGTTTAAAATGTATAGTTTTAATATATTAAAATGTTATGAGTGAATTAATTAGTCATAAAAAATATTTTCATAATAGTACACTTTCACAACTTTTTAAAAATATATGATAAGATAATTTAGTGGTCAAAGTACCATCTTGTTGACTTTGAAACTCAAAAATTGTCTCTTTTGTGACGTGACGGAGTAATAAAAATAAAAATATCTTGTTTCAGGAGAAAGAGTTGAGTAGGGACTTATATCGTTTTTTATTTTTCTTTTTTTGGGGGGTAAGGAGTTTTTTTGTGGCAAATTTGGTATTGTTGGCGCTCTAAATAGCAAAAGTAGTCCCCTCTTCGAATCAATACCAAAAATAGCATTGCAGAGCCGCCGCCGGGAGAGGGGGGGGGGGGTGACACTTCGCCTTGTCCATACCCCTTAGCCCAAAGCCCTTTGTTCTCACTAGGGCACGACGCTACTCGTCTGTGCTCCCGGGCACGATAAGGTGAGTCCGACCCTGTGGGCTTGGTGACAGGTGAAATTTGTGAATAGTATTTTCTCACATTATTTGAACACTATTTGGCACAATTGAAATATTATTTAACATTATGTGAAATACTATGTACAACACTATTTAACACTTTAGAAAAATTCAGCCGAGAGCATTTTTTTCTTTGAATTTCTTTCTTCTTGTTTTCTACCTCGCACTCGCAGCTTCAAATATATTATCAGATGTATAAAAAATTTGACATGAAATCACGGTGCAACACAACACAATCTCCTTGGCAAAGAACAATTCACGGACGAAGTGGCGACAATGCAAGAGAGTACACCATTACCGACTGCAGTGGCTGAGGGTGCATGTGTACCCATGCTAGGTGCGGGAGCGTGGGCACCCCATCCCTCACGAACTACGCGCATGTGCAACACTTGGAGGCAAACCCTGCGCCGCACCGACACTAGCAAGCGACGAGCCCCACGCACACCGGTGGCGGCGAGGGCGGCGGGTCCATTGCTCTACTTTTTTTCACTCTTTGTCTCGAGGAGAAGGGAGGGACACACGAGGATACATGCAATAATACATTTTTGGAATGAAATTCCGTGATTTCATGTGAAAAAATTATTTGAATAATTTCATGTGACTATACATGTAGATGTGATAATACATTTTTGGTACATGTGATAATACATAGAAAATCAGGCATAAAAGTACGTGATTTCATGCGCCTGATTTCTTACACCCTATTTGGAATGCGACATATTATATGAGCGTATCATGTAGACACTATCATGGCTGGCATTATTTTTTAATTTGTAGGTTTAATGTGGTTGACATTCTTTAATGATGTATTGTACTACATGCTAGATAAGCTTAATTATCTATGAACCATTGAGGGAAATGGATGGCATATATGCAGATCATTTAATATCGTAACCATACCCTTCGACTTGTGCGAATGTGCGAGAGCGAGACTGTGACGACGATGCGAGCAAGTAGGCGGTAACCTAACCCTAGTAGCAAGGACACCAGGTCACCAGCGTCCATCGACTCACCAAGCCATTGAGAGTAGTGAAGGGTAGTAATGGCGACGGTTGATACCCAAGTTTAAAGATACGTGTGCTATACTGCGCCATGATTTTTTTGTGAAAAATTTTGTGGAATTTTTTTGGTACATGTGATAATACATTGGAAGTTGCGAGCGCGAGGTAATAAAAACAAGAAGAAAAAATTTTAAAGAAAAAAGTGATATCGGCTGATTTTTTTTAAGTGATAAATAGGTTGTATGTATTGTTTCAAATAGTATAAAAAAACAATGTTCAGAAATTTCAACCAGCCGAACTCGCCGTATCCGTGCCCTTAGAGCACAGAGCACGATGAGACTGGCCCCCATGGCACATACAAGGGGCTCCGGGCTAAGGGGCACGAATAAAGTGTTATTTTTTGTATTGATTTGGAGAGAGTGCTACTTTTGCTATTTAGAACGCCAACCATACCAAATGCGCCAAAAACTTGGGGAGCAAGAACTCATACGAGTTTGCAAATGCAAATATAATTTGAAGAACTTAAAAAAGGTTCATGGGCCTCCACCAGAGCAACTGAGTGGGCAGCTAACTAGTTCGGCTACTTGGTTGGGTTAGTATATTTTTTATAGAACAGTCCCCATACTTTTCCTAATTTCAGTCCATATCTTGTTGTTTGATGCGCAATGTGGCATCTTTGTTGGAACATGACAGCCGCCCCATGTTTTATGCGCATAGAAAAAGGGGCGTTGTTAGTGCTTCTTTTCCACAAAAACGCACTTTATTCCAAGTGCTTATATAAGTAATCCTACCTCGCTTCACCGTGCCTTTAACTAGTACCTATCATGTGCGTCTCAAAGGTCATTGTATCGAACAATTAAATCTATCTCACATGTAGTTAGTAGGACTCGAATCGCGACTATATAATATAGAGGTGACATACCAGTTAGAGTACCACCGGTTGGCAAAGCTGGAAAGGACTTCATGTCGGTCCCCGTTGCCGGTGCTCATCACCGTCCAAACCACCACTGTTCCTCGTCAAGGCCACCTTTGGACTTGTGTTGCTTCTTGTATACTTTGTTCAAGTGCATAATATTGGGACTGGTATTACATTTTCCACCATGAAATCGGGAGCAAAAATTAAGGTCCATTAGGGGTTTAATGTCTGAAAGAAAAGTTCAGATGTTGCTCTGCAAGTTGTGACACCATTTATGCAACAACACTGAGATTCTAATTGCACTATTGCAACAAATGAAAGGAGAAATAATATTCAAGTGATTGCAATTCGCAGGAGAGGGTAAATCAAGTACGTATAATTTGTAGCATTTTGCTGATTTCAACAACAAAGTCTATCAAATTAATAAAGAGCTCTCCGATTGTGACATCAAGGCAGGGCTCCGATAAAAGTTTATTGCCTTCGGAAGAAAAGAAAAAAAGTGTGTTTGACTTGAAACAACCCCATAAGCTATCACTTGATACGATATATGCCATGTAGGATATCTGGATATGGTACAAAAAAATTTCAAATATTGCGGCTAAAGTAAAGACAATCATTCAAAACGCAGCCTCTTAATAAAAAAAAAAAAATCCGTGGACACTTTTTTCAACATGATATCTTTAAAGAAAGGAAGAAAGAATCATGCAAGTCTAATGTGCTACTCCAGTTGTAAAGAGAGAAAAAAAAACATATGCCCTCAGTTCAGATATGAAAAAAAAGAGAGAAATGCTTGGAATATTCCTATGAACACCACTTTCCATGAATAATTTAGACAGACCAAGGCAACAATTTGTGAAGAAATTTAAGGGTCAAATGCTATGGGGACCAAAAATTAATGCACGCATACACTTGCAGCATTGGACCTAAACCTATACTTGCAAGATAAGAATTTTGGAACAAAGGAATTTAGGATGAAAAATAGTGGAATTCAATCCAAAGGAAAAATTCCTACGAGGGGTGTTTGGATTGTAGGGTTGCTTCACATTTTCTCTCTTCCCCTCTCCTTTTTTTTTTTCTCTTACTAACAAATATGTAATTCTAAAATTCCTGTATTTTTTCTGTGAGCATCCAAACACCATGTGTGAGCAATTCCTACGTTCTCAATTCTGGCAGGATTCCACTATGCATGGCATTGAATTCATGTGCCTTTCCTATTTGTGCATTTTTTTTGTTTCATGCGTTCGAAAGAGGCCCTAAACCCAGTTTTCGCCAGATCATGCATGTCAGTTGTCTTAAGCTTGACTACAAATGATTGGTGTAAAAAATTAAGGATTATTTTCAAAGCTGATCAATATATGCATACTTTTAGTCCATTATTGCCCAGTTGCATGTGATGTGGCATCTTACCAGTTTATGCTCTAGAAAATGGACATTATTATCTCTCCTTTTCCTCAAAATTGCACTTAATTTATTCCAAGTGCTTACATTCTTATCAGCTTATCTTATCACAAGCATCTTAAATATCAACTTTATGCTAAAAATAAAGTGATTCTTGTTGTATAGTGCGCACACGGCTTATAGATCATATTATGCGATATGTTAGTTTAGTTTAGGAGTACTACGCATGCCTTGGACCAAGGGATACTTTACACCTAATCCTGTCATATTGGTGGCTCTTCTCGACAGTTGCATCGATGTATTTGTTATATTTCATTTATCTAGAATAAATCCAAGTTCTAAGACTAAGTTTTTGGGTGTTCGGGACATGAATTCAAACCCCTCTACCATATAGTGGAAACTTCAGATCAAATTATATAATAAAATGGTAATAATTCAACAGCCACTTATTTGCAAGACTAATTAAGTCGTCTCCACTGACGCATTACCAAGGACACAAAAGCATTTTTTTTTTTATATAACATGGTATCTTCGAAGGAAGCAGCAAAGACAGGAGAGAGTCTACATCATGATCAGAGATGCTTGGGATATTCTTCTGGGCCACATCATTGCATTACATGCACTACAGGATTTTCCAAGGTTTGCTCGGAAAGACGTACTAGACCACAATTTCGTCAATTTCTTTAGAAATCAGAGTTAAGGTAGAGTGGTGTATGGTCGTCAAACCCTAGATTGGACGTATGAAAAGATACGAGTGAATCTGTCATAAAAATATTTTTATAATAGTACACTTTACAACTTTTAAAAATATATGATAAGAGAATTTAGTGGCCAACCATCTTGTTGACTTTGAAACTAAAAATGCCTCTTTGTGACGGGAGGGAGTAATAAAAAGAAAATAACTTGTTTGAGGCAAAAATACGGTAATAATTTACAACTTTCCTTTTTACAATCATGAATTGTTAAACATCTGGGCACCAAAATTATTTCAGATTTAGGCGCACGAAATGAACCATTTCACATAATAAAATCAATGCAATCATGCATTCTTATTATTTAGGCATAGGAACCATTTCCATATCTAACCAAATCCTACACATTTCAACAAAATGGGAACGAATTCAACTCATTTTCCTACATAATTTGCTATAATTTTATAAAATCCAAAGGAGAGAGAGAGAGAGAGAGAGAGAGAGAGAGAGAGAGAGAGAGAGAGAGAGAGGACAAGAGGAGGGCGGCAGCTAGCTTTGTTACCTTCGCAGGAGCATTATTAGGGCAACTGGGCAAGTAATTAAACTAATAGGATAATTTTCTATGCCTCGTTTGACTTCAGCCAGCTCTATAACCTATCTCTTCATACGATAAGCCATGTGGCATGTGATACAACAACATTTCACTTCAATTATTGGAGCTAATAAAATGGTAATAATTCAACAGCCATTTATTTGCAAGTCTAATTAAGTCGTCTCCACTGACGCATTACCAAGGACACAATAGCATTTTTTTTTCTTCCAACATGGTATCTTCAAAGGAAGCAACAAAGAGCGCAGAGAGTCTACATGATGATCAGAGATTCTTGGGATATTCTTCTGGGGCACCATCATTGCATTACATGCACTACAGGATTTTCCAAGGTTTGCTTGGAATATACGACCACAATTTCGCCTTGGATCAAGGGATACTTTACGCACAATCCAGATGAAATTCGTGGCTCTTCTCGACATTTGCATCGATGTATTTGTCATATTTCATTTATCTAGAATAAATCCAAGTTCTAAGTCTATGTTTTTGGGTATGCGGACCATGAATTCAAACCCTCCACCATGTAGTGGAAATTTCAAATCAAATTATATAATTCGAGGGACTGAGCCTAGTTGAGTTCGTGGAAGGTGTGGTGTACACAGCCTTATTTAGCTCAGATTTGAGTGTCTATTTCTTCTTAATTAAATCAATACCTAGTTCCTCTTAGACATCTCACATTTTTTGTTTTTTTTAAAAAATATATAATTAGTTTAGAAACCAAAACCCATATTTCAAATAAAAATATATATAAAAGAACACCTGGATTAGGGTTTGCCACTTCTAAGCACCTTTATTTAACATTTGTCACCTTTGTCGATTCTAGCATTTACGTTTATGGTCCAAAACATAGTGAAAAGTCAATTTTGCCCTCCCACTTGACTCGATCTACCCAAGCCGTATGTTCGTCTCACGTGGCGACCTCGATGAGGTCATCCACCGTGTTGCATCCATGCCGACCACTTGTCGTCGCCACCGCAAGATCCTCATCAAGAAGCTCTACGCGACCGCCGCATTGCCGAGGGTAGCGCATGTTGGAAATTAATCTAGACTTGCCAAGTATAGGGTGATCCTGATGCAATCAGCATCAGATCAATTTAGTTTATTTCCTTTGTTAGCTTTCCATATTTAGTTTTGGTGTCCTAATGTGAGTCCGAGTAGGTTTCCTACTCGAAAACCGAGTTGGATCAAAGAATCCAAGTGCTCAGCCTATATAAGGGCGCATATGGTCTTGTAACTTGAATAACAAGAGCAATAGAGCAAGAGAAAATCATAAAAGCTGCTGTTGTTCCGGCGACACAAAATTTTTTGTTGTGTTCTTGTGTTCGCGTTCGAGGGTTCCATTGCGTTCGCGTGTGTTCGTCTTCGGTTTGGGCCAACAATTGGTATCAGAGCTCTAGGTTCGAAACCCTAGCTGCTACCCCGGGAGGGGTGATCTCGACTCCCGGGGTGGCATATAAGGCGTGGCGGTGGGTGCAGCAAGGCGTCCTGTATGCTGCGTGGCGGCACTGTGCCATAGCAGATGCATAGCGCTCAGTGGCGGAGCGCACGACAAGGTGCGAGGAGGCGAGGTGCGAGGTGAAGCTGTGCGGCGCGGACGGGCAACGCGTGGCTCGGTCGGGCGACGACGGCTCTCGGCGGTTGCGGCACTACACCTCGGGCGCACGAGGTGTAGCGTGTCATGTTGCAGCAGATGCCGTCCACGCAGAAGTTCGTAGACAGTGACGACACCTCGGACACGGCGGCATCCAAGGCACCGACGAAGGTGGGTTCGGTAACCTTCCAATACCCAATGCTCACTGAGACCAACTATGGCTAGCTCTTGGGCGGTGAAGATGAAGGTGTTCATGCACGCACAAGGGGTGTGGGCAGCGGTGGAAGGCAAAGAGCTAGTCGATGAGCGCAAGGACCAGATGGCTCCCGCCGCCATATTCCAAGCCGTGCCTGAGGCCATGATGATGGTCTTGGCCGAATATGAGACATCCAAGGAGGCTTGGGCACTCTGAAGGAGATGCACGTCGGCGCTGACCGTGTCAAGGAGGCACGAGCGCAGACTCTCATGAGTGAGTTCGATGTAATGAAGATGAAGGAGACTGAGTCCATCAGTGACTTTGCCATGAAGCTGACCACCATCGTCAACGAGATTCGTGTCCTCGGAGACAAGATGGAGGAGCGCACCGTCGTGAAGAAGTTTCTTCGTGCCATGCCCAAAATATTCTTGCCGATCGTCTCCACCATTGAGCAATTTGCTGATATGAAGACGATGACGATTGTGGAGGTGGTTGGGCGACTGAAGGCATACGAGGAAGGCACAAAGGGACGACGGCACGACAAGGAAGGTGAGCATCTACTACTCACTCGTGACGAGTGGGAATCCAGGTCCAATAAAAAGGGCGCCAACAACTCTGGCATGAAGAATTGCAAGTTCGACAAGACGAAGATTCACTGCTACAACTGTCAGGACTACGGGCACTTCGCTTCTGAATGTCGTAATCCCAGAAAGGAGAAAGCGGATGTGCATTTAATTATGGCCGATGCTGAATACGAGCCGGCGTTACTCTGATGCTAAGTTGAGTCTGGGACGTTGAGGAGGTGTGTTCGCCGTCCTGGGTCGAGTCTGTTGAGTTGAGTATGGGATGTTGAGGAGGTGTGTTCGCCGTCCTGAGTTGTGTCCGGGATGTTGAGGAGGTGTGTTCGCCATCCTGTGCCGAGTATCAGTTGGACACACTACTACAGAAAACCTTATCACAGACGGTTCGGAACCGTCATCACAGACGGTTTTTGAACCGTCTGAATTTTTATGTCTGTGATAACAAAGCGTTATCACAGACGGTTTTCAACCGCTCGTGATAAGTTTATCACGACGGTTTTTAATAGAACCGCCTGCGTGATATCAAGTATCACGACGGTTCTTGGTTTAAACCGTCTGTGATACTTCAATATCACAGACGGTTTTTTAATAGAACCGTCTGTGATACGGAAGTATCAAAGACGGTTCTTGGCTCAAACCGCTCGTGATACTTCAATATCACGACGGTTTTTAATAGAACCGCTCGTGATAATTCCGTATCACGACGGTTCTTGGTTTAAACCGTCGTGATACTTCAATATCACGACGGTTTTTAATAGAATCCGCTCGCGATATTCAAGATCACGCATTTGTTCTATTAAAAACCGTCAGGATAATGATCACGCACGGTTTGAGCTAAGCACCGTCAGTGAGGTTTGCATATCACGCACGGTTCTTGGATTAAACCGTCGTGATATGTCCTTCCACTAACTAGTTTTTGTCGTATTTTCACTAGCCTCGTGGAATTGCTAGCCATGCCCTCCAAAATAAACAAGGTAAACAAACTACATCACAGATTATTGTTGACCACTCAAAGTGTTCATTTAACTCAAAATCAATTAAAAAGAATGTTTGAAGTATTGTCGCTAGAGTTACAAATTGAATTACAACTAGTCAAAGTGAGTTACAATATTGAATCAATTACAACTAGTCGACGACGTGAAACTCTCCGTCGGGTTAACGATTTCCGACTTGATGAAGCAGCAGAGCAACCCTCGAACATGTGTGACCTCGTTCTTCCGGAGTGCTTTTAACTCTAGGTTTAAGTCCCGTCGCTAGCAAGAGTAAAGTAGTAAGAATATATATTTAAATTTATAATTAGAAAATAACTATAGCGAGATTGATCTACCCGGGATCGTGTGTCGTGGAATTAATCAATAGCCGCATATGATGGCATACGAGAATGCGATAGGTGATCTTGTTTTTGCCGGCAGACCGCAAAAATGGATATACATATATAGGTACAATACCGAGATGCAATATTTACTAAGTATGATATATTATTATTGTGTTGTATCGCTGCATCGAAATCGCATCTTGTGGGTTAGTGTGGCGCTGCTCCTTGTATAAACCTCCTCAAGAATATAGCCGATGAATGCCCTACATGATTCCAAAAGTTATCCTCGTCCATTTCAAATGAAGGAAGACTACAATACAATTATGTGCGGAGGAAATGATCGCATCTTTCGAGTATTCCTTTAAGAAGGGTGAAGTCATGGTTTTTGTTGAGTAGAGAATCAAGGTACAATACCATGTTCCTCTTTGGCACAATAATCACAAGAATCCAAAGGAACCTACTCATGTATGTCGCTATAGTCATAAACCTATATATGTTCAAACGAATTTTGTGTAGCAAGTAGTGAAGCACTTACTCGTTATACGGCACCATTATGTACTCCTTGCCGCTCGAGCAAGTAATCCCATTTTATGTAATTCTCGACGAGGATGCGCCTTGGTTTATTGTTTGCTCGAGATCACGTGCGGTCGAGGAAACCCACCGTTCGTTGATTCGACGGGCACATTTCATAATGTATCCAGACGTAAGGAATGAGTTGTGATATTTATCGCTATCACGTGAGTGTAGAAATTGATTGTACACACTTACGAGTGTCCAACATCGTAGAAGTGAGGCGCCGAGGCGCTTAGGTTGTATAGGTCGAATAAGTCCTCGAAGCCCACGACGGCGGCCCGCCTCGTGATGAAAATGCTCGCCCCGTATCGACGCTGATTCCAAAGATGGCTCCTCCTCTTGGGTCTTGCGCATGTACCACTCATGCAAAGATTGACAAGCTAGTCCCGAGCCTGTTAGTTCTTTGTGAGAGACCAACAGATATCCAAGGGAGTATTGCCCGGCTTGGCAGCGCTGAATCTTCTTCGATATCGATTTGCGTAATGAGACGCCTGTGGTACGCCTTCTCCGGAGATGACTCGTGGACCGATATGGTGACACGCTTGTCTTGTCCTTCGGCGCCTTCTCGACGGGAACCGATGAGGCGGGCTTCAAGCGAAGGTCAGGGCGGACTCATCGAGGGTCCTATTGGAGAGGCAAAGGTCGTGACGATATCGCATCACCGCAGGTCCGTATGATGTCCTTCTTGGGCCATCGATAAAAGTGTGCACGGCATCCCCTAGTGTTGTGATTTCTTCGTCGGGGAATTTCCAATGGATGGCCATGAAATTGTCATGTACCATGTCCACCGCACTGGCGTAACCTCGCGCCACCGGGCACCGTGTCGCATCGCTTCTTCCCGGTATGGATACACCATACCCCGCCCACCTCAATAGCAATCGACCCAACCATCCTCACTTGAGCTTGCGGGCGCCGGCTCCTACAAAACGGTACACAATTAGCTAAGGCGCCCTATATGTCTATATTTGGAGCATTCCAGATGTACATTACCTCGATGTCGCCGATCCGTAATTGCACGTCGTCATGTCCGTAATTATGTGTGGACGCGACGCTATCTCGATGTTGAGGAGGACTTGCTCCCAAATTAATGTGGGCGGCTTGCGCCTCATGAGTTCATTTACTTGGTTCTCAGAACTTGTTATTTGTCCTTGAAATTTTTCAATAATGACATGTTCCACCGAGCGTCGTGGCGGTCCTTGGATCTCTTCCTACTCCTATATGTGGCGGAGTCGTGGGGAATCCATCCTCCAAGGTACGTAAACCCCAACGCCTCGCGTGCGACCCGGTGCTCCTTGTTTCCTGTACGTAGATAGTACATCCTTCTCCCCGTCCACTTCGAGGAACCTTGGGAAGATGCGAAGTCAATGCTTCTCGCAAGAGGACATCATGTTATTATAGACACCATGAAGTTATGGACTTATTAACAACTAAGTGGTTCGACATATTTACCAGCGCTGGGACACCGCCTCGTCGCTCGGGTTTGCGAAAGAGATGTCGCCCAAGACGTGGTCGATGCCCTCGCTCTTATCCGTGCTCGAGCGCTGCGTCGAGATCCCAAAGAACGGCCGGGCAATGGTCTCGTCCTCCGCCGCCCACTTCGTGGCTTTACCTGCATACCCGGGTGCCGAAGTTTGTGGGGTGAGTGTTTTGGGCCTAGAGAGCTCAGGCGCCGCACTTTGCTCCCGAATTCGGCCGTCATCTTCATCTCGCACGAAGGCATCCCATGTATCCCGCGACAAGAAAGGATACTTCGTGAAGGGCGTCCGACCAGTGTTCACAAACTGCGTGATAAGCAGGCTCTTGAAGGTCCTCCACGCGTGGCACATCGCGAGCAGCGCGTGCCATCGCACACGTGTCTGGTCTGCTTCAGGGAAAGTGAACGAGGCAGAAAGCTCACCACAACCGGTCTCTCTGTACATCCGCCGACACTTCCGTGTTGGGGTGGTTATGGGGACCCGCTCTTACAAGTACCCCGCAGACGGTCCGAATCTCGCACCGCTTGGGACTCACGATCCCGACGCCACCGACCTCCGTGATCGCCATGCGCCCGAGGGCAATTTGGATATTCCTCCGCCTTCTCGCTGCGCACCACCTTGATCGGAGATCCAGACGATTTGGCGACGCCGATGACGGCGGCGAAGACTGCCTCCGCCATCTCGCTTACTTGCTATCTATATAAGTTACGTGCGCAATTATTACATAGTATATAATATATGGGAAATTGCACAAAAATATAAACAAATATAATCAACGCTTGCCATCTCGAGTAAAATAAAATAAATTACCGTCGGTGTACCATAAGAATCATCACGGTTCCTGTGTTTACCTGCATTAGTCGGCACCCTAAGTATCGAGACTACCCACACCAACCTAGGTTAACCGGCATCTTGGTTTTTCAAGTCACCTAGGCTAACCTGCATTAGTCAAGACCGAGATACCCATGATACCTAGGCCAACCTAGTAAATCGGCACCGCCTTACTTCCATAGGTTTTCATCATTCGCACTATACCTCAAGTTTGGATGCGAAAATTAATTAAGAAAACACAACCACGCTACCAACTAGATCAGATCGATGTTTATTAAGAAAACATAGTAAAATGTTGATCAAGAACCGATAACTACAAGAGAGATTTTTCTTAATATATGCGTAAAAGTGAATGAAATGAAATACAACAGCTTATAAACTAAAATTCTCACCTCTATGACAATTCAAACAGATGAATAACGATTGATCGCAATTCTATGACACAACAACTCAATTGACATGGCTACAGATCGATTTGTAACCAAAACCAAATGCGGACAGATTAGAGAATGAATGCTTGTTGATTCACTAAACCATGATAAATGAACATTTCTAATGAGGTTATAGCTAGATGAGTAGTAGTTAAAGTTTAACTCATCATTAATCATTAGATAACACTCAAGAACATATTTCATTTTGATCGACTTAGAATTATTCCAGATGTCTTTGTTATTTTGGAATCAAGGTGAGAAAACTCAATCACCAAAGGATCGCCATGTGCTTTAACCAAAGAAGGGATCTTCGCTAGTAGGATATGGTGATGGTCATATGACAATTTGGGATGTACAAAAGGCTACAAGAAGAAAAGTCATATACGGTGAGCATACATCACCAGTAGTGCATGCTTGTTTCATCCGCCAATCTAAAGCCATCACGGTGATTCAAAAGGGCTAGTTCTATTGCACACATTTTCCATTATCCTCGTAATTAATCGATTGATCATCAAGGGAACCTGTATGAAGAAACATAATTCTTTCCATTCTCAGCGTATTAATTCACTTGACCTCGTTAAATTTATGTCCGATCCGACAAAACTTAGCTACAATTTGCCGCTTTTTGATGGAAATATCGAATTGTGCTCTCAAAGATGTCCTCTTCTAGCGGATGAATCCTTTAGTTCTAGCAATCCATTGCTTATGCTGCATGGAAATACACAACATCCTTGAGTGATTCATCATCACTAGGTAAGATTAGGCCATCCTTGAGTGATTCATCATCACTAGGTAAGATTAGGCTTTCTTATCCATGGGCATTGATTGATGTCTTCTATATTGTATTTTCATGGACTAAATATGACAATACTATAGATGAAGAACGAGTATCATGGCTTGCTCTTGCATGGGACCGTCAAGTACAAGTGGCAAAGTTTGTTAAATCAAGGATGATTAAACACAAGGATTGGAAGCTTGATAGTGCAGCCATTGGCGTTGCCTGGTTAGATGATCAGGTATGCAAAAGGCTCCCTTTTTGTCATTCATTTAGTTTCTGTTCTTTTCTTAGTCGCGAAATTAAATTACTCTTTTTCTTTCAGATGTTAGTTGTCCTTAATTTGAGAGGACAACTCTGTTTGTTCTCCAAAGATGGCAGTGAGCTTCGCAGGACTATCTTTATTCGGATGGTTTTGTCTTTGATGACAAAGATCTTGTACCATACACATTTTTCTAACAGTTTGGTAACCCGAGAGGCATTTTAGCAATTCAAGAGCGTAAAGAGGTGCTACGGTATATATTATTGGGCCAAAATTTCTCACAGTTTTCCGACTTCTTCCATGGAAAGAGCGCATTGAAGCACTAAAGAGGGCTGGTGATTGGATGGGTGCACTGGACATGGCAATGAAGCACTAAAGACTTGGGATATTTGGCTTCAGTGTTTCTATTGCAGTACAGTTTGGTCTCTGACCTCTATGACAACATTTCCATCCATGTGCAAAGTACATGACAAGTATGCGTGGTTGATTGCCACTAAACTGTGCACCATGCAATATTTAATGTATATAACAAAACCGATGATTTTGTGCAAGCTGCTAATAAAGAAAATGTTGAACTTGTCAGAACCAACACAACACTACCAAGTAGGTCAGAATACTGTAATTTGTTTTTAGTTCTGGAAACTTAAAAGAAGGTAGATTTAGGAGTACCACGGGTAGGGGATCGGGCCAGGAGCAGCCGAGGGCGAGCTGGTGGAGTAGAGGCGACGCCGGCGGTGCCGGGCAGAAGCGAGCGAGGTCGGCGCAGCAGAGGCGCCGAGCCGGCCGAGGAGAGCGACCGACCGAGGCAGCTGGAGGCGACGCAGCGGGCCGAGGCGGGCCGAGGCGCAGGAGCAGACCGAGGAACCGGAGGCGAGCAATGGGCGGACAAGGGGCGCGTGAGAGGTGAAGAGTGAGCAAAACCCTAGCGGTCCCGGCCTTATAAAAATAACATCACAGACGGTTCTATATTAGAACCGTCTGTGATTTATTATCACAGACGGCTCTATTCTAGATCCGTCTGTGATATCCCCACAACAGCATGTATGATCTGTTGGATAAGCGGTATGATGACAAGTTTGAGTTCAAAAGTTCATATCTAATTCAACTCAACATTACCATGAATATCCACATTGACATCAATATTAAAGATCACAAGTCCATAACACATTAACACATGACAATGGAATAAATAAATTAATTACAATGGAGTAATTAAATTCTTAATTAAAATACATCCCTTCATGATGATCGACGCGCATATAGCTAGCTTCCTCACTGGGTTCTTCCTCGAGCCTGATGCCGTCTCCGAAAGGTGGCAACTCGTCAAATTGATTGTATTCTTCCTCGTCCACTACATTCTCAACTCCGACAATCCTCCTTTTTCCATGAAGAACTACGTGGCGCTTCTTATTTGCCGGTCGGTTACATAGAAGACTTGAACAACTTGGTTAGCCAAGATGCGAATGGTTCGCCTTTGTATCCGACACGCTCGAGGTCCACGGTAGTGACGCCGCATTTGTCGACCTTCACCGTGGGAGATGGACCCAACGGCACCGAAATAGGGGATCTTTAAAAGCACGTAGTCGATCTCCCATATCTCCTCTATTTGCCCATAGTACGAGCTCCTCAAACCATCGGCATCGAATGCATCTATGCGACACCATTGCGCAGACTTGTGCTCTTCCTATCCCGAGCCAGTATAAAATGTGTACCCATTTATGTCGATCCTTGCTATGTGACAATTGTAAATCGTGGCCCTCTTGCCAACCATAGTAGCGTATCATCACTTGATGACCTCCGAGTGATTCGCGCTTTAACCATTCGTTGAACCGACGGTTGTGCTCTCTCGTGATCCAAACCTCGGACCGGTCCGGATTCTGCATGGCGTACCATGTCTTTGTGCTCGCCGATGTACGGGACACTTGGGTCATGTGTTGCAAGACCGTGAAATGGGCTTGAGCGACGTATCCAGATCGGGAGTGATTGATTTCTTCCGATGGTCCCGATACCATCCAGCTTCCCCTCATGACGAGATAGAGGCACACCAATCGGATCCACTCGAGCCATGTAGTCGACGATAACTCAATGACCTCTTCCGCTGCATAACCTTCGATGATGCCCCTCCTCGAGATCGATTCCGTCACGTAGGACTTGAGAATTCCCATGTACCTCTCGAACGGGTACATATGACGAGAAACACAGGGCGCATATCTTTATCTCTTTCACAAGGTGAACAATGAGATGGACCATGATATCGAAAAATGACGGAGGAAATACATCTCAAGATGACACAGAGTCGCCACTACCTCTACCGCAGAACATCTAGTCCTTGGGGATCGATGACCTTCGAGCAATTGAGTTGAAGAAATAACACACCTCAAGATTGCCACTCGGACCTTGTTCGGCAAGATACTCCTAATTGCAACAGAAGCATTTGTGTCATCAAGACACGACAATCATGCGACTTCATACCAATTAATTTCAAATCTTGCATAGAAACAAGTTTCTTAATGTTAGCGGAGTAACCAGACGGACTTTCACACCGCAAGCTCGCACGCTTCATTTCTCTCGCCTTGGACAGAGTGTAGCAAGTCGGAGGAAGGTACGCTCGTCTCAGATCGGTCTCTTTCGGTGCTAACTCGGTCCTTATGTTCATATCGACCAAGTCACGCCGCATGCTAACACCATCCTTTGTTTTGCCACTAATGTTCAAAGAAGAGACCAATCAAGCTATCACATACATTCTTCTCTACGTGCATAACGTCGATGCAGTGGCGAACTTCTAAGTACTCCCAATAAGGCAAGTCCCAAAAAATTGACCGCTTCTTCCAGATGTTCTTCTCACGGTTCTTAATTTACGCCCCTTCCCAAGCACAACATCGATATCCTTAACCATATCATAGACCTCTTTCCCACTAAAACCCTTGAAGTCGAACCGCCTTCCTTATTTCCGTCGAATTGTTTCTTCATCTTGCGGTATGGGTGACTCTCGGAAGGAACCTACGGTGACGCATATACACAGTTTTGCGCGAGTTGTTCAGCCATACACTCTCCGTAGCATCTAAGCAATGCGGACAGGCTTTGGCTCCTTTTGTACTGAAGCCCGACAGGTTACCAAGGGCAGGAAAATCATTGATGGTGCGAGAACAACATGGCGCGTAAAGTGAAGTTCTCTCGCTTGTACGCATCCCATACCTGCACCCTTCGCTCCACAAAGTCACAAGATCTTCCAAAGAATGGTGCTAGGTACACATCAATATCATTCCTGTGTTGCTTCGCCCTTGGATAAGTAGTGACATCAAAATGTACTTCCGCTTCATACAGAGCCAAGGAGGAAGGTTGTACATACATAGATTCACGGCCAGTGCTATGTCGGTGCTCATGTTACCGAAAGGATTCATTCCATCCGTACTCAACCCTAACCTTATGTTCCTCGCTTCAAGACCGAACTCTTCAAGCTCCGATCGAAGTTTCTCCACCGCGTAATCGGCAGGTGTCTTAGCTTTCCATCTCTCTACGCTCCTCCGAGTGCCAACGCAGCAATCTTGTCTCCTTTGGGTTCGCAAATAAATGCTTCAAACGTGGGATTATAGGCGATACCACAACATCTTAGCAGGAGGTCCTTGCTTCACCTTAGCGAGATTTTGACGCTTGTATCGGGATGCTTTGCACACGGACAATAATGCATGTCCGCATACTCTTTACGGTAGAGGATACAATCGTTCGGACATGCATGTATTCTTTCTACTTCCATTCCCAATGGGAAAATAACCTTCTTTGCTTGATAGGTGGTGCTTTGGGCAACACGCTTCCCTCCTAAGGATGTCCGCTAGGAGACCTAACAACGCCGTGAAACTCTTATCGGACCAACTATTGCTTGCCTTCAATTTCAGCGGTTCAAGCACGGTTGACAACCTTGTGTATTTCGCTTGCGCCAGGAACAAAGGTCTCACCGAGTCCTCCCTTAAGCCCTCGAATTTACAAAACTCTCTCTCACTGTAGTTCTCTTCTGCATCGCGTAGCATCTGATCCAGATTGTCATCGTGCCCCCTATCCTCATCAAAAGCACAATCCACATTCGGCAAATCGTTGACTTCCTCGGCGATGTCGTCATTATTAACTTCTGGTATAATCTGCTCTTCACCGTGGATCGTCCAACATGTATACCCTTTTTGAAACCCTTCAATCAAGTGCGCTCGATCGCGCGCGTTGTTAAACATCTTCAGATTACGCAATCAATGCACAGACGGTACATAAAATTTATCCCTTCTTCAACATATCCCGCTCAATGCTCTTCTAAAAGCAACCACGCTATTAATGTAATCTTGACTCACACGGTTCACACCGTACATCCAGTTTCGATCCATCTACACTACGCATGTAACAAATTAGTGTCAAATTGATTAGCGATTAATTTATAGCAAACGAAAATGTGCAATATAAACTCATTCTCCAACATTTGCATCTAAGGTTATTGAAAGAAAAGTCTTCACTAGTTAAGTACCACACGCGGTGGCATAGCGTAGCCATGCCTACGGCCACAACCATGATCCCTACCTCTCGACACGATATCTATCTCAATTGAACAATCATGCAACCCAAATATAGGCATCACTCATACAACACTTATTAACCTGAAATACCGGAACCGCAAATGCAATATTGCTTGACCCAAACCCCACCGTACTGTGAACCGGTGTGTAAATTTTATTTTTTTAAGCCAATTAATTATCCTAACTCAAATTTTAGTGATTATTAGACCTAATTCAATTTTATTAAGTTACCACTCCTAAGTCAAATTTTAGTTCATTAGTTATAAGGGAAACCATTATTCAAAACTAAGATTTGCGTGGCTAATATTATTTATTCCAACATTGACGGTGCAAGATCGATCATGTGCTCATACCAAGATTAGAGGAGGAGCCGCAGTTGGAGGAGCTAGGGCGGAAGTGGCGCTGGAGCGGTAGACACAACAGTAGTGAGGAGCTAGAGGCGGAAGTGGCGCAGTTGGAGGAGCTAGGCAGGAAGTGGCGCTGGAGCGGTAGACACAACGCAGCGAGGAGCTAGGGCGAGGAAGTGGCGCTGGAGCGGTAGACAGCAGCAGCGATGCGGTGAGGGATGTCTCGGCCAATTTATATGAAGCACAGAAATACAGATTGTTCTATTTCGTAACCGTCGTGATAGTCAATTATCACGAGCGGTTCGATATAGAACCGTCGTGATATTACACTGACGGTTCTATTTAAGAACCGTCAGGATATCGCTGACGGTTCTTAAATAGAACCGTGCATAACATCACGCACGGTTCTATATCGAACCGCTCAGTGATATTGATTATCGCTGCATTTGCTCAAATAGAACCGCCTCGTGATAGGCCGCGCGCCAAAATAAAGCCCAGACGGAGACCAACACGCACGTTCCTTAGGAACCGCTCGTGATGGGCCGTCTCGCTATAGACTCTTTTGTAGTAGTGACAAGTCGAAGTTGAGACCGATCGCGCAACAAGTTAGAGTCGGCAAGTCTAGATTAGGGGTTGTTGGAAATTGAAGGACCGAAATGGCAGAGAGGGGGTGAATGGTGCCTTAAAAATAATACTCCCTTCACCGTATTTAAAACTAGCCTACAAAGATCTCTGAAGATCTAAAGAAAGTAAATGAAGCAAGATCAAACAATCAAAAACAAGTTTCAGGCTGTTCTTCTGGAAATCGGAAGTTCCGCAGTGTATAGCGCGGAAGTTCCGCTATGTAGTTCCATGATGTATAGCGCGAAGTTCCGCTATGCGGTACTCCATTGCACAAAATCGGAAGCTCGATTATCCCGATCAAGAACGAGCTCTCGGGTTTTTGCCCAAAAATCCAAACTACTTAATCTTGAATGCTCTTCTCAGGTCAAGTTTTACAGGACATCATCCTAAACACCATCTTGACCTTATGGAGAAGAATCGCAACCAAAGATTCAATAATCGAACCAAAACGGATTTCTTGAAGAAGGGGCAAGAAAGACCAAAACCAATGATAAGCGAGATTCTCGGATTCTTAGAGCATGAAACTTTGAGGAAGTAATAGCAATACCAAAACGATTCTAGATATGAAGTTTCATGCTATTACATAAAACGAAACAAAAGATATGCCAAAACCCTAGATATTCAACATGAACAGAGAGGGAATAAAGAGAGGCATAAACATGTAATCAAAGACTCAGAGTTTCATTGATAGACATCAAACGTTTACAAGTGGAAACACAGAGGAAAGATTACAAGAGATTTCAGTTCATTCTCTCAAAACCAACAAACTCTCAAAAAGGCAACACACATCCTTTTTAGAGCTAACCCTAATTTTCTATCAAAAGGTCTAACCCTAACTCCAGTCCAAGGTTCTCCCCTATTTATAGCCTTTGCTAATGGGCCTCCAACCCATTAAGCCCGCTACACCGAACGGAACCGCCTCCACTTTTGCCGCTTTGCGAAAAGACCCTTCGCCTTGCGCACCTTCCGAAGCCTCCGTACACCTTGTTGTGCACGACTGCAACCGCTTCAAGATTCACGCCATCTTCGACACATCCCGACCGCTTCGACCTCAACGCCTCCTGCGCCTAGTCCGTCCACGTGTCTCGCCACGACTCCATCTTGATGCCTGCGCAGTCAACACGCATAAAAACACATCACATAGCATTGCACAATATCATAGCATAAACATTGTATAAGACTCAAACTCATACAAGATCAAAATCACAAAATAACCTTCTACGCGACAGCTCGACACAATCGGAAGTTCCAAGACTTACCACAAATGAAGTTCCGATTTCGAACATCCGCATTTGTCGAAATATCGGAAGTTCCGCTCAACATCTGCGGTACTTCGATATCCTAACAACCGACTTTCCGAATTTAATTCGATTTGATATCTCGAGAGAACACTTAATGTCAGATATCGGACACTCCGCTACCCTTGAGCGGAAGTTCCGATTTCCTTCACCAAACCAAAACCTGTAAATCGGAAGTTCCTTTTTCCAACACCGTAGTTCGATTAATCGAACTTCCGCTCCATACACGGTAGTTCCGATTTCCTGACTCACCCTCGTAAAGCACCCAAACCGAAAACCTCAACTCTCAATCTAATCAACACACTTGTCAAATACTCATCACTCAGTGGAGGACCTCTCACATGGTCTCTCAATCTCCCCTTGATGAGTATATTGACAATTACCAAAAAGCATAAGATGAGTTTGAGATTCCAACAACCAAGGTCTAAACAAGAGAATTAAGCTCAAGACCAAATTGACAAAAAGAGAAAGACTTGAGATGAGATGAAAGAGCAATTTTCGCACAAAACTCAAGGCTTTTCTTCAGAAGGCTTTTTCTTTCTCACACATTCTCCCCCTTTGGCAATAAAATCATCAATATGTAGAAAAGGGAGGAAAAGACTATATGATGTTCATTTTAAGTATTAGGAGCCATGTAGATTATCCAAAATGACTATTTGAGTATTACACCAAGCCATAACACAGAAGAATGCTATCAAGATCATGACAATCGATGTATAGAAGAGTTAAGACAGAAAGTCCATAATCTGATTAATGATCCAGTTCTTTAGCATGTCAAATAAGTCAAGATTGAAATCTAGCTAAAGATATCCAAGGATGATGCAAGCCATGTCAAATAATCTAAGTTGAATCAAGAAGACTCAAACCAATAGTTTAGAGTGCTACCATTGAAGAAGGACTCATTTTATCCGTAACTTGGTCTCTTTGAAGATAAGCAATTTTAGCACATTTTTCTTTTCTCAAGACTTTTATGGTTTTATCTCAGTAAAGCAAGCTCTGGACTAGGTGCCATCCACAACTGCCTCCTAAGCTTCAACCATTTTTCTTTATTTAAGCCATGTGCTAGATCCCAAGCCTTATGCGACCACTCCAAGCAACAGACTTAAGGAGGTGATCTTAGGTCATCCAAGGCTCCCCCTGAGTTCATGCCTAGTGCAATGGCAAGCCGTCTCATGAGAAAGATTTGGTGAGATCAGTTTTTCGCACAAAGAGATCATTTTTGCTTTTGAAGTTTTTAGACCAGTGATTAGAGATAAGTCATGTTTCTTAACAAACTGACATAGCTTACTCAAAAGTTCAAAAGAGATTCAGGACTCAACTCAGCCTACTTGACATGGCGAAAATCATAAAAGGATAGTTTTAACCAGACTAGTCTTAAGAGCTATCATGACAAGGTTTTAATTCAAGTTTAGCATTTTTAAATACCTTAGCAAGGCAAAGACTAAACTACACATAAAAAGTCATGATAGATCTAGCAGTTTAGCATAAATCATGGCAAGATGTAAAAAGTGAAAACAGATCATAAGGGATAATAAACAAGGCTCCATTTGATTATCATGCAATGCTTGATGAAATACACAAAAATCCAGATTCCCTTCAGAATGAGATGCATCTTTTAATTCAGGTTGAGTAATGACACAATTAAGAATACGGAATACCCAAGAATAACTCCCCCTGAACCAAAGGAACAAAAACGAGAATCTGATAAGTACACCAGAAAAGGCAGTCCTTTAGAGCATAGAAAAGATATAGAGAAACTATCGCCGAATGATTCTTATCTACCCCATATGATTCTAGGACTATTAGTGATCTACACAAACACTAAGGAGCAAACACTTGTCCTGTCTACCCAAGGGTGGCCCGACCCTGCTAGAACCTATAAGAAGTGAGTAAGCTCTACTTAGAGAAGGAAGAGACAGCTAATAAGCAGCATCCTAGAAGCACAAGACAAGAAGTGGCAGTCAAAGCAATGTGGCAAGAGAAACACTCTAACCTATGCTGGAAGGACTTCGACCCGAAATATTAAAAGAAATGAAACCAGACAGGAGTAAGCGTATAATATAATATAATATGATATAATATGATACAGTAGTAGCACAAAGCTCCCCTCACAAAGATCCGTAAGGACAAACCACCCCAAGCTCTCCCAGAGTGAAACCGAGAGCATCCGAGGCTTAGTGAAGATATCGCCAACTGGTGCTCACTCTCCACAAACCGAGCACAATGTCACCCTTCTCTACATGGTCTCTAAGAAAGTGATATCTGATATCTATATGCTTGGTCCGAGAATGTTGCACTGGGTTCTTGGCAATGCAAATCGCAGACGTGTTATCACAGAAGAGTGGAACGCAGTCGATAGATAGCCCGAAATCCTGCAGGGTCGAGACCATCCAAAGCACTTGACTACAAAGAATCTGCGACAGAACGTGCTCGGCCTCTGCAGCGGATCGCGCAACACCGGATTGCTTCCTCGGCGACCGGAGACAAGAGAAGTGCCAATGAATTGACAAGTGCGGAAGTGCTCTTCCTATCTATCCTACACCAAATAAATCGCATCGGAGAAGGCTCTAAGAGATAGACAAGAAGAGGAGGAGTACCGATACCATAGTCAATGGTAGCTCGAAGGTACCGAAAATGCGCTTCACCGCCGACGGTGAGATAAGCGAGGAGAAGCTCAAACCGAGCACAAAGACACACGTAAAAGTGTATGTCCGGTCTCGAGGCCGTGAGGTACAAGAGAGAGCCAATCATGCTCCTAAAATCCTTTTGGTCAACAGTTCGCCGTCTTCATCCGGATCCGAGCACCAGAGATGCCATTGGAGTTGATATTGGCTTTCCATCATTCATGTCGAAACGCTTGGAGGTCTCGAGTGTATTTGCCTTGATGAAGAAAGGTACCTCCCGAGTCTGCTTTGATTTGGAAGCCAAGGAAGAAGCTCAACTCGCCCATCATGCTCATTTCAAACTCCGAGCTCATGACATCGGAAAACGGGAAACGAGAGCATGCGAGGAGCCGCCAAAGATAATGTCATCCACATAGATCCGACGAAGCGTAAGATCGGTGCCAAGACGGCGAATGAACAAGGTCTTGTCAATTTTACCCATCTCAAAACCATGGCTCGTGAGATAGGACTTAAGCCTTTCATACCAAGCTCAGGGAGCTCGCTTGAGTCCATACAAAGCTTTGGAAAGCTTTGTAGAAATGGTTAGGGTATTTGGGGTTCTCGAAACCAGGAGGTCATCGACATAGACTTCTTCCTCAATAAGGCCATTGAGGAAGGCACTCTTGACATCCATCTGGTAGAGCTTGAAACCCTTAGAAGCTGCAAAGGCAAGCGAGATTCTAATGGCTTCAAGTCTAGCTACGAGGCAAAGGTCTCTTCAAATCTAGACCTCAACTTGAGAGTAACCCCGAGCTACCAAATTTAGCCTTGTTTCAATGACTAACCCATCTTCACTTTGCTTGTTCTTGAACACCCATTTGGTCCCAATGATATTGTGACCTTGAGGGGCTCAACAAGAGACCGCACCTTGTTCCTTTCAAAGTTTTCCAACTCCTCATGCATAGCGTTTGTCCAAGACTCGTCGATAGAGCATGACAAACGTCTTTGGGCTCAAATGAGGCGACGAAGGCGTAATGGAGACAGAGAGAGACAAACCAGACCTTAGAACGTGTGACACGCTCAAAGAGGTCTCCAATGATCCGCTCAAGGATGGTCCTTTTGAATGTGTCTTGGAGGTCCAGGTGAGATGAAGAAGTGGCCTCTACCTCATTAGCGAGATGAGATAGGACAGAGCCACTAGCTTCGGAAGAAGCAGAAGGTAAGGGCTGATCTCCTCGAGGTGCAGTGGAAGAAGGCACCTCAAGAGGAGGAAGAACTGGATCAGGTATACAACCATCATCTCCGTCTTCCTCTTCGTCCACAAAGATGGACTCATCGCTCTAAAGAACTCGAGATATCGTGCCTAGTCCCGGACCGCCTCATCGAAGGTCACCTCACTGTGTCTCTAACAACTTACTAGACTCGCAGCCTGCACTCTATAGGCACGAGAAGAAGTCGAGTAACCCGTAAAGATCCCATCACAAGATCGTGACTCGAACTTATCTAGGTTCCTGGACTTGAAATAAAACACTTGCAACCAAACACACGAAAATGCGAGACTGGTTTTCGCCCATATCTCAACTCATAAGAAGTGCGATGCAAGAGTGCCCAAGAAAAACTCATTAGAAACATGACAAGCAAGAGCAATTGCCTCACCCAAAACTTCCTAGGTGTAGAATACTCATCAAGCATCGTCCTGGCCATCTCGACCAAGGTACGGTTCTTCCTCTCCACAACGCCATTTTGTTGGGGGACGTATGGAGACGAGAACTGGTGCTCTACACCTGTCTCACCACAAAAACTCTCAAAGTAGGAATTTTTGAACTCGGTGCCATTATCGGTCGAATTGCTCGTAATGCACAGGAGCTCAACGAAAGCCTACTAAAAAGACCACGAAAAGAGTAAACGTCTCATCCTTCGAGGCTAAGAAGAACACCCAAGAATACCTCGAGAAGTCATCGACCACGACAAGTACGTACCACTTTCCTCCTACTGACTGCACTCTAGCTGATCCTACTGTGTCCATATGGAGCAGATTGACACAGTGCATCCGTCATAGTCATCAGAATCGGAGGATGTGAAGCGGCAACCATTTTGCCGTGCGGCAAGGAGCACAAACAAGATCCTTGACCATTTTGAGTTTCGCAAACCACGAATGAGATCGTGGCCGCTAACTCGGTCGGATGATCAAATCCAATATGACCAAGTCTCCTATGCGAGAAAGTCAAATCACGGATTCGAAGCAATTAAACATCGGAGAGGATCACGGAAGATCCGAAAAATCAGCACGAAAGATCCTCCCATATCGAAATCCCGCAAACTAGACTACCCAAGAATCAAGAATTTTGCAATTGTTTTTCTTAAAGCTCACCTCGAAACCGTCATCGGTAAGGTGAGAGACGAAAGCGATTATCTGCGCAGCTTACTTACTAAGGCAACATCTTTTAAAATAAAAGAATCATTAATGCTCACAGTACCTTTAGCGATGACGCCCAAATGAAGCATCTCCAAGGTGATCGTCTCATCACACGGGCGCGGGCTAGGGAAGAAAACCAACGGACTCACCACCATATGACGTGAACAACCGAGTCTACAATCCGGACCTTTCCTTCCCAAATTTCGGCGACCACGAGTCAAGCAGAGTAAAGTCTCATCTTGGGGTGAATCAACAGTGATTTTGGCACCCAATCTTGAGTAACACGGCGAATGATGAAGTAGTCAAGCAAGACCGACCTCTATCTACCCTACGCTCTCTGTCACTCAACAAGTCAAAGATCTCACTGTTCTTTGGATCCGATCGCTATGGGAGAGCGAGTCAAGTGCGATAACATCTCGATCTCGCCATGGTAGCTATCTCGAAAGGAAAACGAGATCTACCCTCAAGGCGGCGGAGATTACGACCAAAGGGAGCATGAGGACGAAACTCGTAAAACTCGGAAAAACCAAGTCCTCGATGTCTTGCCCAAAATCATCGATGGAACAAACCTAGACCTCGTGTTGGTCTTAGGTGCACTCAAGATCCGGGCTGACCTTGAATGTACCTAAGGTCTCAACACGGTCTCTACGCGATCTTGGCGCTGAAGCAATGATCAACCAAATGTCCATCCTTCCGATGAAGGTGCAATGATACTTCGCCTTACGAGGGGCGAAGCTACGTGGAATCACCTTGTCGCCGAGATCCTTTGAACAAAACCCACTGATTTGAAATTTACTTTCTCATCCCGGGCTTAGTTTTGATCACACACAGTGCTATGGTTACGAGCACGGCGGTGGATGCTTCCTCATATCATCATGAAAGTCATATCCTAGACCACGATTAAATCTGCAAATCTTAGATTGGTCTAGAATGAGATTGAGCTTCTTCTTGCCTCCTACAAACCTCTCGAGAGTGTTCATAAGATACCGACACTCACGAAAGAGAGAGGTGCAAGAAGAGCGAGGGGAAGAGGGAACAAAGAAGGTAAGGGAGCGAAAGAAGAACCAACGAAGATAGGAAAGATTGGCTTGTGCATGCACAAGGACTTTGGGGAACAATCCTCTTGCTAGCGATTGGTTCACGTTGCTAGGCGTCTCTACCAAACCCTTAGACTTCTTCCCAAAGCACACACAATACAAGCGGATGATTGTGTTTCTAGAAGGTCCTTAGTTAGCTTCACACATTTTTCATCCAAAGCAACCAAATCAGATTTTAGTTTATTACATTGATTGCATGGTGAGCTAACAAGGTCCTTAGAAGCATCTTGAGCCGCTTTGTTATTATGATCAATCATTTCTTGAAACCGCTTGAATCTGATTCTAGTTCAAAGATTAACTTAGGACAGCTTTAAACAAGAAACAATGGGCTCTAGTAGCGCAAATTGAATTCAAGAATTTTGTGATCTGCCTGCTTTAGGTTCATCTTGAGATTATTACAATTTTCACAAGTTTGAGTGCAGATCAAGTAACATGGTATAAAGACCTCTAAACGAATTGTCCTTAACCTCACATGAGGTGCAAGCGGTAGCCTCAATAGTAGTGGATGAAGGAGGTGCTACCCTACTCATCTCTAATTCAAGAAGAAGGCTAATGTTCTCTACCTTAATCATGTCAAGTTCGGAGGACACACTATCATGCAAGGTCCTTAGTTTTTCCATGTCATCAAGCAAAGCACTGACAAGTGTCACAATCATCACGGGAGGGAGCGGATGTAAGTAAAGTAAGCTCCGTGATAGTCTAGCTACTTCCTTCTCCAACACGTAACACTTAGCCCTAGACTTAGCATGAAATCTACCTAGCTTAAGAAAGGCATCATTAAGTCGGTCGTAAGTGGGACTAACCTCGTCGTCAGTCGGAGTACATTGTCGCTCGATTCGCCCCGAGGGCCATGAAGCACATGCCGAGAAGTTGCCGTCGTCCTTGGGATCATGATCGTCCTTCCCATCATCGTCCTCCACCCCTCCACCTCGCCGGTGTCCAGTTAAATCGAGGCGGTGAGGACGCGATGGAATGCCTTCTTTGCCTTCCCAAAGTTGCGGAACTTCTTCTTGCCTTGATCAGTCTTTGAGGGCTTCGTGTTGCGGTTCTTGTCGATGTAGTCGTTCTTGCTTGGACCGCCATAGTCACCTTTGCCCTTCCCAAGCTTGGGACGGTTTGCTCGGATGTGGTTGGGGCCACCACACTCGAAACAAATCACAGACCTCCTCTTTTACCATCCCTCCTCCTCTTATAAGCATGAGAAAACTTCCGAGCTAGGAGGGCTAGTCGCTTCATCCTCAAGGCTCTAGCGATCATCGCTTATGTCACGAGAGCGACTAGGAGAACCCACGTATCGACTCGAAGAAGATCCGAAGTGGGATCGGTGACTAAAGCCATCGATGTGACTTCGACCTTCGAGAGACAATGTCAATCTCGTGAGTCTTGAGGCGCGAGTAAAGCGCATCAAGAGTCGTGGTCGAGAGGTCCGTGCTATCTTTGATGGTAGTCACTTTCATCTCCCAAACACGAAGATCAAGTCGCGAAAGCATCATCGAGCGTTATCCGAGTCGGGTATGTAAGACCGACCGCTCGGAGGTTGCTCAAAATCTTGTGAAAACGCGAAAAGCACTCGTCAAGAGATTCACCAAGAAGCATCTCAAATTCTCAGATTCACGCTTGAACCGGTCTTGTCGAACCGTCTTAATCGAGTGGTGCCCTCATGGTATGCATCGAGGTCACCCGGATGTCGTAGCGTAAATCAAATGAGAAATACGATCAAACTCATACTTCGCTTAAACCACGAATGATTATGTTCCTTGCCTTAGCATTTGCCTCAACATCGGGCATGTTTCCGCATTGATGTTTTCATCGGCAGAATCGCAAATCTCACCTTCACCTTTCTCCGGATGGCATACCCACGAGCACGGATGTATGTTTCCATTCGGCTCTTCGGAAGGGTAATCGGACCATCAAAAGCTGGAGGCTTGGTGGAATACTTGTCCGTTGCCATGGCTCAACCGACCGGTTAAGATCTATCAAGAAGAGCTAACCCGGCTCGATACCAATTGAAGGACCGAAATGGCAGAGAGGGGGTGAATGGTGCCTTAAAATAATACTCCCTTCATTTGTATTTAAAACTAGCCTACAAAGATCTCTCAAGATCTAAAGAAAGTAAATGAAGCAAGATCAAACAATCAAAAACAAGTTTGGTCGTTCTTCCGAAATCGGAAGTTCAGCGGTGTATAGCGCGGAAGTTCCGCTATGATACTTCCATTGCACAAAATCGGAAGCTCGATTATCTGACCAAGAACAGAGCTCTCGGGTTTTGCCCAAAAATCAAACTACTTAATCTTGAATGCTCTTCTCGGGTCAAGTTTTACAGACATCATCCTAAACACCATCTTGACCTTATGGAGAAGAATCGCAACCAAAGATTCAATAATCGAACCAAAAGCGGATTTCTTGAAGAAGGGCAAGAAAGACCAAAACCAATGATAAGCGAGATTCTCGATTCTTAGAGCATGAAACTTTGAGGAAGTAATAGCAATACCAAAACGATTCTAGATATGAAGTTTCATGCTATTACATAAAACGAAACAAAAGATATGCCAAAACCCTAGATATTCAACATGAGCAGAGAGGGAATAAAGAGAGGCATAAACATGTAATCAAAGACTCGAGTTTCATTGATAGACATCAAGCGTTTACAAGTGGAAACACAGAGGAAAGATTACAAGAGATTTGATTCATTCTCTCAAAACCAACAAACTCTCAAAAGGCAACACACATCCTTTTAGAGCTAACCTAATTTTCTATCAAAAGGTCTAACCCTAACTCGGGGTTCTCCCTATTTATAGCCTTTGCTAATGGGCCTCCAACCCATTAAGCCCGCTACACCGAACGGAACCGCCTCCACTTTTGCCGCTTTGCGAAAAGACCCTTTCGCCCCTTGCACACCTTACCGAAGCCTCCGTACACCTTGTTGTGCACGACTGCAAACCGCTTCAAGATTCACACCATCTTGACACATCCCGGCCGTTCGACCTCAACGCCTCCTGCGCCTAGTCCGGTCCACGTGTCTCGCCACGACTCCATCTTGATGCCTGCGATCAACACGCATAAAAACACATCACATAGCATTGCACAATATCATAGCATAAACATTGTATAAGACTCAAACTCATACAAGATCAAAATCACAAAATAACCTTCTCTGCACAGTTCTGGACACAATCGGAAGTTCCGCACTTACCACAGCGGAAGTTCGATTTCGAACATCCGCATGTCGAAAATATCGGAAGTTCGCGCTCAACAACTGCGGTACTTCGATATCCGGAACAACCGACTTTCCAGAATTTAATTCCGATTTGATATCTCAGAGAACACTTAATGTCAGTATTATCGGACACTCCGCTACCCCTTGAGCGGAAGTTCCGATTTCCTTCAGCCGAAACCAAAACCCAGGTAAATCGGAAGTTCCTTTTTCCAACACCGGTAGTTCCGATTAATCAGAACTTCCGCTCCATACACAGCGGTAGTTCCGATTTCCCTGACTCAGCCCAGAAACAGTCCAAACCGAAAACCTCAACTCTCAATCTAATCAACACACTTGTCAAATACTCATCACTCAGAGTGGAGGACCTCTCACATGGTCTCTCAGAAATGTATGGGTTCAATGTATGGGTTTTGGGTTTAGCGTTTAGAATTTAGGCCAATTGACAAGCTGTGGAGTACTACTACCAAGAGATAGCAACCCAAGATCGACTTTGAAATTGGATTGGTGATCGAGGGGCTTTTGTTTCATCTCTCGGTTGACAGGTTGATTGTGCCATTTTGGTCATGTGGAGAGAACAAAAACCAGTGCGGATTCTTAAAAACATTCACATGTTTTGCGTATTCAAATCATAAATTTGAGAGCTCGATGTTTGGATCAGCAATTAGTTTCCCCCAAATGAATTTAATTTGGACCTGTAAAGTCAAACATATGTAAGTGAGGATGACTTGTCGCGGAAATATTTTGCACCCAAAATTTTCACAATTGGACATTTAATTTATAATATCAAATTCATGGGCATCTAAATTATTAGTTCAAAAATTATCATTGGAAGTCCAAATGTAATTTGTTGAAGTATAAGTGAATTGTCCGCTTTTCCTCGTCAACTTATGTTTTTGGGTGAATTGGTTGGTTCATGCAACTCATTAGGATATCAGAGCCAAGAGGTCTTGAGTTCAAGACCAACTTATGTCTTTTCATAGTTTTACCGGTCTAGCAGTTTGAAGTTTAAAAGACCGGATTGCTAGTGTAGATAGTCGTACTACGAAGAGGGATCAACAACTAGTTGCTTGATAGAAAAGTGTGCCACAATGCTCAAACTCACTTGGATGTATATTTGATCTCTTAGTTGATCTCACGGTCATTAAATTTTTGTGTCTTAATTTTTGGGCGGATTGAACGCAACCTTTGAGCTAGACTGACAGGGACCCACCCCAGTCCGTCGAAGCGGTCTGATTTTTCCAGAGAGCTCCTATTTCTCAATTTTGTTGGTTGAACTAACTGCAAGGTATTAGCTGGACTGGCCGGAGCTCTGGTCTGAGTCGGGTGGTAAGCATTTTCCAAAGAGACTCTTTCAACCTTTCTCTATTTGTTTTCCCGTACTGACCATAGTTGAATGGCCGAACTGACCGGACTTCCGGAACATTGATGCGGTCAGCTTTTTCTAGAGAGCGTTGTTTTTGCGATTTGCTACTGATTTCTTCACACTAGACGAACCGTTTGGCCAGTCAGACCGGACCCCCAGTCTAACCGTCGCGGTCAGCTTTTTCTAGTAGCAATCTTTTCCATTTTGGGAAACTTTTGAATCGGTTTGACCAGACCTTTAGTGGGCGGTCTGACCGAACCCATCGTAACGGATATATTCTGTAGCAATGATTACTGTAGAGTTTACCGTTATACTCTAGTCCGGTCTAACCGACCCCATGCCTACGGTCTGACCGGTGGTGCCGATTTTGCACAGTATCATGTGCCAACGGCTAGTGGAGGGGATTGAGGCTATAAATACCCACCCTGCTACATCAAAGGTGACTTTAGAATCTCTATTGAACACTCTTGAGCTTTTACTTCTTTTTCTACTCCTTGAGAGTAATTTTTTCATCTTACAAAGGTTGTAGAGGTTTTCCAAGTGCATTGAGTTGAGTTTGATCTTTGTGACACTTGAGCATCTTTTAGCAAAGCTTTGTTTGTTTATTACTCTTGGAGATTGCCGCCTCCTAGACAGCTTGACGAAGGTGAATCGGTGATCTTCTCAGGAAGCTTGTGAGAAGACCCGGTTAATTGTGAAGGTTGGAGCTCGCCTATCTGGAGTGGAGAAGAGCTACCATTAGTGATCGAGGGGTGCACTCATGTGGGGCCAGCTTGATTCGTTCAAGCTTCCTCAACGTGGATTATGGGAGATCGGCAAGTCTCTGAGACCACATGAAAACATCGTTTGTCATCATATTGTGGTTTATCCTTTTTTGCTCTCCCCTTAGTGCATTTTCTTATATAGCAATTATTTATCTCTTGATTAGGTTGTTTAGCTTAGTCTACAGAGTTTGGTGCGCATAGAAAGACTTAGATTATTTAGGCTTTGAATTGTGAAAATGAATTTCATTCATTACTTGCTAAAAAACTGATTTTTACCAAAAGTTTTAAGAATTGCCTATTCACCACCCGCTCTAGTCGATTATCCTTGATCCGATACCGACGGAGCTAGCAGTCTGTGGCCGGGAGGGCCACGTGTGGGCGCACGGTTGGGCAAAAATCACCCGGAAGCACAGGGAGTGCGCCATTCCTAGGAGCTATAAAGAGAGTACTATTCCAAATTCCAAATTCCAAATTCCAAACCGAGACAGATAAGCTGACAATTGCAATGTCCCTGTTGGTCAGAATTAAGCAATGCGTGCGTTGCATTTCTAATACAGAAGGCGGCCTAACCCGGAGTCTGAACAAGCGACAACGAATGAACTAGATCAACGAAGTTGTCATCAATCTATGGCCTTTTCTAGAAAGAGCATGAGATGAAGTCCCAACCTGGATGATCCATATGATGGCCGTAATAATATGTGCAATACATGTATGTAAATAAATATATTTATACAGTCCTTTCTTTGCAACCTAAACTTGAAAAAAATCAATTCATATGTCTAGCTGGGATTCGTATTCTCCGCTGTAATTGCAGAGAATACTATGCGTGTAGTGTTTTAAGTCCACACATGAACAGTACTCAACACTAGTAATGTACCAATCGACTGTAGCAAAATAATATCTTTTACTGTTGCAAAATTACATAGCAATTTTGCTGTCCTCTTTGGTACTAACTGTCGATCTAAACACTCTATTTAAAAAATGGAGATAATACCTTAATGCATATCAGTACGCTGCGGTCCTCTGCGTTATCTAACGTGCGAATCAAACTCTGCATTAGCACAGCATCAGATAATTTCTCTCTCCGGTATTTAGTATTGTGGGAGGACGGTGAATAGATTAAGATTTCCTCGCCTCGTTTGGTGCTTACAGAGTCAAACTATTGCCCCTCCCATGCTGTCCCAAGAAAAGTGGCAAATTATCATTTGATAATCTGCAGGCATGTTGTCACATCTTGACCATTATTTTATAACTTCAATAATTGTACTAGAATATTTTTGGACGGTCATGCTGCAAATCAAACACGAGCGATAGGAGGAGAAGATCGCCAAATATTTTGGAGACATTGATTGGAGTTAGAAAATTTATGCTAATTTGACCTGCATGTAGAAAATCGATGAAGACTTCTTGGGCAAAGGGCAGTTTTTTCTTTGCAAGGCGCAAATTATTCTTCTCTGTAAGTATTCCATGGAGAAAAGGAAATTTACCAAATTTCTTCATGCGCTTTCTAAGTTGCCAATAAGATCGTTTTCATTTCTGCCCGATGTCTTTCTTGTGCTATTTCCATCAAAACCAGGTCATGCTTTTACAATTAAGTTTAAAATAGAAAAATGTCCATTTGATCCTCTGAAGTATCGCGCTCCGGACACTTAATCCCCTAAACTAACAAATCGGTCATTTGACCCCCCCCCACGTTGCAAAACCAGTGCGCTTGTTGTTTTGCTCAGTGTTGTCTACGTGGTGCTTAGTTAGCATGGTTTCGGCAAATCGGAAACCGAGGCGGCAGGAGGGAGGGAGTGTGAGGCTAACAGTTGGGGTCCGCTCGCTAGTGGCCCAGAAATAGAGCACGGCGCCACCTATGCCACCTTCACAAGCTCCTCCGTGAGAACCTTCACCACGGGCGCCAAGACGATGACGCCCGCCGTGTGGAGGTTCTCTGCTGCCCTCTCGAGCAGGGTGACGATGTGGCGCTGTATGGCGACCTGGATGGGTGTCGGAGGCCCAATTGTCGACGGAGTCGTCATAGACGGCGGTAGTTGCGGCCTTGAAGGAGGGAGTCTCCAGGAAGAGGGAGGGCGGGAGGATGTGGAGCTCGCAATGGAAGATGAAGACGCAGTTGGGGACGGTGTCCGGGTCGAGCTAACGCGGGAGTGCGAAGGCGGCCTCGATGGCGAGGAAGTCCCCATCGGAATCCTAGGCCTATGTGGCTTGGTCCAGCAAGGCGTGGGTGAGGGCAAAGAGGAGGGAGACAATGAGGCACTCGCTGGGGTGGGAGTTGCTGAAGTAGAGTATGTCGTGGAGGTGCGGGACGACTGGAGAGGGGCAGAGCGTGCAGGGTGAGCCGAGGTTGGGCAGGAGGGAGAACTCACCGCACCACCTCGGAGCGGCGTGGCGCCGGACGGCGGTAGAGCTTCGACGACGAGGAAGGAAAAGATGGCGTGCGCACGAGCATGATGTTGATGAGGGGAATACATTTGCTGTAGTGGATTGGATGGAGATGCCTTGAGGTGGGTTGGCGACAGCAACCCCCATGGCGCGGTAGAGGTGCACGTCGGTAGCAAGCTCTGGTGACAAAGCGTCTTGAGCGAGGGTGTAGGGTGCTTCAGGGGGTTGGGTGGTAGCCATGACGTGGGTAGAGAGGCTGGAAGAGTATTGGGGCAGTGGGTCACTGTGCGCGGTGAAGATCCCGATAGTGCGGCTAACCCTCGGTGGGATTCTTGCTATGCTGATGGGCAAGAAAGGGATCAATAGCTTCGTGATGGAGTAGGGAAGGACCAATTTGGGAAGAGGGTGGTTGAGGATGGCAAATTTTGGAGAATGATGAAGAAAGGGGTCAGTGGCAATGGAGCTTGAGGAGGCGAAATGGCGACAACATGACATGGGGGAAAAGGGGGTGGAGGAAGGAAGGTGTGCGGAGTCCGACATCAGTGAGCACTTCTACTATAGTTGCACATCCATGGATCAGGTAGGGCCCTCTGTACACGCCGCTTGTGGAGTGGGGCAGCGGCCCTGGGAGTGATGGATATAGAAGGAGGTCATAGAGGGAGAGGAGTGGTGGTGTGGCGGCGTTGTAGTGGTTGCGGTGGAGAAGATGGGGCTAGTGGGCAGCGGAGTCAAAAGGGTAGAGGGAGGTTGCGACCGGACCCTAGCTGTCAGCTTCAAACTTCCTCCCTTCTACCACCTCACCGTGCCACCTCGGCAGCCGATTTGGCGAAACCACGATGACCAAGCGCCACGTAGGCAATACCATCGAGCAAAATAGCCCTAGGGGCTAAGTGCACTGGTTTTGCAACGTGAGGGGGTCAAAGGGCTAGTTTTTTTTAGTTTAGTGGGTTAAGTGTCTGCAGCGCAATATTTCAAGGTGTCAAATGGACATTTTCCTTTAAAATAACAAAAAAGGAGATGTAAAGTAACACGAGAAAAGTCACCATATTTGATGGAATAACACTAGAAAAAGGTACAAGGATGTGAGAAATCCGTGCCCAACCCATGTTCCATGGGAGCTTTTTTATTCTCTAGAACAATATGGGATCTATTAGCCATGAGCATACCCAAATCATACCTTATCTCTTTATACAGAATAAACCCTTTCATGAAGTTAGGATATATAGCACTGTAAATTAGAGCCTTAAAAACGGCAATTCTTTTTTGCCATCGAAAGTTCGTGTTATCCATTATATGTCATTCATTATGTCATTAACATGTGGGTCCAGGCCCCACATGTGTAAAATCGAGGAGGCCGACTAGAGGGGGTGAATAGGCAGCTTTAAAAATTCTTTTGACTAAAACCAATTAATAATGTGAAAGCTAATAACAAATTAGTTTTGCACAATAAAAATCTAAATCAACTAGGCTCCACTAAGTGCACCAACAATATGAATACAATTGAATGTGAGCAATCATAGAAAGATATATAAGCAATTAAAGTAAGAATGTAAATTACTTGAGATGACACAATTATGTTTTGCCGTGGTGTTTGGAGACTTGTCGGTCTCCCCTAATCCACGTTGAGGTAAGCCCAACCGCATTGGACCGGCTCCTCAAATGAGCCAACACCTCCGAGGTAAGTCCAACAACTTGGACCGGTTTCAACACGAACCAACACCTCGCTCCACTAGGGTTTCTCTTCCTCCACTCCGGAGATGGCGAGCACCAAACCACTCACAACACGCCGGACCTTCTCACAAGCTTCTTGAGAAGATCACCGGGCACGACGCCTCCACGCCGTCTAGGTATCGGCAAACACCAAGAGTAACAAGACTCAACTCTCACTTGAACTAATCAAGTGTCAAAGCTCAGTGGATACTCAATCCACTACCTAAGGCAACACATGCACTTAGAGTTTGCTATCAAATCTCACTAAGTGCAACACATGCACAAAAGAGACGAGAGGCTTGCTCTTAGCTCAAAGAATGAATATGGGCATTAGCAACAACAGCAACAGCATCAGCAATACTAACAGCAACCTCCTCCAACCAGCCAAGGTGCGTATTTATAACCCACACTCAAAAACTAGCCGTTGGAGGAAAGATTCCCTTGAATCTGACAAGGTCCGGTTTGACCGCCAACAAATGGCTGGTCGGACCGTCCATGCGCCAATGGCTATAAAACTAGCCGTTGGACTCATGGCCGGTCGGACCACCAACCAAAGGCCGGTCAGACCGCCGCGATATCGGTCAGTCCGCCAAGGGTGGGCGGTCAAACCGCCCAAGGAGAACTTGAAGCATCTGAATGGTGCTTCTCTGGAAAAAAAATTGTACCGCGAAAACTCCGATACTTCCGCTCTCCGGTAGTACCATTTATTTAACGGCGGTACTATCGTGTTGGACCGTAAAGGCGACTAGAGGGGGGGGTGAATAGGAGCACGCTCACTTTTTCACCAATTATGAACTCAATACAATTTCACTCCAGTAGCTATTAGAAAGCTATGAAGATCAATATACCATCTGATGGAAGACTAGTATTGAATCAATTAACCCTAAGCAATGCTACAAAATCAACTAAGATTGCAAAGACTCACAAAGCCGGGCGGTCGACCATTGGAACCAATCGGTCGGACCGATGGCCGGGCGATCGACCGGCGTTATCTTGGCGGTCGGACCGCTCAAAATCGGTCGGCCGGTGATGACGGGCGATCGGCCGGCCGACTCGAACCGATCTGCAATAATAAAATCGGCCGATGACGAAGTTGCAATTAGGTGAAACTTTTGATTCTCAACTCCAATCTTTATGAAACTTTGCACACACCTTCTATATGCTATTGAGGACCTATTCAATCGAATATTATGATAATTCTTGGAGCGATCTTGAGCAATTGCCAATTGATTAACGAAGGTCTAAAAGGGCAAGAACGAAAACTTGATCCTAAAGCTTGTTCGTGAGGATTGATGATCAAGATGATGCTAGATAGATTCACACATATCACAGCAAGCTAATTCACGTGAAAGAATCAATCACAAACTCGCGGATCAAAGAAAGCCCTAAAAACACGAAATTGAAAGCAAGAGCGAAAAGAGACTTATCTCAAGCAAACCTTGCATAGATTGATTTCGTGATTGAAGTGGATTACATCCACACCATCATGGATCGAGTGGACAATCAAAGATCACGAAATTCTCCACAAACCATCAAGAGCCCTAGCCTCCACCTCAACTCCCTAAAGACAATTAGGGTTTTGAAACATAAAAGGCGAGAGAGAGAGGTGCACCACCATCTCCTCCTATTTATAGTGGAGGCCTAAAACTCTTAGGGTTTGACTTAATTGGGCTCCGTTAAGGCCCACTAACAAGCGGGTCACACTGCACGCTTCGCTATGCGCCGTCTTTAACTTTTGACCTAAACCGCTTCACCATGTGCCATGGATTCGCCAATAGGTCACCCTTGTCCATCTTGTGTCACGCTTGAGTCGTTGACCTCACCCGCATCGTCGATCGTTCGGACCTCAACTCTTCAAGTCTAGTCCGATTCTCCTCGCCGTTGACCGTCGTTGACCACCAAGCTACTGCACAACCACGAGACAAGAAAACACGTATTCGGGAACAAGTTCTTCACAACTTGACCCATGTTAGTCAAAACATGCATCATGCAAATCATATGCCATGAAACCAATGACTTTGACCTAACAAAACAACATCGCCACGAAGTTGGCCGCCGTTCAAGTAGAAACCGGTCGGCCGCTCCGGTGAGCGGTCGGACCGCCATGGCGGTCGGACCGCTCCACAATGAGCCGTCGGACCGCCACCAAGACTTAGCCAATTTCATACCCTCAAAAACCAAACCTTCGGAAACTTAAATCCAATAGAACTTCTTCTGGAGACTCCAAAATTATGAGACCAAGTGCATTGGGATCCCTCACTTGCCTACAACACCTATTTTTGGCCCGACTTATTTTGACCACTTTGGTCATCGCGGTCCGACCGCCCCACATGGCCGGTCCGACCGATTTGGGACCGATCGGACCGCCGTGCAAGGCCGGTCGGACCGCCCGTCCGAATACACGTAGCTTTGTCGAAAACACGTGAAACTACAAACCATAAACGCCATTGCCAATTGTCACATCATCCTAAGATCTAGAGCATATTCCCATGAAATCCACAATCTCCCCCTTGATGAACACATTGGCAATTATCCAGAAAATGTAAGTAAGAGGTTTGAAAACGAGTTTACTCGCAGTTTTCGCACAAAGGCACAACTTGGTCCATAAGCAAGAAAAAGCAATGAACATGACCAAGCTGGCATCAGAATAGTATAGGCATGTGAGACAAGGCAAAAGAAAGCATAAAACTTTGATTTCCAGAAAAGGGTCAAAATTCTCACATGAGGTCCATAAGAAAGAACAATTGTTCAATTGACCTATGATCATTGTGAGTAAGAAAGAATGCAATTCAAGTTCACAATATTCAATAAGACACTAAGAAAGCAACTCAAGAACTCCCCCTCACTATGATCCTCAAATTTCAAATTTTCAGTTTCTCCCCTTTGTACAAACTTCTCCCCCAACAAAGAAATATATTCTCATTAACACATCTTCTCTTCTCATTGAACACATCTTCTCCCCCTTTGACAATGGATTCATCAAGGAATCACGCCTTCCTCTCATCCAGAGATAACAAATATAGAATAAAGGAAGAAGTAGAAACAAGAGAAGCATAAAGAGGAATATGCATGAAGTGCAATGGAGTGGCTTTAATTTTTGTATTTTTCAATTTTTGATTACAAGAAGCTTTGGAGATTACCCAAAAGAACAAACTAGTATCTCTAAATTGCACAAACAAACATATCAAGCTGTGACAAATAAGCAAGATCATGGTAAGACATATATATCAAAGCTAAGCACAAAGGCTCAAAAGTAAAGCAGTAGATTTGATCAATTTAAGCAACGCTTCAAATTCAGCAAGTTCATCAACAGGGATCCTAAAGTGAAATTGGCCATGTCAAAATGTCAAAGTGAGATCAAAAATCTAACAAAGACCACATTAAGAGTCAATCAAGTCCGTATTGAATCATTTTGCTCAATATTTTATAAACGCCCATTTGTCAACATTTTCTCATTTGCATTGAATATTGAAGTTGACTAATGATCTAACTTAGTGACAAGATCTGGACTAGGAGCCATCCACAAACTCATCCTAAGCTTGACCAAAAGTTGATTAAAGGTATATCTTAGTAAAGAAGATCCTAGACTAGGAGCCATCCACAAACTCTTTCTAAGCTTCTACAAGGCGACAAATCTTGAGGTTCATGTCATTTCGACAAGCGGTCCCCATGAGATCGTCTGGTTCATCAAACTATCTCCAAGTTCATGTCATTTGACAAGCGCCTCGTAAGAATAGTTTGGCACAATTTAAGCATAAGACAATCTTGATTTTCATTTTTCACAAGAGCATTTTTAGAATCTCAAGAACACAAAAGCTCAAGTAATGGTCAATTTTAGATCAAAGAGCTAACAAAACAATTCTGACAGGGCCAATGTCACAAGAGGAGCACTAATTGCGCAACTCGCTAAAACATCCACAAATTGCAATTTCTTAGTTTGAGTTGTTTAAAAGGTTCTAGCTCATATAGCAAAGACTTAGCTACACATGTAAAAGCATGATAATTCTAGCAAGTCAAAGAACTAGACATGACATTGAGCAAGAATTGAAATACAAAAGCTCTAAAGGGTAATAGGCAAAGCTTCATCAATTTTTAAAAATAAGCGTAAAATCTTATATTACAATGCATCTTTTGGATTTTTCATACCATTTGTTGTAACCACTTGTTGAAGTTTTCATATGAATGCAATATGACACAATGAGATGCAATTAAAAGCCTAAAAACCTAAAAAGTTCGAAAAGATCACTAAGTTCGAGAAAAGAACAATAAAAGATCAAAAGAACAAGGAAAGATAAGAAAAGATCAAACTCCCCTCAAACCAACCCATAAGGATAAATTACCCTAACTCGCTTCTTAAGGAGGAAAATGGGTTTGATCTAAAGGCTTGGTAAGAATATCGCCAATTGAGCTTGGACTCTCGAAGTGCATCACAATATCACCTTTTTCAACATGATCTTTAAGGAAGTGAAAGCGAATGTCTATGTGCTTAGTCCTAGAATGTTGCATGGGTTTTTAGCAATATTAATAGCGAAGTGTTATCACGAAAAGAGGAACACTAGCAAAGTTTAACCCATAATCTTTCAAAGTGGGCGTCATCCACAAAATCGACTACAAACAACTAGCGGCAGACTACATACTCCGCTTCAGAAGATGGATTGTGCAATGTAAGACCGCTTCCTAGAAGACCAAGATACAAGAGAAGTGCCTAGGAAGTGACAGTGCACGAGGTACTCTTCCTATCTAACCGACGACGCAAAATCGAATCGAAAAACCTCTAATGGACAAAGTGAAGAGCGGGAATACCAAATGCCATATAAGAGGGTAGAGTGTAAATACACGAATATGCGCTTAACGGCTTGGCGATGGGAAGTTCTCGGAGCGCTGAAATCTTGCACAAAGGCATACCGTGAAGTGAATGTCCGGTCTCGAGGCCGTCAAATCTGAAGGGAGCCGATCATCTTTGCGGTACTCGCGTTGATCCACGACTTCTCCTTCCTCATCTGGATCCAACACCATCGAGGTTGCCATGGGAGTGGAAATTGGCTTGCAGTCACCCATGTTGAAGCGTTTGAGTAGATCTTTAGTGTACTTCGTCTGATGGATGAAAGTTCCTTCCTTGCATTGCTTGATTTGAAGTCCCAAAAAGTAATTAAGCTCTCCCATCATACTCATCTCAAATTCCTGGATATAGTGTCGAAAAAGTGGAAACAAGAGCATTAGAGGAACCACCAAAGATAATATCATCCACATAAATTTGAGCAAGCGAAGTCATTGTCACGTCTAAGAATGAATAGGGTTTTATCCACTTTACCCATCTCAAAATTATTTTTAAGCAAGAAGGTCTTAAGTCTATCATACCAAGCTCTAGGGGCTTGTTTAAGACCATGCAATGCTTTAGATAGCTTGAAAACACGATTTGGATATTTAGGATCCTCAAAACCAGGGGGTTGCTTAACATACACTTCCTCATCTATGAAACCATTTAAAAGGCACTTTTAACATCCATCGATATAATTTAAAACCTTTTGATGCAAAGCAAATGCAAGCGAAATCACGAATGGCTTCTAGTCTAGCAATGAAGCAAATGTCTCATCAAAATCTAACCCCTCAACTTGGTGAAACCACGAGCTACCAATCTGCCTTATTTCTAACCACGAACCATCCTCACCTTGTTTATTCTTAAACACCCAGCGGGTTCCTATAACATTATGACCACTAGGAGGTTCTACTAGGTTCCAAACTTTGTTTCTTTCAAAATTCTCTAACTCCTCATGCATGGCATTTACCCAGCTAGAATCAGATAAAGCATGTGATATATCGCGGGGTTCAAAAGAAGCAACAAAAGCCGAATGAGAGTAGAGATTTGGATCATTATACAGGCGGGTGACTCGCTCATGTAGATTACCTATTATCCGATCCGGAGGATCTTGTCTCTGAATCGAAGTGGGCGCCGGGTGAGATATCGTTTCTTCGACCTCATGAGTCTGCTGATGATGAAGATCTGTGAGAGCCTCAGCTGAAGGTGAAGTAGGCGTAGCGAGTTCTTGTATCAATATGGGCGCCTCGGCGGCAGATGAGAGAATGACACCTTCCGTCCTTATCTTCCTCCACAAAATGCTCTCTGTCACTGTGAATCATCTCAACAATTGATCTAGCTCGGGGCTAGTCTCATCAAAAGTGACATTACAAGTTTCTGAATAAGGTTAGTCTCGATATTAAAAACCCGAAAACCCTCGAATGAGCGGGATAACCCGAAATAACCCATCAAAAGTTCTTGATTCAAATTTATCTAAATTGCTGTCTTAAGAATAAAACATTTTGATCCAAAAACTCGAAAATGCGACACAAAGGGTTTTCTACCAAAACGAAGCTCATAAGGAGTCTTGCCTAAAGAAGGTCTCAAAAAGACTCGATTTGCAATATGGCAAGCTGTAGCAATAGCTTCGGCCCAAAATCTCCTCGGTGTGCTATACTCATCTAGCATCGTCCTAGCCATTTCGACCAAGGTCCTATTCTTCCTTTCCACCACGCCATTTTGTTGAGGGACGTGTGGAGAGGAGAACTGATGCTCAATACCACGCTCAGCACAAAAAGAAGCAAAAGAAGCATTTTTGAACTCCGTGCCATTATCACTGCGAATCGCTCTCAAAGCACCAGGAAGCTCAGAAGCCAAACGAAGAACAAGGTCATGAAAATAACCAAAAGCTTCATCTTTTGAAGTAAGAAAGAACACCCAAGTATATCTAGAAAGATCATCAACTATAACAAAAATATACCATTTTCCACCGACTGATCGGACTCTAGCAGGACCAACAGTATCCATATGAAGCAACTGTCCTGGTCCGTTAGTCATAACGATAGTCACAGAAGGGTGTGAGGCGGCAACTTGTTTGCCATGCCTACAGGGCGCACATACAGCATCCTTGACATCTTTGAGTTTGGGCAAGCCTCTCATGAGATCAAGGTTGCTAACTCGTGTCAGATGATCAAAACCAATGTGCCCCAAACGTCGATGCCAAAGCCAGAAATCAGAAGAAGATGTAAGCAAACATTTAAGAGATCCAGCAAGAGATTCTGAAAAATCAGCTCCAAAAATTCTACCAACTCTAGAGATTCCAAACACAAGCTCACCAGTAGAATCAAGCACACGACAAGCATTTTTCTTAAAAACAGTCTCATAACCATCATCAAGAAGCTGAGAAACAGAAAGGAGATTATACCTAAGCTTGTCCACAAGAGCGACATCCTTTAGAATGAATTTGTTGTTCACCCTAATTGATCCTGTTCCTTCAATTCGCCCTTGTGTATCATCTCCAAAGGTGATGAAGTCATCACCTGTTGCTCGCGTGAAAGAGGTGAACCATTTTGAGTTCCGGTCATGTGGCGTGAACATCCGAGTCAACGAACCACGTGTTCTTCCCTTTCGCGATAATCCGAAAATCAAGGAACAAAAGAGCGATGTGTCTCAATCATCAGGTTAGATAAACAAGATTTAGGAATCGATCTTGAGACACACGTCTAAGGAGTATACAAACCGAAGTACTATCCTTGATTTCATCTAACATTCGGTTATGAGCAATGTTTAAATTAAAATGAGACTTGAATCTGTCCATGGGCGATCGGCGGTTGTTGGTCAAGATCGACCGGCGACCAAAGCAGTCGACCGGTGACCACCAATGATCGACCGCCATCGATAAACATTAGAATTAGGATATTTAGGAACATAATGATTTGCATGAGAGAAAATCCTAATCCGAGTTTATTCTTTTCAATGTTACCATGTCTCATAGAAGCTCTAGGTTGCATGAATGAAATTCTATCAAAATTTTTCCTATCATTTTTCAACCTCATGCCAAGAATTCAATCAAATGCCCACCTTTCTTGCAATAAGTGCAATGGTACTTGGTACCACTAGAAGAAGCACCATTAGAATTAATACAAGGTTGAGCAAAACACAGATTTAAAAGATGTTTTTGCAGGTTGGGTTTTGAATTCAATTAAACCTTTTCCAAGACTTGAATGACTTTTGGGTTTGAATTGTCTTGAAAAGAATTGAATCCTAAACCTTGCTTCTTATAAGGAGTTTTAGACTTGTCAAGAATCATGTTTAATTGTTTCTTACCTTTAGAAAATTTCTCTAATGTATCATGAAGGTAAGCATTTTCTTTTCTCAAGTTAACACAAGCATCACAAGTTTTATCCATAGATTTCTCCTTATACAAAGCAATTTCAAGCTTAAGAGCGGAACAAGAAGCACAAGTAGTATTTTCAATATTGTCCTTAAGCTTAGCATATTTGACTCTAGCAGCTTCTAAGATATCTTTGATTTCACGTTCCTTTTCTAAACATGAAGTGTAAGGGCTAGAATCAAACACATCAAAAGCAATCAATTTACTAGATTCTAAACATTTTTCACAAGGAGCACTTTTAATTTCATTTAGTTCAGATCTAGCATTCTCAAGTTGTTGTACAGAAATATTATGAGCAGTTTGTAACTTAGTAATTTCTGAGTGCATAGCATGACAAGATAAACATTCATCAGGTTCAAGAGTCTTAGCATTTTTAAGCTCTACTTTCAGTTTGTTAATCTTTGACTCTAATTTCTTATTTTTTGTCATAACAAATTCTAGCGCTTCATCTTGACTAAGCAATTGCTCAACTATAGAATCATATTTAGCAAAAAGCTCATCATAAGAAAAAGATACCTCATCATCATCAATGTCGTCGGTGTCAGCCATGAAGCACATGCCAGTGAAGTCTTTGGCCTTCCCTTTCTTTTTGCCTTAAGGGATCTCCTCCTCCTTGTCCTCCTCACTCCCGGTATCCACATCGCTCAAGGATTGATCCTCAAAAGCGGCAAGGACCGGTGGCGACCTTCACAAGCTTATTAGCCTCATACCTTGATTTGTTGAAAGGAGGCTTCTTCCAAGCTGGCTTTCCTTCCTTATGATTGCTCTTACCTTTCAGCTTGGGGCAATTTGCCTGGATATGATTTAGCTCACCACATTCATAGCATGTCACCGGACCACCTCTCTTTTTGTTTCTCACATTATTATAGGCCCGTGTGAATTTTTAGCTAGAAGAGCTAACTCTGCTTGAGAATACTTTCAAGCTCCTCTTCATGAATAGCAGATAAACAAGCAAATGAAAATCGAGTAAGAAGATTCAAAAGAGTCATCAAAAGCCTTTTGAGAGGATCTGCTACCAAAGCTAAATTATCTTACTTGGGATGATCAACTCTTTTAATTTCATGAGTCTTGAGTTTACTATAAAGCAATTCTAAAGTAAGACTTGAAAGATCAACATTTTCCTCTATAGCAGTAGCTTTCATCTCCCACTCCTTGGTGTTGATTGCAACCAAGAGATGGGTGGCATTTTCAGATTGAGAATATTCAATATCAACGACTTTCATTTGATTAATTACTTTATTAAGCGATGAAAATGTCATCGATGCTCTCTCGGGGCGCATCTCGAATTTATTGTATTCACGCTTGTAAACTGTTTGGCGCACTTTTTGATTTGGGACGAACCCTCATGATATGTTTCGAGAGTGTTCCAAATTTCATCTTGTGATTGAAAGGTTGCAAATTCTATCATATTCTTGTCTACCAAGTGCACCATATAAAAGATTCTTAGCCTTATTGTTGTTAGCCAAAAGAATTACGAAGCGGTGTAGCAATTTCAGAATAACCAATGGGCTCTAACAACATCCCAAATAGCTTGTCCTCGCTCTCAAGAAAGACGCGCATACGATTCTTCCAATAGGCATAGTCGTGCCCATCGAAGATATGCGGTTTAGTAGAAAACTTATCCATCGCCAAAGTTCGGTGACCTGTTAAGATCAAGATTGAACTAGCAGGCTCGATACCACTTGTTGGACCGTAAAGGCGACTAGAGGGGGTGAATAGGAGCACGCTCACTTTTTCACCAATTATGAACTCAATACAATTTCACTCCGGTAGCTATTAGAAAGCTATGAAGATCAATATACCAAGATCTGTGAAGACTAGTATTGAATCCAATTAACCCTAAGCAATGCTACAAAAATCAACTAAGATTGCAAAGACTCACAAAGACGGGCGGTCGACCGTTGGAACCAATCGGTCGGACCGATGGCCGGCGGTCGACCGGGCGTTGTCTTTGGCGGTCGGATCGCTCAAAATCGGTCGGCCGGTGATGACGGGAGGTCGACCGGCCGACTCGAACCGATCTGCAACGATAAAATCGGCCCGATGGCGAAGTTGCAATTAGGTGAAACTTTTGATTCTTAACTCCAATCTTTATGAAACTTTGCACACACCTTCTATATGCTATTGAGGACCTATTCAATCGAATATTATGATAATTCTTGGAGCGATCTTGAGCAATTGCCAATTGATTAACGAAGGTCTAAAACCGGGCAGAACGAAAACTTGATCCTAAAGCTTGTTCGTGAGGATTGATGATCAAGATGATGCTAGATAGATTCACACATATCACAACAAGCTAATTCACGTGAAAGAATCAATCACAAACTCGCGGATCAAAGAAAGCCCTAAAAACACGAAATTGAAAGCAAGAACGAAAAGAGACTTATCTCAAGCAAACCTTGCATAGATTGATTTCGTGATTGAAGTCGGATTACATCCACACCATCATGGATCGATGGACAATCAAAGATCACGAAATTCTCCACAAACCATCAAGAGCCCTAGCCTCCACCTCAACTCCCTAAAGACAATTAGGGTTTTGAAACATAAAAGGCGAGAGAGAGAGAGTGCACCACCATCTCCTCCTATTTATAGTGGAGGCCTAAAACTCTTAGGGTTTGACTTAATTGGGCTCCGTTAAGGCCCACTAACAAGCGGGTCACACACGCACGCTTCGCGGCGCCGTCTTTAACTTTTGACCTAAACCGCTTCACCATGTGCCATGGATTCGCCAATAGGTCACCCTTGTCCATCTTGTGTCACGCTTGAGTCGTTGACCTCACCCGCATCGTCGATCGTTACGGACCTCAACTCTTCAAGTCTAGTCCCGATTCTCCTCGCCGTTGACCGTCGTTGACCACCAAGCTACTGCACAACCACGCACAAGAAAACACGTATTCGGGAACAAGTTCTTCACAACTTGACCTATGTTAGTCAAAACATGCATCATGCAAATCATATGCCATGAAACCAATGACTTTGACCTAACAAAACAACATCGCCACGAAGTTGGCCGGCGTTCAAGTAAGCCGGTCTCGACCGCTCCAGTGAGCGGTCGGACCGCCCCATGGCGGTCGGACCGCTCCACGTGAGCCGGTCGGACCGCCACCAAGGACTTAGCCAATTTCATACCCTCAAAACCGAAACCTTACGGAAACTTAAATCCAATAGAACTTCTTCTTGGAGACTCCAAAATTATGAGACCAAGTGCATTGGGATCCCTCACTTGCCTACAACACCTATTTTTGGCCCAGCTTATTTTGACCACTTTGGTCATCGCCGGTCCGACCGCCCCACATGGCCGGTCCGACTGATTTGGGACCGGTCGGACCGCCGTGCAAGAACCGGTCGGACCGCCCCTGTCCAGAATACCTGTAGCTTTGTCGAAAACACGTGAAACTACAAACCGTAAACGCCATTGCCAATTGTCACATCATCCTAAGATCTAGAGCATATCCCCATGAAATCCACATATCGCACAGAGAATCAACTCAAGAGGAAATCGGTCGGACCGCCCAACACATGGCAGTCTGACCGATATACCGATCGATCGACCGGTGACCATCAAGATCGGATCGCCAGGCTCCAGAAAGACCTTGCACTTTCACATCGCTCAAATGGCAGAACACATTCGCCCATTTGAGTGCAATTCCAACAAGGTTTAAATGTGATATTCTCAACAAGTTGCAAAACACATGACGAGGACATGACCCCTATGGATACAACCACATTTGATATGCTTGCTATTGCAATTACAAGAGCTCGTACGCGTCAACTTATTTATCAGGAATCTAGGACTACGACTAGTTCAAGAAGGTCTACGACCAGTTCCGCAGGGTCTACGACCACATCAAGAAAGCCTACGACCAGAGAAGCGAGCCAGTACTCCTTGGACACAATATACGACCAGAGATAGCATGGACTCCTCAAGACCACCCCAGGACCAGTCCTACGACCAGGTCTTCGACATAGATACGTGATATGAATAGTGAATAAGGTGTTGCATCACCGTTTTAGGCCTAATAGGGCCTTGTAAGCGTGTCGAGGTCGGAGTCCAGGTTGTGTACGCCGCCTTCCATGGCCACACAACCCTAGGTCGACCTCCTCACGTCCCCCTATATATATGCAGTAGCCATCATAGCCCACATTGTGAGCTTCATCTATATTCGCAATACAATATCAGATTGCATATTCTACTTTCTTGCTTGTGTTCTCGATTCGCATGCAGGAGATAGCCTTCTTGACGAGGTCAACCGCGTTCGGCACGGTTGATAACCATCAGAGTAGTGGTGTAGTGATTGCGAGGGGTTTGATTTGTTTTTGTCGGAGCCTTCGGATCATCAACGTCGAGTTCTCCGCAATCGACTTATCAGTACCTTTTGGAAGATCGGGTCACCGTCACATCAGTTGGTATCAGAGCAAAAGTTGCTCGTTAGGTAATCATAATTTTTTTCCCTATTAGATTAGTTGTTTTCCATCGTCCTAAAGCTCCAGAAAATTACCCCGCAAATTTTTTTTGGTTCGTCGTGTTCTTCTGCTGTCCCATCACCCATTGTGCCTTTGCAATTTTCGTTCTTTATTTCGCGTTGTTGAATTAGTGTCCTTTGTCTAAGTCGTGTTGCTAGTTTAGAGTCGTGTTCTTGGTCTCTAGTCAACACCGTCGCCCGTCGTGCCACCACCCATCCTGGTCGCACCACCGCCTACTCGAACAACCCCCTTTCGACCACATCCTCGAGTTCGACCACCTACTCGCGTTCGACCACCTAGTCGGATTCGACCACCTACTCGGGTTCGACCATCTACTCCTGCTCTGCAATCTAATTATTGTATTTACTGTTAAACTTACTTTCTGCAAATTAACCATAAAGCCATCCTTGCTTAAGCCTTGCAAGAATACTATGTGCATACATTTCTCTACGACTTGCTGAGTACTTTATGTACTCACGGCTTTATACCCTTTGTTGATCAGTCCCAGCCGAAGAATCAGGACAGGTTGAGTACTATGAGGAAGGCTACTTTGAAGACTTCGCGAACTAGGTCACGTCCTCCACTCGATTGCCTGTGGGCATGTCGATTGGGCTCTACGTATTTTGAGATTTCCGCTGCCAGATACTCTGTTGTTGCTAAGCCCTGCGTGGTGACTTTTGTAAGAACTTGACCATAAGGTACTTTGCTGCTAACTAATATTACTTTGTCTGCTTCATTAGTTCGTTGTTGAATGGTTATGATAACATCATTGTTGCAACTGTGTGAGCTAGCTACTGATCATGGGACTAGCTTGGTATGCACAGAGGGTCTCAGGGTTGTATGACACCCAGGGCACCGACAAGAGATGGTATCAGAGCCATATCGACTGTAGGACGTAACCATAATTAGTTTGGTCGTTTTAGTCAAAAGTTCAGATGTTATTTTCTAAACCAAAACAACCAATTGATGAATAGGTATTCTTCTCTCATCTCAGTCTATTCTATCTTATCTTATTCTTTCTCATCTTATGCCATTATTTTCTTATCTTATCCTCTTACCCTCTTATATCATTCTTGAGTTCTTTCATCTTATCTTTTCTGGAACTTGGTTTTCAAATTTAAATTTGACATCCTTACCTCTGGATTATCCCTAGGATCGAGCCCTTCAAGATCAAGCAATGGAAGCTTTGGAAGCTCAAGATCCGCCGTCCGCTCCAAGTTGACCTTCCATAAACGTTAGATGGGTAGTTGCTCTCCCTAGTTTTAGAGTCGTTAGGTCCGCGTAGTAGGGCTTTTGTGCTTGAATGTCACTTTCTTGTTTGCTTCTTGATAGCTTTTCGGCTATCCGTTCGTTGGGTAAAACCAACTTTGTCCGCATTAGGATGATCTATCTATCTCCTTTGTTCTCTCTCATCTTGATGCTTTCCCCTCTCATCTAAATTGCTTTCTTCTTCTCGTCTATTAAACCCAGGAAGTTTCGTTGTAGATGGTTCAGACCCGCAACTCCGCAAGCCAGGATGAGACCCCGAGCGCCAATGCACCGTCTTCCCAGGCCGCTAGTGCGGTCGTGGTTTGAGTCGCCTCATGGTAGCCTGACCACCTAATGAGCTCCATGATGCAGAGCATGACTCAGATGATGAATCAGCAGAACCAGACCGCTGCTGCCCTACTCGCAATGATGAATCAGAACAACCAAGCAGCTGCCACGCCACTGCCACCTCCACCCCCAGCTTTTCCTCAGTTCAGGCTGGCAGAGTTTTTGAGGACCCATCCGCCCACTTTCTCTAACTCCTCCGAGCCATTGGACGCAGATGACTGGCTGCGCTCCATGGAGAAGAAGCTCGCTATCACCCGTTGTGATGATCAAGAAAAAGTCCTGTATGCCACCCACCAGCTTGAAGGTACTGCCGCAGAATGGTGGGAGAACTACTGTGCCTCCTATGGAAACCCTGAGAGCATCACTTGGGCAGAATTTTCAGGAGCTTTCCACCACTCCCATATCCCTAATGGGAAGGTGGAAATGAAGAAGAATGAGTTTCGTGAGTTGCAGCAAGGCAACATGTCGGTGAGTGCATACCTTAACAGATTCACTCAGCTGTCCCATTATGCCCCAGAGGACGTTGCCACAGATGATGCCCGCCAGAAGCGCTTCAAGGAGGACTCAACCCCAGCTTGAAGGTGCAAGTAATTGGGAATGACTATGCATATTTCCAGCACATGGTGAACAAGGCCATGCTCATCGAGGAATCCCGCCGTGAGCTTGAAGAATCCCGCAAGAGAAAGATGATGCAGCATAGTGCCCTTCAGAGTCACTTCCAGAGAGTCAAAATGAATGTGCCGCCTCCTGCCCGTGTTGCTCCACCTGTCACATTGAGCCCCCAGCGCGACACCTCGCCCGGCGAGTTCGGTGATCCGCGGCTTCAGCGGCTCCGGCAACGGCTGACCAAGGAATGACAACCCTACCGCCGAGATCACATGCTTTAAGTGCCATCAGTTGGGGCGCCGCCAATAGTTGCCCGAAGCAAGGCCCTTCTCTGTCCGTTTCAACATAGGAGCCACTCGGCCAGACCCCACTCAGAGGCGGACGTGGAGCTCCTCAGACTCTATCTGCACCAGTCAAGACTCCTCATCCTTTTGGAAGAGGTCGTGTGAACCACACCACTGTGGAGGAAGCCCGACAGACCGGACGTCGTCTTTGGGTAAGTTCCTTGTCAATTTAGCACCTGCCACTGTTTTGTTTGATTCTGAAGTTTCGCATTCGTTTGTTTCTCGGAGTTTTGCTGAAAGGCATCAGTTGGAAGTTTTGCCTCTTAAAAGTGTTTTGCTGGTTCAATCTCCCGGTTCGGAATTAAGTACAAACCAAGGTTGCCCTAAAGTTAAAGTAACCATAGAAGGGGTAGAATTCCTTGCTAATCTCATCATTATAGACACCAAGTATCTTGATGTGATTATGGGAATGGATTGGCTTGCCAATCACCAAGCTCTCTTGGATTGTGGTGGTAGAAGCATCACCCTATTCAACTCAGATGGAACCAAGGTAAAGTTTGAAGCCTCCCCAGAGAAGCTAGCTGGAGCTTTAGTCTGCAGCACCAGTGTTGTATCTTTGGAGGAAGTGCCAGTAGTCAGAGAGTTCCCAGATGTCTTTCCTGATGACCTACCTGGAATACCACGGGCCATCGACACAGGTTTGTCATCAACCTAGTTCCAGGAACTGCACCTATTTTCAAGAGACCCTACAGATTGCCTGTCAATGATTTGGTTGAACTGAAGAAGCAATTTGAAGAAATGCAAGAGAAAGGTTTTGTCCGACCAAGTTCTTCACCTTGGGGAACCCAAGTGATCTTTGTTGCAAAGAAGGATGGCACCCAACGGATGTGTGTAGATTACCGAGCCCTCAATGAGGTCACCATCAAGAACAAGTACCCTCTGCCCAGGATCGATGATTTATTTGATCAGTTGAAAGGAGCCGGTGTGTTCTCCAAGATAGACTTGAGGTCAGGATACCACCAGTTGAAGATTCGTCCAGAAGATATCCCCAAGACAGCTTTCTCAACCCGGTATGGACTGTATGAGTTCATAGTCATGTCATTTGGATTGACTAATGCCCCTGCTTACTTTATGAATTTGATGAATAAAGTATTCATGGAGCATTTGGATAAGTTCGTCATTGTCTTCATTGACGATATTCTGGTGTATTCCAAAAGCGAAGAAGAGCATGAAGAGCACCTCCGTTTGGTCCTGAATAAGCTTAAAGATCATCAACTCTATGCCAAATTCAGTAAGTGTGAGTTTTGGATGGAAGAAGTTACTTTCCTGGGACATGTCATGTCTGCAGAAGGAGTATCTGTTAACCCTAGCAAGGTTACGGATGTACTTAATTGGGAGTCACCCAAGTCGGTGCCTCAGGTCAGAAGTTTCCTTAGAATGGTAGGATACTATCGCCGATTCATAGAAGGATTCTCCAAGATAGCAAGCCCCCTCACTCAGCTATTGAAGAAGGAAAAGAAATTTGCTTGGACAACATATTGTGAGCAAAGTTTCCAAGAGTTGAAGAAGCGTCTGACCACAGCTCCGGTGTTGATTTTGCCAGATGTCCGGAAGGATTTTGAGATTTTCTGTGATGCATCCCGGCAAGGACTTGGTTGTGTCCTGATGCAAGAAAGGAAGGTATTAGCCTATGCTTCCCGTCAATTGAGACCTCATGAAGTGAATTACCCCACTCATGACTTGGAGTTAGCTGCCGTAGTGCATGCTTTAAAGATATGGCGTCATTACCTTATCGGTAATCGCTGTGAAGTCTACACGGACCATAAGAGCTTGAAGTGCATTTTCACTCAGGCTGATCTCAATATGAGGCAAAGAAGATGGTTAGAGTTAATCAAAGATTATGATATTGGGATCGATTACCACCCAGGCAAAGCTAATATTGTGGCAGATGCCTTGAGTAGAAAAGTCTACTACAATACCCTAACGATCAAGGAAAGTCAACCAACCCTACATGAAGAGTTCCAGAAGCTCAAGTTAGAGTTGATTGAAGAAGGTTACCTAGCTTCCCTAGAAGTTCAACCCACTTTGCGGAATCAGATCAAGGAAGCTCAAATTGAAGATGCCAATATTAAGGAAATTAAGAGCAACATGGAGAAGGGTAAAGCCCTGAGATTTTCAGAAGATGAACAAGGCACCATTTGGTTTGACAAGCGAATCTGTGTTCCAGATCAGAAAGGGCTTAAGCAGCTGATACTCAAGGAAGCCCATGAAACTTTATACTCCATTCACCCTGGAAGCACAAAGATGTACCAAGACCTTAAGGAAATGTATTGGTGGCCTAGCATGAAGCGTGAGATTGCCGAGTATGTAGCTCAATGTGATATCATCGGTGAGTAAAGCCAGAGCATCAAAGACTCTTTGGACTCCTGCAACCTTTGAGAGTGCCTGAATAGAAATGGGAAGAAATTGGCATGGATTTTATTACTGGTTTGCCAAGGACAAGGTCAGGATATGATTCTATCTGGGTCATTGTGGATCGTCTAACAAAAGTTTCCCACTTCCTCCCAGTCAAGACTACTTACTCTGGTGATAGGCTGACAGAATTGTACATGGCAAATATAGTGTGCCAGCATGGACTGCCGAAGAAGATCGTGTCGGATTGAGGATCCCAATTCACCTCAATATTGTGGCAGAAGTTGCACAGTGTTCTGGGTACTAATCTAAATTTTAGTACATCTTATCATCCCCAGACAGATGGACAAATAGAAAGGGTGAATCAAATCCTAGAAGATATATTGAGGGCTTGTGCTTTAGCAAATCAGGCTAGTTGGGATCAAATGTTGCCTTATGCAGAGTTTTCCTATAACAACAGTTACCAGTCAAGCCTCCAGATGTCTCCATTTGAAGCTCTTTATGGAAGAAAATGCAGAACACCATTGTATTGGAATGAAGTGGGTGAAAGACAAGTGTTTGGGCTAGATATTTTGGAAAAAGCCGAAGAGCAAGTTCGATCAATCAGAGAAAAGCTGAAAACAACACAGACTAGGCAGAAGAGTTATGCTGATAACCGTCGCCGAGATCTAGCATTTGCACCTGGTGATCATGTGTACCTGAAGGTGTCGCCTCTCAAAGGGATGCGTCGTTTCAGAGTAAGCGGAAAGCTTGCACCAAGGTACATCAGACCTTTCCTAGTTCTAGCCCAAAGAGGAGAAGTCGCTTACCAATTGGAGCTCCCGCCTCAGCTGTCAGATGTGCATGATGTCTTCCACGTGTCACAGCTGAAGAAGTGTTTGCGTGTGCCCGAAGAGCAGATGCCAATGGAAGCAATTGCCCTGCAGGAAGACCTCACCTACAAGGAGCATCCCATCAAGATCATGGAAATAGCAGAGCGAGTGACAAGAAGCAAGATCATCCATTTCTGCAAGGTCCAGTGGAGCAACCACACCGAAGAAGAAGCCACATGGGAGCGAGAAGAGGACTTGAATGCTGAGTTTCTCCGCCTATTCTCTAGTAAGCCTGAATCTCGGGGTCGAGATTCCCTTTAAGAGGGGTAGTTTTGTAGCATCCTGTTTTTTCCAGATATTTTCAAAATTTTAAAAGAGAACCACTTGCTTTTATTTGCCTAAAGCTTAATGTGGAGTTTTGGAATCAATTGCAGTTTAATATGAATTAATCAAACTTCAATTAAATTAAAGTTGGTTTAATTGGGTTTTTTGGTATTTAAAATCAAAATTATTATTTTAAGTTTTTCCTTGGATTTATTGGATTTTTTTTTCAAAAAAATGGTTTTTCCTTTTACCCAAAATTTAAAATTAATTTGTTTGCAAAATTTAAAGAAAAATTAAAGTTGAAACTATTTTTATTAAGTCCATAATAATTCAAGGAATTTTTGTGAATTTTTCTAGAATTTTTGGACTCTATTTGCTATTTTCTAAAAAAACCTTTTCAATTGTTTGTATTTCTGAAAATAAAAAATCCCAGAAAAACCCTTTCATTTGTTATGGGCGAATCCTTCACCCAATCCTATTCCTTCACTCGGCCTTCTCCAATGCCCACTCCCGCTGGCCCGGCCTCCTCTCCAGTAGCGCGTTCGATCCCATGCCGATCCTCATCCGCCGGCTCCGCTCTCTCCGGCGGTTGGATCGCCATCCGTCGCCGATCGCCGCGCCTCCCTTTCCTCTCCACCGTCGATCAAAATCGGACGGCGCTTCTCTCTGCCCCTATTCTTCTTCCTTCCTCTCTTCTCTCTCTCGCATGCGCCTAGCGTGGCGCTGCTGCCGCCATGAATCCCGCCCACCTCGATCCGGCCGCCGCTGCTCGCCCGTCCATCCCGCCTCGGCCTCTGCTCCCACCTTTCCCTCTTCCCGAGGCACAGTGCCCAAGCCGAGCCTCTACCGCCGCAACTCCGCCTCGCCCCCCGCGCCCTCCTCCGGCATCACCCGCCCATGACCCTCCTCCGCCTCCTTAAAAGCGTGCCTCGGCCCCGCCTCCTTCGCCTCTCCCTTCTCCCGCGCTTCCTTCCTCCCTCTCGCCTCCGGTAGCCCCTCCGTTCGCCGCCGCCTCTCTCGGCCTCCGCCGTCGCCGCCTCTCTCCTCACCGCATTGTCGCTGCGGTTTCCTCCCGAATGGGTGTGCACCGATTTCCCGTCCCTCTAGCTCCGTGCGCCCGCTCAGCCACGCCTCTCCCGCCGGCGAGCTCTTGGCTCCGGCGCCTCCGCCGCGTCAGCGTGGCGCCGATGTGTGTTGGGTCGGCCGCTTGTCGGCCATTTATGTCGCAAGTGGCGATCGCGTCTTGGCGCTTACGTGGCGGCTGACGTGTAAATCCGATTATTCAGTTGAAAAATAATTCCAGAAAATTCGAAAAACCCTAATCTATCATTTTAAGTGATTTAAAACTTCTTTCGGCCATAACTTTCACATCCGAACTCCGCTTTGGGTGATCCAAATTTCTATATTCACATAAAATCTGCCCCTTTCATTTGGTTCTGGTTTTGCAATTTTTGGAGTTCATTTGGTGCTGTTTTATTTATTTATGCTCTTTTCGCACGTGTAGATTCCGGCGTTCCGGAAGGTTTCATCGACCCGACGACCGAAGACCCGCTCCTCGTCAACGAAGGCAAGTCGTAGGCCTTTGATCATGTTGTACCCATTTTACAAATGTATATTATTTTAAATTATCATGCATGGCTAGTTCTATTAAAAATGGTTTTGGAGTAGATAATTGCCAATTTGTCATTATGCCTCCTTGATAAATTAAAAATGAGATGTCGCCTTGAATGACATATATCCTCGACACCTTAGGAGGGTTAATACTAGTTGGACATGATTGTATTACCAACATGGGCGCGTATTATTGCTTAGACGTGCTTAGTTACCCGCGAGACTCACGATCACATGCTCTAAATGAATGAATTTGGCTAAAGAACTATGGAATTGTAGTGTGAGGCCACTATAATTTAAAATGTGTTGTGCCATGGCAGGGATTGCCATTTGGTCGGAAATGAACAAAAATAATTTATGCTCGGGCTTGTGGTAGGGGGTGAAGGTGGGTGCGTGAGGCACATTTGGATGTGGTAGTCTCGCCTGAGCAGCCAACTAAGGGCTTAACTTTGCAAGTCATTGATCTGGGCCACCTTGTGCAACCACAAGTCCGGTATGGGACGGACCTGGCCAACTAATTAGGGAAGTTTTGAGTCGGTTCTGTTTGGGTTGATTATTGGCGCAAGAGGGGGCCGTGAGGGCGAATCCTTAGTGAGCAGAACCGAGGCAAAATGGAACTTTGTAAAGGCCTTATGATAATCACTTAGTCGCACACCCTCGGAAGTGTGTCAGACGGACATTACAAGTGATTTATCTCTTGTGGAAAAAGCTGTACAACCTCTGCAGAGTGTCAAAATCTATTCGAATAGACGTGTCCCCGGTTACGGACATGCCTGGTGATTTCGCGCAAGGGGTAGCATTTTCAAAAATGTGGTATTGGTTCGATGGAAAGGTTTGGTTGGAATGGTTGGGAAGTGAACGGGATGTTCACTATTTGTTTCAAAGAACTTGGTTATTTACGTATTATTCTTTTAAACTCCTGCTCTGCAATCTAATTATTGTATTTACTGTTAAACTTGTTTTCTGCAAATTAACCATAAAGCCATCCTTGCTTAAGCCTTGCAAGAATACTATGTGCATGCATTTCTCTACGACTTACTGAGTACTTTATGTACTCACGGCTTTATGCCCTTTGTTGATCAGTCCCAGCAGAAGAATCAGGACATGTTAAGTATTATGAGGAAGGCTACTTTGAAGACTTCGCGAACTAGGTCACGTCCTCCACTCGATTGCCTGTGGGCATGTCGATTGGGCTCCACGTATTTTAAGATTTCCGCTGCCAGATACTCTGTTGTTGCTAAGCCCCGCGTGGCGACTTTTATAAGAACTTGACCATAAGGTCCTTTGCTGCTAACTAATATTACTTTGTATGTTTCATTAGTTCGTTGTTGAATGGTTATGATAACATCATTGTTGCAACTGTGCGAGCTAGCTACTGATCATGGGACTAGCTTGGTATGCACAGAGGGTCTCGGGGTTGTATGACACCCGGGGCGCCGACAAATGCCTCTCCAAGTACCTATTAAGCATTTAAGCGCATTTTGGTACCCAATACTTAGTTGGGTCCACGAATGTTAGTCACAATAGATTTGGGCACCCAAATGGCCCTAGTAATAGTTTTATGTGAACTAACATTCCTAGCAAACACACTGCCATATTTATCCTTCCTAAGCAAATAATCATTATTATAAATAATAGGCTTAGGAGTGATACCTTTAGGACATTGTTTACCAATATGTCCATTTTCTCAGCAATTGTAGCAAGTTGGGCTTTTGCTTCCTCTACTTGTCTTCTTTTCTTGCTCATTGCCGACTTGCCTTATTTTTGAATATCTTGTCTTGACATCCATTTGATTAGGGCACACCGAGGCATAGTGGCCCTTTTCGTTGCATCCATGACACTTGACATATTTCTTCGTACGTCTTGCGTTGTGCCTAGTCTTGCTATTCTCCCTTTTCTTGGGAGTGTAGCCAATGCCACTCTTATCTTGCAAGCATTTTTGCTTGCTCAAAATTTCATCGAGAGTGGCCTTCCCTTTGTAGCTTCTTGTCAAGTCATTTTTCAATGTGATGATTTGGGCCTTGAGCTCTTTGTTTTCCTCTACAATATTAGTATCACAAGACATAGGGGAAATATGAGCATCTAATTTTGAGCAACAAGGCATATCAAATAAATTCTCACATGAGGTGGATATGCTAACCTTAGATGTAATGCAAGGGTTAGCAACTACACATGGCATATCATCTAATAAATTACATGTGATGCCTATATCCACCTTGGACTTGTTGAGATCCTTGAGAAGGAGAGTCTCATGAGCTTCTTTTAGCTCTTCATAGGAATGCTTGAGAGAAATAAATTCTTTCTTCAAGACTTTGAATATTGACTTCTCCTTGCCAAGGTATTCATTTAAGTCCTCTAGCATGTCCATCAACTCATCGTATGAAGGTTCATCATTATCATTTACCTCGTTATTACCTTTTGCCATGAAGCAGTGAGTTGATGTAGAGGGGCTTGTGGACTCATTGTCTTCGGAGCTAGAAGTTGAGCATTCTTCTTTCGACACCCATTCTTTTGTGCAATCATCGCTTGTAGTGGTGGATATTTCATAATGATCTTGAATATATGTCCATATTTCATGAGCGCTCTTGAGATTGCATACTTCATTGAAAATCTCTACACTCAAAGAACTAAATAAGGCGTTAATGGCTTGAGCGTCGAGATGTAAGCATTTCTCTTCCTCAATTGTTGGAGCAAGATGATCCAATGGAGGAGAAAAGCCAACATCTACAATCCGCTATATTTTTGGACTCATGGCCCTAAAATAACATGTCATGCAGATTTTCCAATGAGCATAATTTGTGCCATCAAAAATAGGTGCTTCACCTAGGTGCACTATATCACTAGTCGCCATCCTTTACTCTCTAGACGGTTAAGTCTAATAAATGAGAGACCAAGCTCTGATACCACTTGTAAGATCGAGGAGGCCGACTAGAGGGGGGTGAATAGGCGGTTTTAAAAATTCTTTTGGCTAAAACCAGTTAATAATGCGGAAGCTAATAACAAATTGGTTTTGCACAATTAAAACCTAAATCAACTAGGCACCACTAAGTGCACCAACAATATGAATACAATTGAATGTGAGCAATCATACAAAGATATATAAGCAATTAAAGCAAGAATGTAAATTTCTCAAGTAAAGCACAAGCACAAACCAAGATAAGACAATTATGTTTTACCGAGGTGTTCGGAGACTTGCCGGTCTCCCCTAATCCACTTGAGGTAAGCCCAACCGCGTTGGACCGGCTCCTCAAATGAGCCAACACCTCCGAGGTAAGTCCAACTACTTAGACCGGTTCCAATACGAACCAACACCTCGTTCCACTAGGGTTGCTCTTCCTCCACTCCGGAGATGGCGAGCACCAAACCACTCACAACACGCCGGGCCTTCTCACAAGCTTCTTGAGAAGATCACCGGGTACGACACCTCCACGCCGTCTAGGTATCGGCAAACACCAAGAGTAACAAGACTCAACTCTCACTTGAACTAATCAAGTGTCAAAGCTCAGTGGATACTCAATCCACTACCTAAGGCAACACATGCACTTAGGGTTTGCTCTCAAATCTCACTAAGTGCAACACATGCACAAAAGAGATGAGATGCTTGCTCTTAGCTCAAAGAATGAATATGGGTGCTAGCAACAACAGCAACAACATCTGCAATACTAACAGCAACCTCCTCCAACCCGCCAAGGTGCGTATTTATAGCCCACACTCAAAACTATACATTGGAGGAAAGATTCCCTCGAATCTGACAAGGGCTGGTCTGACCGCCAACAAATGGCCGATCGGACCGCCCATGCGCCAATGGCTATAAAACTAGTCGTTGGACTCACGGCCGGTCGGACAGCCAACCAATGACCAGTCAGACCGCCGCGATATCGGTCTGACAGCCAAGGGTGGGCGGTTAGACCGCCCAAGGAGAACTTGCACCATCCGAAATGGTGCTTCTCTGGAAAAATTGTATCGCAAAAACTCTAGTACTTCCGCTCTCCGGTAGTACCGTTTATTTAACGGCGGTACTATCACACAGAGAATCAACTGAAGAGGAAATCGGTCGGACCGCCCAACACATGGCAGTCCGACCGATATATCACCGGTCAGACCGGTGAGCACTGGCGGTAAGACCGCCAGGCTCCAGAAAGACCTTGCACTTTCACATCACTCAAATGGCAAAACACATTCGCCCATTTGAGTGCAATTCCAACAAGGTTTAAAGGTGATATTCTCAATAAGTTGCAAAACACATTTCTCAACTTTTAGAATCAACACCACAAGGAATAAGGTACGCGGACTTACGCCATTTGCAAAACATATTTGCAAACTAAAGTCACATGCTACAAGAGTTATGCATGAGTCTCGACTATTTGCAAAACATATTCACAAATAATAGCTTTATGCTCTAGATGAGCTAGAGCAAACACAATGAGCTATCAACACATGACAAACTCAAGCTACTAGTTAAGACCCCTCTTAATAGTACGGCAACCTAAACTAGCAATCCGGGTAAAAGTCTAGGAACACATCCTTAGCCCTAGCTAGTTATACCTTTGCCTTGCATCTTCTTGAAGCTTGATGACGCACATCATCACTTCAAATTCGGGTCATTAACTTGATAATCATCAACACATGATGATCCTTTGCCTGACCTCCATCAACACGTGATGGGTCTTCTCTTGTCTTGACGATCAACTCATGATCATCTCCTCTTCTTGATAAGCATCAATTTACGATGTATCCTTTACACCAAGCTCATGACTTTATCTCATTGACACATGATGACATCCAAAGTCTTCATCACCCTGGAACTTAACCTATTCATCCAACTCATGAAAATATTAGTTCCACAATGCGATTACCATTACTTACCATAACAAACCATTATCACATAATGGTGGGACAAGATACTTCAATCTTTCCCTCATTGGTAATTAATGATAACCACTTCAATTGCACATAAATTGAATGTAGATGATTTTTTGTAACACAACATGAGTATATATGAACTACACAAGTTATATATATACGCCAACATGAGTATACAAAAACTACACAAGTTTTGTATACACGAAAGGATATGTTTCAACGTAAAGATCCTTAATATATGTGGAGAATGGAATATGGATCAATACTAATGAAACCACAAGATATAGAGTAAACTCCCCCTAAATGTGTGCATACATAAATGTGTAATAAGATCATATGCACATATTCAAGTTAAACTTATGGTTGAGTTCAATCTATATTTTGGATCCAAGAAATGCAACATATATAAGATTAAGATGACAATTGCATACCTCGTTGAATTTCACCTTTATATCCAAATGAGACTACACAAATTAATACTAGACAAGAGAGTTAGTCTCGTATTTGGATTTGTCATTAATCACCAAAATATTCCATTAACTCATAATGACGGGTCTAGATCCTTCTACATATCAGTAACATAATAAGGGATTTTGAAAATTTCTAGTGGCACGTAAGAAATTAACCTAAGAATCATAAATTGAAGGATCTAAGTACACTTCTCTCACTCTCAATGGTCCATCTTAAAGTTTTTGTCTTATGAAACAAAGTCACGATCATGATCTACTTTAAAGACTCTCGTTGTAACTTTTAGGAAAGTGTCCTTTTGACCCCTGAACTCTTATGAAAGTCAATATCTTTACCGGACAAAAATACCCTCCAAAGCAAATCCAGCACGGTTTTTCACTGACGTGGCACACATGTCCACTCCAGTTGGCATCCAACGTGTCATGGCTCCACATGTCATACACGGGTGGCTTTATTTCTAGTTTTAAAAGAAGATCAAGGTCTGGGGCCCACATGCCATTGATAGATAGAGAGAGAAGGCTTCTTCTTCCCTGGTTCTCCAAGAAAGAAATGACAGGGAAGGAGGCGAATCGTGGCATCAGACTCTACTCGTCGATGACTTTCGGTTGACGATGATGCTTGGGAACAAACAAAACGGGATGAGGGCAGTGAGGCGAATTTGAAGGAGGTGGTTGTTCATTGAGATATTCATAGGATTCGGGTTAGCAGCGACGAGAGGCGGTAGGTGCTCCAATGAGGTGGTCACACAATGGACGGGAGAAAGAAGTGAGCATGTCAAAATGTAGAATGCGGTGATGGAATGTTTTTGTGTGGAGTAATTAGATAGAAACTCACCCATAATGATGAACGACGATGATGGATCTCGACAGAACCGAAGCAGGGAAATGGCCGATTCATTGTGTTGAATGAACAAAAATCAAATTAACCTTTGGGATGGGTTGAGAACAAAGTGGAACATCACGTGACGCTGCTACCACCAAGGGCGGAACTACTGTTGGGGCAAGCAAGGGTGGCTGCCCCGGGTCTCCTAGGTGAAACCCCCCCGGGGGGCTAGTGGATTGTTGATGTATGTGTATGGGCTTACAGCTAATTAAGTGTATGAGAATGGGATGTGTTTGGAGCTCCACACTTGGCCTATTTATAGTGTGTGAAGATTGGCGCATCTGTTTGTATAGAATGCTTCCCAGCTTTATCCATAACCTAGCTAGGACACAATGCACAATGTTCCGCAAGCTTTTTTTTTCTTTTCCTGTTTGATTGAGAAATCATGCATTGCGTACTAGGCAAAGTGACTGTAATTTATAAATTTTCAGACGTCTCTAAATAGATAGCCCAATAAAAAACTTTCTGGATACACTTAGCAGTTAGCACCAGCTACCCGCCACTGCTGGCAATAACATCCCTCCTGCTGGCACCCCCGGCCAAGGCCAACGCGCCATGAGCACGCAGGCGATGCGTCGTAGTCCTCGCGCCGCATTAGCCATGGGCCGAGACGCCAAGTGGAAGCAGTACCAGTTGCAGCCCAAACCAATGAAATACACAGATGCAAAATACTTGGTAACCCTAATTCCCTAAATCCCTAACCATTCCATTCCCTATTCCTCAAAGGTTCCAACACCCAGCCCCTCCACACTCCACTGTGCTGAGGCGTGGTGCAGCTGCGAGGGGGCTACGACGCTTTGTGACGGTAGCAACGCGGGCACAGGTGGGTGCTGAGGCACGACGCAGGGGCTATGGTACAGGGACGGCGAGGCACCGAGCCACCGACTACTGAGGCAACACCAAGGTAGTCGGTAGTGGGCAACGAGGCCAGCCATAACTCATCTTGAAGTCTTGAATTTTGATTTCCTATACTATTGAATCACATTGTGGCTCAGTAAATTTTACACTACAAGTTTGCCCCAGGTCTCCCAAATTCCTGGTTCCACCACTGGATACTGCCCATGTCACTCCCGCACCGAGTCGAAGCCATCATCACACCCTATGCAACAATTATAGCCTAAAATGACCCTCTTAATCCAGCAGATTGACACAAATGCATGGTTTGGTTTGGGATAATTGTTGTCGCTATTTGTAATCAATTAGTTGTTGCTTTCGATCCCAAAGAAGAGAAAGATTGTGACTTCCAATTCAATGGTTTATTTGATGATTTCTTGGTTTCTTGTTGTCTCGCAACCTAGCGCAAGGAGGCGGTGGCTGGCACAGCGTGCGAGTCCAGGTACGAGCAATTGACTAGTGCAAAAAAGAGAAAGATTGTGACTTCCAATTCAATGGTTTATTTGATGATTTATTGGTTTCTTGTTGTCTCGCAACCAAGCGCAAGGAGACGGTGGCTGGCACAGCGTGTGAGTCCAGGCACGAGCAATTGACCAAATCAAGCAAAATTTTACCTCCCTTGCGATTTAATCACAACTTAATCCAGCAATACCATGTTGCAATTCAAGAAATCTAGCTTCATTACAGGGAAAATCATCTTTTGTAGCCTTAGTTTCATAACCTTATGGCAGGGGTTGGCGTAGCTCCACGCTGTTGTGGAGCCTGCCTATTGTTAACGCCCTGCTAGGCTTCGGCCTCCTCGTGAGCCCGTGCGTCAGCCACTACCGGTTGTCGAGGCTGTTGCTTGTGTGGGGGAGGGAAACTCTAGAGCTAGGGGGCTTGGCGGAGCCTCACCCAAGCGGAGGTTGTCCAGAGCATATCTGGCGAGCATTGCGTGGAAGTAGGTAATCCTCGCCAGCGCTGAGCTCAGCTAAGATGCTTCCATGGCTGCCTACTTCATAGGAAATGTGGATAGAGAGAGAGAGAGAGTGGAGAAGGGGAGATGGAGAAAGAGAGAGGACGTGATTTGGTTGATAATGTGGCAAAATATGGTGCATGAATGATAACGTAGATGCCATGTCTACAAAACCAAGGTAGTTTTGGTCTCAGGGTGTGAAGTGAACGGTTTTAAGAGTTAGAGAGTGCGAAATATCTGGTTTTATAGTTCATGGTTGATTTATAGACTTTTTTCCTAACTTGTATCGTGTCTTTTGCAAGCATAATACAAAGTGTAGTATTGTTTTTCAAGCTTCATGTATGTCGCTTTAGCAATGGCTGGCTAGTTGTAACATCCCAATTTTCTAAGTTTCAAAACCTTTTGAGAAGTTTAATCCCTTGGAAAAATTCACCAAATATTATTTGCATTTAATCAAGCTTAAATGAAACTTTCAAATGTCAAAACAATTTAATGTAAATAATTTGAACATTAATTAATTCAAAAATTGTTTTATTTGAGTTCCTTGTGCTTGGAAATATTTTTCAGATTTTTCTGGAATTTTTTCGAATTCATTAGCTATTTTTTTATTTTGCTATTAGGATTTTCTAGTATTTCTAAAATAGAAGAGCTATTTAAAATCTCAGTATATCCTTTGGGTTGAATTCTATTCCCATGGCCCAACCCAATTGCAAAGCCGAGTCCATTTTTCGCCAGCCCATCTCCGTCCAGCCCGCTCGCCCACGTGTTTTGCCACTGCCGCTGATAGGTGGGACCCACCTGCTTGTAGCACAAGTGGTGTGTGAGACGCTAGCTCAACCTAGCCTTTGCAGCTGATTTGTGGCCCATCTCTGTGCACTATTCATCATCTTCATCTCGTGCACACCCTAGACTTCATCACCGTGTCACGCTCGGACTCTCCCTTAGCCTCACTGTACGGGCTAGAAAAGACCTCGGCGTGTGTGTCAAACTGATCGCCTCAGCCACCACCGCAAATCCCCTGAAGCCCGAAGCCCTAGATCACCACCACTTCATCGAATTTGGAGATCTAAACCCAACTCCGGCATCTCAAGATTTCTTCAATTCCGTTGACGCCGATGATACCCTCACCATCATCTACACCACCGGGTTCGCTTCGACGTGTTCTACCTGGTACGCACCATCTTGTAGCTAGAGGATCGCCGTAGCACTGCTGCACCGTCGAAACCCTCGTTGTCGCTCTGCTCCAATGTTGCCGCCGTGTTCCAGTCGCCACCGACGACCTTTGGGTCCCGTGTGCCACCCATTACCATCGCTAGAGCCTTAGGAACCCAACGCTTGTGTCCAAGACCCCCTCCCCCCCACCCCGAAACCCTTCGCTGCTGGTTAGCCGTCAACCGAGCCACCACTTTCGCCCTCATCGCCGTCGAAGCCCTTGTCGATCCTTGTTGCCACATCAGAGCCGCTAGATGGATTCGCCTGAGCATAAGCATGCCAGCGACGACCACCTTTCCATGTCGATTGCCGCCATTAGCCATTGTCGTTGTTGAGCCGTAACAACCGTCGATTTCCGTTGACGTGGCTGCTTGGGTGTCAGCCCCGTCACCGCCACTTGTGCGCCGCATCAGCACCTAGCCGTGTTAGTGCCACCCGTACCAAAACTCTAACCCTAAACCTAGTCTACCATGAGTCATTTCTCTCACATGTGACCCCACCTGTCAGATCCACTATTTCCATGGACCAGTGAGCCATGGTCCCGTGGGCTAGAGCCGTGGACTTGGTCCATAGACTAAGAGTCCCACATGTCAGCCTTTGTTTCCTATTTTTTGGATTTTCTTTTAATTCTGAAATCATTGCTAACATCATGTTGATGCAATAATTTGGGATTTCCTTTAGAAAGAAAATTTGAAATAGTAATTCCATTCTCCTTTTCTTAGATTTAAATCTTCTGAGAGTATGTTCTTTCTCATACGAACTCGGATTGAACCTATTCAAGTTTCTAAATTCAAGCTTTACCTTCCTGAGATTTTTATTTTTATTTTGGAGTTTATTTATTGCTCTATTTTGTATTTATTTACTTTTCACTTTCGTTTGCGAGTAGACGTTGTTGCTTTGGAAGCTTTTGAGGAAGGAAGAGTTGATCAAGACAAAAACCAGTACCAAGACTTGTTCCAAAACACATTGTACCTTTGACCACGTTGAACCTATTTTTCCAAATTATCTTGATTTAAATTATTGCATTTTACTTTGAGTATTTATTTAAATATTTTTGGGATTAGCTATTCACTCATTTGATTATATCTACTTTGCCGATTGTATTACCATGATATTTTTTCACTCTAGCTTGGTTAATTATTAGTTGGATTATCATAGCACCAACGTGAGTTGGTTAGACACGAATAGTTTGCTTAGTCATGCAACGAGTTATTGCTATCATTTTAAGTTGCAAGATATAAACTTAACTAAATGATTATGGAACATGTTATGAAAAGACTGTGTATTGTATGTTGTTACTCATTGATGTCATGTGATGCACTTAACCAATAGGGTGGGAAAAGATTTAGACTAAGGCGAGTGGAAAGGATTGGTGGTATGATGGACTTGTGTTTGGAAAATATGAATTGTGGTACTTAATTAGAATGTTTGCAGTCTCGCCTTGGTCAATTAAGAACTTAACTTTGTGTGCTATTTAACTGAGCAACAATTGTACAACTACATGCCTGATGGGACGAGCTTAACTTAGTATGTTGTAAAATTTTAACATTGACTTCTTAGGTAGTAGTTTTAGTAATGGGTAGAGGTGTGGACTATTTTGAAAGCCATATCTCTGGGTGGTTCACCATCTCTAGGTCCAACGGTATATGTTGGACCAGCGAGTAAGGTTGGGGTCGACTGTATGCACATCAGGAGAGTCAATTGTTGAGATAAAACTTTCGAAAGGTTTTGTTATGATTGATGCTAGCTACACTGGCTATATCGTGCGGGTAAAGTGTACTAACTCTGCAAAGTGTTAATTAATCTATTTGAATAGCAGTGTCCGCGGTCATGAACAAGCTCAAGGATTTCACATGAGGGGTAGATTTTCATATAAAAAATAATTGGGAAGGGACAACTGTGTGGGGAAACTTATGCAGCTGTGTGAAAGAAATTGATTAGGATATGAGAGCTTTGTGGAAATACTTATTAAAACTATTATTGTTATTTGTTTTGAATTACGCTTTCAATCTATTATTTGTACTCAATTGCAAATGCTTCTTTATTGCAAAAAAAAACCATAGAAGCTATTTTCTTTGGAATACGCCATCATTTATATTTGTATTTTGTGGTACAACTTGTTGAGTACTTGGAGTACTCATTCTTGCTACAATCATTCAGCTGAAGTGAAGGAGTCTTCAGCTGCTTTTGAGGAGAAGCTATATAGGGATGGTGATCGTTAGGTCTTGATCCCAACCGGTTGCCTGTGGCGAGTAGATGGGTATCCGTTGGAGTTGCTTTTGTTCCGTTGTCGATTCATTATTTAGTGTCAGCCCTACGTGGCTTAATAAATATAAACTCGACCATAAGGTCATAACTGCTATTTATTAATCAAATTAGTCGTTTATTCTTATATGCTTCTTGTATGGAACGATATTCATCTATGTTGACACTGTGTGCACCAGCATGATTCTGGACCAGTGAATTATACACAGAGTGTCCAGATTTGCATATTTGGATCCCAACATAGATGGTATCAGAACCAAACTACTGTAGGTCTTGACCTTAATTAGATCGACCATCCTTAAGAAGTTCAATATTATTTTCTAAAGTAAAAATTAACTTGCAAGATTGATGAATTTCTAAACTTCTCTTCTCTCTCTCTCTCTCTTGGCTCATCTATTGTTGAAATCCTTCTCTCCGCTGATTTTAAGTTTGTTCTTACCCTTTTGCATGTCTTGGTTAGATGGCACGACTTCAGACCTATGGAGAGCGTACCAGAGGTTTTGCTGTTGAGTTGTGGAACATTCTACAAGCACTCGGAGGATTTGAGAGTCCACTCTTCTAAGGTACAACTGGATGGTGAATGGTCGGAATCGTGGTGTGTTGTGTCAATTAACCATCTACCCCCGCAAGGATACCAAGGCCAGTCGCCCTATGAACATCACCGTTCGGAGGATCATCTTCGCAAAGGGATCCAGGAGTCTACATGTCTTGCCATGCTACGAGTGTGCAAGATCTATGCCAACGAGTTGAAGGATTCAGTTTTTCTCCTTCACCCCCGCGCCCCCGCCATGGATCTTCCAGCCCGTTACCCGTCTACCGATGGAGAAGAAGAAGCTATTGTGGTTCACCTTGCTCACTTCGTCGCCGTCCAAGAGGAAGCCTTGGAGACTACAGCCACATTGCTACATGGAGTCTACGAGATGTTGCAACTTGCAAAAGAGAGGATTGTAGAGCTGGAGAAAGCTTTGTACATTCTGGAGTCTAAGGAGCCCGAGGAGCTTGAGGAGCCAGAGCCGGTCATGCTTGCACTCGAGCCAACTGTTCCTATTGCTCGTCTAACAGCCTACGACAGGGAAGAGCGCTATTGTGGTTGTGGAGGTTACCTCAGTGATTGAGTCAGCCGAGGTTTAGGCTTAGCTTAGTTAGTTGAGGCTCAGTGTGTGAGAGCCGCGTCAGCTTAAGATTAGGAGTGTCGTGCTTTAGACGAAAGATTGTGTGATAGGTTTTCTTTCATTTTCTTATGTGCAGTATGAACTGCAAAAGCCCTTAGACATTTGCTGCAGCCATGCTAAGACTCTTATTAATATTTAGTTATTTTAGCTAAGTTCTTTGTGTCGTGTTTGTTGGGTATAACAAGCCTCTGCTTAGTTCTGAACTTACTTTGTGCTTGCTACCTTATCTAATCCTTTCGAGCTTTTGCCAGATGGTTCAGACTCGCAACACCGCTGCCAGTGGATCAGGAACCAATGGAGTAGAAGGAAGTGAACAGACCCCTGCGAGAGCAGTTCCACCTCAAGCACCGTCGATAGATTTGTAGAACTTTAGAGCATTCATGGCCGCCCAGACTCAGATGATGTATACAATGATGAATCAGATGCAGAACATGAACAACAACCAAGCCAACAACAACAATGTAGCCCCAACTGCTCATGGTCACCATGGACAATCTAAGTTAGCAAAGTTCATGAGGACTCGCCAGTCGACTATTTCTGGAAGTGTTTCGTCAGTGGAAGCTAATGACTGGCTTCGCGTGATTGAAAGGAAGTTGTTAATCATTCAGTGCAATGATCACGAGAAGGTCCTTTATGCTACCCATCAGATGCAAGGAATTGCCGCTGAATGGCGAAAGAATTTTTGTGTTGTGCATGAGACACTGCAGAACATTACTTGGGAAGAGTTTTCTATAGCTTTTTGGCAGTACCATGTTCTGGAGGTATTCATAGACCTGAAAAAGGATGAGTTCCATGCACTTAAGTAAGGAGGTATGACAGTGTCTAATTACCTCAACAAGTTCTCTCAGCTTGCACGTTATGCTGCAGAAGATGTCTATACGGACAAGGCTCGACATAGTCATTTCTTGAAAGGATTGAACACCAGACTGCAAGTTAGTTTGATTGCTCATACTTTCCTAGCCTTTCAAGAGTTGGTTAATAAGGCTTTGATCCTTGAAGATAAACGCAAGGAGTTGGATGACAACCGCAAGCGTAGAATGGCTCAGCAAGGAAGTCATTAGTTTCAACAGAGAGTGATGACATTTCCTTGGCCGTTTACTCGATTTCCACCGCAGAGTTCGTTTAGGACACCTGCACTGTTTCAGCACCTCATCCAGTTGCTCATAATTTTCATAATTCTGCTTTACTCAACCCCAATCTAGGATGTCACCAATAGAACACCCCGAGACTTCGCTATACCTACCTAGAGCCGGGACACTTTGCTAACAATTGCCCTCAGAAGGGAACAATGACTCCAGTCCGTTTGAACTGACACCATCATCAGTCAACAATCGAGGAGTACCTCAAGTTGTCGGTCAAGCCGGAGGAGCACTGCAGTCCGTGATTAGAGGTCGTGTCAACCACGTCACCCTAGAAGGAGCTCAGGAAGCACCCAACGTCGTACTGGGTAAGTTTATGGTTAACTCAGTACCTACATCAGTTTTGTTTAATTCTAGAGCTTCGTATTCGATTTTTTTTTCTTGAGTTTTTGTGAACAAGAACAATTTAGAAGTTATGCATCTTACGCGTACCTTGTTAGTCTAGTCGCCTAGAGCATAGTTAAGCTATAAAGTGGGATGTTTAGAATCTAAGTTACTCATTTTTGGAGTTGAGTTTCTATACAACCTTATTGTCTTAGACACCCATACTTTAGATATCATACTTGGTATAGATTGTTTGTCAAAGCCCAAAGTTGTGTTAGATTGTGGCCGAAGAGCCGTAACAATCGAAGGTACCAATGAAAAGAAGGTGGAATTTTTAGCTACTATCGTTCATGATGGAGACCTGGTAATCAACAGTTTGAAGGCGGAATCTTTAAAGGATGCACCGGTTGTTAGAGGCTATCTGGATGTTTTTTTAGAAAATTTGTTGGGAATGCCACCACATCGTGACATTGAGTTCGTTATTGATTTAGTACTAGGAATATCATCGATTCTAAGAGACCATATCGGATGCCAGCTGATGAGCTAGCGGAAATAAACAAACAGATTGGAGAACATCTTGAGAAAGGTTTCGTGAGACCTAGTTCGTCGCCTTGGGGAGTGCCCATCTTGTTTGTCAAAAAGAAAGATGAAATTATGAGAATGTGTATCGATTATCGTGCCCTCAATGAGGTTACCATCAAGAATAAGTATCTATTTCCCTGAATTGATGATTTGTTTGATCAGATGAAAGGAGCCACAGTGTTCTGAAAGATTGATCTACAATCAAGTTATCATCAGTTAAAAATTTATCCAAAAGATGTACCAAAGACTGCTTTTTATTAGCGGTACGGATATTATGAGTTCTTAGTCATCTCGTTTGGTCTGACTAATGCCTCTCCATATTTAATAAAAATGATGAATAAGATCTTCATGGAATATTTAGACAAGTTTGTAGTAGTGTTCATTGATGATATTTTGGTCTATTCCAAAACAGAAGAAGAACATATCGAGCACTTGAGAACAATACCGAAGAAACTTAGAGAGGATCAGTTGTATGCTAAGTTCAACAAGTGTGATTTTTGGAAACAAGAAGTTGATTTCTTTGGTCATGTGATGACAACTAGAGGAGTAGCAGTTGACCCTAGTAAGGTTAAAGCAGTGTTACATTCGGAGCCGCCCAAGACAGTGACTCAAATTCGTAGTTTCTTTGGAATGACCGGATATTACCGCCATTTCATTGAAGGATTTTCGATGATTGCTAAGCCTCTTACACAGTTATTGAAGAAAGAGAAAAAAAATTGATTGGACTCCACCTTGCGAAGAAAGTTTTCAGGAGTTGAAGAAACATTTGACATCAGCCCTAGTGCTTGTTCTACCACATATTCAGAAGGATTTCGATATCTATTGTGATGCTTCACATCAAGGATTAGGTTGCGTTCCAATGCAAGAAGGAAGAGTTGTTTCCTATGCATCGAGACAACTGAGACCTCATGAGGAGAATTACCCTACCCATGATTTGGAATTAGCTATTGTTGTGCTTGCATTGAAAATTTAACGTCATTATCTTATTGGTAATCATTGTGAGGTATATTGTTTAGTCTGACCTGAACATGAGGCAGAGAAATTATTGGAGTTAATAAAGAATTATAATATATGAATCCACTACTATCCCGATAAAGCCGATGTTGTTGGTAATGCTTTGGAATTAAAAGAGAATTACCCGGAACTTCATGAGGAATTTCAGAAGTTAAATTTAGATGTTGTAACCAAAGGATTTGTGGCCAGTATGAAAGTAAAGTCTACTTAGTAAAACATATTCGTGCAGCCTAACCAAATGATCCTATGATTAGAAATATTAAGCTCAAGATGGAAGAAAGGAAATTTAAGGATTTCAATAAGGATGATAAGGATACGCTTTGGATCAATGGACGTATTTGTGTGCCTAATATGGATGGATTGAGATAGCTAATTTTAAAGGAGGCTCATGATTCGAAGTATTCTATTCACCATGGAATCACTAAGATGTATTAAGATGTTAAGCATAAATTTTGTTGGCCAAATCTTAAGCGAGAAGTCACATAATTTGTTGCCCTATGTGATGAGTGTCAGAGAGTAAAAGCAGAACATCAGAGATCAGCAGACCTATTACAACCCTTGAAAATTACATAATGGAAATGGAAAGAGATCAGAATGGATTTTTTTCACCAGTTTAACCAGGACTCAATCGGGTTACGATTCTATTTGGGTAATAGTAGATCATTTGACGAAAGTTGCACATTTCTTACCAGTCAAAACCACTTACCCAGGAGATCACCTTGCAGAATTGTATATGTCAAGAATTGTATATGTCAAGAAGATAGTGTCAGATCGAGGATCCCAGTTTACCTCTCGTTTTTGGCAAAGTTTGCATAAGGCTTTGGGGACTCATCTAAATTTTAGTATTGCTTATCACCCTCAGACGGATGGGCAAACTGAAAGGGTAAATCAAGTGTTGGAGGATATGTTGAGAGCTTGTGCTCTAGCTCATGCTACTAGTTGGGACGAAAGTATACCTTATGTAGAATTCTCAGACAACAATAGTTATCAAACTAGTCTATAAATGTCAACATTTGAAATTTTGTATGGTCGTGTATGTAGAACCCCTCTGAATTGGAAAGAAACAGCTGAACGTTTGTTATTTGGACCAGATATTATTCAGAAAGCAGAAGACCAAGTGTCTATGATCAGATAAATATTAAAGATAGCTCAGTCTAGACATAAGAGTTATGTTGACAATCGTCATCGTGATCTAAGCTTTGAACCAGATGATTTTGTTTATCTTCAAGTTACTCTTCTTATAGGTATCAGAAGGTTCCATGTCAAAAGGAAGCTTGCCCCTAGGTATGTTGGTCCTTTCAGGATTGTGAACTGCTAAGGAGAAGTTGCTTACCAGCTTGAACTGCTACAGTCATTAACAGGAGTACATGATGTCTTTTATATCTCGCGGTTGAAAAAGTCTCTTTGCGCACCAACAGAACAAACTTCCTAGGATTTAATTGAGTTGAAAGAAGATATTACTTACAAAGAACATCCATTTAAGATTTTGGATGTAGCAGAGCGTTCAACCTGAAGTAAGACCGTTTATTTTTGCAAAGTTCAGTGGAGCAATCACTCAGAAAGTGAAGCAACGTGGGAACGTGAAGAAGAACTGAAAGCCGAGTTTCCTAGCATTTTCTCTAGCTAGCCTGAATCTCGGGGTCGAGATTCCTTTAAGGGGGGATTTGTAACATCCTAATTTTTTTAGTTTCAACACCTTTTGAGTAGTTTAGTCCCTTGAAAAATTCACCAAATTTTATTTGAATTTGATCAAGGTTAAATGAATCTTTCAAATATCAAAATAATTTAATGTGACTAATATGAACATCAATTAATTCCAAAACTATTGTATTTGAGTTCCTTGTGCTTGGAAATATTTTTCAGATTTTTCTGGATTTTTTTTCGAGTTCATTTGCTATTTTTTTTTAATTTGCCATTTTGATTTTTTGGTATTTTCAAACTAGAAAAGCCATTTAAAATCTCAGTAAATCCTTTGGGATGAATTCTATTCCCTTGGCCCAACCCTATTCCAAAGCCCAACCCATTTTTCGCCAGCCCATCTCCGCGCCAGTCCGCTCGCCCGCGCGTTTTGCCACCGCCGCTGACAGGCGGGACCCACCTGTCAGTCGCACACGTGGTGTGTGCGACGCTAGCTCAACCTAGCCTTTGTTGTTGATTTGTGCCCATCTCTGTGCACTGTTCATTATCTCCGTCCCATGCATGACCTGGACTCTGTCACTATGTCTCGCTCGGATTCACCCTAAGCCTCGCCACTACAAGCTATAAAAGTCCTCGGTGTGCGTGTTAAACCGATCACCTCAGCCTCTACTGCAAATCCACTGAAGTCGCCTCAGGATTTCTTCAATTTTGTCGCTGTCGGTGATCCCCTGTTGCCATCGTCTACACCACCAGGTTTGCCTCGATGTGTTCTACCTAGTGCGCACAATCTTGTCACTCGAGGATCGCCATAGCACTGCTGCACTGTCAAAACCCTCGCAGCCACGTTCCAATCGCCACCAGTGACCTTTGGGTACCGTGCACCACCCATTAGCATCGCCAGAGCCTCAGGAACCCAACGCGCGTGTCAAAGACCCCCCCCCAACCCTTCACCGTCGGTTAGCCGTTAATTGAGCCACCGCCTTCGCCCTCATCGTCGTTGAAGCCCTTGCCGATCCTTGCTGTCGCATCGGAGCTACTAGATCGATTCGCCCAAGCACAAGCATGCCGGCGATGACCACCTTTCGCCGCCAGCCGCTGCCATTGCCGTCATCGAGCCATAACAGCCGTCGATTTTAGTCAACGTGGCGGCTTGCGTGTCAACTCCGTCACCGCCACGTGTGTGGCACGTGTGCACCGCGTCAGAACCTAGCCGCGTCATTGTCACCCATACCAAAACCCTAATCCTAAACCTAGTCTACCGTGAGCTGTTTCTCTGGAATGTGACCCCATCTGTCAGATCCACTATTCCATAGACCAGTGAGCCATAGACCCATGAGCTAGAACCGTGGACTTAGTCCAAAGACCAAGGGTCTCACATGTCAGCCTATATTTCCTATTTTTTAGATTTTCTTTTAATTCTGAAATCATTACTGACATCATGTTGATGCAATAATTCAGGATTTATTTTAGAAAGAAAATTTTGAAAATTCAAAATAGTAATTCCTTTATCATTTTCTTAGATTTAAATCTTCTGAGAGCCCGTCCTTTCTTATACTAACTCCAATTGAATCCTTTCAAGTTTCTAAATTCATCTAAATTCAAGCTCTAACTTCTTGATATTTTTATTTAAATTTTGGAGTTTATTTATTATTCTATTTTTTATTTATTTAATTTTTGCTTTCGTTTACGAGTAGACGTTGTTACTTCAGGTGCTTTTGAGAAAGGAGGAGTTGATCAAGTCCAAGACCAGTACCAGTTCCAAGGCAATGTGTACCTTTGATCATGTTGAACCCAGTTTTCTAAAATTATCTTGATTTAAAATGTTGTATTTTATTTTGAGTATTTATTTAAATATTTTGAGATTAGCTATTCACCAAATTTGTATTACCATGATTTTTTGTCACCCTAGTTTGGTTAATTATTAGTTGGATTATCGTAGCACCAACGTGGGTTGGTTAGACACGAATAGTCTGCTTAGCCATGCAACGGTTTATTGATATCATTTTAAGTTGTAAGATATAAACTTGACTAAATAATTATGAAGATATTATGAAAAGACCATGTGTTGTATGTTGTTACTCGTTGATGGTATATGATGCACTTAACCAACAGGGTGGGAAAATTTTAGACTGAGGCGAGTGGAAAGAATTGGTGGTATGATGGACTTGTGTTTGAAAAATGTGAATTGTGGTACTTAATTAGAATATTGGTAGTCCCGTCTTAGTCAATTAATGACTTAACTTTGCGCGTCATTGAACTGAGCCACAACTATAGAACCACATGCTTGATGGGACGAGCCTAACTTAGTACGATGTGGAATTTTGACATTGACTACTCAGGTAGTAGATTTAGTAATGGGTGGAGGTGTGGACTATTCTGAAAGTCACATCTATGGGCGGTTCGCCGTCTCCAGGTCCAACGGTATGCGTTGGACCAGCGATTGAGGTTGGGGTCGACTGTATGCACATCGAGAGAGTCAATTGTTGAGATGAAACTTTCGAAAGATTTTTGTTACGATTGGTGCTGGCTACACTGGTCATATCGTGTGGGTAAAGTGTATTAGCTCTATGGAGTATTAATTAATCTATTCGAATAGGTGCGTCCGCGGTCATGGATATGCTCAGGGATTTAACACGAGGGGTGGATTTTCATAAAAACAATTAAGAAGAGACAACTGTGTAGGAAAACTTATGTAGCTATGTGAAAGAAACTGATTAGGATATGTGAGCTTTGTGGAAATACTTATTAAAACTATAATTGTTATTTGTTTTAAATTACGCTTTCAATTTATTATTTGTATTCAATTGAAAATGTTGTTTTATTGTAAAATAACCATAGAAGTCATTTTCTGTGGAATAAATCATCATCTATATTTGCATTTTGTGGTACAACTTGTTGAGTATTCGGAGTATTCATTCTTGCTGCAATCATTCAGCTGAAGTAGAGGAGTCATTTGGTTATCATTTGGTCTTGATCCCAATCGGTTGCCTGTGGTGAGTCGATGAGTATCTACTGGAGTTTATTTCGTTCCGCTGCTGTTTCTTTATTTAGTGTCAGCTCTACGTGGCTTAATAAATGTAAACTTGACTATAAGGTCATAACCGCTATTTATTAATTAAATTAGTCGTTTATTTTTATATTCATCTTGTATGAAACGATATTCATCTATGTTAAAATTGTGTGCGCTAGCGTGATTTTGAACTAATGCATTATACACAGATAATCCAAAATTTTATGTTTAGACCCCAACTGGTGGTCACTATTTTAATCCAGTGCGCACCAGAGGAATGGTTTCAATTTTACGTAAAAAGAATGAAAATTAGTCGCAACCAAACATTTTCAAAAACTTACGACGCGCGTACCCAAACAATTTATTTCGCACAAAAATACATTGACAACAGTCAGTTTGACGAAAATGTTTCATTTCAAGAAGCAGAGACGTAAACACACAGGTCAACTCTCACTCACTGTTTACAAAATACTATAGTGTTTTCTTTTTTTTCTTCTAAGGAGATAAAAGCTATAGTTTAGTGCAACACATCACATATGTTAAGAGTTCAACAGAATACAATTTTAATAATTCAATGACAACAAAAACATATTTAATTCATTTCAGGATCATGTCGAGAAACCATGATTAGATCTGAAATCATTGTACCCTTGGTACTGTTCATACTCATTAGTATCCCTAATATCGGGGAAATCATGAACGCCCACGTGGCCACACGGCGTTCCTATCTATTATCCCCGAACTAATTCCAAAACGGTTTTACTAATTTTTAGTTGCTTAAAAAAAAATTATCCACTAGTTACCTATAATTACATAGTATTTAGTCTAAAATTATAGTACCAATTAATATATATAATTTTAGCATAGTTCTACTGTAACTTTTAGTTCTATTTTTTATTTTTTGTATTTCTAGGTTTCATCTATATTTACTTTTGTGTAGTTTAGATTTTGTTGTATTTTCAAGGTTTATCTACATTTACTTTTGTTTAGTTTAGATTTTCTTTTATATCTTAGCATATAAACTTGTGGTATCCATAGAATCAAAATCCCACAGTTAAGAAAAGTAACTTAGGGATAAAAAAAACTTCAGCCACCTAAACGCAGACACTCCCATTCCAAAAACGAATTTGTTAATTTTCAGTTGCCTGAAATTTTCTTATCCATCAGTCACCTATAATTGTACATTACTAAACCTAAAATTACAATATTAAGTGATGTGCAATTTTAACACAACATTACTGTAACTTTTAATTGTATTTATTTTTGTATATATTAATTTTGTTCTTTTTCGTATCTGTAGAGTTTATTTAGATTTAATTTTGTCTGTTTTTTTTTACAAAAAATGTATTTATAGGGTTTACCTATATTTGGTGGAACGGTGGGAAAATATAACTGATGTATAAAAATTCAATCACCCTCCTTCAAAAAATGTATTTATAGGGTTTACCTATATTTGAATTATGTACACTCTTGCTTGGACACATATGTAGCGCCAGCGCATCGCCGAAAATTTTCCATAGATTTCTTCTCGAAGCGACGAATCACGGCGTGCTATTCTCCTCCTATATATCCCCACTAGGATCGCCTCCTCCTCCGCTCTTATCATCACCGTCTTCCTCTCCGGCCTTGTAGTTCTTGCTGCTCCGTCTGCTTCGTGTTCTTGGTTCTTGCGGCGAGTTAGTTTGTCAGGTTCTTCGTATTCTTGGTTCTTGCGTTGGATCGAATCGAATCGATCCGGTGCTGCTTCTGGGTGAGGTGAGGGGAGGGGAGGGGAGAGATGGCGGCGGCGATGGGGGGAGGGAAGGTGGAGCGGCTGTCGTCGATCGATGCGCAGCTGCGGATGCTGGTGCCGGCCAAGGTGTCGGAGGACGACAAGCTCATCGAGTACGACGCGCTCCTCCTCGACCGCTTCCTCGACGTCCTGCAGGGACTCCACGGCGACGACCTCAGGGAGATGGTAACCCACCTTGTTCCTGCTCTCTCTCCTTTCTGTGTGTGTTTCTTTTGGTTTTGAGTTTGGAGCGAAGTTCCAATCTTGGATTGGATCCAAGAAATCCAATTCAGTCCTAAGTTGTATACTAGTAGCTGCTCTGTTTAATTCCTTTGATATTTTGCTGAACACATGGCGTGTTCTTTTTTTTTCGGTTTAGAGTACGGCTTGAGTGTTGGAGAGTGTGGTTGACTTTGGATTTAACTCTTTAGGGGGTAAATTTCTGGTGATTTCTGCTAATTTTGTGTTATTAAATAGGTGTTTAGAGTAAATGTTGGAATCTTTAAAAAAAAAACTTTAGGAATCATGTTGGTATCTGATTGATGTTTTGTTTCCTCAAGTTTTTGGTTGTTTGCGCACAGGTTGGTATTTTGGGTAGGAAGGAAACTGTCCATCTCAATTGATTTTGTTCTCAGTTAGATATTGGTCCCTTTTGCTCTTAATTAGGTGCCTTCTGTTCTTGGAGTACTGTTTTGATTAGTCCAATTGGGTTAAGAGGAAATTGGATCTTAAATCATGTCAGTCAAGTGTTATCGAAATCATGTCAGTCAAACATGAGTTCATCTGTGCAAACTGCCTTGCTATCAAGTGTGGACCTTTTGTTTGTCATGTATTTGGGCATATTAACTGACTTGGATCAATTAATTATAGTAATCATATTAACTGACTTCGATCTATTAAAGTAATCAAACTCGCGGATTCTTGCGTCTTCTGTTTGCTTTGTCCTTTTATACAACAAAAAGAAATAATTGAAAATATTCTTCTCTTGAGTTTGGATATACCAATTGAGTTAACGTGGAGAGAAATAATTGAAAATATTCATCTCTTGAGTTTGGATATACCAATTGAGTTAACGTGTTTAGAGACTGAATAAAGCACTTTTTTCATAGTTACCGGATTCGCTATAAAACCCCGCGAATCGCGAACCGGATTCGTCGAACCCGAACCGGTTTAGGGTATAGGGTTCGTGTGCAGTGGAAATTGGAAGAAAAAATGGCGAACTACGAATCCGAATCCCGTACCGCGACTCGGACAAACCGCGTTTCTGGTAACTATGCCTTGTTTTAGATTGAAATAAAGCACTTTTTCGGACAACTGGCATATAAATGTTGATCCTATTCATATATGGAGAACTGGACTTTTTTCAACAGACTGAAAAAAGTTGTTTAAAGAGGCTATATAGTATAGGTCTTTAGGATCAAAAGAAACCTCTATTAAGGTGGGAAAATAAAGGGTAAGTTCTAGCACTGTTCAGGAATGGTGACTACCTATTGAATTTCATTGACCTGGTCGCATCGCAACCCTTTTAACAGATATATAAATAACTCTGATTCATTCAGGTTGATCTTTGGATTTTCTTAGTTATGAATTGATTAAAAAGAAGGCTTGTCTTTTATGTTGACGGACAGATATAAATTGAGGTTTTGTGCTATATAGGTTCAAGAATGCTATGAGGTGTCTGCGGATTATGAAACTAAGCATGACATGCAAAAGCTCGATGAACTTGGGGAGATGATAACAAGCTTGGATCCTGGCGACTCTATTGTGATTGCCAAATCTTTTTCGCACATGCTTAACTTGGCCAACTTGGCTGAGGAAGTCCAGATCGCATACAGGAGGAGAATCAAGCTCAAGAAGGGAGACTTTGCTGATGAAAACTTGGCAGTCACTGAATCTGACATCGAGGAAACACTTAGAAGGCTTGTTGTTGACCTAAAGAAGTCTCCTGCTGAGGTCTTTGATGCCCTCAAGAGTCAGACTGTTGATCTGGTTTTTACTGCACACCCAACACAGTCTGTAAGGAGGTCACTGCTCCAGAAACATTCGAGGTTAGTTAGCCAAACAGTGTCTTGGTTGCTGACATGATACAGTTTATAGATGTTAAACTTGATTTTAACAATTTTGTTTCAGGATTCGGAACTGTTTGGTTCAGCTATACTCAAAGGATATCACTCCAGATGACAAGCAGGAGCTTGATGAGGCTCTCCAGAGAGAGGTGCTTATTGCAATCCATATATTGATTTACGCATGCAGTTTCTAAGGCACCACTGTTACTGAGGCATAAGTGCAATGTAGTCACGATAGCCTTTATGCATCAGACCAATGAGATCCATTATTATACTTCACCTGAAATCCTCCTTTTCAGATCCAAGCTGCCTTTAGAACCGATGAGATCCGAAGAACTCAGCCAACTCCCCAAGATGAAATGCGTGCTGGTATGAGCTACTTCCATGAAACAATATGGAAGGGTGTTCCGAAGTTCTTGCGCCGTGTTGATACTGCCTTGAAGAACATTGGGATCAATGATCGTGTTCCTTATAATGCTCCTCTTATCCAGTTCTCTTCTTGGATGGGAGGAGATCGTGATGGTGAGTGACATCTCTGTGTTGTGAGCAGTGTACATCTATGAGATATTTACAGCAGCAATGAGCATTTTTACCTTGTTGGTGTCTGTTAGATGGCTACATATTGCCATATGTTCACACCACAGCCCCTATATAGAACTATGGATATTGGCATCTATTTGTGCATTAATTCCTTTACAAATCCAGGAAATCCAAGAGTGACGCCAGAGGTTACCAGGGACGTCTGCTTGCTTGCCAGAATGATGGCAGCAAACTTGTATTGCTCACAAATTGAGGATCTCATGTTTGAGGTAGAAATTGTTTGATTACTTTTAACTTTTAAGTATAGTTTATATACATCTGACATGAGAAGTTGATAAAACTTTAAATGATTGCAGTTATCTATGTGGCGATGTAATGATGAGCTACGATTGCGAGCTGATGAGCTGCACCGCTCTTCTAAGAAGGATGCAAAGCACTACATAGGTACATATCAGTTACACCTTTTAGGCAAGCTTAATGCTGATAAATTGTTATAAGAGGCCATTTTGTTTGAAGATTCTAATTGTTATTCTTTGTTCATATCTGTTGTAGAGTTCTGGAAGAAGGTTCCTCCAAATGAGCCATATCGGGTAATACTGAGTGATGTGAGGGATAAACTTTACAACAACCGTGAACGATCACGTGAGTTGTTATCCAGTGGACATTCTGACATTCCTGAGGAAGCTAGTCTGACAAATGTTGAGCAGGTTGAGTAATGACTTATCAGGAAATAATAATTGAACTGTGCATTTCTTTTTTTTTCTTCAATGGTCTTTTAATATATGTCAGCTTTCTCTTGCAGTTATTGGAGCCCTTGGAGCTATGTTACAGGTCGCTGTGTGCTTGTGGCGATCGTGTTATCGCTGATGGAAGCCTTCTTGATTTTTTGCGTCAAGTCTCCACCTTTGGACTCTCCCTTGTGAGGCTTGACATTAGGCAAGAATCTGACAGGCACACTGATGTCCTTGATGCCATCACGATATACCTGGGGATAGGATCTTATCGTGAGTGGTCTGAGGAACGTCGTCAAGAATGGCTGTTGTCCGAACTCAATGGGAAGCGCCCATTGTTTGGCCCAGACCTTCCCAAGACAGAGGAAATTTCTGATGTTCTGGACACGTTCCATGTTATAGCTGAGTTACCTGCTGACAATTTTGGAGCATACATCATTTCCATGGCAACAGCTCCTTCAGATGTCCTTGCTGTCGAGCTCCTCCAACGTGAGTGCCATGTCAAGACACCGCTTAGAGTTGTCCCCCTTTTTGAGAAGTTGGCTGATCTTGAGGCTGCCCCAGCAGCATTGGCCAGACTCTTCTCAATAGATTGGTACAAAGGGAGGATCAATGGCAAGCAAGAGGTCATGATTGGGTATTCAGATTCAGGTAAGGATGCTGGCCGTCTGTCAGCAGCTTGGCAGATGTATAAGGCTCAGGAGGATCTCATCAAGGTTGCTAAGCAATTTGGAGTGAAGTTGACAATGTTCCATGGACGTGGTGGGACTGTTGGAAGGGGTGGTGGCCCCACTCACCTTGCCATCTTGTCTCAGCCACCGGACACAATCCATGGATCACTCCGTGTCACTGTTCAGGGTGAGGTCATTGAGCAGAGCTTTGGTGAGGAACACTTGTGCTTCAGGACACTGCAGCGCTTCACTGCTGCCACTCTAGAGCATGGCATGCATCCACCCATTGCACCAAAGCCAGAATGGCGAGCTCTTCTTGATGAGATGGCTGTGGTGGCAACTAAGGAATATCGGTCCATTGTCTTCCAAGAACCACGCTCACGAGTACTTCCGCCTTTGTAAGTCCTTGCTCGATTCGTCGTCAGTCCAGCAAAAATGTTAACTGCTAATGTAAACCTTTGAAATAGACCAGAAACCTTGACCTGATAGTAATTATGAAGTTCATGCAATGAATTACTGAGGTGATCTTATACTTCATTATGCAAATATTGGCACAATAGTGAATTACCGTGCCACTTAACTTACTGTGCCACTATACTTTGTATGACAAACTCAAAAGCCAACGGTATATGATCATCTAAGAGGTAATTTCCACAAGGTGTAATCTAGAGTTACTAGACTACAATTGTTCCTAGAGCCATTCAACTTGACCCTACATATTGTCAAAGATGTACTTTGTGTTGTTTGTGGTTGACAGGCTACACCTGAGACAGAGTACGGCAGGATGAACATAGGAAGCAGACCATCCAAGAGAAAGCCAAGTGGCGGCATTGAATCACTCCGTGCCATCCCCTGGATCTTTGCATGGACACAGACACGCTTCCATCTCCCGGTCTGGCTGGGCTTTGGTGCAGATTCAAGCATGTCCTCCAGAAGGACATCAGGAATCTCCACATGCTCCAGGAGATGTACAATGAGTGGCCATTTTTCAGGGTCACTATCGATCTGGTTGAGATGGTGTTCGCCAAGGGTAATCCTGGCATTGCCGCCTTGTATGACAAACTCCTTGTTTCAGAGGATATACGGGCACTGGGTGAGAAGCTGAGGGCCAACTACGAAGAGACCCAAAAGCTTCTTCTTCAGGTGTGTTTACCAAAATGCACACATTTCTTGTACTTTGTTCAACCACCATTCCAGGTTTGACAATACTGAATTCTAGATTACTTGTTATCACACAATAACAAAACTGGCTATTCTGGACTTCAGGTTGCTGGGCACAGGGATCTTCTTGAAGGTGATCCCTACCTAAAGCAGCGGCTCCGCCTCCGTGACGCATACATAACCACCCTGAATGTCTGCCAAGCCTACACACTGAAGCGGATCCGTGACCCAGACTACCACGTTGCATTGCGCCCCCACCTGTCCAAGGAGGTCATGGACCAGAGCAAGCCGGCTGCAGAGCTTGTGAAGCTGAACCCGGCCAGCGAGTATGCCCCGGGGCTGGAAGACACCCTCATCTTGACCATGAAGGGCATTGCTGCCGGGTTGCAAAACACCGGTTAGGAGTTAGGTCACGGAGAGACGCCTGGGTACCATCTTTTTTGTATCTTGATGAGATCTTTTCTTTGATCATTTGCTATGCTCCTTGTATTTCATGGATGAAGCTGCATCTCTGTCTCCCTACCCAGTGAGGAATAATGTTGTTTTGGCCTAAGTATAATAAATAAGAGAGAACAATGCTAATTTCTGATGGTGCTCATTTCCTGTGCTTAGCAGAACCCTGGTTTTTCTGTATGGTTAAGAGCTTCCAATGCTAGCTGCCTGTGACATTCTTTTGAATTCTGGGGTGTGATATGCTATTAGCCCAGAATTGCAGCTGGTGCAGTAGGATAACCCACCATTACCATGTTTATGATGGTACACAACCAGGAACCCAACATACGAATTAAACTGGTAGGAACAGCAGTAAAACCAAACACAACACCAATTGCATGCCATCTGTAGGTGATTTTTATGTACTCCTAATAACAATAGTTTCAGTTAACGCTGATGGGGGACATGCTACAATATATTTTTTAGAACATATTACGATATTATCTGGTATGGTAATACTTTGTGCGAGTCTCATGAGTTGAGTGCACAAGAGTGACATTGTGGTGGTAGAACATCACAATCTCAAGATTACCACCGAATAGAAACTCTATTTGGAACAGACACTGAATTGTTCCATGTTGAAACATGCAGAGTAGACGGGTCAGCCAATTCCTTCAAACAAGGTTACCTGCAGGCAGGAGCTAAATAAGAATCTTCTTTGCATTACTAGCTTGGGAAAGATCACTACTACAAAACAGGTTATAGAAGATGCCTACTTACAGACGATTCTCTTGGAATCATCTGTGATATGGACCTATCATAGACGGTTTCTTGTTCAGAACCGTCCGTGTCACCAACAAGAAACCGTCTGTGATAGGTCCATACCACAGACGGTTTGTAATAAGAACCGTCTGTGATATGTGGTCATTATAAATATCTGGTCCCGACAGACCCCCTCTGTCCATTCTCATTGGAGCCGCCACCCCTGCTGCCTCCTCCCCCATTGCGCCACCCCTGCTGCCTTCTCCCCCACTGCGCCACCTTAGAGAGGAGAAGGAAGGGAAGGAAGGAGGTAGAGAGGACAAGGAAAGGAGGAATCTAAAGAGAGGAGGAAGGGAAGGAAGGAGGCAGGGAGGACAAGGAAAGGATGAAGCTAAAGAGAGGAGGAAGAGAGGAGAGGAGGAAGAAAGGGAAGAAGATCTCGCGGGATATTAATTTGGGATATTCGTCGTGAGCTCTGAGGGTAACGATATGTAACCCTTTATATTTGCTCTAGTTTAATCACTAGTAAATTTTAGTATGTTTGGTTAATAATAAGAGTACTTGCGGTTTATTAATATAATTTAACACTAATTTGTTACGTGAATAGTGTAGATGGACCGAAACTGGACGTATATTGAGAACCGTGTGAGTGAAGAATACATTAATGACATATTTGCTTTTAGAAGAGCCGCCGAGCAGGATATGTTGAAGAAGGGGATAAAATTTATGTATTGTCCATGCATTGATTACGGTAATATGAAAATGTTTGACAACCCAGCGCAGATCGAAGCTGACTTGATTCGAAGGGGTTTCCAAAAAAGGTATACATGTTGAACCAGACACGGTGAAGGAAAGATTATACATGAAGTTAATAATGACGACATCGCCGAGGAAGTCAACAATATGCCGGATGTTGACTGTACTTTTGATGAGGATAGGTCGCACGATGACAATCTAGATTAGGTGCTACGCGATACATAAGGGGACTATAGTGAGAGAGAGTTTTGTAAATTCGAGGGATTAATAGAGGACTCAGGGAAACCTTTGTTCCCTGACTGCAAGCCAGAATACACAAGGTTGTCAACCGTGCTTGAACTGCTGAAATTGAAGGTAAGCAATGGTTGGTCCGACAAGAGTTTCATAACGTTATTAGGTCTCCTAGCAGACATCCTTCTAAAGGGAAACGTGTTACCCAGCACAACCTACCAAGCCAAAAAGGTTCTTTGTCCATTGGGAATGGAAGTAAAAAGAATACATGCATGTCCGAATGATTGTATCCTTTACCGTAAAGAGTATGCAGACATGCATGTATATCCTGTGTGCAAAGCATCCCGATACAAGCGTAAGAATACTGCTAATGTGAAGCAAGAACCTCATGCTAAGATGTTGTGGTATCTGCCTGTGATCCCAAGTATGAAGCGTTTATTTACGAACCAAAAGGAGGCAAGATTGATGCGTTGGCACTCAGAGGAGCGTAAGAAAGATGGAAAGCTAAGACACCCTGCTGATTCTGCCTAGTGGAGAAACTTTGATCGGAGCTTCGAAGAGTTCGGTGCGGAACCGAGGAACATAAGGTTAGGGTTGAGTACAGATAGAATGAATCCTTTTGGTAACATGAGCAGCTGACATAGCACCTGACCCATGAATCTATGTATGTACAACCTTCCACGAGCCGGGCCACTTCGTCGTGGGCTTCGACGACTTATTCAACCTATTCAACCTCACTGCTCTCGACGCCTCACTTTTACAATGCTGGACACTTTAAGTGTGTACAATCAAGTTCTACACTCACGTAATACCAATAAATATCACAACTCATTGCTTATGTATAGATACATGATGAAAAATATCCGTCGATGGAAAGAACCGGTGGTTTTCCTCAACCCACACGTGATCTCTGAGCAAACCATCAACCAAGACACATCCTACGTCATGAAATACATAACGACGTGATTGCTTGCTCAGGACGACAAGGGCTACATAATGGTGCCCTACAACCAGAAGTAAGTGCTTCACTACTTGTTATACAAATTTCATTTGTACTTTATACGCAGCACAAACTTAGGTTTATGACTATAGCGACATACATGAGTAGGTTCCACTGGATCCTTTTAGTCATTGTACCAAAAAGAAACAAGATAATATACCTTGATTCCCTACTCAACAAAAACCACGACTTCACCCTTGTGAAAGGAATACTCGACAAGTATGCTTATTTCCTCCATACATAACTCTATTATAGTCTTCCTTCTTTTCAAATGGCCGAGGATAACTTTTTAGAATCATGCAGGTCGTTCATCACCTATGTTGCCGAGGAAGGGCCATACAACGGATCAAGCACCACACTGCAACACAGAACGTGATTTTCGGTATACGCTACAACATAATAATCATATATCACACTTCGTAATAATGCGTCTCGAACTGACTGTACCTATATATGTAATTCAATTTTTGCAGTGCCGCCAGTAAAAACAAGATCACCTATATGCATTCTATGTTTGCCATCATATACGGCAAATGATGAGTGCTAAGATGAAGGAACCGAGGTTTGTCAATCTTGCAATAATTATTTCCTATATATATATATATATATATATATATATATATATATATATATAAATGCTTACTACTTTACTCCTGGTAGTGACAGGGCTTGAACATAGATTTAGATACACTTGTTATGAAAGAGGTCTCGGAGGTTCGAGGGGCGCTCTGCGCCTTCATCAAGATGGAGATCGTTAACGCCGACAGAGACCTTCACTCCGTCGACACCACTGAACGGCCTTGAAACTATTGATTCAATTGTAATTGATCACTTTGAGTAGTTGTAATTCAATTGTAAATCTAGAGACAATACTTGAACATAATCTTTTGGAATTGATTTGGACTTTTAAATGATCATTTTGAGTTGTCAATAATTGATTCATCTTTGATGTATCTGTTTTCTGCTTGCTAGTTTTCAGAGGGCATGACTAGCAATTCCTGAGGCTAGCTGAAAATTTAAAAAAAATTAATTAGGTATAAAGAACTATCACAGACGGCTTTTGGCTAGAACCGTTTGGGAACAGTACTACCACAGACGGTTTTTGTTGAAACCGTCTGTGAAGTACCAAGATCATAGACGGCTTTTTTCTAGAACTGTCTGGGAACGGTACTACCATAGATGGTTTTTGGCTAAAACCATCTGTGAAGGGCCAAGATCACAGATGGCTTTTGGCTAGAACCGTCTGGGAACGGTACTACCACAGACGATTTTTTGTTGAAACCGTCTGTGAAGGACCAAGACCAAAAACCGTCTGTGATATACTACATATCACATACGGTTCTTCGGTTAGTAAATAGAACCGTCTGTGATATCCGACATATCACAGACGGTTTTTGTGATATGTAGGATATCACAGATGGTTTGTAACTAGAACCGTCTGTGATATAGTATGTGTCACAGATGGTTCTTTGGTTGAAACCGTCTGTGATAGTGGTACTTCACAGACGATTTCAACTAAAAACCGTCTGTGTTGAGCTTTATCATAGACGGTTCAACAACCGTCTGTGATAACCAACTGTTATCACAGATATAAAAATTCAGATGATTCAAAAATCGTCTGTGATAACAGTTTCGAACCGTCTATAATGTACTTTTGTGTAGTAATAGATGCTGTAGTCTGAAAACCATACGTGAACACCGACCAAGCTCGTCCTCCTCGATAATCCCATTCAAGCATTCATATCACACCATCGAAGTTGCACATCGTGACACAGAGGTGCAAATCCTGAATGATCGGCCAGAACTCCCCATAGTTCAATTATTCAATTCAAAGGCTGCCTCCACATCGTTCCACAGGTAGCTTTCATTGCAAGCAGTCTATCTTCTTGATGATCCATCAGGGGTCTACCATTTGGTAGACCAGCAATGCAGTGAAGACTGATTTCATATTAGTTTAGATTTCCATCTAGCAAGCCTCATCCCATACGGCAACCTCTTGATCCATCATATTAGTTTTCCTTTAAAAAAAGAAGAATAATAATAATCAAATGGTAACAACTCTTTAAAAAGGAACAAAACGGTAGCATAAAATTTCAAGATTAGGCCATTTATTAACTTTGAAATAAAATTAAATTTGCAGCAGACCCACCTTTACCCTTTCTTTCTTTCTTTCTTTTTTTTTCGCAAATTCTCATGTAAAAAAATTCTCATGTAAAAAAAATCAATACGAAGTTTGATTTTTAACACATAAGATGTTGCAGCAAGGTAGTAAATTGTCCTTTTCGAAGGATGGAAGGAAACATCTAAAAACTTGAGATTGCAGATAGATCAAATACACATTCCTAAAGAAAAACACCTTAAGCACTGAAGTCCTCACAAGTAAACCTGGTTTGAGTCCTATTTTACAATCCAGCTGGTCCTATTTTACAATCCAGCTGGTCCAGGAAGTTTAATTTAAGTGGCCCACCAATTTGAGAACAATTGGATAGTTGCAGTGCCCAAAGAAGACCAAGTCTAGTAGTACCGGCTTTCCAAAACACAAAACAGGTCTAATAGTACCTGCGTGGTGATTGTAACATCCCACTTTTGGCACTGTTTTGAGTGAAGTTCGAATTTGATATTGAATTCAAAGTTTGCAACTCCAAAATTCGCTCAAATTTCAAATTTTGAATATGCAAAACCCTCCCTGGGCTCAGCCCAGGCCACCCCTGCCTCCCCCGGCCCAGCTCGGCCCTGGCCCGGCCTAGAACACACCGTGTTGCCCTGCCTGCGCCCAAAGCGCAACCCGCGCCCACCACATTCGCTGGCGCCCCGCCTCACTAGCGCCTGCATCCGCACCTTGCCCGGACCCCCCTTTCCCCTCCTCTCCTTGCCGCCGACGACGACGCTCGTGTCGTGCGCGCCATGTCAGACATCACACAGACGCCGCCGCCGCGGCCGCCTTCGGTCTCTACACCGCCACTGTGCTAGCATAGTGATGCGCCGCTCTTCCTTCAAGCGCCTCAACGACCACTTCGCCTCCACGCCTTTATAAGCCACACCAACCTTTCCCCGAGCTCGTCTCACCCTCCCCGGCCACTCCCCTTCCCCCCTTTTCCCCTCCTCCACCGATCACCAGCACGAAAAGGGCGCGAGCTCCGCTTTTGGCCGCCGCACTACTGTCGCGTCACCGTCACTCTGGTGAGCCCCTCTCCTAACCGCCTGGGTCACCGCGTGTTCCGGAGCTTGATGAACCTTCCCCCACTTGATTTCCCCTTTTGTCCACAGGAACCCGCCGGCACCTTCATCTTCCTCGATCTCGGCCAACTTCGCCAACCTGCCGTCGCATCATCTCCTGTGAGTACTTCACCAAGTGGACCGCATCACGACGTGTTCTGGTCATTCTCCACCTTTTCCCCCCCTCTCAATTTGGTCGACATCGGCCGTGGAGAGGCGCCAACGTGAGCCTGTCTTCTCCATCGCCGTCCACCGTCGCCCCGTCACCTCGGCCACTCTCTGGTCTCCCCCGTTTGGCCCTGCACCTTCCCCATGGCCGCACGCCACCCGTGTCGCCGCCGCTGCCCACGCGCGCCGCGTTGCCGCCTTGCCGTCTTTGTCGCCGCCACGCCTCGATCCTCTCCGCGCCATCGTAGCCACTCGTGGGATCGCAACCCCCACAGGGTTCCATTTTTCATGTCGGCCAGCAACCCCGCATCGCCGCTCGCCGCCGCCGCCGTCTCTCCCGATCCGCCCGAGTTTCCTCTGTTTGACTCTATATTATGCTCTCAGTTGATTCTTTCAGTCAATGACATGTGGGTCCCTATGTCATACTCTTGTCCTTCTCTCTTTCTCTCCTTTCACTAGCATGTGGGGCCAAGAAGTCATACTCTTTGGTTGTTGCTATGCAAAATCAAAATAGAATATTCTAGGAATATTCATCTCCTTTGCAATTTTCAACAATTTCCTTCCGGCAAAACTTCCGGGTGTTCGTTCTCTTCCGTACGAACTCCGAATAAATCGTTTCTTGTTTCTAAAATTTTATAAATTCAAGATCTATCTGTTGGCAGTAGTTTTGTTCAATTTGGAGTTCATTTTAATTTCTTTCATATTTATTTGCTTTGCTCGTTTGTTTCATTTTCCAGCGCGATCGTCCAAGTAGAGTTCAAAGACGCGGAATAGTCCCAGTTCGAGCAAGCGCAAGACTTCCAAGACCCACCTGTTTTTGAGCCAGGGGAGTCAACATTTGATCATATTGAACCTACATTTGTGAAAAATTATATTCATTTAAATTATCAAATTACATGCTTAATTCATTATGCAAATGCATGTCAAACTTTAAGGTAGTTACATGCCGACTTGATACTTTAGTATTATTGTATCTCTTGATATTTGAATCGCATAATCCTTGTCGTCCTAGATAATTATTTGGTAACTTTACTAGCTATAGGTTGTACTTAAGCATCATGAAGTATCAATGCATTAATCATCCTAATCATCATTTTTGAATTATGAAACTTGTTTTGGATAGTCATTGGAGGGAAATGACTGGAGTATTTGAGATAACTTAGTTTTATGCTTCTCAAAACCCTAATATCTTGATGTTACCACATCTGGACGGATGGTATGATGGTTGATGCGGATGTAACACTAGAAATGGTGGTATGTGGTATGCACCGCCCGATAGCTTTAATGACTTAATCCTGTGATGACCTCCCAATGTAAAATAGTGCAACCACAAGTCTATAATAGTGTCGACCTAGCTAAATAATTTGTATCCACCAATGCGAGATGCACCATTGGAGTGACCCATGAGTTGTGTCACTGGTTTTAAGCCGTCGTGGACACGGTCGTGTCACGTGTAACCACCGCTTAGCGCAAGAGGGGTGCAGGTGTGGTAGACATAACTATCCTCGATGAAACCTTAGCGGGTGTAACTTACATCGGGGTGCATTGTAAAGGCCTTATGATGATCTCCTTGATTCACATATCTAAGAAAACATGTGAAACACAACAAGCTGATTATCTCTTATGGGTAAAGTGTACAGTCTCTGCAGAGTATGAACTGTTCGAACAGTTGTGCCCGCGGTCAAGGGTAGACATCGGGATTTGCTCGAGTTAGTTTCTATTTTATAAAACTTTGTGGGTGGGATGAAAATTTGTCAGGTGGATGTAACTAACTCTGATTTTGGATTTTTCCTGGGTGGATGTAACCCAGTGTTGTTAAATTGGGTGGATGTAACCCTTGTAATCAAAATTAAGCATATTGTGGATGGAACCATGTAACAGGTGGATGAAACATACACCGTTATTAATACTGCACACCTTTACTCTCTTTATGAAATTATGGTTTCGTTAAAATACTAAGTCATATGAGTTTCTAATTATTATAATTGAAAATATTACTTTTAGCAAATAAAAGAACCAGGGTTATCCTTGTTAAACTTTGTATGTATAATTATTGCATTATATGTGTTGGCTCGCGGAGCACTATTGCTTGTGCTCACTCTCACTCCCCAACTCCCTCAGAGCCCGTGGACCAAGGGCACTACGCATACTACGAGGTTCCAGGAGCTGATGGCAGTGAAGATGGTGGAGATTATATTAGTCTCTAAAGGTCTAGGTCTCGCCCCAGTCTGGTTGGCTAAGTCGGTACTTGCGCACACTAGTATTTTCCAAGTGGATATTGTAACATCCCAAAAATTTGGTTTGCTTTGAAGTTTAAAAAGAAAAATAACTATTTGAATTTTTCTGCTAAAGTTAAAGCTTAATTGGAATTTGCAGAGATCAAAAACAATTTAATATGAATAATTTCAGCATCAACTATTGTCAAAATTATTTTATTTGGGTTATTTGTGCTTGGATATATTTTCTAGATTTTTCTAGAATTTTTTTGAGTACATTTGCTATTTTCTAATTTCTATTTGGATTTTTTAGTATTTTCTAAAAAATCTATTTTAAATTCCCGGAACAGTAGTGGGCCGAAACCCAACTACTATTCCGAGTCGGCCCAACCCAGCTGGCCCTTTGCCCCCGTCCACTCCCGCGTCGCAGCCCAACTCTCGCTCGGCCTTTGCTTCCGCTCGCGCTCGCTGCTCCCTTTCTCTCTACCGAGTAGGCCCCGCCATTGCCAACGCGTCGTCTTCCTCCCAGACACCGAGTCGTGCCCGAGTGGGACTTGCGCCACGCTACCGTCTCCAGCTTGGACTCTCCCTCCACCGGTGCTATATAAGCACATCTAGCCGTGTCAATTTCTCCGCCCCAAGGTTCTCCACCAAAGCCCTACATCCTCCCTGCCGTTTTCTACTCTCGTTGCGCCGCAAGCTGTCAAGGACCGCCGGACGTCAAAGATTCTTCGCCACCTGAATTCACCGCTGTCGGACCACCTCCCCCCGTGATTCCACTGCCGACGGGTCCGCAATAGTGTGGGCTACATCGTGCTCCCGTCGTCCTTTCCCGAGGATTGTTGTAGCTCCGTTGTTGTCTTCGTCTGACAACCGGCTGCCGCCTCCCTTCACTGACCTACCTCTCCGGTGAGCTCCTTTGCTTTCCGTACGAGTCATGCTGTGCACAATGTTATTCTCGTCCAAACCCATCTCTTGCTTCTCTCTCTGGGTCGTCGAAGCTCTGCTGCCAGTCGTCCTTCTCTCCGGTCATCTTCGAATTGTCATTGCTCCGAACAACTTTGGTCCTTCCTGAGCGTCCCAATCCCCTAGTTGCTGCGGTCGCCATGCTCACCCCAATCTCCTCAAGCACCTTTGCTTCATCATGGCCGCTGCACCCGAGCACCTCGCCGTCGCCAATGTCACCGCCATCGTAGATACACTGCCGCCCGGCCCAAGCCACCACCTCCCAGAGCTTTGCCGCTTCCTCGGGGTTTCGTTTGCTACTTGTCGAGTCGCCTCGCCGCCATTCGCCGTCATCACCGCCGCCCGCCACTGCCAAGCTGCTCTGCTCTTCCTCGCGTTGCTCTCTCGGCTGACGCAGCTCGCCATATCATCCTCCACGTCAGCGCACCTCAGCCTGTTTGCTTGGGTGGCATACCAATCAGCGCCTGCGTGTCATGCCATGTGGTGCACCCGAGCAAAGGAGCCATGAGCTCGGTCCATCTTCGACCATCTCGCTGCCAGTGGGACTCACCTGTCAGGCCAATTTCAATTTCTTTTCTTTTGATCGAATTCTCCATCGACGTCACCGACGTCATAAATCCCTTTTTCTTTAGAAAAATAATTCAGTAAATTCAGAAATTCTGATTTTTCATTATTTCATGTGATTTCAATATTCCAAAGCCCATTTATTTTGCATCCAAACTTCGATTGAGCCCTTCCAAATTTCTAAATTCATCTAAATTCGAGCTCTATTTATCTAAGATTTTTATTTAGTTTTTGGAGTTGGTTTTACCTTGGTTTTGTATTTATTTGATTTATTTGCTTTGTTTGCGAGTAGACGTTAATTCTTCGGGCAATTTTGAGCAAGGAGGAGTACACCAAGATCATGACCAATACTAGGATCTATTCCAAGTCAAGCCGTAGTCATTTGATCATATTGAACCTAATATTTCAAAAGTATATTATTTTATACAATTGCAAGCTATCTTTATATCAATTGTTTTGGGATTAGTTATTACCTATTGTCATTATGCCTCCATTGATTATTTGAATGCCTTGAATCATTTGTCACCGTGCTAGCATGGATAACTTTAGTTGGACCTATTTGTATCACCAACATGGGTATCATATTGATGCTTAGTTTAGCTTAGTTACGATGAGTTCATTATCACATGTGTCATAATGATTAATCTTGACTTAATGATATATAAAATTGTGGTGGTTAGCCACTGTTGTTGAAATTGGTATTCCATGGCAGGGAATGTCATTGGTCACAGTTAAACAAAATGGTTTTCGCTTTAGCGAGTGGTCGGTGGATAATGGGGGTGTGGTTAACACGTTGTGGGTTTGTGGAAAGATCGCTTGAGTAACTTGTCAATAACTTAATCTTGTGCGCCATTGAACTGAGCCTTAACCGTACAACCACATGTCCTGTATGGGCGGGGCCTGACTGATTAATTAGCAATGTCTTAATCTCGGTTCTGTCTTAGAAGTGTGAGTTACGGGGGACGTACTCACTATGGCGCAAGAAAGGGGTCCTGTATGGTCGGTTAGACATTCAATGTTGAAACCTTAGCGGGCAAAACTAGATTAAGAAGGAGCTTTGTCATGTGCTCTAGACTGCTTACCTAAGGTAGTGAGCAGTGGTATCGATGGATGCCAAACAGACTACAGAAGTCGTGTCTTGTGGGTCAATCTGTACAACCTCTGCAGAGTGTAAAACTATTCGAATAGCTGTGTCCGTGGTTATGGACATGCTCAGGGATTTCACATGAGAGAAAGAGTTTCTTATAAAATTGTTGGAGTGTGATTGAGAAGTTCACTTGATGAATATAATGTTTGTCCAGTGAATGGGTAATTCACTTGGTGGTTTGTGTCGATTGGTGAATGAGGAATTCACTTATCATTGGTTTGGTTGGGAAGTGAATGGGTAGTTCACTGGTTGTTTCAAAGAAATTTTTTACTTATTTATTATTCTTTTCAATTATGCATTTCAATCTATTTACTGTATTTATTATAAATGTTGTTTTCTACAGAAGAACCATACAGCTAACCTTTGGCAAGTCTTGCATGAATATTATTTGCATACATTTTTCTACGCCCTGTTGAGTGATTTATGTACTCACAGCTTATGCCTTTGTTGATCAGTTGAGAAATATCAAGCTGCCCAAGAGTTCTTTCAGAATGAGGACTATGAAGGTTTTACGTATTAGGATGCGTTCTCCACTCGATTGCCTATGGGCATGTTGATTGGCTTTCCAAGTTTTCCGTTCCGCTACAAGAGTTTATTTGTTTCTTTAGCCCTGCGTGGCAAGTTAAGTAAACGTTGACCATGAGGTTCAGTTATTATTATTATTTGTTATTTCGAGATCTTTTTAGTTCAATCGAATAAATGGATGGTATTTTATCACTATTTCCTGTGTGAGCTAGCTACTGATCTGGGACTAGTTCAAAATACACAGAGGGTTCCTGAGATGTATTTTCGGGTCCCGACAGATATGAAAATTTCAAATAATCATCACAAAATATGAAAACCATTTCTTCATAGAAATCCTAGGGAGGGATGCGACCTAGTCAAAGATAATCTGTGACAAAATTCATGTTAATGACGATTACTTTTGTCATAAAATATTTACATTTAAGACAAAGAAAAAAATATCATGTATAAGTGGTCAACTGCATTACACACCTCAGACCTTTCCTCAACCTCTCTCAAATAGCACTTTCCTCAATCTCTCCCAAACCTTTCCTCAATCTCTCTCAAAATTTCATGTCTAATTTGTAAAATTGTGCAAAGAAGCATTTTATATCCCTAAATTATGAAAAAAAAATATGGTGTGATTTTCATTTAATTTCACTTTATTAGGGAAAGTTTAACATGAATGCAAACGATGAAGTGGCCCAAGTAACATGCACTAATATACAAGGGTGCGATTCGACAAGAACGCTATAGGCTAAAGAAGCATTATTTTTATAATATTCCTTTGAATGGAGTACTCTCGAAAGGCCCATCACCAAATATCAAGTCAGAAGATTGGACAAAACTTATGGAGAAATGGTCTGATCCATGAAACAATGTATGAACGAAACAAGACAACAACAGATAGTTGTGCATTTGCTAATATGTTATACTAATAAGAAATCTCTTAATCTAGGAAACTTATGAAAAGAACAAAATTAATTGAGGAAAGGTCAAATTTCACCAAACAATTGGTACTAGGTGTTATGTTGCCCAACTTTATTCTCTGGTAAGTTATGGATCTTTTCTCCAATAGCTCAATACAATGTGTTGATGGAATTATAATTGTTGTATCTTCCAATATAATTTTGTAGAAGGAGAAACACAACAATTAAGACCCAAGCGCTATTGAGTTTTTTTTTCAAAGAAAGCCATTTCAGCAAAAAGAAAGGTTGCATGAGTGAAGATGCACAAAAAGCATATGTATGTTCTACATAACACAAGATTCATTTATCACATTTGCTTTCTAAATATTGGTCAATATTCTTCTTTTGTGAGTCATTAAGAATTAATATTTAGATGTTAAGAAATACAACTACTCCTATTTTACACCTCCATATTTTACTTTCAGACTGCTATGGAAACTCTTAGAGAAGTTTTGTCTCAGAGAAGCAAATCAAGCACCTTTCTTGTAAACATGGGTTTCCCAACAACCTCTAAGACATCTACCAACCCTGCTTCATCTAGGCACATCCAAGAGCCAGAAGACACACTTCGAGTGGAGAGGGAGTAAAATGTATGGAACGAAAAACATCTCATTACACGACTCAAATCTCAGGAACAAGAACTTGAAGAAATAAAAAGAAAGCAGCTGGGAGAAATGGATAGTTTGACAAAGAACCATCAAGAAAAACTGGACAATATGAAGACGACCCAAGAAGAGAAAATAGATGCTTTGGTAAAGAAACAAGAAGAAATGGAAGCCCTAGTTCGATTTGTCTTAAGGCAACAACAACATACCCAGCCTAACCCATCCCCTAACCAAGGGACTTGACAATAATAGTCCGTTGATGAGAAGATATATATTTTTGGATACGATGCTTTTGGTGGTATATGACTAGTGAACTTCCCATCTTTTGGCGGTCTGATAATATTATTGATCTCTTCATATTTTGCTACTAAGAGGAAGATGAACTCAATCACCGGTATATTTGGAGGTTTTCATGTGTGAAATTGCCTTGTTTGTTGAAGTCAGAAAATTGTCTCTATAACTTTTCAGTTATGTGTGTAACGGTTGTGGTATGTGAAATGTGGGATGAATCATATCTAGTGTACTTCTGACATCAATGATGATATCAATAGTCTGCTGGTGTTCTCAACATTTTAATAATTTCATTACTAATATATACGGTGATGATTAAAAATTGTAGAAATTTGTCAACGTGAAAACAAACCATGATGATTTAAATTGTCATTGTTTTACCTACCTTAGCAGGCTACATCCACCATTTAATGATGAATATAGGAGAATATGTGACAATTACTCTTGTATTGAGTGACGTTCTATTTTGTCATAGATTTTCATCATTCTATGATGCTTAACAAAATGTCACTGATTATTCGATAATCCATGACGAACCAAATGGTTCGTCACTCTTGGCTTATAATGACGCACATTCCATGACGTTGAGTATGACGAAATGTTTTTGTCACATAGTATCATCGATGACAAAATCAAGGTTTCTGTGATGTTTTGCCATTGTCATTGAACATCAAATCTGTTGCAGTGAATATACTCAATCTTGATTAAATTGTTGTTCAGATGATGAGAATGATCACATGCCAGACGACGCCTTCTTCGGTCCCGGTACCGAGGGTACGAGGATGGGTCTTTCTAGGGTTTACTCCTTGTCAGTTGCCCGAGGGTTTGGATAGGCATACCGACTTTTGGACTTTATTTATTATGCTTCCGCTGTTTAACTTGCTACTTCTGATACTTATCTTTTAATTTGGCCAGTCGGCTCTGTATCGTAAATTATGTAATCGCTTAAGTTTATGTACCATATTTATTTCATGTTGTATGTAATTGTGTATGGATGTGTATGCCAATGTTGTGGATGTGTGTACTAGCAACTGATCATGGGACTAGTACGGTACACACACGAGAATTTTGGGTATTCTACGCCCAGGGTCCGACATTAGATGTGTCTAGTCACTTGGTTATGGTTATAATTTGCACATGAGCAAACCAAAAAAAAAATGGTAAATACATACATATCACCACAAAAGAGAAATTGCAAAAAACATATTTGTCACGTGTATATGGACAAAGAAAACACCCTTACAATTTGATAAATCAAATGTAGCTGTGCAGTATGTTTGGTTTGTTTTCGCTTAGAGTCAACATGTGATTCCTATGAATTGAAATGTGTCACATGATGCCTTGTATTCTGCTAACATGGCTCAAAAATCTTAAATAGTGTAAGTATCTAACAAACTTACAATTTGATAAATCAAATGTAGCTGTGCAGTATGTTTGGTTTGTTTTCGCTTAGAGTCAACATATGATTCCAATGAATTGGAATGTGTCACATGATGCCTTGTATTCTGCTAACATGGCTCAAAAATCTTAAATAGTGTAAGTATCTAACAAAAAAAATGAATTTGAATTAACTAGAAAGTTGGTCAGTTACCGAAAGAATTATGCAACACACACAGAATGTGATATTTCATATAGTTTAAAATGCTACATAAATTCAACTCTGCAACAATAGTTTTTTGAGCAACAAAATCAACACAAGCCTCCCAGAAAATTTCACGCCCCAGCCTTTCTCTTGTAAAATCCACGTACTCCAGGGATCAAAGTGCACAAAAAAGAAAAACGACCTTTCTCCCCCGCCGCTGCGATCCCAAGAACCACCAAACTCTAGCCCTAGCCCCCGTCTCTCTCCTCCATGGCCAACAGCAACCTCCCCCGCCGCATCATCAAGGTAAGGAACGCTCTCGTCTACTCGAATTCAGGCTCCCCCGCTCCTTTTGATGCAAATTTGGTGCTTTTTGGTAGTTTGCTTCCTGCAGGAGACACAGCGGCTGCTCAGCGTCAGCGAGCCAGGTGAGATGCTCTACTCATGAGAAGATGTTATATTAGGAGCTCTTTGTTATTTATTTTTCTCTGATTTAGTTATAGTAGGCTCCAATTAACTTCAATAGGGCTCTAGTTTTATTTGGTTCTTGGTTAAGACAATACTGGAGCGTCTAATTAGTTATGTCTAGGGTCTAATTGTGCAAAGATAGCTCCATCTTTTGGCCATTCTTTTAGATTTTTTGCGGGCTGTGTTTGATGTTGTGTTCGTGCAGCTCCATGGTTCAGTGCATCACCGTCGGAGGAGAACATGCGCTACTTCAATGTCATGATCCTTGGCCTGGCGCAGTGCCATACGAGGGTGAGGAATCTTTTCCTTCTGTTCTGTATTTTTGGCATTAAGTACAGTCATGGTAATGTGATGCTCTAATTGGCTGTGGAAATGGTAGATGGACTTTATGCTGTAATCAATCAACCATACTAAGAAAATTAATCCCAATTTATGGATTCGTATAGAGTCTCATCATCAAGTGAATTGTAGTTGTTGGATCTGATTAATAACAAATTGAGCCGTTAATAGCTGCTTGAGAGCGAAGTGCTGCCATAATTAAGAAACAGAACAGCCATATTTAGGATCTGATTAAGAACAAATCGAGCTGTCATTATCTGCTAAAGAGCAAAGTGTTGCCATATTAAGAAACAGAACAACCATATTCATTGTGTTCCACAACTAGCAGAAATAATAATATATTTAGTGCACTATTGTGTACCCTAGAAAATCCCGCCATGGGCATCCGTCTTGTTTAGTTATTCAATGCTCTGGCTTTTGCTAAATGCATGGAAGAGTTTTTAATTCCTGAAATATAAATATTTGGAAATTGGAAAAGGTCGTTTCTATTAATCATTTGGAAGTTGGGATCAAATATTTGTGCATGGAGTTTACTCACAAAATTATCTCCCATGAGTTGTATCACTTTCTTACTCCTGAGTCCTAAAGAAGCTGGCAATTAAGTCACTATTTTTCCCATTACGCAAGTCTGCTTGAATGTCCTGGATGCTCTGTGTTATTCTAGTAATGCTTCAAATTCTCAGTAGAAACTTCTTTTATGGTTTATTTTTTCTCGTGATGATTGCTGCATGATCTTTACCTCCACTGACGCATTCTTAAGTACTAAACGATTACCAGATCTTATATTATTGACTAATTTGTATATTTTAAAACAGTATGTTCTCTGATAACTGTTAATTTGGCTACCTGTTAGGAGGAGTTTTCAAGCTTGAAGTTCTTGCCCGAAGAATATCCAAGGGCTCCACCAAAGGTGTTTTCATTGTTACTTTATTTCCACTAGCATCTCAGTACTATGAATTTGTCAGTTCATAATTTTGCTGATGTTTTTTCAAGTTTCATGTAGACAAAGTTCTTGTGTGCATCTGATTCAGAAGGGGCCCATATGGCCATATGTGTTGCACATCAATGAATTTCTAATTGCAGCTTCACATTTACATGATGGAGATCATCATATGATGCTTTCGATGATGTCAGCCATGTAAACATTACTTGTGATTTCCAATGAGTTAGGGAAATATGTATTACAGCATTCGTGTTTTTGTTGTGGGGACTTAGATTTGTCCTTGGTTATTTCAATTAAAAATGCACAAACTTATACATTTTTTATTGCTGAAATTTTGATTGGATTACTGAAAACAGGTTCGCTTTCTCACAAAAATTTACAATCCAAACATTGACAAGGTAAGTTATTCGTGTTTTGTTTCCTTCTATATGGTATTAGGAAATACTATTTTGCTTAATACTTAAATTTATACAGCTTGGGAGGATATGCCTTGATATCTTAAAAGTGGAGTCCTGCCTTCAGATCCAAACAGTTCTTTTGAGGTGAAAGCTTCTGCTTCAGTATTCCCATTGTTGTTATGTGATGTCAGTCTGGTGTATTTGATGTGTTCTGTTTATAAAGAAGTCATACTTTTCTAGAAACTATATAGCGGCTCCAGTAGACTATGATTCCTGAAATAGCATCTTGAAATGGATAGTGGAAATGTGCACCTTAAAAGCTTACGTTGCACTTTGGAAGTCATTGGCCATTAAAAAGCAGGCAGATCATATGAGATGCATATAAATTTATTATGCAAAGATCCTAGAAGAATTGAGAGATTGCCGTGTGCGGATGGCACTAATTGTACATTATTACAGCGGAGCAGGCTGCAGTTGCTGCCACTGCTGCATCTTGTTTGCCACAACCACCGGTAGACTGGTGGGAAAACTGATATGTGTTGCCATCATCCTCTGGTCAGTTATCCACGGCATGCCTCCATTCCCATGCTGCCTATGCCCTTTATCTAGATTTCTCTCTCATTAACACTTAACACAACATATAAGTACACAGAACAGACATAGAGTGTTGCACTGCACATATACAATATGCCTGCTTTAGTACATTCATGACTGCTGGTGTTTACTTGAAATTTTGGCTGAAACACAATCAGAAAGATCAAATGAGTTGACCTGAACTAATCAATTTTCCTTCCACTTGGTGTTTGTCTTTTCGGCATTCAAGCACTGCTCAGTGCTCCAAATCCTGTGATCCGCTCGCTGACAATGTTGCAAAGCGCTGGAAGGCCAACGAAGCAGAAGCTGTAGAAACAAGTCAGGACGTCACCAATCTTGTTGCATTTTAGCTGCAAAACATGTCTCTTTTTTTCAACTAATGTCGCTCTTGAATGCTACAGCCAAAGAGTGGACCCGTCTATATGCAAGTGAAGCATGAGCTTTGCATGATACCACTTCTTGCTTGATAATAATCTTCGCGGCTTCGCGCAGTGGAGGTGCACTTGACAGTCGATTGGTTAAATTTGAAATGGAAAGGATCGAGCAGTAAACTTTGTAATTTTATCATCCTTTCATGGCGTGTGCTGAGTGCGATGTATATTACCCTAGTTGGGCTGTGGTGGACCCTCAAGTCTTATATCGTAATAAACACCCTGAAGTTATGCGTGTGCCAGTTAATTATTCTACATTACTTTGTTGCCTTTTTGCAACCTTTTGTTGTACAATTTGGTTGTCTACAAGCCCGGCAGAATTACATTTCAAATGAACTTCCTGGCCATCAGACAACCTACGAAGTGCGTGCGTGTGTGTGTGTGTATGTGAATAGTAAATAGTAAATAGTTTGTTGCTTCTTATTTACTCGAACAATAGTTTTGACTTGGTGAAGCTACAATATTAGAGTAACATGTTTGCCTTTCAGGAATCCCGTAAATTAAAGCAAACTACCGTGGATTCTGTGGAGATTCTAATTTTAGAATGCTGAACAATTGGCAATAGGGTAGGAAGGTGAGATGATATGTTTGCATTTGGTCTCATTGGAATTGGAGTTTCGAGCTGAAACTAGATAGAGTTTGAAAATTCTAGATAGAGTGCAAGTCTGGACCTGAGAAATTTCTGTAAATTCCTAGGCGGACTGACTGACCATTAGTTGAACAACATAATTGACTAGGGGCGAGGGACGGTCAGACCGGTCAGGTTACCGGCTTCTTGGCCAGCAACACCTCTATCGCCTCGCCTCGCCGCTCCTCTTCCTCTCCTTGTTGCTGACGCCTCCCGCCATCGCCCTTGCCGTCCTCCTGAACCTACCCGCCGTCAGGCCACCCGATGTCCAGCGAAGAGCGAACTAAGGTCGGAGCCCGGTGAACCATCCAGATTGCAAAGTTGCTTGGAAACTGATTAATTAACTGACCAAAGTTTGGTACACGGCTGCAAGCCAGGTTGGTAACCATGCATGTCTACAGTGACACTAGAACCAAGCAGGTAAACCACACATACACACAAACACGACCACAACAATTAGCTGAAATTGAAATATCAACAGTCACGCTTCAACTCTCTGCAGCCGATACTAAAGTCTCAGAAGATTCTCGGAGGAGAAACTCAACAGCAGTCTACAAGCTAGAGCCACGCCACCACATGCATCGCAGATGAGCAGATCTCCGACCAGCGACATCGATCACTCTTGGACGACGAAGGTGACGGGGATCGCCGCCGGGCAGGTCGGAGTGAAGGGGCGGTACCTGATCGGCGTCTTTGAAGGGCTCACCCTGATGAATGGACAAGCAACAATTGATTCAGGTTTGGTCATGGCATGCAACAAGAAGCTGTGCAGTGAGGAGTGAGTGAAGATCACTGAACCTGATGGGAATGCCTGCGGCGAATATGCCGGTGGAGTTCAGAGCAGCAATAGCACCATTAGCCTGCAATGGATACACACACACACACGCACAATGTAAGTTCTGTGGAGATTTCAGATTTATATCATGCAGAAATTTCTGTCGTGCAGAGAGGATATTACTCAGATCGACAAAAATGCTGCAACATTTTCCTTTATATACAGATTCATTAAAATCTGTTTAGTATATAGCTTGTAAATGATAAGCATGACAGTGAGAACAGCTAGTTAAAATGTAGAGCAATCTTGTATCTATTGTTGATAATCAGAACTATACAATGGAAATGGTGCATGTATGTGCTAGCATATCTGCGCATGAAAATAGTGTGCAGAAGGACATCTGATCTAAACAAAGTAACAAACTACACTGAATACAGGAAAAGCTATATATACTGGATTGAGATATTGAGATTATCACCTCTGCAAACTCAACGAAAGCTATGCGAGTGGCATGACTGTCGTCACCGAGAAGCTTGATGTGAGAAACCTATAATCCAATGAAAGAGAGAAAGAAAGGAAAAAAAATCACATAACTTTCGTGCCCTTGCAATATAAACAAGAGTAAACAAATTGTTATATGATTGTGTTCTGACCTCACCAAAGTAGACCTCGCAAAATTCTTTCAGAGCCCACTGAGAGACCTGTAAAACATAACAAGGAAGAACACTTGGAAACAACTATATGCGAAAAGAATCCTTAGGAAGAAGGAAAATTAAGTTCTTGCGTACACTCTTATGGATGTTAGTACAATAGACAGTCCTTGAACACATCTCCTTTTCAGCTTCAGACTGTACATGGAGTAAACATCATCATAAAATGAAAAAGCTATTGCTTCATCTTAAGAAAAACATGACATGAAAAAAGGATTTCACGGTTATGCTAACCTGAGGTAGAAATGTAGGGTTCACCGGCATAATTGCAGTCCTGGAAGGTGAGACCTTCAGAGGGCAAAGGCCAATAATGACTCCATCAAGATTAAGTGCGGCATAGGCATCCTCTGAAAAGGTTTGCAACATTGTCGTCAGATTTTATTTCATGAACTTCACATTTTATTGATCAAAGACAATATTTGTGTCAGCAATAGGCAACTTACCCTCATCTTGAAGCTCTATGAAAGCGAAGCGAAGACCAGTTGTGGGGTCTCCACAGACGCGGCAGTCCACCACCTGTTGCAATAGATGTACAAGAACACTGAATTTTGAGGTGTTCAGGACATTGCAAAAAGTCAATCATATTACACTATTTATGTAATGATATAACACTTCAAATTTGCAGTCCCAAAAGGACCATTACACTAGTTCTGTGATCACAGCATTGCCATCGCCATCGCACAAAGGAATCATACCACTTCCAAATTTGGTCGAAACATTATCTTGGCTACAACCGAATAAGAGGACCAATAATTTGTTCATAGCAAATATTTGCTTGAAGTGATGTAAATAATTGGATGATTGCCTTAAACATGTTGAAAAATGAAAAGTGTGCTAAGAGAATATTAGAAAAATGAGAGGAAAACACTGGGAGGTTTTACAAATATCAGTAATATGTTGCATTAGCCTGTTAGGAATGTATGGAGCCTGGAGTAAATCAATCAGAAACTTACATGTGCTAAACTGCGAATATAATGCATGTCAAAAACAAAATTTGACCACATGTATCCCAGTTATACATAGTTTGAACTATTGCACACTTCCAGACCCAGGCCCACGTACGGGCCAATAAAGGAAATCAAGTCTTCCAAAAAAAAAAGACAAAAATGTTTCCAAGACTAGATGGTGAAGGTCAAATTCTCTGTATAACTAGCTGACATGCATGTCAAACATATGAGCACCTCATTGTTTCTAAGAGCAAGCCCGTTATATAAGAAAAGCTTCTTTTATAATAGCGCACAAGTACTTTGTTAACTAGGTCCATTAATGTAAAATATAGGTATTTTGTTTAATAATTTGTGAGGTAACAAATAAAAAATTGAATCCATCTACTTCTATCAAAATCAACCACACGACCAGTAACTGTTGGATATCAACATGTACTACCAAGCTAGATATGCAGGCAACATTCCGAATTTTCATGCAATTGAATTTTTTGTTTGGCGCTCTAATAAAAGAGTAAGATCTGTATGTAAACTAGCCTATCATAAGTCAATTTAATGCGAAAAACAAAAAGATTCTATAATCCATGTTTTATTCCCCCTGTTCCTATTTGCTAAATTAATATCCACATCTTTACTCTTCATAGAGTTTATGTAAAACCTGTAAACAAACCATAAAAAAGTTGCCATTCGGCCATATAAAAAATCATCAAATAACCCACCTGCAATCTCATCTCGTTCACTTCATATATATATCCAAACCGTTCACCCATGTGTATAACAAAATCACCAAATAATAAAAGAATGATCTTTTTAGTCAACCACAAATTTCATCTCGACCGTTCACTTTATGTCTTATCATAATCGCTCATTGTCATCAACCTCCATCATGTGCAATGTCAATCTATACATGCTCTTTTCCACTTTATCCACATTGCCTTATACTCTCTCTGTTTAGAAATATATGATGTTTTAGAAAACGTAAAGTCAAACTTCTTTAACTTTGACCACTAAAATATATATATATATAAATATTTGTATTGGTCATGTGAAAATAGTATCATCAGATTAGTCATGAAACATATTATCATAATATAATAATTTTATATTATTTTTATGAACATAGTCATATAAAAGTAATAGTTAATGTTGCATATTGGAGACCGTATCGATGTCTAAAACGTCATATATTCTTGAACAGATGGAGTACTTTTTAGAGTGTGTTGCACATATTGAATTTTTCTTGACACATACCAATATGACAAAAATTAATATTGCTTATTGTTGACATACAACCCCATGCATGAATTTGAATTTTGCCGCATATAGAAATTTCTTCCGCGCTATATCTAAATTACACCATTCAAGTATAATAGCATCCCCATAATATGGCGCAATTTTGCAAACTATGTTTCGCACAAGATAATGCTATTCCCAAAAATGAAAGACACTTTGGCTTAAAGACATCCATTATATTACCACCGCTAGCTACTTAGGTCTAACCCATCATCACAGCTTGATAGTGCATGTTGCTAACTCCTTTTCTTTTCTAAGGTAAATGCAACCCTAGAGAGAAAAAAAAAATGCCTATATTTGCAAACAAAGTTAATACCAGTAAAATGTACATTTTGCAATAAAAGTAACATCCAAAAAAAATATATATAGCAACATGGAGTGCAAAAGCATATAGTATACGGGTAGAGATTAGAGAAAGACGTACATTCCCACAGCTCCCAAACAGTGAAGCCAACGTCTCCTCAGTGACCTGAAATGAACAAATGCGGATCAATAATCACATCTGAAAGTGGCATATTACTTCATATATGTATTTATGCATGGACGTATATATATATATATATATATATATATATATCAGTCTTACAGTGTGGTCAATATCAGTGACAAAAATGGTTCTTCTCACAAACTCTGGCTTCTGGGTCCTTCGAGCCCTGTAAGAATTCCTAGCCATTCCTTCCTGCGAGTAGTTGCGAGGCCGACTCTGTAAAAATGTAACCATCAGATAATGAGGAATTAAGAGTGTAAAGACTACATAAAAATCCCAATATATATAAAGTTTGTTCTGCTCCAGAAATTAAGAATCAGAGAGCTATCCTCCCAAACAACCAAGATTAATAAGAAGCAATTAACTCAAAGCTTACAACAACTCTTCCCCACTGCGTAGAGTAAAACATTCCTATCTACTAGATGATCAGATCTTAGCAACCACCTCTGTGACTATCTCCGTGCAAAAAACGAAAACCTCCCGATTTGATCATGATCTCCACGGCAACAACCGCACCGGAAAGAGCAAATCCAAACACCACCGGATCGGAGAAAGGAAAAGCACAAAACCCCAAGAAAAGTCCAGGAAGAAACACAAGAACGACAAAGAGAAAACGCAAAGAAGAAACCAAAAGCAAGAGATCAAGGCAGATCAAGGAAAGCAGCAAGATCACGTGTATGCATATATCTATATGTACGTAGGCTCTTGCTTAATTACCCCCCAGTGGCCCGTTGGGACGGCATTGACGTCGACGAGGCGGGCGAGGGCGGGGGCGGGGGCGCTGGGGTAGATCCTCCGCGTCATGACGAACTCCGGCGCGTCCGCGGAGAGCTCCTTCCTCCGGCCGCCGACGCGCCACCACGGTACGAACTCCCTGGCGGAGGGGTTGAGCGCGGAGGCCAGGAGCCTCACCATCTGCTCCGCTTCCCTCTTGTCCGCCGTCACCTGGCTCCGGAGCACGTCCATGGCCGGATCGCCGGTGGTGGTGGTGCGTCCTGATAGTAAGCGAGAGAGAAGGAGAATTGGTAGATTCTGTGAAGTGACGATGCGTATATATGCAGTGGAAGTGCAGTGCACCACCGCCGCGTGCTCCTCCTGAGCGAGCGCAACACAGAGACACACTTTTATTTTATTTTATTTTAATTATTATTACCATGTGGGCCCGTCGAATTTCTCACTCCCGTCCTGCGCAGGCTGTGCCCAGTTCTAAAAATACTTGGCTGACATGCGGGGCGGTATTACAGGTGGGGCCGGATGTCGGTAGGACGTGGGTTGATTGCGTGGTGTGGAGTGTATACGGCCATCGCGCACTGCCTCGCTGACGGGGGCGCCTGGTTGGTTTCGGGCCTACCAGTCAGTCAGGTAGTCCCGGCCAATTCGTCGTCACGCTCCGGCGTTAAGGCTACCACAACACTGACATGCGGGCCGGAGGAAACGTGGGGCGCGGTGGCAGTGAGGTTTCAGCGAGGGGTGGCGCGTCACGCGTGGGTATCTCGAGGACGATCTCCCGCTCGGCGCTCGCCTCCGCCCTGACACCATGGCACGCAGGCCCATGACGTATGGGTCCCACCGTACGTTGGTCCCGCGTGTCAGTGAAGGTCCGGCCGCGGGTGCGGTTTTGCATGTGGCGTTTGGGCGCGAGGAACAAATGGAAACTAGTGGGGATGAGATCCAGACGTCACTCATGTGATTTGCCATTGACAGTTGATACTGCTAAGTAAGGATACAGGAGGGTTGTTTTATTAGCTAGCTAGCTATGCATTGCCGTTACCGTTTGTAGTAATTTCAAATATGTGCTCATGGTGGGTTGAATTAATCGTCCTTATCTCTTCGTCACGGATTAAATCCTTCTAATTTTTCAGTGAGAAAGGTTTCTATAAACTTCATGATTCTAGTGCTTATTTAATTGAGGAAACGTCGTGGTGGCGGTGGTGGTAAAAAATGTCCTTATTTAATTTCTTCGCCGCTAATTAAAACCAGAGTTTTTCATTTCGGGAAAAAAAAATTTACCGGGGGTCCCGATACGGCTGGTATCACCGATAATTGAAAAATTTCGACCATGTCGGCCGTAATTTTCTAATTTTTTTTGATTTTTTTGGATTTTAAATTTAAAAAAAATAAATTCGAACAAAATTCAATCAAACCAAAATTTCAGCTCGATATCTGATTCTCTGGGGTCCAGTGAACCACCAAAAAAATCGACCGATTTTCAAATCCCTGATTAAAACCCTCCATTTTTAATTTTTCAGTAACAAAGTTGTTCAGTAACTTCATGATTTTGGTGATACACTATTGACATATTTGACAATGTTGCTGTTTAATTGAGTAAGTGTACTTAATATAGTCATAGATTTTCATGATCTGCTTCAAAGCCACTTGTTCGATCGGTGCTCAATGTAACATCGATTATATATATATATATATATATATATATATATATATATATATATATATATATAGTGTTAATAGGTAATCCAGTGCTAAGATGCTAATACCAATCTTGACCGTTGGATCTGAATTGAACAACCAAGATTAATGCGGGCTCCCACCTCTGAACCATTTAATTACTTTGCATGCTTCCACCTTCAATGCATCTTCATTAATGCGTTTTCTTTAAACACCATGCATGCTCCTACCTCCAACGGATTGATATTAGCAAGATCCGATCCAACTATATATATATATATATATATATATATATATTTCTAAGATTGTTATTAGCATCTTAGCATTGAATTACCCATTAGCACTCATATATAGTTTCGTTTTCCTTTTTGATTGGGTGTGTCGACGTCATGTGATCGCTACTATTATATATATATATATATATGATTAATGCTTTCTACTCCTGTGTAGTTACTTCCATCTCGATATATATGATTAATACTTTATAAGATAATCCAATGCGAACAACATGAAAAAATTGCAAGGAGTCCATAGTTTTTAGTAGTTAAAATTATACATACCACCCCTAAAAATGTATAAATACCACATAAATGGTCTTATATACTCGTATATTATACAAACATACTCTCGGTTGCACAAGATACTCCCTACGTTGCAAGAAGCAGAATAGGGAGTAACTACACCCGGGAGTAGCAAAAATGCTTCCTATATATATATATATATATATATATATATATATATATATATATAACGTATCTAGTGCTAATGGGTAATTCAGTGCTAATGGCAATCTTGACCGTTGGAGGTGGGAGCATGCATGGTGTTTAATGAAGACGCATTAATGAATGTGCATTGAAGGTGGGAGCATGCAAAGTGATTAAATGGTTTAGAGGTGGAAGCCCGCATTAATCTTGGTTGTTCAATTCCAACGGTCATGATCATCTTAGCGGTTAATTAGATTGGTATTATATATATATATATATATATATATATATATATATATATATATATATATATGTGTGTGTGTGTGTGTGTGTGTGTGTGTGTGTGTTACATTGAGCACCGATCGAACAAGTGGCTTTGAAGCAGATCATGAAAATCGAGGCATGGACGTCACAGCCTTTGCAGCTTGGGCTGTTTTGCATTTATGTGCAATAGATATCGATACATGATAGCGTTTCCTAGTACAGTGCATGTCTTTTCCTCAAGTCAAATCCTTTAGTTTGCAAGGTCCTGGCCTCTACATAACTTTGATTTCTCATCATAAAAAATTGGTACATTGTAACATATGGAATTAATGGAAGATTCCATGCATGAACTGCTCACACCAGCTAAAAAAATTGGTACATTGTTGCATTTACTGCTTGATGGCTTGGGTTGCATGCTTGGGCTTATTATTATAGATATGGAACATGCATGATTTTTTTCCTTTCTAAAATAACTTGTTTTCGCGACCTAGACGACTGGCACCAAATTGGAGCCCAATTATCATGTCTAGTAGTAGCAACATCAGCCAGTTCAATTAGGCTATGCTAGAGGCATTCGGGCAACCAAACACATGTTTTTTTTACTAGGGGTATTTTGGGAATTTCCCAATTATTCTCAAATATGTCAGAGAGAGAGAGAGGATAAGAGTCATACGACCTTACCCTATTGTGTGTGTGTGTGTGTGAGAGAGAGAGAGCGAGATTGGAGAAGAGGTCGTAGGGATCGATTCGATCCTCGCGCCATGGCTTCCGCACGAAGCTCAGGCAACCGTTTGGCGGTGGTGCCTCGTCCTCCACCTTATTTTCTCCTCCTCCTTGGGATAGCGCAAATAGAAGTTTCTTCTTCTCTTCTAAAAATCACCTCACCTCGATGATTTCTAGGTCTTACACGATTCGGTGGCAATTGGTTGATTGGATGCTAGTTCGTGTGATTGGTCAGTGCACGATTCTTTTGTTTCTTTGTGTGGCAATTCCTCAACCTCGATCACGTGCTTCTATACACTTGGATTCATGGTGGTGACATTGTATCTCTAACGACCTCACTGGGAACTGTGTTGTAACAGCGGCATAGGCTTTCTGGGTCAACATCCTATCAACGTGCCTTGCCTTCTCCGTAGCTTTGATTGCCATTGATTATGTGAGTATCTTTGGTTTTTCAATTCATATCTCTTGCATAGTGTGCTACACTTAGACCTGTTCATGGGTGGCCTGGCCTGGCGACCCGACCCGAAAGCCCGAAATCCCACTAAATTTAATAAAAATAATAAAAACTATTTATTTTATTCTCGAAATGAGTTAAATATTACTTTTTATTCCAAAAAGAATTAAAATATTTTTTAAATTCAAAAAATGAATTTTCATGCCGAGCCAAGCTCGGCCCTGCCCGTTCGAGGCTAGGCTTTTCAGGCCCGGCCCGAAGCTGTTTGAACATGTCTAGTTGTACTAGTGTTCCTGCAATGGTTTTTTTCCGTGATTTGTTTATACTAGTACCAGGAGACTTGCATGATAGATTGTGGGCTATTTGTAAATGCTTAGTAATGATTTTGGACTTGTAAATTATTATGATAATTTGGAATCATATATTAGGCTTTGAGCTAGAACTATATTATTACCAAGAACCGATTAGTTAATCTTGCGATAATATCGTTGAGTGTTATAGTATTGATTAGTTAATCGTGCAATAATATCATTGAGCACTTGTAGTAATTTCATTGATCGTTGCATTACTGATTTGCTGATCTTGTAGTAATATCATTGATTGTTGCAGTACTGATTTGTTGATCTTGCAGTAATACCATTGATTGTTGCTATTTTGATAATCTTACAACGATATCGTTGAGTCAATCTCATCTGGTTCATTTAATAATTTATAGCATTTAAACTCAAATTTAGGAAGCGGATTGTTAGCAGTAGTGTTACTAGCTTTGTTCACTTAATGAAAGTCACTTTCTGTATTTTTCTATCTGGTTTATCTAAACAGTCTTTACTTATATATTGAAAAAGCTATTGTGCTCAAAACCTAGTCTATTGTCAATTAACTACCACTCAAAATTAATTTGTTTTTGAGAAACATTTCAATGATGTCAAGAAGGCCTAGTTGATCACTAGAGCAGCCGGCATCCGAGAGCAAATGATTAATTATCAATCTATGCATTATGTTAATTGATATTGTCCATATATAGTTTTAAACTCTTGAGAATGTTTTCATGTTTATTGTTATAAACAATAATTTTGTGATGTTAAAGACATCTCTATTGTTTATGTTATATAAAGCTTGCTAGAATCATGTGTTTTTCTATCATTATTCTAACATATTTGCTAAATGGCAATTACCTCGACAACACACACCTAGATAGTATTGATGTGAGTTGTAACATATGAAGGGGTACAGTACTCCAGAGTCCACGCACTTCTTTTATTGTTGCAGATAGATGCAGATGCATGCTTGCCATATAGGCAGATGCCACATAGTTTTGCATATATATATATATATATATATATATATATATATATAGGACGACAAATGGACGGCAAAGGAATTCATATTCTAGAATGCTCATTAATCGTGAGGGGAAATTAAGTCTGTTGGCAATTTTGGATAGACACCTCCTGCCCCTCGTTCCAGGAGACAAAAAAAAAAACTCTTCCTTTGTTTGTTTGCACTGCTTCTTCTTTGAGAGAACCGGCCTAGGCAACGCTGTAATTAATAGCGTTGAAATCCATGCAGCTAAAAGAGGGAGAGTCACAGGTCTATCTTTCGTTCAACTACAACTTCTTACCTTTGTTTATGTTTGATACATATAAGCTCCAAAAGATCGACTTGCAATGAGGTGTCCCCTACAGATTGCATGCGATAACTCCCCTCCGTATACATATATCAACTGAAGTAGCTCAAGGCTTCAAGCTGGTGCCTAACGTACGTCGAAACTACTATTGATCCGACGGGTTGCCGCTCGCCTCGGAATGGATTTGGGCAGCACTGTCGCTACTTGGAACATCGTTTCCACCTCCGTGCCTGATCCATTTCGGCGCATGTTAAGTTTTGCCCCCAAATGAGATTAGACTACGTGGTACTAAAAACACTTTAAAGAGAGAACGGAATTTAGCTAGAGGGGTTTTCTGATAATTTTATCAAAACTTGGGCCGTGGCCTCTCGACCCACGGTGTTAGGGCCTAAGAGGGGGAGCCCCACTGTCTCCCTGCTCCAGCGCCACTCCACCTCCTTGCCGTGCCGCCCCGACCTTGCAATCTTCTGCCGGCAAGAGGAGAGAAGAGAAGGGCAGCTGGAAGAAGGTCAACAAGGAAGAGGAAGGAGAAGAAGAAGGAAGGAAGGAAAATAGAGGGATTTCAAGGGATTTCATGTCCGATGACTTGATCTCTAAGGGTAACGATATAAAATCTTCTAGGATCTCCTAATTTAGTTGTTGTTCGAATTGTGGGACGTTTGATCAATAGGAAGATGGATTTACGTTCTATCCAGATTCATCAGGATTAGGACAGAACGTTGCAGGGACGACTAGGGGTATTTAGGTTCGGAATTAGAGTTCGGTGTAATTACAGAAAAGCTAGGCTATCGCGTTAGCTTTCCAGGAAGGTATGTATCGTTAAAAACAGAGTAGCGAACAAAGATATAGCCTCCTAAGGTTGTTGTCCAGATTCCGGGAGTAATTTGGCGGCACGTATTAATCTGTAGATTTAAAATAAATGGTGAAATAATTTCGGGTTTTGGTATTCTTGAAAAGGGTAGGTAATTTCTTAAGGGTTCTAGAGAGTCTAAGAACATGATTGTTGGATGAGTAGAACAAAAGTTATGAATTTTGGGAGACTGCAATCCGAACAAGTTGCTACTAGACGCAATGTGGGTAAAACAATAATTTGACTGAGATAATGGTGGAAAGGAATTTTGGGAATAACTCTGAAGTGGTAGATAATTCCCTGTTGTTTTTGAAAGTGATAATTCATTGTATTTGCATGTGTAGATTAAAAGATATAAAATATTAAGTATGTTGTACAGAGGATGGCATATTTGTTTTCTGGGTTAAAAATAGAGGTTTGTATGATTTAATCTGGATATTTGATCACCTAAGAAGTTGTAGAAAATTTTGTATAGCTTCCTGAACTGTTATGGTTTGCCATAATACGATGTGGGAGTTGAAAGTTATGACAATTTTAATGCGGACACAATAGGGGGACTGTCCGGTAAAGGGAGAAAAGTGGTGGAATTGGGGAGTGTGTAAGAGCGTGGTCAAATAAGTGATGTTTATATTGTTGTAGCTTGTATTGAGTTTGGTTGTTTACTATAGGAGGAGTAACTTTGGGATTGTTGTCACCTTCAAATCATTCCAGTCGTCGCAACTGGAAAGTCAAGTGCAAGGTAGACTAATATTTGAGTGTTTGAAATTATTATTTGGTTAAGTGAATATATGCCATGATTATTCATATGAGTTATGCCTATTTCATATTGTCCACCTGTTTTTTATAACTTGATGATATTTGTGGAAGAATTATGATTATATCAATTGCTAATGATGAAAGATAATAATCATTGTATTGCATGCTGAGCATTCATGATTGAAAGATATGATCCATGGAAGTGGAATGATGTTTCCATATGTGAGATATGGAGAATGAGGTCCCCGTATGAAAAAGGACGGACAATTGGTCCACTCATTAAAGAATACGGGCATAAATGAACACCGACAGGTGTTACACTCCACTATACTGGTATAAGCAAAAGTTGAGTTGAGACATGAGCATGAGCCTTGCATTGCATTCATGAAAAGTGAAAAGTGATTTGAGAGAATGAGACATGTGAATGGAAACTGATGAGAAGGAATGTGAGAAAATGACATAAAGATATATGAGAATGAATCGTTATTATGATGATGTCTCGTTTATTATTATGCTTTGTACTTGCTGAGTTGTGGACTCACTCTTACTCTACTATTGTTTTTAGGTCACTGTTGATGACGCTTCTTGGGAAGGGATAGCACTTGGAACACGACTTGCACTCAGTTATTTGATCATTGCCATAAGGAAACTTTTCTTCAGCATGATAGTTTATTCCTGTAGGACATGATAGATATTGAATAATTCTAGATGGTCCGTTAGAATTTTTTTATTCATTCGATAGTTTCCGTTTGAGTGGTTTTGCCTAAATCTTGAACTATTATTCTACTTTACTATCTAGAGTTTATATATCTGTGCTCGTCATGTCGTTAATCATATGTTATTGTGACCCATGGACGATTTTTAATATTGAATTGTTTGCTGGAATTTTATTATTAATTGTTGTAAAATTAATTGTTATGGTAATTTAGTGGCATTCCGGGATCAGTGTTGGACTGAGGCATTATAGATTGATACACAATTGACCCCTTATTGAGATATGGAGACCCAGTCGTATCCTAATCCTATTATTTAGGACTTGGAGAGGTGTGTTATAAATTATTCCTACTCTAAGGAGGATAAAGGGGAACAAGAGACTGTACAAAGCCGGCCATGAGGTGCAGCCATACTGACCCCAAGCCGAAACCAAGTACAATAAATTCCTCTAAAACAAGAGGCACACAGAATGATGAGAGATTATGTCATTCTTTAACATTGGATTCTTGTATAGGGCAAGGTTATGAGGTTCTTAAAAGGCTCAAGATTGTGAGAGAGCGATAATCTCTTACACTTCTTTTTAGGTTGTGCTTACGGAATTTGCGATCGGTTTTGCCAAATCTTTTCTCTCCTGTCGTGATTGTTTCGTTGCCATTAGTTTGTTTTACCCTACGAGATTCATCTATTTCGTTTTTTGATATCATTCACGCTCGTGCCGTATATCACGATATCTGAACTAGTCTAAGGGCTTCTACACATAAGAAAGGGTGTCAGCGTATAGCATCCTTGGTCGTCTAATTCTCTCTACTATAAGTGTGACATAACATCACAAATAGCATGCATTAAGGCATGTTCATTCCCTATAGAGTATTTGTGATGAAATAGTGTTCATATTATGTGACGATCTTAGACAAATCATCATAAAGTTACGGGGACTACCAAGATTTATGAATTTATGATAGTATCAAAAAATCAGCATGGAATATACTTATCTATGATGATAACAATATTGGTCACAAGGGTTTATCACTACTACAAAACAAGCTATACTAGACGCCTCATCACAGACGGTTCCTTGTGTTGTAGTTATCACAAACGGTTCCGTAAGAACCGTATGTGATACAGAATTATCACAGATGATTTGTAAATAGAACTGTCTGTGATAATTTAAGTCATCATGAGCAGTTCTTGTTAAGAACCGTCTGTGATTTTACCATGGCTTGGATTGTGTGCGAAAATCCTACCGCTGCAGAGGATTGTGCGTGCGAATCCTACCGCGCAGAGGATTGTATGTCCAAATCCTACCGCGGTAGAGGATTGTGTGCCCAAATTCTACCACAGCAGAGGATTGTGTGCCGCGGTAAAATTAGAGAGTAAGAAAAATTCCAAGCTATAGTAAAATCAAAGAGTAAGGAAAATTCCAAGCCATGGTAAAATCACAGACGGTTCTTGATACAAACCGTCTGTGATGAGATGCTTATCACAGAAGGTGCATGATACTAACAGATACATAAATCCAGATGGTTCAAAAAATCGTCTGTGATGATGGTTTAGAACCGTCTGTAATAAGGTTTTGTGTAGTAGTGTATGCTATTGAAAGCCACAATTGTTATTCCCCATGTCTCTCTAGCTCGCCGTCGGCACCCTTGATCTACTGCCATCGTCTCTAGACCGTCTCCTAGTTGAAGGCTTTGCTTGAACGACCTACCTTAAATATATGATTAGTTTGAATCGCTGAAACCCGAGACCATTTTTGTAGGTTTTTTCTCTCTTCAAAGTACCCTTTTTTACTTGAAATTTAAATACAAGTCCATAATTTTGTAGAAATAACTCCACTCAAATATGGTATAGTGAATTAGTGATAATTGATCCCACACACACGGCAAAGTTTCCGCTACAAGGACTGTCCTTGACCCCATATATATATATATATATATATATATATATATATATATATATATATATATATATATATATATATAGAGAGAGAGAGAGAGAGAGAGAGGAAGCCTTTCTTTACTTCTGGGAGTAGTTACTCTTTATTTTGTATCTCACAATGTAGATAGTATTTTGCGCAACTGAGAGTATGTATGTGTAGTATACGAGTATATGAGACCACTTAGGTGGTATTTAAACATTTTTAGAGGTGGTATGTACATTTTTTTAGACATACTCATTTTTATGTGCGAATATGAAAGTATTTACAATTATACCACTTAAATGAATATATTATACTTCTTTATCACTTTTAATATACTTAAATACCAATTATAAGATACTCCAATGCGACTTGATTGGAAAAAAATGATTGGAGCCCTTTATTTTTTTTTATACCCTTTACATATATAAAAGAAGTATATACACAAATTCTGCTATAAAAAGTGGATTTTAATACAAAAATATTTCATGAAACTCACTTCGGGAAATATTATAATAATTATTAGAGTATACTCAAATTGATAAAGAAGTATCATCATACAATTTAAGTGGTATATGAGAAGTAGGAATACATACTCCTAGAAGTATCGTACCATTTTCTCATATATATATATATATATATATATATATATATATATATATATATATATATATATGTATGTATGTATGTATGTATGTGTGTGTGTGTGTGTGTGTGAGAGAGAGAGAGATATGGGCGATGAAAGAACAGAAACCAGTGGCGGGGGCTGAAAGAGGTTCACGAGGTACATCATAACCCCAAAAATTTTGCAAGAAAATCCACAAGTCCAGACTAGCTCACAACGCATGCTGTCCTCCAACAAGTCCAACCCATCCAATAGGCTAGGCCAACACATACCGAACGTCAGCCCCAACCGGCCCATTAGCCCAAGTGCCCACCAACTTACCAAGAAAACCCAGACATCATGTGGATATCATGGGGATATGCTCACGATCTTAGTATGATGATACAATTGGCAATAGTATTGAGGGTTTGTCAAACACTCATTTTCAGCAAAGTTCAATAATTTTGGTATGACCGCAACAGAGAAGCGGTATTACCGCAGTGCGGTATGACCAAAATAGAGGAACGGTATTACCACAGCGTGACCAGGTGATCATAACCCATTCGACCAGGTGGTCGTAACCTTTCTACCAGGTGGTTGTAACCTGTTGGTCGTAACTCTTTCGACTAGGTGGTCGTAATCCTTTCGACCATGTAACATCGGTATGACAGGTTGCATCAAGCGGTGCGGGGGTCGGTACAAGTGCCATGGTGGTTTCGGTGGGAGCCGGATGGGAGAGACTTACATATATGAAGAGTGCTGTTGATCAACCTACACGTGGCAAAACAAGGGATTACTTTATGAAGATTGCACTCGGTCTTTGGCGAAGGATCGGGAAGGGGTATTTTGGTAACTTCACCTAAATACCACCTTTATTGCTTTTGATTAAACCGCAGCGTAAGACAGCGTGAGGAAAAGTAGTTTAGGTCAAGAGTTGATGAAGACAACGCTTTGAAATGCCTGCGTAAGTGAAATCCATTTGTGTGTGGGCTTAACGGATGCCCGTTTAGGTTTCCTCTAGAAGCTAGCCTCCTGTATAAATAGGGAGGGTGCTGGTTGTGCACTCCTCAACCCTTTGATTCTACAAACCCTAATTTGTGATTTAAGGATAGGAGCGAAAAGTGGAGAGGCTAGGGTTCATGAGAGTTGGATTGATTGAGTGCTCAAGTATTGAGCTTTCGTCCTCCATGGTGGATTGGTTGTAAACATACAATCTCTCTAATCAATCCATGAAAGATTTGCCCCAAGATGAATTCTAGCTTTCTTAGGTTTTGTTTGGGATCTTGTTGTGATGTTGCTTGCTGGGACGTGTGGGATATGATCTAAGGTCATCTTGATTATCATCCACCCACGAGAATGCTTTTGGATAAAAGTTTGGTTTTGCCTGATTTTTGTGAAAGAAATGGGAGATTTTAGGGGTTTTGCTCTTCAGGGCTTTTGGCTTGATTCTTCCTATGATTGAGGGTGCTAGTATATATGGGAGACCATCCTTAGACATCTTGGATTGATTATGTAACATTCCAAAGTTCTGTTACCAAAATAAAATTAATAAAGTTATTATTGTATTATTAATTTTATTGGATTTTCTGAAATTTAAAATAGTTTTATTGCTTTTCTTGAATTTTCTAAATATTAAAAGTCAAAAATAAAATTTATTGCATTTTCTGTCATTTTATTATCTTTAAAGTTAAAAGGAAAATTTTAATTAACTTTCTGAATTTTTGGGATTTTAAAAAGTATTTTCCTATTTTATAAGAATTTAAAATAATTTATTTGCAAAAATGAAGGCCAACTTTAAGTTGGAAATAATTTTATTAAGTTCAAAATAATTCTAGGAATTTCTGTGAATTTTTCTAGAATTTTTGTGCTCTTCTTGCTATTTTCTAAAAGCCAAATGAATTAATCTCAATTTCTGAAATTCTAAAATCTTTAAAAATCCAGAAATTAATTCGGGCCAAATTCCTCTGGCCCATTCCTGTTTCTTCGCGTCGGCCCAAGTGCGCCAGCCCACAGCCCACCCATGCACTCTCTCACCCCCTCCCCTCTGACACGCGGGGCCCGCGTGTCAGCCGCTCTTTCCTCCTCACCATCTCTCTCTTTCGCCGCCATATGGGCCCACCCATGCCACGTCACCCTTCCCCTTCCTTTCCTTCTTCTCCGCTCGTCCATCTCCGAGTAGCGCCTGTGTCCGCCATTAACGGCCGCGCAAACCTTCCAAAAACCAGGTGATTGCACCTGGATTTTCTGTGATTCCGTCGCCATAATGACGCCCCAGCATCACCGCGCCTGTTTCGGCCTCTCCCCTTTCCTTTCTCGTCACCAATCCCCTAAATTCCGCCGCTGACCATTTCGACCTTCTTGCATCGCACGAAGTTCTGTCGCCGCCCTGGCCCTATAAATAGAAGCCCCAGATGCGCACGAAGACTTCTTGTATCTCTTTAGTGTAGTCTTTTTAGTTGAGAAGGAGAACATGTGGTTCATGACTCCTGTTGTTGGTTCTCCTTCTCCTCATATGCTCATTAAATGCTGGCTATCACTTCTTAGAGACGCAGTATTGTCCAGCTTCTACTCATTCGACTACATCTCACTGCCAAGCAGTGCGTGTCAGGTTCGAGTCCCTATACCTTACATTGTGTATGGTACCCCTATTCTGCTTTGCATAGCATCTGGATCCTGTCAGGTGTTGGGCTTGTTGAGTTCAGGGTAGATAGGAGGTTCTATTCTGGCATGTATCCTTTCTAGACACTCTTCTTATCCCATGGTTTGCTAGGATGCACTCTTCTCTCAGCCTAGGTCAAGCTTGTCTTCTAATCACTAATCCTTAGCAAGTTTTGAGCTGCCTGTAGTTTTTTTAGTAATAGTGTTTTTGCTCCCTAGCTAGTTTGTCTTTTCCCCTAGAGATCATGTGGAGTAGAAGGCCTTTGTGCTAGAGTTTCGGAGTCCAAGGCATAATTGGCAGTCAACCTCGCCAAACCTTTAGATCCTTCTAGGTTTGCCCCTTGAGGAGTGAGCTATGGGTAGTTTACCCTTATGGATTGGTTTGAGGGGGAGTGGATCTTTTATGATACCTTCTTCAAGTGGTATCTTATGTGATCTCTTTGATTTTCTTCTGATCTTATTGATCCTTTTGACTCTTGTTGATATTCTCTTCAAGTGGCTTATCCAACTTTCACCTAGTGGTATCAACAAGTGTCTTCTTAGGCTTTTGAGTTTCTCTTGCATCTCATTGTATTATATTGCATTCATATAAAAATCACAACAAGATGCATTGTAATAAAAGCTTTACTACTTGTCATTTTAATTGATGAAGCTTTTCTTAATTATTACCCTCTTGAGCTTTAGTATTTCAATTATTGTTCAATGTCATGTCTAGTTCCTTGATTTGCTAGAATTATCATGCTTTTTCATGTGTAACTTAATCTTTGCTTAATGAGCTAAATTTTTAATACAACTTGAACTAAAAATTACAATTTATGGATCTTTTAGCTAGTTGAATAATTAGTGATCTTTTTGTGACACTAGCCATGTCAAAATTGGTTTGTTAACTCTTGAATCTAGGATTAAACATTCTTTGAGCTTCTTGTTCCTTTGTGAATCTGAATTGCCCTTGTGCAAAAGAAAATTTTAAGGTTCTCTTGTAATTAAATTGTGCCCAACTATTCTCATGAGATAACATATCATAGACATGAACTTGGAGATAGTTTGATGATCCAGACAATCTCATGGCGACTGCTTCTCAAAATTGATATGAACCTCAAGATTTGTCGCCCTGGTTGAAGCTTAGGAAGAGTTTATGAATGGCTCCTAGTCTAGGATCTTCTTCACTAAGATAGACCTTTAATCAACATCAATATTTATTGCAAATGAAATTGTTGTTAAAAATTGGGTGATTGAGGTACCTTGAGCAAAATGATTCTATTTCAGAATTTTTATCTCTAGAATGGTCTTTGTTAGCTTTTTGATCTCACATTGACATTCTGTCATGACCATTAACACATTAGGATCTCTTTTAATGAACTTGCTAATTTTGAAGCTTTGCTCAAATTGTTACAATTCATTTATTTATCTTGAGCCTTCTAGCTTAGCTTTGTATATATCTCTTAACATGATCTTGCTAGCGCCTTTAGGCTTGATAAGTATTGAGTAATAATAGAAATGCTAGCTTGTTCTTTTGGGTAATCTCCAAAGCTTCTTGTACTAAAAATTGATATATATATATATATAAAATGAAGCCACTCCATTGCATTTCATCCCTGCACTTTCTTATATTTATTTTTTTATTTCTGTATTTGTCATCTTTGGATGTGAGGAAGGCTTGATTCCATGGTGACTCCATTGTCAAAGGGGGAGAAAAATAGAGAAAATGAAGTCCTTTGAAAAATAATGATCTTAGTGAGGTGGAGTTTGTTTAATTTGTATTTTTATGATCTTATTGTCATTTCTGATCTTGAATTGCAATTCTTGGAACCTCACAATGATCAAAGGTCAAATTGAATAATTGTTCTTTCATATGGACCTTTAGTGAGACATTTTACTCTTTTATGGAAAGTGAAGCTTTCTTCTTTTGATTTATCTCACTTGTCTATGCTATTCTGAAGCCAACTTGGTCATTTTCATTGCGTTCTCTTGCTCTTGAACTAAGTTGTGCTTTTGCGCGAAAATGTTGATTTTTTTATTTTTAAAACTCAAACTGTCATTTTTGGGTAATTGCCAATGTGTTCATCAAGGGGGAGATTATGGATTTCATAGGGATGTGCTCACGCTGTACAATTGTTAATAGTATTGAGAATTTGTCAAACACTCGTTTTCAGCAAAGTTTAGTAATTTTGGTATGACCGCAAGAGGGGAGCGGTATTACCGCAGCGCGATATGACTGCAATAGAGGAATGGTATTACCGCAGCGCGACCAGGTGGTCGTAACTCTTTCGACCAAGTGGTCGTAACCCTTTCGACCAGGTGGTCATAACCTGGTGCTCGTAATTCTTTCAACCAGGTGATCCTAATCCTTTTGACCAAGTAAAATTGGTATGACTGCATTTGAGAAGAGGTACTACCGCATCATGGTATACTGGATTTTACTTGGCGGTTTTTTTTACAGAGAACATGTTTTTGGGAGTTTCTCCTTCCATGAGTATCGGTAAGACCACATTTGTGGAGCAGTACTACCGCAGTCCGGTAGGACCGGAGTTCACTGGCGGTATTACTAGTTTTGCTCTGTTCGCTGGCCAGCTTGGCGGCGATTTTTGTTTGTTAGGTCAATTTCATGGGTTCCATTGCATATGTGTTGCATGATACATGTTTTGACTAACGTGAGTCAAGTTGCGAAGAACTTATTTCTGAAATCGATTTCTTGGTCTATTGTTGTGTAGGAAGCTTAGAGGTCAACGACGGTCAACAGCGAGGACAGTCAGGACTAGACTTAGAGAGCTGAGGTTCAGAACGATCGAGGATGCTCGGTGAAATCAGTGGACTCAAGCATGACGCAAAATGGACAAGAATGACCGAACGAGAAGTTCGGTGCGACGGGTTGCATCAAACGGCGCGGGATCGGTGCAAGTGCCATAGTGGTTTCAGTGGGAGCTGGAGAGGAGAGACTTGTCGACATGAAGAGAGTCGTTGATCAACCTACACGTGGCGAAGCATGGGATTGCTTCATGAAGATTGGACCCAATCTTTAGAGAAGGATCGAGAAAGGGTATTTTGGTAACTTCACCTAAATACCACCTTGATTGCTTTTGGCTAAACTGCGGCGCAAGACGGCGCGAGGAGAAGTGGTTTAGGTCAAGAGTTGATGAAGACAACGCTTTGATATGCGTGCGTAAGTGAAACCTATTTGTGTGTGGGTTTAACGGGTGCCTATTTAGGTGTCTTCCTCTGGAAGCTAGCCTCCTCTATAAATAGGTAGGGTGCTGGTTGTGCACTCCTCAACCCTTTGATTCTACAAATCCTAATTTGTGATTTAGGGATAGGAGCGGAAAGTGGAGAGGCTAGGGTTCATGAGAGATGGATTGATTGACTGCTCAAGTGTTGAGCTTTTGTCCCCGTGGTGGAGTGACTGTAAACATACAATCTCTTTAATCAATACATACAAAATTTGCCCCAAGATGAATTCTATCTTATTCTTGCTCTTTCTTTGGTGTTTCTTAGATTTTTTGTTTGGGATCTTGTTGTGATCTTGCTTACTGGGACGTGTGGAATATGATCTAAGGTCATCTTGATCATCATCCACCCACGAGAATGTTTTTGGATCAAAGTTTAATCTTGCCTGGTTTTCGTGAAAGAAAGGGGGATTTAGGAAGTTTTGCTCCTGAGAGCTTTTTGTTTGATTCCTCATGTGATTGAGGGTGCTAGTACGTATGAGAGATCATCCTTGGTTATCTTGGATTGATTCCTTCCACGTAATTCCCTTAATCACTGTTTTCGTATTTGGCACGATTTTAGAGCAACATTCACTCAAACGGAAAAAAGGTTGTAACTTTGGCGATGATCTTCGTGATCTTTAAGTGGAATTGGTTCCTGACATCCTAGAGAAGATATGTTTCAAGTTTCATGAAGTTTGGAGTTGTGAATCAAATGTTGTGCTAATTTTGGATTTGAATTTTAGACTGTGCCCTTTTCATCGTGTTGTTTCTACTATTCATCTGATAGTACCACTACTGTTCATCGGTACTATCAATTTTCGGTAATACCATAACTGTTCACTAGTACGACTGACACTGTTTTATATGTACTATTTACTAGTGCATTTTTTGTTATAGTGCTTCGGAGTTTTGATTTGATTCAATACAAGACATCCGTTGTGCGTGTATGCTGATCTTCGTAGCTTTCATAGCCATTAGAGAGAAAAACGTGTTGAATCCGATCAAGATGGAAAATAGGTAGAGCTCCTGTTCATCCTCCCTCTAGTTGTCGTTTCGTTCCAACACATTAATTGGTGTTTCGTTCCCGTTTGCCTTAGCCGCAATAGCAAGCCACCAAAGCGTACAACAGCTACAACGACCAACGGGCAGCGCGCCGATGAGGTGAGTAGGTGGTGGGAGGCAGTAAGCCAGCAAGAGCGCAAGCACGCCGCGCGCGATGACCGATGGACGCCTCCGCGAGTAAGGCGTGGCACGGCGCAGTGAACTAGGTTGGATACGCCGGTGTGGGCTGCGGTGAGCTGAGAGCAGTGAGCAGCTGTCGGCGTTGCGCCATCACGGTGGTTCACTGGCGTAGCGACCATCTGTTTTCTTCGGTATCCGCTCGTATAATTTTGCATCCTCGTCGTCAAAATCCAGGCTCCGCCGGGAATATACACGAAGCACATGGATTCCTTCCTTAGCCGTGCCTTTTCAGGTGGTCGATGCTTGTTCTCCTACTTCAGCACTTAGTTAATGAAGCTCGGCGAATTGCTTCCTCTATTGTTTACCTGCTGCCGCTGGACCATCCTGAACTTAAAGCTAGAGAGACCTCGCCCCGTGAAGTAAATCATTACCTCTGCGATCCAGCCAACTATTTACTGATATTGCAATGGTTACGTTTAGAATCTGAATTCAGCCACCGGAGGCTAATGTGAATACAGTTCCAACTCTTTCCCCAAAAAAAAACAAATTTGTCACGGTATACATGTATGTGCAGCAACAGGGTGCTTTATAAGGAGTAAGAATAAAGGAAAACTATACCGTTTCTTAAATTTTATTGGACTCCACTGATAGAACCGGTAACCGCCGATTAACGGATATTTCAGCAAATTTCAGAAGAAAATTTTGAATTAAAATTTGAAATTTTCAGATATTAAGACAAAATTTCTCTATATTTTTAATAGAAATTTGAAATTAGATAAATCCAAAAAATTTTTTTTGTCTAGTATGAAATTTTATTAGACCTCACCGATAGCAGCGGCAGAGCTTTACCAGATAAGGATGCATGTGGACCTATCCATACTAATTCTTTTGCTTTACCACTAATGCAGGCGCCTATATACGTGCACAAAATAAATCACCAATTAAGTGTTATAATGGGCCATAAGCGCAATGTAATGTGTTTGGATCAACCCTTTTGCATCCCAATAAGTGAGAAAATCAAGCCGGAAGAGTTTTTTTTCCCTGGTCCAACTAAAAGTGCATCTGGATGGCCCATTGGAAAAGGAAATTCCCAGACCGTTCACATCCAATACATCCATATCAGATTTAGACAATGTTTAGAAAAACCAAATTCTCAGCTCATCATCCTTGTGAATTGTGTATGTGCCAGATGAACTGAAAATTTAGACTTCTCAAAACATGTTTGAAAATTTTTCATTATGAAAACTTATTTGACATACTAACCACTGAAATTATTTCAATTGGGCTGCTACCGCATGTTGGTGTGATTCTCAATAATTAACGAATGCGAAAGCTCTTCCTTGCGAAATGAGAAGGCACTATATATATATTGAATGGCATTCGTGCTCATGGATGAGTATACTACCTGTCCATAAAAAAAATGGCATCTCCATATTGTCCAGAAAAGAAAATCCAATATCTTCACATTGGAAACATTTTATTTTATTTTTAATACAAAACTCGGAAGATTTTATTTATTAAGGCGGATGGGCCCTGCCTATTGGGCCCCACAAAACAGGTCGCATACTTGCATTAATACAAACCATTGATAAATTGGTCCCAAATAATTAGAGAAGGATGCAAAGATTAGAAGTTTCCGTTCGTGCAATTGCTTCCGTCAAATAAGGTGCACCCCTTGCATGTCATTGCGGGTTTTGTTATACTCATATTAAAGACCCATTTAAGATGTATGATATTGTTAGAATCAAATATTGTTAAAGACTCGGTCAACACCAAACAGCTTGGATCGTTTATATATATATATATATATATATATATACACCTAAACTTTTGTTAAGCAGCCTAGCTGAACAATCCTGCGATGGGATATATTTTATCGGAAAAGACCACTTTTCAACCACCAACTAACGACTGTGTCCACTTTTCAACCTCAAACTATAAAACCGTTTTAAACACAACTCTCAACTATCAATACTGGTGCAAAACACAACCTTAGCCCGAAACCACGTGTTTCGACTGACTTGGAGGTGGTTTTCGCTGACATGGACTCCTGGTAATACATAGTGCCCAGGTGTGCATCAACACCAATGTCTGTGTCACCGTGTGCATCCCCGTCACCGTCATCCTCAAAGCACCTTCTTCTTCCTTTTTACAACGCGGAGAGATAGAGAGGGGGTGTGGTTTAGGGGCCGGTGGTGGCTATGGATGGCACCACCAGCGCTCCATTGGTGGCAACTCCATTTGACGGCGGCTTGACGAGGCAGTGGAGCGACTTCGGCATGGGCGTTTGCGATGACGACAAGAGGCAGCATGGCGCACTGTGGACAACCCCGCACCGGTTGCTGCACCCACCTTGCGTTCCTGTCGCTTGGTAATCCTCTTGTTGTGCCAACCATGTCACCTCACGTCCCTCCACCTGCTATAAAAAATCCCTCAACTAATTTGTGGTTTCCCGTGCAAGAGCTCACCACAGCCGTCATCTTCTTCAGCGCAAGCACAACCACCACCATTGCCACTTCATCGGCCTCGTTGTTCTGGCTAGCTTGGGTAAGCTCTCCTCCAAACCACTCGCGTTACCACGCGTTTCATCTCCTCTAGTCCTTTTCCCCTATTTTGGCATAGCCCTTAGGGGCACGCCGGCGCCACCGTCTTCCCCGAGTTTGGCCAAGGTCACCACCGACGTCGCCATCCCGGTCTCCGAGTGCTGCAGCCCGATTCTTCGTAACTGGATCTCCTCCTCGACACCCTCTTCCCCCTTTTGCTTGGGCTGGTGTCTCACGCATCGAGACACCGCCACCACATGTGCCCTCCGCCGTCGCCGCCGCTGCCGCCGCCGCCGCCGCACCTCGCCGTCAGCGGACTATCTTGAGTGTTCTTTGCCTCTACCACTTTTCGCCTCTCCTCTCCGGCGAGCTCGTCGCCAAGTTTTCACCTCTCCTCCACGGCTAGCTTATCACTGATGCCTCCTTGCCCGTGGCCACTGAGCGTCGTCGCCAACCTGCCATTTCCTATCCCTGTTGACGCTGCTACCACCCCCGAGGCCACCTCCCTAGTTTGTCCCTTTTTGCCCTTGACCAGACCTCGTTGTTGCTCCCCTCGTCGCTGGCAAGCTCTCTCCCCTCTGTTTCTCAGTGAAGGAGAGCGATGAGTCCATCCACTTCTGTGTAAGTCGCCATCTTAGATCCAGCGGTTTTGCAGGTGCGCATGATGGTGAGTTTACGGGAAAGGATCTGTTCCTCACATGTCACATCCATTTAGTTCTCCCTCTTCTATTGATTTAAGATTTAATAGTGAAATGCAGTTGCAATACTAAATCAGTATATGGAACAACTTTTATTTTTTCTCACGTCCAGATTATTATGCAAATCATTTTTCAAATTTATTACTGTAGTGATGACACGTGAAAAGATGTTACTAGACTATTTCCTTTGTTTTTTTTAACTTATGTTTTTGACTTCTAACTCCATTGGGCGATTCGTAGTTTGAGCTAATTGTATCTGACGTTGTTTTGTGTGTGCAACCCAACACCGAATTCCTAGCTCCGTCAGGCTACACTACTCCCAGTCATCCCAGGAAACGTTTCACCATCTTCTCCACGGGCTCCCAGCCAACCTCCTTCCACGCCTCCTCACCACCGCCGGCGCCGCCGGCCATGCGCGCCAGCACCTCCGTGCAGTCCACGCGCCGCACGTCCCACCCGTGCAGCGTGCTCAGCCTCCTTATCTTCTCCACCTGCGCGACCGCCAGCCCGAACATGTTGCCCTTGATCTCCTCCATCGCGCTCGCCAGCATCGCCTCCGCAAGCGTACGTGGCGACCTCCTCGCCGTCGGCAGACTCCGCCGCTGCCTCCCGCTCCGCGCGAAGGTACGCGTCCATCTCCGACAGGCCGATCGCCCGCCGCAGGCCCCTGGTGTAGTCGGTGCCGGCCGGGTCGAACGCCGCGCGGGCCTCGTTCACCAGCGCCTGGACGCACCTGTTGGAGCCGCCGGCCACGATGGGGAGGCGGCCGCGGGAGAGCACGCAGCGCAGCGCGCGGGCGGCCTCGCGGCAGAAGTCGTCCTCGGTGAAGTCGTCTTCGGGGCACGGAACGCAGCTAAGGAGCCAAGGAGGTGGTGCGGCACTCTGGCGCACTCGTCGTCGGTCACCTTGTTGTCGTTGATGATCACGGGCAGGCCGGCGTAGACCTGGATCTTGTCCGAGTTGATCACCTCGCCTCCGAAATGGGCCGCCAGGGCGATGGCAAGCTTCGAATTACTGGTGGCCGTCGCGCCGAGCACGAACACCACCTTCGGCTTGCTGGTGGCATCCATCGATGAGTGCATGGCGAGCATTTGTGCCGGATCGTGGGAATTGGCGCCTTGTTTGGTGCACATGCATGCATAGAAGAAAATCAAGAGCGTGATTCATGCTACTAACTACTATGGTAAGTTGAAAGCTCGCGATTCATCGAAATCAAATGGGCCATAAGTATATTCCATATACAGTTCAATTCAAATCTATGGTAGAAAAGCATTATTCTATATCATGCGTGACGCCTATCCGAACATATTATTGGAAACTATAGACTTGGCCTAGCAGTCGCCCTATGGGTGAACGTCCTATCCAAAACACTAGTAGGGTTTGTAGACTATAAATAGGAGGTGCTAGTCATTGTAAAAGGCTGATCTCTTGAAGAATGAATAAAAAAGAATACCCTCTACATCTTTGTCTATCTGTGTATTCAATCTACTATTTGTTCTTACATTTTTTATGTGACTCTACGTTTGTCTACAAGGTGATCGTTCGGACTAGATTCGCCAACGACAGTTCTTCAACATGTTATCAGCACGATTAACTCCGGCCTACCTCTAGGCCTATTCTATTTGGATCGAAAGGTAACTGTCGTAGCACGACACTTGTAGATCGAATCGTATTTTCTATATCACTTTCAATTCTGCAAATTTGACATTCTAGATTTTTTCCTACGATGCAAATCCATTGTAATCTACCGTGAGCTGACTTGAAGTGACCGGCACAATGCCGATTGGTAGGTTGCAAGAAAGAATAGATGATGATTGCACTGTTGATTGTAGATTACAAATCCGCTTTAATCTACCGCGAACTGACTTGAAGTCGTCGGCTAAGTTGATCGGTAGGTTACAAGAAAGAGTAGATGATGATCATACAATTCATGGATGAACAGTAGAAAGAAAAGAAAAAATCCGACCTACGCAGCCTCGTACAACCGCGTCGCCACCAGCCTAACGTCGGCCACCCGCACGTGACCGCGCCGCCAACGCGTGCCTGTCGTCCAGAAACCGACGCCGCCCCCACGCAAACGACGGCCTGAAGTAGCCAATCTCGTATGCGCCGCCATGACGCCGTTCCGCTTGCGCTGCCGGCCTACACGCCGGATCGCCGCCGCCTGCATATTTAACTCTGTTATTATTATTATATAAAATTTATATTGTATTTGCTATTTTGATTATCTGTGATTGTTTATATTACTTTTAATCACTGAAAATAGCAATAAATTATAAAAAATACATAGAAAAATACGGGATCAAGAACAAGGAGTTCGAATAGCATTATCAGAATTTTACAACTATTTTATGTAAATTATCATCAGTAATTTTACAAAAATCTTTGCATAAATATGAAGATGACTAGCATGACGAATCGAGAGTTCGAAGAGCTGACCCCACATGGCCAGAATTTGTACCAGTCTTCAACTCTGTGGTAAGGTAATCACGGATTGAGAAGATTCTCTCTACCTTTCACCCGAATGTGGTGCAATCCGCACGCAACTATCGTTAAGACGGCTACAAGGATTGTGTCGAATTAATTGACATTATGCACGTTGCGGAAGCTCAATATAATGTTCTAAGGAAGAACTAAATCTTACAATCGCTTAGTAGCAATGTTGATCATGAACCCAATGCTAGCAGCTACAAGGTGAGGAAGCCTTTCACAAAGGTGAGGGGCAAGTGGGTAAGGTCGTGGGTCGTACGTTATTGATGCTTTCCAGTCTAAGAAAAAAGACAAATGACAATATGAGGTACAACTCGCCATTGCAAGCACGAAGGATCCACAACTATTAGTTGCACTTATGGATGTAGACAGCCCAGTAGCAGCCCCTATCACCCCTCCTTCAGATATCGTAGCGACCACAACCGTAGTTGCCCAAGAGGAGAAGATCGCCGTGGAGCAGATTAAGGCAGAAGTTTCTAAGTAATTCGCTGATTCAATCTACTGCACGCATTACACTTAGATCCTTTTATAGTCACTTGCAGTTTGTGGTTGTGGTAGAACTTTGAATTATGGTTGTAAGCTTTAGGAGAGCAAAACATTAAATTCTTATGATGAGTCCTGCAAGGCTTAATTTTCTCGTATTTATAATAGCAAGTTATGTTCTGGTATTTGAAGTATCAGAACACGTGTGGCGCCCTATGGAGGAAGTGTGCTTAGCGGATAGCGACACAACTAATACTACCTTGAGGGAGACGAAATTCTTTCAGTATATCAGCAAGAATGATGGTAGTCTTACGACAATCGCAGGTAGTGATACTAGTATAATAGGCTCGGGAAGGGTGTAGGAACGTAAAGGCGACTAGAGGGGGTGAATAGGCGCTTTCTCGATTTTTCAGCTTAATCAAATTCAACACGCACTTTTCTCCTTTAGCTATGAAAGCTAAGAAGATCAGTAAATGCACAGAGGAAGCCTTGTGCTGAATTCGATTACCCCCTTAACCACAAGACACAATAATGGAGAATTGATCTCACTGGACCGGTCGGACCGGTGTAGTGCTGGCGGTCTGACTTCCTAGTGGTCGGACCGGCGCTCAAATGGCGGTCTGATTGCCGGGCGGTCAGACCGGCGCTGAGAAATCGGTCAGACCGATTTAGTCCAGAGGCAATACACAATGCCCAAATCCAAAACGAAAATTGATCCAACTTTTGATTCAACCGATGAAACTTGATCAAATTTGGAGCACACCTCTGTAGAGATATTTAAGACCTATTTCTAGCGACGATTGTCCAGATACACTTTAAAGAATCGATCTCTTAAGGTTTTACCAAAGAAGTGTTCCAAAACCTAGAAATATAAAAATCTTGATCCAAAACTTGCTTGTGGGGGATTGATGATCTAGATGATTCTAGGAGTGTTCCCACACATCATAGCAAGGTAAAATCGGTCAAGAGACCAAGCATAAACCCCCGGATCAAGGAAGCACCAAAATCATCAAAAGAGAGAAGAAGGCAAATGAGACTTCACCCTTGAGCAAACATCAATAGATTGATTGATTCAAGATGTTGCTTACAAAGCCACTCCCTCAAGGAGGACAAGAGCTCAATCCAAGAGCACACACAAATTTCCTCTCCTCTCCTCTCCTCTCCAAACCCTAACCCTAGAAAAGTTGGAGTGTCTCTAAATGAATGCTTGGGTGGTTCTTTCCATCTCCCCCTTCTATTTATAGGAGAGACTAGGGTTTTTCTTATGGGCTCCCATTAAGGTCCAACACAAATAGGGCCCACACACACACAAATCTGTTGAAACAATCGCCTGCTTCACCACGTGTAGGTTGATCAGCGGTTCTCATCATGTCGGCAAGTCTCTCCCGTCCGAATCCCATCGGAACCTCCAAGACACTTGCACCAACCCCCGCACCGCTTGATCCAACCAGCTGCAATGAACTGCCCGTTCGATCCATCTTGTCCATTCTGCACCATGCTTGAGTCACACGACCTCACCCGGCATCCATGATCGTTCTGGACCTCAACTCTCCAAGCTTAGTCCCGATCCACCTCACCGTTGACATCGTTGACCTGCAAGCCACCTGCACAGCAATAGACAAAGAAATCGTCTCCGGGAACAAGTTCTTCACAACTTGACCCACGTTAGCTCAACAATGCAATATGCAACAATAAAAAATTGAAACTCATGCATTAAATAACATCAAAACACAACAATGCCAAAATGGTCGAAGTCCAAGTGGAAGCCGGTCTGACCGCCCTACCATGCCGGTCGGGCCGATTCCATAATGGCGGTCTGACCGCCCTAAAAGACTTATCCAAATTTCAACTCGGAAATCCGCAACCTCTCTGGAATTTTCAACTGGATATAACTTTTGACTGGGAGCTCTAAAAATTATATGACCACATCCAGGAGACTCCCCTCTCATGCCTACACAACCTATTTTTGGCCTAGCCCCAAACTCCATCATCACTTGTGGTCGGTCGGACCGGCAAGCATTGCTTGGTCGGATCGCCACACGCCGATCGACCGGCGGCTTGGCGTTCGCCCGTCAATGACCGGGCAAAGACCGGTTTTCAAAAACACGAGATTCGTCAAACCAATAACGCCATTGCCAATTGACTCATCACTCTAAGATCATGCACATATCCCCACGATATCCACAAAGGGCCATAATTATACTCCCGATGGGCACAATTATACTCCCGGTGGGCACAATTTTGGTAATTAAAGAAGCATTGTTGTTCCCAGAATCAACTAGAACTCTCAAGGATATTCGCGCTAACGGTTTCCATGTAGAGACTGAAAAAGAGTATGGTAAGTAATACCTACTCATTACAAAGCGTGAAGAAAGTGGAAAAGGTTATTAGAACGACTTCCTTCATATGAAACTGGACTATACAACACTAATATTAAGGTACCCGCAGTCTGTACTGCCCTAAAAACCGTATTTAGAAGCTCTGAACATTTCTATCTCTAGTATGATAGATTAGGCCGCCCAGGTCTTAGAATGGTGAGAAATATAATTAATAATTCACGGGGACATAATATCATGTAAAGAATTTCCTGAAATAGGAAGATTTTGTGTGCCCCGCATGTACCACCAGAAAATTAATTACTAAAACTTCTGTTCTGAAAGTGGAGGATGAAGTCCCTGCATTCCTGAAACGCATCCAGGGAGATATTTACGGTCCTATACAGCCCCCTATAAGGGTCATTTAGGTATTTTATGGTGCTTGCTTTCTCGAAATGATCGTAAGTATGTTTATTGTCTATGTTTTTGCAAAGTTAATCTCGCAGATAACTAAAATTAAGAATAATTTTCCTGATCATCATGTGAAGTGCATCAGAATGGACAACGCTGGTAAATTTACTTCAAAGGTATTAGATGATTATTGCATGGCACTGGGAATTAACATTGAACATTCCATACCGCATGTCCACACCCAGAATTGACTAGTATATTTTGTAGAGTTGTAATTTACCAACTACATGTTGGGAACACGCAGTCCTGCACGCAGCAACTCTTATTAATTTTAGACTGTCGGCATATAACATCTATTCACCTAGGCAACTAGCGCAAGGGTCAGCACCAAAAATTTTGTATCTTCGCAGATTTGGTTAAAAGGTTTATGTACCTATACCACCATCCTAGTGAACTGCAATAGGCCCTCTCCAAAAGTATGGGTTATACGTTGGTTATGAGACATCATTCATAATCAGGTATTTAGACCACATGACTGAAGATTTGTATACAGCCCGCTTCGCTGATAGCATATTTGATGAGGATTGTTTTCTGTCATTAGGGGAAGGAAATAAACCCCTTGATGAAAAATATCAAAAAAATAACATAGCAAGCTATGAGAATCGATACATATGACCCGCACACTAGTGAAGCAAATAGAGAAGTCTAGAAGATAATTAAAATCTAGAAGACAATTGAAGCCTAGAAGACAAGATAAGTCCAGAAGATAATTGAAGTCCAGAAGACAATTTAAGTGCATAAGACAATTGAAGTACATAAGATAATTGATTTGCAAGCATTAGTGAATCACCTGTCTGACCACTTTAATAATTTAAAGAGTGTGACCAAGTCGCATGTGCCTGCACACGATGCACCGGAGAGGGTTCAAATACCCACTACTACAAAATATGCCATAGAAGACACCTCATCATAGACAATTCTAAAATTACCACAAACGGTTCTCTTGAAACCGTCTGTGGTATGGACCTATCACAGATGGTTTCTAAATACAACCGTTTGTGACACTTTACAGACGGTTCTTAACAAGAACCGTCTGTGATGACTTAGATTATCACATACGGTTTGTAAATAGAACCATCTGTAATAATTCATAGACGGTTCTTAATACAAACCGTATGTGATAAGTATCTCATCACAGACGGTTTGTGTTAAGAACCGTATGCGATTTTACTATAGCTTGGATTTTACGAACCGTCTGTGATAAAGTTAGCCATCGTAAAATCCAAGCTATAGTAAAATCACAGACGGTTCTTAACACAAACAGTCTGTGACGAGATACTTATCACATACGGTTTGTATTAAAAACCGTCTGTGATGAGGTGCTTATCACAGGCGGTTCATGATACGAACCGTCTGTGATATGTCATCACAGACATTTTTTGTACGAACTGTATGTGATTCGCAGCGCGGGGGTACGAAAAATTTTGAACGCGTACGTAGGAAGCAAAATGTTCTAGTGTTGTTCTTATATATTGGACGCTGGAGAAGAAGATCGAGATGGAGGAGGACGCTACCAGGAGGGTGCGCAGGAGGAAGTCCACGAGGGCGGTGCCAAAGTCCGCTACTGCGGCGGTGGCCGCAGATAAGGTGGTGGTGGCGGAAAAGGAGGAGGACATGAGCTTGTCTTTAGTTCCGTCTCGTACCGATGCCACTCACGGTATGTGAAACTAATCTCATGTTGGTTCTTGTTCCCTTGTTCTTCTTGCTTAGGTAATTTTTCTATCCATTCCTTTCTAATTGTTCTTGTTTATATCACAAGAATTAACGTTGTGGAGCAGACTGGGTGGGAAGGTCTCTATGAAAGGATCATCGAATTGTTGATGTGGGAGAAAGTCACAAAATCAGCACTCTGGTTCGGGCTGGGTTCCATGTTCTTCTTCTCTTGCTTCTTTTCAAGAGAGATTGCATGTTCTTCTCTTCGGTGTTAAATATGATAGTCTGGTTACTATATGAAGGCTTCTAGCCACATGTACAATTCGATGCACAAAGAACTATCCAATCATTCTTTGCAAGATCCGCAATTGATTGGTTTGGCTTAAAATTCAAAAAAAAAATGCAACAGAAAAAACTATCACAGATGATTCTTATCAAGAACCGTCTGTGGTAACTACTATGATAGACGGTTCTTGTTCAGAACCGTCTGTGATAATAGATTATCACAAACGGTTCTGAACAAAAACTGTCTGTGATAGTTACTATCACGGATTGTTTTTGATAAGAACCGTCTGTGATAAAAAAATTTACATACGGTTTGAAAACCGTCTGTGATGACCGCCTGTTATCACAGACATATAAATTCAGACGGTTTAGAAAACCGTTTGTGACGACGGTTTAGAACTGTCTATGATGAACCTTTGTGTAGTAGTGACCGAAGAAAGAAAAAGGTATCACTAATCCCATCTTGAGGCCTAAAAAAGAACGAGAACGCCGGCCCCTAAAATCCAAAGTAACTGGGGACACCTGGTGAAAAATGATAAGAAGGGTTTAACACAGCCGATCACTAAAATTCCCCAGAACCAGAAGGGGAACTAGTTGAGATTTGACACCAGTATGGAACCTTCAGGAAGAGGCATACCAGATTTGAACATTCTCACAGAGAGAGATATAAGCATGGATTTTTGTACACATACTGGAGCTGAAAAACTAAAGGGACTTTGATGTAAACGAGGTGTCCGATCTTTCGATGAGATTGATAACTATCGATTTTGGTGGCGGTGACTCTCACGATCCGACTACAACCGTACGACGACGCTTGCGCCTTAGCAATCGCTGAACCAACTCCGAAGTGTTATTGACCTCGTGGAGGCGCGATCAACTGAACACGGTTCAATCCTGCGAGCAATCGATTTAACTAGCAAGAATAAGACATAGGCAATCTGATATTGCGAATATGAAGGAAGCATAAATTGTATTGCAAATAGCAAAGATGGGATCCCGAAGCTGTCTTGACAGGTGGTCGTTCGACACAACTGAAGAACAAAGTTTGCACAATGGCTAAACCTAAACTCAACGAAATCCCAGTTCAAGCGAGGGAGACGGCGGCTCCTATATAGGGGAAACGACCGGGGTGGCGGCCACGAGGTGGGCGACGCCCTAGGGTTACAAGGCCCGTGGGCCAAAGTAGAGGTGGTGCAAAGACCCTTCGACTCGGACTACGATACGGATCGGACTCCTTTGATAATTTCGGCCGGCTCGGATAGAATTTGATGATGAGGTTGGATCCGTTAGAAAGTAGACTTGATAAGCTTTCCACGAAGTCGAAACGCCCCAAGCGGAGTCCGTATGAAGAAGTTACGCCCGCTTAAAGTTAGTCTTGACGCCGTAGTCCGAATCGACCTTGAGCAGGCCCATCTCGAACTCTTGCTTGTCTTGGACCCAAAGTGACGTGATGATCTCCATTATGCCTTCCATACATCTCCACGACTCGCATGCCTCTCCATGGTTCTTTCCCATATTCCTAAGCACAATTAAATCACTTGCATTAGGTAGCGGTCTATTCTCGTGAGTATATAATCCTAGGAACGAATTCACGATAATTAAGTTAGCGAGCACGAGCTCTGTAAGAGGTCCTTGTCTTTGGTTGTGGTTGAGTTGTATGTGTAGGCACGGTTATATCCATGGTAGGGATGTCCTCATCATCCTCCCTTCTTGCATTTGAGTCGTCCTCGACTCAAGCTCATCCTCTTCCCCAAGTATGGTTTCAAATCTGCAATGTTAAATGTGGGACTAACCCCAAAATCTGCAGCGATTCAAGCTTGTATGCATTATCATTAATCTTTTCTAACACTTTGAAAGGACCATCACTCTAGGCATCGCTTTTGACTTTCTCAATTCGGGAACCTATCTTTTCTCAAGTGCAACCAAACAAGATCTCTTGGTTTAAAAGTTATGTGTTTTCTCCCGACTACCAAAGAAGTTTATATTTAGCATTCATGCGCTCTATATTCTCCTTGGTTGTCTCGTGTATTTTTAAAATCAGTTCAGCACGTTGTTTTGCATCAAAGTTCAATTTCTCTGAAGGTGGGAGAAGCATTAAATCAATAGGAGCACGAGGCAGAAAACCATAAACAACTTCAAAAGGGCACATCTTTGTAATAGAATGCAATGACCGATTATAAGAAAACTCAATATGAGGCAAGCATTCTTCCCACATTTTTAAATTCTTTTTCAACACAGCCCTAAGCATGGTAGACAAAGTTCTATTCACAACCTCAGTTTGTCCATCAGTTTGGGGATGACAAGTAGTAGAAAATAACAGCTTAGTCCCTAATTTAGCCCATAAAGTTCTCTAAAAATGGCTAAGGAATTTAGCATCACGATCGGAAACTATAGTATTAGGCACACCATGCAAGCGAATAACTTCACGAAAGAATAAATCAGCAATATTGGTAGCGTCATCGCTCTTATGATAAGGTATAAAATGGGTCATCTTAGAAAATCTATCAACAACCACAAATATGCTATCCTTTCCCTTCTTTGTCCTAGGCAATCCTAAAACAAAGTCTATCGAAATATCTTCCCACGGAATGCTAGGAACGGGTAAAGGCATATATAAACCATGAGGATTAAGTCGTGACTTAGCTTTTTGACATGTAGTGCAGCGAGCAACGTAGCGCTCGACGTCCCATCTCATTTTTGGCCAAAAGAAATGATCAGCAAGTATGTCCTCTATTTTCTTCACACCAAAATGTCCCATTAACCCACCTCCATGTGCTTCCTGTAACAACAAAGAGATTTAACGGAACTAGCAGAATGCACAACTTGTTAGCTCTAAACACAAATCCATCATTAATGACAAATTTATTCCACATTTTCCCTTCTTCACAATTCAACAATATTTCTGCAAAATCAGCATCGTGCACATATTGCTCTTTAATAGTCTCTAATCCAAAAATTTTGAAGTCAAGTTGTGATAACATGGCATATCTCCTAGACAAAGCATCAAGAATAACATTTTCCTTTCCTTCTTGTGTTTTATGACATAGGAAAAGACTCAATAAATTCAACCCACTTTGCATGTCTACGGTTCAATTTACCTTGACTTGAATATGCTTTAGAGATTCATGATCGAATGTATAACAAATTCTTTGGGCCATAAATAATGTTGCCAAGTTTCTAAGGTTCAAAGAGGGCATATAACTCTTTATCATAAGTAGAATAGTTCAAACTAGGCCCACTCAATTTCTCACCAAGTATGCTATAGCTTTGCCTTCTTGTAACCACACACCACCTAAACCAATTCCGCTTGCATCGCATTCTAGCTCAAAAGTCTTATTGAAATCAGGGAGTTGGAGTAGAGGTGCATGTGTTAACTTATCTTTCAATGTGGTGAAGGCATTCTCCCATGCATGGTGCCCCAAACAAATGGCACGCCTTCTTGGTAAGCTCATTCAATGGTGCGCGATAGTGTGAAATCCTTCACAAAGCGGCGATAGAACCCAAGAAGTCCTAAAGCTCCGCATCTGCAGGACCGTGTTAGGAGTCGGCCAACTCTGTATTGCTTCAACCTTGGCTTGATCAACTTCAATTCCCTGTGGAGTAACAACATAGCCAAGAAACGCGACTCGATCGGTGCAAAAGGTGCACTTCTCAAGGTTACCAAATAGGCGTGCATCACGTAAAACCTTAAAAACAGACGTAAATGGTCCAGATGTTCCTCTAATGATTTGCTATATATCAATATATCATCAAAATAAACCACCACAAATCTACCAATGAAAGCACGCAAAACCTCATTCATTAGTCTCATGAAAGTACTAGGAGCATTAGTTAAACCAAAAGGCATTACTAACCACTCATATAACCCGAACTTAGTTTTAAAAGCCGTTTTCCATTCATCGCCTAATTTCATGCGGATTTGATGATAACCACTACGCAAATCAACCTTGGAAAAGACAACAGAGCCACTCAATTCATCAAGCATATCATCTAACCTAGGAATAGAATGACGATACCTAATGGTGATATTATTAATCGCTCTACAATCCACACACATGCGCCATGATCCATCTTTCTTTGGTACCAAAATGACCGAATAAAGACAAGGGCTAAGAGATTCGCGCACATACCCTTTATCAAGCAACTCTTGAACTTGGCGTCAATTTCTTTAGTTTCTTCCGATTGGTCCTATATGGTGCTCGGTTGGGCAATGATGCACCGGGATTAAATCAATTTGATGCTCAATCCCACGGCGGTGGCGACCCGTGGATGTCCTTTGAAAGACATCTTTGTACTCCCGCAAAATGTTAGTGACGCAGTGGCAAAGAAGAAGGTATATCCTCAAATGAAAACAATGCTTCTTTGCAAATTAATGCATAGCAAATGTAATTACTAGCATCCAGTTGAGTCATATCGATTTGGTAGCAAGAAAACTAGCACCTTTCAATTTAATTTCTTTATTTTTGTCATGAACAGATTTAGGTTCTTTCTTTTTATGTTGCTCAAGCTCTTTTGCTACAATCTAATTTTCACTCTTAGTATTCTCCTTCTCTCTTCTAGCTCTAGCAAGGTCATCTTTAACAATTTGTTCAGGAGTCATAGGATGCAGCATAATTTTCTTTCCCTTGAACATGAGAGAGTATTGATTATTCTTACCATGATGTATACAATCAGTATTGTATTGCCAAGGTCTTCCTAATAATAATGAACAAGCTTGCATAGGAACAACATCGCAATCAACATAATCATGGTATGAACCCATAGAAAAATGTATTCGCACCATCCGTGTTACCTTCAACTTACCATTGCTGTTGAACCATTGAATATGGTATGGGTGGGGATGCGGTTTAGTCGACAACGCAAGCTTCTCCACCATATCCATACTCGCCAAATTGTTGCAACTCCCACCATCAACAATTATACGAATGGAACGTTCCTTGACAACGCCCTTGATTTGGAATAAATTATGGCGCTGATTCTGCTCGGCATGAGACACTTGAGCACTTAGTACGCATTGCACTATAATGCTCAAATACTTGTCGGCATCTTCGGCGTCAACATGTTCCTCCTCATGGTTAGATTTATCATCATGTCCTGCAGGGTCATTTGCAAGCATAGCATATGTTTCATCATCTAAATCACTAGCAGAGGAATACCCACCATCATCACGTATAATCAATACACGCTTGCTTGGGCGGTCCGCATCATGTGTCCATAGCCTTTGCAACGATGGCATTGAACGTCCCTTGTTCGTCTGTCCGGCTGCAATCAAGAGGAAGTTTTTGCCGGAAGTTGTGGTGTTGTTTTGGGTGCTTCGAAAACTCTTGTCGCTGAATTTGATGTAGTAGGGCGCTGCTTGTTGTTGGCGGTTAATGGTGGGGCCGCCATAGTGGATGAGGAAAAAGGTGTACGCGTCCATGAATTTGTGCGACCAGAGAAGAGTTAGATCGCGTTCTCGCCTAGCGTCCCTCGCAATTCTCGCTCACTTTGCAAGCAAGGTGAAACAATCTAGTCATGGAGTTATAATCTTTATAATCAAGAATGTCCTGAATTTCACGATTCAATCCTCCCAAAACCTAGCCATTGATGCCTCCTCATTCTCAATTAACCCACATCGCAACATACCAATTTGTAATTCCTGATAGTATTCTTCCACGCACTTTGCACCTTGTTGTAAGCGTTGCAATTTATTTAACAAATCACGAGCATAATATGAGGGAACAAATCGATGACGATAAGCAATTTTAAAGCCTCCCAAGTGTTAGGTATGTTATTGGGATGTTGACGGCAATATTCTTTCCACCAAATAGAAGCAAAGTCGGTAAATTCACTAGTAGCGACCCTAACTCGTCTATTCTCGGAAAATCATGACAAACAAATTTTTGATCAACAACTAGTTCCCAATCTAAATAACTATCGTATCATATTTACCATTAAAAGAGGGCATATTGAATTTAACCTTAGCAAAAGCATCTTCGTGGTCACGCACCTCACGCCGTGGGGTTCTCTTCGCATACCTTGTCGGCTGAAACGTAATTGGCGACGAGCTCGATCGTTGTTGTGGTTAGCTCGCCATCCGCCTCGTAATCACCCACATATTCATCTTGTCCTCTACCGTCACAAATAGGGGAACAGAGGTCAAGCTTGGACAATCTCCTCAAGTCGTGCCATAAATATCTGCTAAAGAATTATTAGTAATACCTTGTGCTCTCTCCATCGCAGCGAGTGTTGCGTTTGTCTCAATCTGGGTGCTCTCTAGTTGAGCAAGTCGCTCATTTGTAACTCTGACGTCCTCCTCAAGGCCCTCCGTCACGATGATTCATTTCGCGACGAAATGTTGTATGATTCCTTCGACGGGATCAGAATATGTATCTTGATCAAGAAACTCTCGTAACCCGCCATTGTTAGCAAAAACACAAGAATATGTCCCTAACAAGAACTAGGGTATGGTGGTTCAAAGTCGCTTGCACTCAAGCCTTCTATCGAATTCTTACCAATTCTTACCAAGCACACAGGGGCGATCGGCAACCAGTGGTGACAATATATCTTCGAAGATTGGATGGAGCGATTGCCAGGTAAAGCTCACCTTTATGCACGGTAGAAAAGGTGTAGCCGGAGGGCTCAAGTTTAGTAGCAAGGAGTAGCAATAATCAATTCAGAAAATGCAAGCTGAAAAATCGTTCAACGCCGGTGGGTGCTGGCCCTAGGCTAGACCGTACTAGAGACGCGAGCCTAGAACACAAACGAAAACACCGCGCAGAAAGAAGATAGATGACGTTGCACACGGAGTTCAGGAGCTTGGAAAAGGATGCCGTCTGCACGGGGAACCTTAGAATCACGTGTAGATTCGCTCACAAATTTTGAGCGAATTCGAGCAACTTGATTTTTTTCGCGGTTCGCGGGCCCGTTTTGAGGCCCTAAACGACCTTTTTTGGGGTCGGAGCTGCTGCGCGTGTGCGTGGTGGCTTACGCGGATCTGAAAACCCCAGATTTCCCGGACTTCATTTTTTTCACTCTATCTTCTCGTTTCCTTTCCAACGGATCAAGAATCGCCTCAATCGGAGGTCGTATGCAAAAGTTAGCTATTTCTCTCTCCCGCGGCTCTTTTAATGCGGCTGCCTGTTCCTTTTTTTTCACACACGATGCGGCCGAAACCTACTCCGAAACCAAACCAACTCCGAGATCGTGTCCTACTCCAAAACCAACTCCGAGATCGTGTCGTACTCCGAAACCAACTAGGGCAAAGCCTCCCTAGAGATCGAGTCCTCCTCCTTTTCTACCCCTGTGGTAGTTCGAGTCTAAGCGAACGGTGAGACCAAAGCGTGAATGAACTCAAACTCTAGAGGAACTAGACACTAGGACCAAAGAAAGAACACGACGATGCAACCGAAAGTTCAACAATGCAATGTATTGAAAAGAAAAATTGCGAGGCTAAGACCGGTTTGGACAGATTGAACTACTGCTAAAAAAAATTTTTGTTTTGTTTTTGTGTACTCTAGGTAAGGAAAAGCAATCTAATCTATGGTAAACTGGAAATTCTCACTGAGCAACCTTGAGCTCTGATACCACTTGATGTAAACGAGGTGTCCGATCTTTCGATGAGATTGATAACTATCGATTTTGGTGGCGGTGACTCTCACGATCCGACTACAACCGTACGACGATGCTTGCGCCTTAGCAATCGCTGAACCAACTCCGAAGTGTTATTGACCTCATTGAGGCGCGATCAACTCAAACACGGTTCAATCCTCGCGAGCAATCGAAGAACTAGCAAGAATAAGACATAGGCAATCTGATATTGCGAATATGAAGGAAGCATAAATTGTATTGCGAATAGCAAAGATGAGATCCCGAAGCTGTCTTGACAGGTGGTCGTTCGACACAACTGAAGAATAAAGTTTGCACAATGGCTAAACCTAAACTCAACGAAATCCCAGTTCAAGCGAGGGAGACGGCGGCTCCTATATAGGGGAAACGACCAGGGGTGGCGGCCAGCGAGGTGGACGCACGCCCTAGGGTTACAAGGCCCGTGGGCCAAAGTAGAGGTGGTGCAGCACCCTTCGACTCGGACTCTGATACGGATACGGACTCCTTTGATAATTTCGGCCAGCTCGGATAGAATTTGATGATGAGGTTGGATCCGTTAGAAAGTAGACTTGATAAGCTTTCCACGAAGTCCAGAAACGCCCCAAACGGAGTCCGTATGAAGAAGTTACGCCCGTTTAAAGTTAGTGCTGACGCCGTAGTCCGAATCTGACGCCAGAACGAGCCCATCTCGACCTCTTGCTTGTCTTGGACCCAAAGTGATGTGATGATCTCCATTATGCCTTCCATACATCTCCACGACTCCGCATGCCTCTCCATGGTCCTTTCCCATATTCCTAAGCACAATTAAATCACTTGCATTAGGTAGCGGTCTATTCTCAGTAGTATATAATCCTAGGAACGAATTCACCTGATAATTAAGTTGGCGAGCACGAGCTCGGGTAAGAGGTCCTTGTACTGGTTGTGGTTGAGTTGTATGTGTAGGCACAGTTATATCCATGGTAGGGATGTCCTCATCAGACTTACCCCGCAATTGGAAGCAGCGGTGAGCAAGTAGAAGTATGAGAAGAATCGCCATATGAAGAAATAGCTATGTGACAACAAGAGAATCTTTGAATACGACAACAGCCAATGTTGATATTTATTTTGTAAGGCGGCGAGCTGTGGCTGCCAGCGCCCGAGAGCTCCCCTGTGCTGGCATGTTGAGCAGCACTGTTCATCCATCATTAACCGCTAATGATGGTCTTAAAACTCTAAGCACTCATTAGCCACTAATTGGTGTCTTAACCCCCCTCCCTGACTCACTGGCCGGCTGGCCCGCAAAACAGTAATGGTCGGCTAATTAAATGGGTTTTGCCTCCAGTGACTGATAAGTGAGCCCCACCGCATTACTGTTCCCATGGACCGGTAGACCCGTGGACCCGCACAGTGCGTTATGACATCCCGTTATGACATCCGGTCCATGCACTGTGCACATGCACTGAGCACTGTACAGTGGGCCCCACGTGTCAGTTGGTTACTGTTCTCTCTCTCCTCTCTTTATTTTCTGATTTCATTCCAATTTAGACTTCGAAAGCTCCATTGTCCTCCGTTATAATACCGATTCAAGTGAAATTTGTCTCTAAATTTGCCTAAATTCAAGATCTTGCTAATGACACCAGTCTTGTTTAATTTGGAGTTCATTTATTATGTCATTAGTATTTATTTGCTCTCTTTGCTTGTTGCTCCTTTTTCCGGTACATTCGTCCGATTAAGGTTCGAAGAAGTGAGAGATCTCCAACTTGATCAAGCACAAGACTATTAAGACTCTCTTGCCTTTAACCAAAGCGAGTCGACACTTTGATCATTTTGAGCCTATATTTTATGTAAATTATATTTATTCAAATTATCAAAAATTACATGCATTAATTCTTTAATCAAATGTATGTTAAAGATTAAGGTAGTTAAATACTCATTTGATGATTAATTAATTATTAAGTCATCCTTTAGTAATTGAATTCATTACTCCATGTCATCCTAGTAGCTATGTGGTAAATACTACTATAGGTTGTACTTAAGCGACATGCTAGTCTTGCTTAAGTACCAGGGCACTAAAATGCCCTAATCATCATCTTTTAAACATGATAGTGGTTTCAAGCAGTAATTGTAGGTAAGTGATTGGAATATTGAGATAAATTGGTGTTACTCCTCAAAACCCTAATATATTGCTATTACCACATCTAGGCAGATGGAAAGGGGGAGGGTACCGTCGTGCACGAAAGTGGTTGGTAGGTGATATGAACTGCTCGGATGGATTAAGAACTTCATCTTGTCATGACCTCTCGTGTAAAATAAGTACAACCACAAGTCTGTAAAATACAATTTAGCTTAGTAAATTGATTAAACTCTGAACATTATCTCGCTGGAGGGTTAGCGGGATCGTGCAAGTAGTGGACACGGTCCGGCTTGAATGGGACACCAATGTAAGGTGAAGTTACCAGTCGTGCTAGACGTTGTGGGTAATCCAGCTACACTAGTTGCTGAGGTGAACATCTCGCACGACTTATGGGCATGGCCTATATAGGTGAGATGACGGAAGGGGAGAAATAATTTAAAAAGTTACTATGATAGTCGCTCAACTATATGACTAAGGAATCATGTGGGGCAACGAGTATGATTGTCTCTTGTGGGTACAGTGTACAACCTCTGTAGAGTCTAAACTATTTAAACAGCCATGCCTAGGTCAAAGGCGGACATAGGAACTTGCTAGAGTTAATCATATTTCAAAAACCTTTGTAGGTGGTATGAAAATCAGGTTGGGCTCACCTACCCCTGAGATTGGATTTTTCCTGAGCCGTCGAGTTCAGTTGTGTTATTAATGATTGGAGGTAGTTCCAATCAAAAGAAGCATAAGGTAGAGGTTCCGACGGAGGGGACTTCTGTTGTTATTTAATATTGCACAATTACTCTCTTTAATAAAATACAATTATGTTAAAATGCTAAATGATAGAAATTTTTTGTAATTATGATAATTAAAAATGTTGCTTTAACAAATAAAAGAACCCGAGCCACCCTTGTTAAGTCATGCATGTATATTATTGCATCTTATGTGTTGGCTCGCGAGCACGGAAGTTGTGCTCATTCTTGCTCTCCCCCAAACCCTTCATATAATGAGGACCAAGGAGATTATGCGTATTACGAGGGTCCAAAAGTCGACGGATAAGAAAATAATGAAGAGTAGTCTAATTCTATAGTCTAGGTCTCGCCTCAGTCTAGTAGGCTCGTTCGATACTTGCGTACAACCGATATTATCCAAACCCTTGGTTAATATCCGTCGTACACAGGCTATCTCAGTCGCTTGCCTGTGGAGAGATGAGCTCTACCCCTTTTGTTTCCGCTGTAGTTTACGTTGCTTAATGTAATGTAATCAATTTGGTTTGTTCAGCCATTTTGTAAAACTCGACCCGACGTGATCTATATTACTCTGAAGTTCGTAATATATTTGGAATAGTTTAGTTCATGCCATGTATGAAATGATTCAGCAATGTGTCTGTAAGTGCTATCTACTGATCTAGAAAATAATACAGTATTTTCATAGAGAATTTGAATTTATAAAATCCGAGTCTGACACTGTGGAAGCTGAGAAGCATCGGACCTGAGTTCTATGCTGATCTCGGGGTCCCTTTTCGATCCCTCGTGACTTTGGCATTGCAGAACCCCCTACCGATTGAAATCAGGGGTTCACACAAACTCAGGTGCCTACCGATTTCGAACCTTCAGGCACTTGCAGCGACCAGCTTGTCGTCGTGCAGCAAGTTGGCGGGGATAGCTGGCCTCAGGGAGCGCTGTGAAATGGCTGCTGGGACGAACGCAGTGCAAGGAGGCCGGAGTGACGTGCTTCCGTCGCTTCACATTCAAAGTGTGAAGGTCACCGCTTGCCCGTGGCTGGAGGAGTCTCTGATATTGCTGCTTCGCCAGCAGAAGGAGATCAACTTCTCCTACTGGGAACAAAGCTCCGGTGCCTCCGGCACCGACATCGCTGACTTTGGCTACACTCCGCCGGAAGATTCTGGCAAGGCACTTCGTGTGGATCTAGATTCTCGTTTTTTTTCCGGTGGCTCCGCTTACCCCCTTCGCACACGCCATCCTACGCATGTAGAGGTAGCATTGATAATTTTCTCTTTTCGTTTTTTTTTTCTCCCTCTAGAACACGTAATTTTTCTCTTTTTGTACTGTTATGGACTATATGTTGGGATTAAAGGTTAAGTTCTGAATGAAAATATCGTACAGCAGCCAATTGCCACGGTTTATTCGTTATGTACATTTGTTACAGGAATTACCATTTGTGATGATTTCTATCCCACTGCTAAACGGGACTAGTTCATCAGGTTTTCAAATGATACTGCTATGCCTATCATTTCCTCCCTTTACTCGCACTATTCTAGGCATGTTCTAAGACTTCAGAAAGAAGGGTACCTGACGGAATCTAATGGAGCTTATGATTCAGGTGCCCCATGATGTATATACTGCTGTCATTGAGTTGCATATTTTCGATCCAAGCCAGCGTGCTTATTCTTTTTCTATCGCGGTTTTGCGCTGAACAGATTGGGGCCATTTCTGTAATGAGACTTTCAAGAGATCATATACATTTCAAGAATTACTCCCATGGATGATGGGCCACTATGAACCAAATTTCTATTCGAGTCGGTAACCATAAGTAATGCCCATCTGCGGTGCACCGACACGCCTGGAAGTCAGCGTGTCCGTGTCGGACACGGACACAGCTTCGATACGGCTCGAACACGTATTCCAGGCGTGTCCGAAATTTGTGCCACGAAAATAAATAGAAATAAATTCGGACACATATCGAACACGTTTAGACACGTATCGCCCATCCAATTCGGCCCATCCATTCGGCCCGACATCTCCCCGTCTAACCTACCTCTCCCCATCCCCATCTCTCACTCCCTCATACTCCCGTCTCCCGCAGCCAACCCAGCGCAGCCTGGCTCCTGGCTCCTGCCCCTGCCCGACGTCGACGCATGCTGCTCGCCGACCCCCGACGCCGCCTGGATCCCATACTCACGCAGCCACCCAGCGCCGCTTTGGCTCCTGCGCTGCCAGACCGACGCTTTGCTCGCCGACCCGACGCCGCTTAGATCCCATACTCCGCGACCACCCAGCGCCGCTGGCTCGCTCTGCCGACACCAACGCCTACGCCGAGTGCCAACGCCTGCTGCTCGCCGACCCCATTCGGCCCGACGCCTGCTGCTGCGCCTGGCTCCTGCTCCTCCCTAACGCAATGCCGTCTGGCTCCCTGGTCCCTGTTGCTGCTCCCCGACACCGAGTCGCCAACGCCGCCCTACTGCTGCTACCCCCTGCTTCGTCGCCAGATTTGGACTTGCTTCGGTGAGTCCTTGACTGCTTGTGCATACTGCATAGTCTCATTTATATGCTATTGTTATCAATATGTGCAATTGTGCATCACAGCATCAGTATTTCGCCTACATGGCTACATCAATATGTCATGCCGCTACTATTGTAACTAGTTGAGGATATGCTGCTATTGTTGAAGTGTAAATTCATTGCTTGTGCATAGTATCAGACTATCATACTATCATTATGTAAAGCCAACTGAAATACAAGTATCATTTCAGCATAAATACAAGATGGAGCCGTCTGGTTCAAGTGCTGAGCAGCAGAATGTGAAGACTCCGTTGTGGAATCATGTCGAATGCCTAGAGAGGACTGGTAGGGGAGGTGGAGGTAACGTGAGATTCAAATGCAAGTATTGTTAGGTACTTAGGTGTTTGTTGTTGCATTGTATTTGTTATATTGTTACTTATATTTACTAATCAAGTTTTTTCTATTCACATGTTACAGGAATTCTGAATTTCTTGTCTTAATATGAAGTTATATTTTATGAAGAACTGAACATAACAGGAGCCGATGATCATCTTTGTCATCTTTGAGGTACATATTCCTAACATTTTACACTTTCTGTTTGATAAACATGTAGAAAAACATTCAATAATACATATGTATATATATATATGTATATATATATACATATATATATATATGTGTGTGTGTGTGTGGATATCATAGGGATATGCTCCAGATCTTAGGATGATGTGACAATTGGCAATGGAATTTATGGTTTATCGTTTCACAGGGTTTTCGACAAAGTTCAGGCTTTCTGGACAGGGGCGGTCCGACCGGCCATAGCATGGCGGTCCGGCCGGTCCCAAATCGGTCGGACCGGCCATGTGCGGCGGTCGGACCGGCCATGTGTGGCGGTCGGACCGGCCGTGACCAAAGAGTGTCAGAATGTGCTGGGCCAAAAATACAGGATGTAGGCAAGTGAGGGGATCCCAATGCACTTGGTCTCATAATTTTTGGAGCCTCCAAGCAAAAGTTCTATTCGTTTTAAATTTCCAGAAGGTTTCGGAATTTCTGGGCTTGAAATTCGGCTAAGTCCCTTGTGGCGGTCCGACCGGCTCACAGGGAGCGGTCCGACAGGCCAGAGGGCAATCCGACCGGCTCACAGTGAGCGGTCGGACCGATTTCCACTTATGAACGTCAGCCAACTTCGTGGTGATGTTGTTTTGTTAGGTCAAGTTCATTGGTTTCATGGCATATGTATTGCATGATGCATGTTTTGACTAACATGGATCAAGTTGTGAAGAACTTATTTCCGAATTCGTGTTTGCTTGTCTATGGTTATACAGGTTGCTTGGTGGTCAACGACGAGGATGATCGGGACTAGACTTGGAGAGTTGAGGTCCAGAACGATCGACGATGCCGGTTGAGGTCAATGACTCAAGCGTGACGCAAGATGGACAAGGGTGACCTATTAGCAAATCTGAGGCGCAAGATGACGCTAGGTGAAGCTGTTTAGGTCAAAAGGTTAAAGACGGCGCTGCGATGGCGTGCGTGTGTGACCCGTTTGTTAGTGGGCCTTAACGGGAGCCCAATAGAGTCAAACCCTAGAAGTTCTAGGCCTCCACTATAAATAGGAGGAGGTGGTGGCTGCACCAACCTCTTTCGCCTCTTTGATGTTTCAAAACCCTAATTGGCTTAGGGGGAGTTGAGGTGGAGGCTAGGGCTCTTGATGGTTTGAGGTGATTTTCGTGATCTTGGATTGACCACTGTTCCTTGATGGAGTGGGTGTAATTCAGGTGCCCCATGATATATATACTGCTGTCATTGAGTTGCATATTTTCGATCCAAGCCAGCGTGCTTATTCTTTTTCTATCGCGGTTTTATACCGAGCAGATTGGGGCCATTTCGTAATGAGACTTTCAAGAGATCATATACATTCCAAGAATTACTCCCATGGATGATGGGCCACTATGAACCAAATTTCTATTCGAGTCGGTAACCATAAGTAATGCTCATCTGCGGTGCACCGACACGCCTGGAAGTCAGCGTGTCCGTGTCGGACACGGACACAGCTTCGATACGGCTCGGACACGTATTCCAGGCGTGTCCGAAATTTGTGCCACGAAAATAAATAAAAATAAATTCGAACACGTATCGAACATGTTTAGACACGTATCGCCCATCCAATTCGGCCCATCCATTCGGCCCGACATCTCCCCGTCTAACCTACCTCTCCCCATCCCCATCTCTCACTCCCTCATACTCCCGTCTCCCGCAGCCACCCCAGCGTAGCCTGGCTCCTGCCCCTGCCCGACGTCGACGCTTGCTGCTCGCTGACCCCCGACGCCACCTGGATCCCATACTCACGCAGCCACCCAGCCCGCCGGCTCTGCGCTGCCGCACTAACGCTCGCTTTCGCCGACCCCGACGCGCTGGATCCCATACTCCTGCAGCCACCCTAGCGCCGCTGGCTCTCGCTCTCCCGCCGACGCAGACGCCACGCTGAGTGCCAACGCTGCGCGCTCGCCGACCCCATTCGGCCCGATGCTGCTGGCTGCGCGCGCTCTCGCTCCTCCTCGACGCGACGCTTTGGCTCCTCGTCCTCTTCTTTGCTCCCAGACACCGAAGTCGCCGACGCCGCCCTCACCGCTACCCCTTCCGTCGCCAGATTTGGACTTGTTTCGGTGAGTGCTTGACTGCTTGTGCATACTGCATAGTCTCATTTATCTGCTATTGTTATCAGTATGTGCAATTGTGCATCACAGCATCAGTATTTCGCCTACATGGCTACATCAGTATGTCATGCCGCTACTATTGTAACTAGTTGAGGATATGCTGCTATTGTTGAAGTGTAAATTCATTGCTTGTGCATAGTATCAGACTATCATACTATCATTATGTAAAGCCAACTGAAATACAAGTATCATTTCAGCAGAAATATAAGATGGAACCGTCTGATTCAAGTGCTGAGCAGCAGAATGTGAAGACTCCGTTGTGGAATCATGTCGAGTGCCTAGAGAGGACTGGTAGGGGAGGTGGAGGTAACGTGAGATTCAAATGCAAGTATTGTTAGGTACTTAGGTGTTTGTTGTTGTATTGTATTTGTTATATTGTTACTTATATTTACTAATCAAGTTCTTTCTATTCACATGTTACAGGAATTCTGAATTTCTTGTCTTAATATGAAGCTATGCTTTATGAAGAACTGAACAGAACAGGAGCCGATGATCATCTTTGTCATCTTTGAGGTACATATTCCTAACATTTTACACTTTCTGTTTGATAAACACGTAGAAAAACATTCAATAATACACACACACACACACATATATATATATATATATGTATATATATACGTGTCCCCGTTTCGCTATTTTTTAGAAAATGACGAATCCCGTGTCCGATACTTGTCGTGTCTGACACACGTGTCCGTGTCCGTGCATCCTAGATGCTCATTGCAGTACTTTCATGAAGTTGCAACCTTTCGGTTGTTGCCATCTCTCTCTCTCTCTCTCACTCCCCCCTCCCTTTTCTGGAATCAGCTGCTATGAATCTTTAGATGAGGTGTTTCGTTTGTGCACACATGTGGAAGGATGGGTGCGATGATAGTTCCAAGGACAATCTTGTTCGGAAAACTGGGTGAATTATAAAGTACCTGCACTTCACTAATTAAACCAGAAGAATAAATTAAAGGTTCTTTCTCATCTAAAAAACAAAGGTTCTTTCTAATGTTCACCCACATAGGCACATTGATCAAGAATTAGGTTCTTTCTATTGTTCACCCACATGGGCACATTGATCAAGAATTCAAGACCCAAGTAGTATCTTACATACCCAGCCTGAGTTAATCTTCGCCTAGAGGAAAATAACTAGAGTTTACAGTACACCAACTTACTTGCAATAAAAGTGCAACCTGTCATCCAACAAATCCCTCTTAGGTTTTCTTCATTAGGCTTTATGAGTCCACCTCTGATCTTCGTACCCAACAAATAGCACTTGTACAATGATTTGTATACATACAATGGTGTATCAAGATTCGAATGGTAGATCTGTTTCAAGCAGCAAAAGGTAGTGTGGGGACTAGATTTACCATCCAGAACCCTGTGTGTATATCAGCACTAGTCCTTGAATTAGTAGTTAGTGTACACAGTTACATCATTGAATATTAAACATATATCTCGCAAAAGTAAAGCTATTACATAATATTAAACAGTACGTAAATAGACCGTGCGATCGTTTGACTTACACACGGGCCGATCAGGCCAAATACCTTAAATATCTACAGCAGAAATGGAAATAACACTTAAGTGGGACCCTCACGATACCTAGTTCTTTGCCTCTTTAGCTTACAATCATATCGGACACAATTAAGTGTCAACGGAGTCGTCTTCTCCTCTTCTTACTGAATGATAGTAATTGAGCAGCATTTAGTACAAATGTACTAAGCAAGCCACCAAACTGTAACATCCTAAAATTTGGGCATGTTTTTAAACATTAGGAAAATGTGAACTTTTTAAAACTTTTGATGGATTTTGTTGACATTCGCTTTTCTGGATTTTATTGCAAGACTTTTTGTCTAATAAAGAAATTAAAGTATATAATTCTGTAAATACAAAACTAATTAAGAATCAAAATAAATTGAAACAAAATATGATAATAAAAAATCCAAACTTGGTGTAATGATGCAATCAATAAAATGAGAAATACTTAAAGCATGTCTTGAAACTTTCCTCAAGCCAAACAAATGCATACAAATAGAAACTTGAAAGATTTTTTAGAGAAAAATGTAGAAAAAACCAAACCCTAGAAAAATTACACAATGATCTACACCATGTCAGGAGCCTCCCCTAAAATTCTCATAATTTTCAGAGCTAAATTGCTAGGACCAATAAATTCCCAAAAACTCAGCCTTTAAAGGTTCCTAGAATACCTAATTCTTTTTCCCTCCTCTCACCGACCGGTGGACCCCACTGGTAGGGTCTTTCTTCCACGTAGAGCCAGCGCTCAATGCCAGCTCCGCCCGCGCCAGGGACACACGCCCGTGCGCCAGGCCAGCGCAGCAGCTCGCCGCTGGTTTCTGCCAAGCCAGCCTTGGTTTCACCTCCTTGCCCATGCCCTGCACCTACACACCCACGCCCTGCTCTGCATCGCCATGCCGTAGTCAGCTCCGCGCCCATGCCGCTTTGACGTGGCCGCACCCAGCACATTGCCAAGCACACTTCCTTCTCCACCCCCTTTCGCTTATAAATGAGCGTTCCCGAGACACCCTTGCCCTCTATTCATTCCCCCATTCTTTTCTCTCCATTTCCCTCCTTCTCCAAGCTCTATTCGAGCAAAGACCCGAATGCCACTCCCAGACATGGCCGCGCCGCCTCCAAGCACTTGTACAATCATATCGGACACAATTAAGTGTCAGTGGAGTCTTCTTCTCTTACTGAATGATAGTAATTGAGCAACAATGAGTATGAATGTACTCAACAAGCCACAAAATAGAATGCGATTATAATATATGCAAGTATAAACAAGGGAATGCTTGAGGTTCTTTTATTTGTTGAAAGCCACATTTGAATTAGATTAAATAGAAGGCCTTAGACCTATCATTTCGGCTAAACCAATTTTAATGAAATTGAGTAATGTTGTATAATACTAGCGAATGTTTCATCCACCTGCTAGCGGAGAATGATTCCCGAAGGTTCCATCCACCCACGAGTAGAAAATGGTTCCATCCACTGTATGCTATATCATTTTCAGGGTTACATCCACCCAATATTATCCATTAGTTTGCCTCCATCTAGACAAAAATCCAGGGTTCCCTCCACCCGATATTTTTATCCCACCCACAAATGATTTTTATAAAAATAGAGACAAACCAAACAAATTCACGCACATTCCCATGATCATAGATAGGGCTGTTTAGACAATTTTTACTCTCCAAAGGGTGTACAACTTTACCAACAAGAGACAACCATCTTGTAATTTCAACACGCTATTGTAGGTGTGTGACTACAAAAATCGTCACAAGGCCTTTACAATGTACCATCTCAACACAGTTACACCCGCTAAGGTTTCAACCACCGGGAGGTTACCTACACCTAAGCCAGAGGCCCCCTCTTATGCAGTACGAAAAAGGTCTACCTCCAACACGATTCTCGTATTCCACTGGAACGCGTAACCAACGCTGAGAATGTAAATTAGTTGGCTATGCCGACACCATTATAGACTTATAGTTGCACTGTTAGTGATTGCGGGTCATCGCAAGATTCGGTCCTTAAATTGAATCAAGTGGAACTACCACATCACCAACTCTAGTTCTCCCTCCGCACTTGCCCCACTTACCATCTACCCAAGTCTAAAACAGTTTTTGAGTTTTTTAAAATCTTTTCTAAGTTCAACATACCAGCCATCTCCTTCCAATGGCTGCCCAAATCAAGTTTTGATGTTTTAATGATATCGGGGTAAATTAATGACCACATGCCAATTTATCTAAGCAAGGCTAAGTATGACACTTAGATACAGACTTAATGATTAATTAAGTTTACCATTATTCCTAGGGCGGCAAAGGATAGTGTCCAAAATCAAGGAATGAGATTTAATAGCTCACTTAACATTAAGCTATTAACTACAAGCTAAGGTCAATATAATTGTAATCAAAGTAAAGCATGCATTTGATAATTTAAATCAATATACTTTGCATTCAAAAGGTAGGTGAAATATGATCAAAGTGATGACTTTGCATTGCTCGGTGTTTTGAAAATCTTGGTCTTGTTCTTGCTCTTGCTCGAATTGCTACTCCTTCAGGACTTCAAATTCTAATTACGCAAAATACAGTCGAATTCAAGAATGCCTGAATACAACCAAATGTAACCAAATAAATCCAAGGGCACTCGAACAAAGCGAAAATAATTCAAACCAACACAAGTAAATCCAAGAATTCATACATTTGGTATAAGGGTATAGATTTGGATTTTAGATAAATTTAGGAACATGAATTATTTAATTCGGAGTTAAGACAAGAGAGATCGGGCTCTCGAAATATTTGTCTAGGGAGAAATTATGGAAAAAGAGAGAGAATATTCTTAGGAATGAGTACTCTTAGGTCATTCAGATGGGAGAGATTATGTTAGCAGTGGATGATAGATGTAATAAACTTGACTTTGATTTATTTTTGAATTATTATTGTTTCATTAGGAACACTTCATCATGACTAACACGTGAGGTATAGTTCATTTAATTATTTTCTTTATTAATTCCTATTTATCAAGGAAGTTTCATGAGTGATAGGTGAGAACTATGGATAGTTGTGAGGGTCCACATATATATATATATATATATATATATATATATATATATATATATATATATAGTTTTAACTAACCATATTAACTCTAGGTTTAACGTCGCTAGGATCCCTATATCATATTAACGTTTGAGGTTTAATTATCAGTTAATAGAATGATCAATTTAATTACTAACTAAAATATGGGGCTAGCTATTTGATTAACTTCTGAATTATTTTTATACTGGAAATACATCTAAGTGACTAACAGGTCATACTAAGATTATGGCAATTAATAGCAAATTTTACTAGACCACTAATTACTCATTAACCGCAATTGACAATTAATTAATCCTAGTATTTAACTTTCGATTAGTATGTATGTTAAACAACAATCCTAATAGTTATGAGCATTTAGGCAGGGCATATTAGCTCAATAATTACTTTTAAATATCAAGCTACTGGTGTGAGGGCCTATATGTAAGTGACTAATGGTCTATGGTTGAGACTACATGCCATGTGATTATGTAGCGTATGATTACCCTATACTCTGCAATATCCCAACACAATTTAATTATTATCTAAATAAATTATCTCAGCTAATATATAGCTAGCATGCGTCAACTAGTTAATTAAATATTACGGGCATTGTTAAAGGAACTAATTACTAATTAATGTGGAGCGCGGTGACAAACTTAAGGTATTTTAACTAGTTTTCATTTTATGATTAACTATGTGGGATCCGGTTGTTAGATATTATATTTGATTGATATTCTAAAATAATTTATAATAACCTAGGCTCGAGTGTTGAATGGGACACTAACTGAATTAATTGTTTTATCTGATCAATAACTAATAAGTGACTACTTGTAAGTGTGTGCTCCTCCAATTTATTATTGTTATTATTATTATACTAATATGTTTATTGTAGGTAATTATACACTAGTTGACCCAATTGGAAAAATAAACCTAGTAAAATCTACTGAGGGGGCCAAATTGACAGTGATATACCTTGGGGCTCAATTTATTAGTCTACCAATTAATCATTCGACTACTTTTAGTTATTAGTGGGGCTCAATTGTCATAGAGACTGTGGATATCATGGGGATATGCTCATGATCTTAGGATGATGTTACCATTGGTAATATCGTTGAAGGTTTGTCGAATCACGTGTTTTTGGTAAGTTTTCAGTGATGTCAGGCCATATGCGGTCTCGATCGGCTAGGCGGCGATCGGACCACCCGATGTGATCCGACCGACCACACCGGCGGTTCGGCCGGCGATGGCATCCGACCGGCCATAGGCGGTGGTCGGACCAGCCATTGTAAATTGTGGAATTTGGAGCTGGGCCAAAAATAGAGGGTGTCGGCAAGAGAGGGGATTCTTATACACTTGGTCTCATAATTTTTGGAGCTTCCAGTCAAAAGATATATTCGTTTGAAATTTCCATAGAGATTTTGGATTTCAAGGGCTGAAAATTGGCTAAGTCCCTAGCTGGGCGGTCTGACTAGCCAGAGGGCGGTCAGACCGGCCATTGAATGGCGGTCTGACCGGTTTTCACTTGTATCGTCGGCTCTCGTAGCGGTGATGCTTGTTTGTTGAGTCAAGTTCATGAGTTTCAGTGCATATATATTGCATGATGCATGTTTTGACTAACGTGGGTCAAGTTGCGAAGAACTTATTCCCAGAATCGATTTCTTGGTCTATTGTTGTGCAGGTTGCTTGGAGGTCAACGACAGTCAACGGCGAGGATGATGGGGACTAGGCTTGAGAGCTGATGTTCAGAACGATCGAGGATGCCGGGTGAAGTCATTGGATTCGAGCATTGAGCAAAATAGACAAAGATGACCGAACGGGAAGTTTGGTGCGATGGGTTGCTTCAAGCGGCGTGGGGGTCGGTGCAAGTGTCCTGGTGGTTTCGGTGGGAGCCGGATGGGAGAGACTTTCCGACATGATGAGAGCCGTTGATCAACCTACACGTGGCGAAGCATGGATTTCTTCATGAAGATTGGAGTCGGTCTTTGGAGAAGGATCGAGAAGGGGTATTTGGTAATATCACTAAAATACCACCTTGATTGCTTTTGGCTAAATCGCGGCGCAAGACGATGCAAGGAGAAGCGGTTTAGGTCAAGAGAAGATGAAGACGACGCTTTAAAATGCGTGCATGAGTTAAACCCGTTTTTGTGTGGGCTTAACGGGTGTTCAATAGGAAACTCTTCTAGAAGGTTAGCCTCCACTATAAATATGGGAGGGTGTTGTAGCACCTCCTTGATCCTTTTGCTTATTTGAAACCCTAGTTTTGTTTTTGAGATTAGGGAGTGGAGAGGTTAGGATTCTTGAAGAGGAGATTGATTGTGTGCTCATGTATTGAGTTTTGTCCTCCGTGATGGAGTGACTGTAAATCAGCAACAATCACAAATCAATCTATGCAAGTTCTCTTGAGATGAGTCTCTTTTCGTTTTTACTCTCTATTTTGTGATTTTGGGGCTTTCTTTGATTCTCAAGTTTTCTTTTGGTTTATGCCCCCAATCTTGCTTGCTGTAACATGTGGGAACTTATCTAGGATCATCTTGATCATCTCTAATCCACGAGCAAGGTTTTGGATCTATTTTTCATTTTGACTCGATTTTGAACCATCCTTCACTCAAACGGGAAAAGATCGGAACTTTGCTAAGGATCTTCACGATCTTTGATTAGAATAGGTTCCTGATATCGTAGAGAAGGTGTGTTCTAAGTTTTATCGAGTTTGGAGTTGTAGATCAAAAGTTACACCTATTTGCAACTTTGTTTTTTTGGATAATTTCACTGTTCATTAGGCTAGAGGTCAGACGGCCAAAGGTGACCGGTCCTACTGCCCAAGGTGACCGGGTCGACCACCATTGACATAGAGGTCAGACCGCCCAACACTTGAAAATTGAGTTTTGGTTGATTTTGATTGTTTTGCTCTGGGGTTTAGATTGGATTCAATACAAAACTTCTGATGTGCTTGGATATTGATCTTCATAGCTCTCATAGCTATCGGAGTGAAAATTATCTTGAATTCGATCTTTGTGAAAAAGAGATTGTGCTCCTATTCACCCCCCCCCTCTAGGTGTCGTTTCAGTCCAACAGAGACAATTGCATTAAATTAATTTAAATAAACTCCTAATTTCATTTTTTTTACTATAGGTAGGGTTTGAATTTATATTTAAAAAATCATCAAAATTGGAGTTAAACACAAGAGAGAACGAGCTCTCCAAAGTTTAAATTCATGAAAAATCCTCAAAATAAAATAGAGGAGAGAGGATGTCTCTCGTTGATAGCTGGGTCCACTAATTTTATTTTATTTTTATTCATTTTTTAATTATAAATTCTTACTATGACTGAACGGTGGGGACAAGGTATTTTAATGTATTTTCTGATTTATTTTCTATTTGAAAATGATAATAGTCACTAAATGGTGGGGCTACTAGGGGTTTTTTCTATTTTAATTATTTTTCTAAAGGAAATTCATGACTCACTGATAGGTGGGGGGCACAGTCCATGTGGATTCTGTCCATAGGAAAAGTACCTCGGTCATGAGACCATAGGTTAGTGTCACCGCCCAATGAGCTATATCTGTACAATGCATTTATAATAGTAGGGCCTCCATGTCATAGACTCAGAACTTAAATTAGGCCCTGATTAGATTTACTAATCACATCGGGCCAACATGTCATACTAACATTAGATTTTAATTAATCTATTTACTAATTACATTATTAATCCTTAATGATGTTGCTATAGTGCTTCATCCCCCAATTCCCACTTGAACAGGGGAGACGCCATGGGCACGTTCTAGCCGAGCTCGATGCTGGCGAACGGGGCCTCGGGGACGACTCGAGAGCTCCAAAATGGGCTGTAGTGGTACCAACGACCCTCCCGTGGTAGTCTATAGCGGCTGCGGCGATCTGACCTAAGGTGGCGGCGACAAGCTAGCGGCTAATCCAGCAATGCAACGTGCGCATACGCATCAGGGAGGTTGAAGGAAATTACCGGCGCAGTCTATGGACTCAGGGAAGAGCCGAGGTGGGCTAGCGGCGGTGACCTAGGGCGGTGGGGCTGTAGTGAATGGTAGCTCAAGTGAGTGATTGAAAAGGATGGAGGAGGGTGTGGGGATACTCTAGTTCAATGGGAGAGAGAAACATCGGAGCAAGAATGCGATGGTGGCGGTGGTCTTCGGTCGAAACGAAGGAAGATGACATCGTCGGTGACTTCATGTGAATGAGGGATGACTTGAGTGAGGAGAAATGAAGAGGATGTATGAGAACACATTTGGACATGAGCAATAATGGGAGGAGCTCATCGGGTTGATAGGGACGGCGAGAATGGGGAGGCAGCCGCAGACGGGAAGAGGATAGAGGCGGTCATGTTTCGGTGCTCCAGCTACATAGAGAGGAAAGGGAGGTGAGCATGGGGAAGAGGACGCCCACGCGGTGCCAAAGGGCACAATGGTGATGCTCGAGGCTCACTAGAGAAACGACGCAAGCTGGGCGGAGCGCGGTGGTCGGAATAGAGGAGGGTGGGTTCCTCGGCTCGGTTTGCCTTCTCTGGTGCGCTAGAGGAATGGGAGAAAAGGGGAAGGGAGGAGGCGGACTCGGTATGTGGCTCGCTCGGGGCTGTTAAGGGGTAAAGCGAGGCGGACTACGACGCTATGAGCGGCGACGCAACGGCAGTGAGTAGCATGGGCGCGGACGAGCGAGGCGACGAGGGAGGGAGTGGGTCGCACGTGGTTTAGTCGGGATGTAGACGTCGTCTCCTCGGCGGCGTTGTGGTGAGGACGGCGGACGCGTGGCGACGTGGAAACAATGCAGCGGGCGCGTGGGCTGTGGGAGGAGAAAGAGGGGACCTGGGTTGCACGACTGGGCCTTGAGGGAATAGGGAGGCCGGGTGGGTCGGATGCCGGTGGGCCCAAAAAAAAGAGGAAGGGGGTAGGCTGGACCAGGAGAAGAAGGAAGAAAAGGAAAAGAAAAGGAGAAGTTTGGCTGGGCTGGCTTGATCTTGGCCCAACCAAATTTTTGAGGTTCTTGTTTTCCTTTCTATTTCATAAATTCAAATTTTAGTTCGGTGATTCAAATTCAAATATCACTTTAATTCAATTCTCAATTTACTGACTTTAACTTATTTGCATTTTATTAAATTATTTCCTGAAATTCAAAAGTCGACAAAGTTCAAATAAAATTTAGGAAATTTGATTTAAAAAGTTTTAAATTTTCCATATTTTCAAACAATTTGAAAATAAATTCAAATTTTGAGATGTCACATGTAGTTAGGAAACTATAGGTATAAGTAGGCCATTTGAGAGGGATAACTTCATCGGAGTAAGATCAATTATGCAGGTTTTAAAAAGAAAACCTGTGTAACCCAAGCACAAGGATGCTAATCTCCTCGCAAAAAAGAAAAGAAGAAGGAAATGGAAAAATTGATAATCTTGTCCAACAATATTTTCCTATACTCGCTTATAGGGCATAAAAGACACGCGCAGAGGCCATCGGCGGTTTGTGGCAACAAACAATTCAATTTTTTAGTACCACAGTTAATCCATATCGTCACTGTACTGTGCATCTCCTCCAAATTTTGCGAAATTCCATGTCAAGCTCTCCTCTCCTCCACTCTCCCACCACCAGCACCTCCCCGTCCTTCATGTCTTGATCCAGAGCTCCCGACCAGCCAAGTTCGCCAAGGAACCCGCGTCGATCGAGGCAGCCGCACCAGCCCCGGCGCCATGCTCGCGTCGGCGAGGTGAGAATTCCTCCACAGCCTTTGCTTTGCTCGCTCGCGACGTGTTCGGCGGATTGTCTTGCCTGACTAATTGGGATCCTCGTTGCTTGGGATGGTCGCAGGGGGTTCTGGGCGCGGCACCGGCGGAAGTTACTGGTCTCTCTGGGCGTCGCCGGCGCCGGCTACGCGGCGTACCGGCTCTACGACGCGCACCGGAGGCAGCTCGTCCGGGTGGAGCAGCGCGCGCTGGAGGAGTGCGCCGCCGACGAGCTCGTCAAGAATCAGTAAGATTCTTCTAAATAAGGGTGTTTTAGTTGGATTTGCTAGTTGAGGTTTTCTTCTTCTACTTTCATTGTTGGGTTATGTGGTTGTGTTCTTAATTGGTGAGTACCAGCTGTGCGATAGGAGGATAATGGATGGTAGAGTATGGGCTTTGATTGAAGAATCTTGAACCTTTTGTTGTGTGCCTGATGTGTTAATATGTAGGAGTTTATTGCTTTACTTGTGTCTACGTGGGTTGAGGGTTTCTTGTTCTTGCATTGTTGGTTGTGAATTTCTGTTTCGATTGGTGGGTAAGTTTGGGTTCTCAGCTCTGTAAGAGAAAAATACAAGGTAAAGTTTGGGCTTCAAACAAGTTTGAGCTTTTTTGCATCTCTTTTTGTTGTAGAGGGACATAAACATAACCTTGTTCTGCCAGCTTATTTATGTTAATTAGCCCAAAATTGTTGTAATTGTTGCGCATGGACTTCATGGTAAGAATTGACTACATGATACAAGATGAGAAAATAGGGTCGAAAAGATATGTTGGCGAAAAACAACAATTGATTCATTGGTTTTGTTGTTTTAGTGGTAATATGGAGTAGCCTGATGTATATAATTAGTAATTTTTTTAGATTAAGTAGTGCACATTTAGTAAAATTTGCTCCTTTATGATCGTTTCATATGCTTTTATTATCTTCTAGGTTGCAAACCCACTTTGAAAACGTGCAAAGGATCTCGGATACTACCACATTGCCTTTTGCTATGCATTATCGCGAACGTTTCATATGCTTTTATTATCTTCTAGGTTGCAAACCCACTTTGAAAACGTGCAAAGGATCTCGGATACGACCACATTGCCTTTTGCTATGCATTATCTCCGTTCGCGGATAATGGAGGAATTGGATATTTCACACTTGACCGAGAAGCTACTGCAAGGGAAGGGAGAATCCAGTGCGCTGACACCAAAGGAGAAGTACGATACCTGGGAGAAGATTAAAATCTTGAGTATGATCGGCTTATCTTGTCCTGTTGCATGCCTTGCTGAATTTTTCTTTATCTGATCAGTGATCATAAAACATGGATTGGTATCCATGTTACTTAATTGCTTTTACGGCTTTTCCATTTTCTTAGGTTTCACAAGGACAGTGTCTTCAATTTGGGCGATGACATTGCTTAGCTTATATGTTAGAGTTCAGGTCACCATATTAGGCAGACATCTCTACTTAGATTTTGCCCGTGGTACAGATGGTGCACAGTTACAGGTAAATTTACGCCCCATTTTCTATTATGCTAGGGCAATTCCCCTATATATAAGCTATCAGTGTTTTCTTTATTTTTTATCTCCAGGTATTGATTATTGCACTCTAGACAGTTAAACAAGGGAATTACACTAAAAGGGTGATTGCACTTGAGCCCAAGCTGCTTGCTGACATTGAACTGTCTCACTTTTCTTTTGTAGGCGGAATTTGATACTTTTAGCAAAAACGGACATAAGGACTTTCTTGCAACTGCTGATTACCTTGCCACATATGGTATCAATGCATTAATCATGCAAATGCAACATGCTGCAACAGAAATCTTGAAAGAGTATATATTTGTTTCCCTGTCCAATATGATGTGTTACCAACATGTCAGTTATTTATTGTATTACCAACATGGTCAGCATTCAACAAATAGAGAGATGAATGCAATTAAAAATTTGCTAGGGAAATTATTGCTGCACTTATGTCATGAAATCCCTTTTAAGGAAAGCTCTGATTCATCAAGACTCAAGAGCATCCAGACTTTTGTATTCAGCTTAAATTACCTAGTATTGTATAAAATGGTGTGTTCCCCATAGTGATACTGATGTGGAATAAATATGCAGGAAGCAACTGAAAGACCCTATGAGCATGGACCAAGTATTGCAAACAATGCTACAAATATTGGACCAGTTCATGAGTCTTTGTGAAGATAACTCATGGATAAATCACCTTGTACCCGAGAATGCAAATCTTTACGCACAGTTGATTGCTGTGTCCAGTAACGGCTTTGATGAGTCATCACTTCTAAAGGATGTTAGAAAGCTTGACCAGCTAATGTCCGAGACACGCATAGTATTGTCAAGGTAATGTAATATTAAGTATTGTATTCTATGCAGGTTTAGCAATGCCGCCCGTAATTTGCACCACAATGCTGCTGTTTTCTCAATCTTTCATATGGCCACCCATTATTTTCTTTCTTTCATCAATTATCCTTTTGAATTATTAAAATCAGATACTCTGTAATCCATGTCATATGCCATTTGATATATAAGCAACTAGTCTCTTAATTTGATCTTCCACTCTTAAGAGGGGATTTGATTGAATTACATTATGATGGAGTGTATTGATGAAATTCAAAGGAGTCAAGATAAGTTAATATAACAGAAGTACTCTGTTTTTGTGAGTTGAGATTTGATGTATATCATTATATCATGTTCATATGAGGAGAAAAATCTCAGTTCTTATACAATGGAGAATGCACTGTTGTTGATACAATTCATTGCTGTTGCCTTTATTACAAAAATGAGAAAAAAAAGGAAATGTTTGTGAAACAGAACGAACGAGAGAGAGAGAGAGAGAGAGAGAGAGAGAGGAGGCAAGCACTGCACGGCATAAACGCCTGGGCGTGCACACAAATATAGCATTGGCAACAGTCGCGCGTATACAGGGAAGTTGGAGTACAATCTGGGATTGATACAACTGGTGGTTAGCTTTGGAAACAGGAAAATACTTTCTATCTTTAGCTAACTGTACAACGAAAGTTATCTCTAATACCTTGCAAGATCCTTGCGTGGATGCAGAAGTGATCAATGCAAAGATGGATCGAAATCGATGAAATGTGTGTAGGCAACCCCTTCGTCATGATATCGACAAACTGATGAGAAGACGACACATGCGGAACACGTACTTCACCAAGAGACACCTTTTCCCGGATGAAATGGATGTCGATCTCAATGTGTTTGGTACAGCTTGGCACTGGCGTCAATAGGAGTCGGCGTAGAGTGACACTCAGCCATGCCGGCGCGTTGAAGCAAGTCGATGGCGTACTAGCGCTGAGACAGGAATAACCCATGTGTTGTCCGAGTGACGGAGATGCCGAGGAAGTAGTGAAGCTCGGCGAGGTCCGTCATGGCGAACTCGGAGTGGAGGCGACGTGTGATATGCTCCAGAAGCTGTGGAGTGGACGCCGTGAGGATGATGTCGACGTAGAGGACGAGAAAAGCGAGGTGCACGCCATCCTTTAACACAAATAGAGTGTGTCACAAGACGAAGCGACGAACCCCATAGTACGGATGTGCGAGGCAAAATGTTGGTACCAAGCGTGAGGTGCTTGCTTCAATCCGTACAGGGATTTGTGAAGACGACGGACATGCTCCGGGCGAGACGGATCCACGAATCCAGAAGGTTGCCGATAGTACACAGTTTCATCAAGATTGCCATGGAGAAAGGTATATTTAACATCCAACTGGTGAATCGGCCAGGCATGGGAGGTGGCGAGGCTGAGGACGGCGCGGATTGTAGAGGGCTTCACAACAGGGCTGAAGGTCTCGGCAAAATCCACGCCGGGCTGCTGAGAGAACCCACAAACCACCCACTGCGCTTTGTGGCGAGCAAGGGAGCCATCGGAATGGAACTTGTGCTTGAAAATCCATTTGCTAGAGACGACATTAGCGCCGGGCGGCCGTGGAACAAGTGACCAGGTGCCATTGTCCATGAGTGCGCCATACTCATCGGACATGGCTTTACGCCAATTGGAGTCTGCAAGGGCGCTCTGATAATTGGTGGATATCGGAGAGACCGAGGAGTGCATCGCCGAGAGGTTGAGCCGGTGCACCGGCTTGACCACGCCGTCGCGTGCCCGGGTGACCATGGGATGCGGTCCGGGCAAGCGAAGGCGCGAGTTCGGCCGGCGCGAGGGCTCGCTGAGCGCGGAGGCGGGCGCAGCATGAGATGGTGTGGGAGTTAGTGACAGACCCTCCTGGCCCGTGGCGCACGAAGCTGGGGTAGCGGCTGTCGGGGCATGTGTTGCTGGCATAGGTCCGCACAGAGCAGAGGGACCTGCCGTGGGAGGATGCGACGCCGAGTCATCTTGTGCAGGAGCGGGGTGGCCTGGCGGTGGCGCTAGGATGGAACCCACCAGATCACCCAGCCGCACGGGCGCGAACTCTAGGCCCACCTGGCCAGGAGCGCACGCAGAGACAGGGGCTCGTTCCGGAACCGCCTGTTCAGGAACTTGCCCCACAAGACGCGGCCGCTGGGTGTAGAATCGCATGATGCAAGCGAGAGGATCCCGCAATCGTGGCGAAGCGGCCGTGTTGCCGTCGCCAATGAGGAAGCTGGGAAAGCAATGGACACGTGGTGCGCGGGGCAAAAGAGATGTCGCATCATGTACCTGCTCCAACAAAAAATCCAGACACGAAGTGGAACGCGCGGCGCTGGATGTCTGACGGCCGGCAAAAAGAAAAGTGGACTCGTTGAATGTGACGTGTCTTGAAATATGGACACGGCCGGTGGCGAGGTCGAGGCAGCGATATCCTTTATGCGAGGAGGGATAGCCGAGGAAGACACAAGCAACCGAGCGAGGGGCGAGTTTATGTGGTGCAATAGAGGAAGTGTTTGGATAGCAAAGACACCCGAAGACGCGAAGATGAGTGAGATCAGGGGATTTTTTGTGAAGTTTTTGGTAGGGAGTGAGATGTTTGATGGAGGAGGATAGTCAGCGGTTCAGGAGATAAGTGGCTGCGGCGAGCACCTCGGCCCAGTACGGAGCAAGCATAGAGGCATGAAACAAGAGCGTGCGCATGGTATTGTTGATGGTCCAGAGTGTGCGTTCAGCCTTGTCATTCTGTTGTGACGTATAGGGACAGGAGAGGCATAGGTGGATGCTGTGGTCAGTACAAAAGGAGGAGAATGTCGAGTTGACAAATTCAGTCCCGTTGTCAGCCTGAATTGCACGAACAGGGGAGCGAAAATGAGTTAGTGCGTATGTGTGGAATTGAACCAATTTAGTGTGGACGTCTGATTTTGCTTTAAAGGAAAGGTCCAGCAAAAATGAGAGAAATCATCAATGATCACCAAATAATATTTGTAACCAGAATTACTTAAAATTGGCGAGGTCCAAACACCGCAGTGAATTAACTCAAATGGCTCCAAAGTGGAGGAACTAGAACCAGAGAAAGGAAGACACACGTGCTTGCCAAGTTGGCATGCATGACAAGTAGTGCGATCCAATTTATGACACGAGATAAGAGATGACTTGTGGAGGGCATCAAGGGCGTCGCGACCAGGGTGACCAAGGCGCTGGTGCCAAAGGTGAGCAGTGGCGGTAAGGGCGATGTGGGCGCGTGTTGTATGTGTGGACGATGGTGGCAGGAAGGAGTAAAGGTCCCCGCGGCTATTGCAGCGAAGAATCATGCGCCGAGTCTTGAGGTCCTTGATGGAGAAACCAAAAGAGTCAAACTCTATGGAACAAGCGTTATCTCGTGTAAATTGACGAACGGAGATGAGATTTTTAATAAGAGATGAAATGACAAGAACAGTGTGGAGACGAAAGTTAGATGAAGGAGTGTGGAGGGTGGTGTCGCCACGCATGTAAGCACAGTGGTGGTGCCATTCTTGTGATGTGATGAGAGAGGGAGAGGGGAGAGGGGAGAGGGTGCTCTAATTACCATCGGTGGCTGTCATGTGCGAGGATGCACCGGAATCCATGATCCAGCCCTCCTGGGTGGAGAGGTTGTTCATGGTTGCGATAAGAGTAGCTTGATCCCAGATGGGCACAGAAGACAGGGTTGAGGACGTCGTCGACGGAGCGTTCATGGTGAACGCCTGAGCGGTAGGGGGGCGAGCGTCGAGGATGCAGCGCCCTGTGGGGCAGCATGGATTGAAGCAGACCCATGGACCGATCGGTGTGGGTGTAGTGGATGAAGTCTGGCGAGGCGGAACACCCCCGCTGTTGGAGGTGCCCTTGCCGCGTTTGTTCTTCCCCTTCTTTCCAGAGCCGCTGCCGCCAGAAGACGAGGATAGTGGTGGCGTCAGCCTAGGGCCAAAGCCGCAAGACGCCTACTGGCCGCGTTGATAGGTGGTGAAGAGCGCGGTAGCCGAGGCGATGCGGGACTCGTTTTCTAGGCGCATCTCCTGCAGAAGAAGCTTGGAGCATGTTGGTGAACGTGGGCAGCGGGACTGTCATCGAGATGTATGTAGCCGCGCTGGGGAAGCAGTGGTTGAGGCCACACAGAGTGTTGAGGACGAGCGCGGTCGCTGACGGGGTGGCCGACGTCGCAGAGAGAGTCGGCGAGGGTTTTGATCTTCTGGCAGTAGTCTGAGATGGACAGGGAGCCCTGGATCAAGGAGGGGAACTCGTTGTTGAGGTAGATGGCGTAGGTTTCCTTGTTGTCGTGAAACAAGGATTCCATGTGCGTCCAGAGGGTGTAGGCAGACTGATTTGGCTCCATGACGACGGTGAGAAGGTCGGTGGAGATGGAGCCATACATCCACGTCAGCACAGTGAAGTCATCCTGCTCCTAGGTTGCGTTGTTCGCCGTGGGGGTGGCACTTCTGACGTGGGGAAGGAGGCCGAACTTTCCGCAGAGCGCGAGGAAGAAAGTGCTCCCCATGGTGTAGTTTGAATCCTGGAAGTTGAGGATGACCGGTAGGCGGATGGCGGCAGTGTGCGCCGGCCTCGACGTAGCACTCGGGGCAGCAGGAGTGATGGTGGTGGGGAGGGCGCCGAGGGTGCTGTTGGCGAGCTCGGAGGTAGAACCCATGGCGCCGGAGATGGTGGGTAGCGGAAGAGTAGATTGGATCGGTGTCTGCTCTGATACCATGAAACAGAACGAACGAGACAGAGAGAGGAGGCAAGCACCACACGGCATAAACGCCTGGGTGTGCACACAATTATAGCATCGGCAACAGCCGTGCGTATACAGGGAAGTTGGAGTACAATCCGGGATTGATACAACTGGTGGTTAGCTTTGGAAACAGGAAAAGACTATTTCTATCTTTAGCTAACTGTACAAGGAATGTTATCTCTAATAGTTTGACTGTAGTAGGGATGTTGTGTATTGTACAGAATAATTAATTTCCCATGTTTATCGATAAGAGTTGCATCTTTATGATTTTGACTCTTTTGACAACTGCACGTCTTTCAAAAGAGACTCCATGGGAATCTTACATAACCGTATTGGAACCTTGTGGTTGCAGCGATGATTTCAGAAATATCATGGAGAGGTCATTGAGGAGGATAGTGGGCGTGGTGATAGAGGACTTGGCTGCACAGGTTGGAACTCCACTTCCTCCATCAGGATTGCCCTTGGCGAAGCTCTTGGCTAGAGTAGCTCAACTGAGTTTACCATTGCTTGAGGAGCCAAATAAGAACAAGCACATTCAGATTATTCGAAGTATGCCTGAAGTGGAACTCTTCTACACATTCCTCTATGCGAACATGCGACCAGAAACACAAATTATGCATTGATGTGGAAAGGTGTACCTTGCTTCCAAATTTTGTCCCAAAACCTCCAAAAGATCTGGTGGTTTATGAAATGTTGAGCTGAGCATTCTGCAATCCGGAAACCAATAAAAGTGGAGAGGAGGCTGATTTTATGCCCTGTATATGCTGAAGATCAGTTGTTACTAACAAGGATCTAACTGAGTGCAGCTATTTCCCTTCTTATTCTTTTCTTTACTTCATGCTTCCGTTGTGTACTTCTGGTTAGAACTCTCCCAATCTGTTTCTTGCATTTTATTTATATTTTTGGGAGCTTACACAATGGAAATTGTCCTTGATGTTTCACTCGCCATTATGGAAGGCGTGATCTACGTAGTACTGTTTCGTTAGCTCCTTACTTCCTTTGTTCGGAGCTTCATATTTTCTAGCCCATGTTTTTGAGATCTGCTGGTATTTGCATGCTTGCGCAACTGCGCATTGAAAGGAACTGAATGTTTTGAAGATTGTGGGTGAAATCCAACACATGGTGAGAACCTCAATTTATCTTATAGCTCTGCCGAAATGCACACTTAACTAGAGTAGTGGCTGCAACATCCCAAAATATCATAAATCTGTATAAATAACTTCAAAATACTCATTTATGAAATTTTGAGCATTTTCAAAAAAAATCTTTTATTTGATTTTTTTTCCCCTAATTTTCTCCTGCTGAAAATGAATTTTCGAATATATATAAACTTGATTAAAATATGGAACTAAGTTATTTGAGGTCCAAATAGTCTAAAGTGCCTCTAAAAATAATCAGATTTTGTGAAGCCAGTTTGATAATTTTCTAAGCTCAAATACAATTTGTAGAATTTTAAAAGCTTTTCCTAATTTTCTAGCAACCTAAAACGAATTTTGCAGATTTAATAAAAGTGATAAAGAGTTTAAAAGAATTATATTAGAGTTAAAACGAATTCAAAGTGCATGCGTGAATTTTATGGAATTTTTGGACGTCGTTTGCTAAATTTAATAAATCACAAACCTTTTATGTATTTAAATACTACATAAATGAATTTAAAATCCCCAATCCTTTTAGGTTCGAAACCCTGCGTCGGCCTATTCCCACTTTCAGCTCATCTACAGCTCGCATGTCGTCCCTGACCCAAGCTGCCTCTCAGTTTACGATTTCGTTTACAGAAGGCGTATTACTATGAATACGTCTTTTCTCTCGTTGTCTTCGCCGCAATCTCTGACGGGTGGGCCCGGGACCCACCCGTTAGTAGTCTTCTTCCACCTTGCCACCCTTGCTACAGTGCGCGCTGACCGCCATTGCTTCGCCCGTGAGCTCTGCAAACGTAACGTTGACTTCCGACCTCCTTGAGCTCCCTTTCCCATGCCGCACGTCACTCCAAGCCTTCGCAGTCGCCCAGTCACGTTGCCTTGGTCTGCCTCGCCTCGACCTCGCTACTTCACACGAGAAACCAAGCTCGACCGCGAGTTTTCGAGGAGAATAACGCCTTCATATCTCTACAAAAGCCCTCACGAACCCCACTGTGAACTCCTCTCCATGCCTTTTTAATTTCACCCCTTGGCCCTCCATTTCCTCCATTGAGTCACCAGGAACGTGGTTGTCATCTTCGGCTCCGGTGCGCAAGCCTGACACGCTCCATCGTGGCTGTCATCGATCTTGGTGGGATCTTTCCCTATTTATAGTGTCACTTTGCGCCATTTGGCCTCCTCTTCACAAACCCTCACTCAATTTAACGTTTTGTCAAGTGTAGCTTCGGATCCACGTTATCTTCCTCTGCTCCGGCCAAACTTCGTCACCACCGTCATTCTCCCTACGCGATGAGCTTCAATCTTGGTCATGGTCTCCCTGAGAATCCCCTCACCTCCTTGACTCTATTCCCCGCTCTATTTCAGTCGAGCTTAGTCGAGGAGCTCCCATCAGTGACCACCTCGCCGCTATTCATCGCCGCCTGGTCATCTAAGGCCCTCTCTGAAAGCATCTAGGTTCCTAAAAATTGTTTCGGTAATTAATGACAATATATGAATATGGCACTAACATGTTTATTAAGTATTTACAAGGTTTGGTCTCAGTGATGAATACAACAATCTGGATATGCATGCCAAAGGTCAACATTAAGATCAATATAGTTCAAAGACAAGGTACAAGTAGTCTAGGATCCTTTTGGCTTTTACCGGTCTAAGGAGAAAAGGGTGGAAGATCAGATTTTAGGCTAAATGATGTACTATTAAGAGGGATCGTGACTAGTAGCTTGATAACATATTCTTGTGCAATCTGGATCAATCTAGGATCATGCATGCATTTAGAGTTTGTTTTGAAAGCCAATCATGTTTTTCTCAGCAAAATCGGTAGTACCGACGTTTTGTTGGTGGTACTACCGCACTACGGTATGACCGGGATAGTGGTGCGGTACTACCGGAACCCGGTCGTACCTAAATCTTGTTGGCGGTATGTTTTTTATAGAACGACACATTTTTATCTCAGTTGCTCACATGGTGAACAGTAGTTCCGGAGTTTCCTTGGCGGAACTATCGCAGCGTGGTTTGACCGCATCTTTAGCGGAACTACTGCAACCCGGATATTCCGAAGTTTAGACAGCGGTACGTTTTTTTTTTCCAGAAAGCACCCCTTTTGGACCGCAAAGTGAAGCGGTTGTATCGCTATGTACGTCGGTGTGATCGATAAGTGGAACTACCACTTGATCAACGGCGGTAGTACCGCGCTAAATTTCCAACGGCTCTTTCAGAAGTAATTAATGTGTCTGCGCTAGCCGTTACTGTGCATTTCAAGAAGTGCGATAGTGCCAGTCATATAATGGCGGTACTACCGCATATGCTGAAAAAAAATTGTATTTTACCTCCAACGGTCGTATTTGGTTGTAGGGGGTATAAATACTTCCCCACTTGCTCAAGGATAAAACAAGAGACTTCATTTAACATCTTTTGAGCCAAGAGCATTCACTCTACACCTCATACACTCTCATTGCATTCATTGTGAGGTGGTTAAGCAAAACTCAAGTGCATTCATTTTATATTGATCCTTAGCACTTGATTGTCGTCAAGCAAAGATTACGATTTATTACTCTTGGTGTTTGTCAACACCTAGATGACTTGGCAGGAGTTTGCGTGGTGATCTCTTCAAGAAGATTGTGTAGAGGTCTGGTGCCAAAATTGTGATTGGTTCGGTGTTCGCCATCTCCGGAGTGGAGGAATAACAACTACTAGTGAAATCGAGGGAAGGCTTAATTTGTGGGGCCGGCTTGATTAGTTCAAGCTTCCTCAACATGGACTAGTGAAAACCGACAAGTCTTCGATACCACGAAAAAAACTTTCTTGTCTTCATTGTGGTTAATTATTTATCTTTGCTATCTTGTATTTACATTCACCGGGCCTGAAGGACATTAGCTTGTGTTAGCTAAGGAGGTGTGTGTGTTCTGCGTTCAATTGGGACACCGGAAGGAAGAAATTACGCATCGAGGCATTGTATGCCTCAGCGACGGGTGGTGCAGGGGAGACCTTTTTGGCAACTTATGAAGGTAAACAGTGACGTTTCATGTACCAACTACATGGAGATTGTGGGGAACCCTGCCACTGCGATATTTGTTAGGCTAATGGTGTATGTCTGGTTTGTGGAGAGGACGGACTCATCCGCCATGGGTGGTTCTGGTGGAGCTGCTATAGATGAAGTGCTTGGGTTGGTCTTCGGCGCTGATGGAGACGCTGGTGTTGGCGGAGATGTGTGCGAGGAAGTGGGTGATGGAGACTTGAGGAGCCGTGCGGAGGCTTTCGAGCCGAACGAAGGTGTGGAGAGGTGATGTATCTGTTTCGCCGAATCTTCTTTTGGTCGATGTTGTCAATATGGTGGGCTTCCCAGTTGCCTATACCAAGGTGTGTTGAGTAAAATGGAAGGTTCTAGAGCGTATGTTCTGCACATACGAAGAGGCCTATGTGTTGGACCGTAAAGGCGACTAGAGGGGGGGTGAATAGAGCACGCTCACTTTTTCACAAATTATGAACTCAATACAATTTCACTCCAGTAGCTATTAAAAAGCTATGAAGATCAATATACCAGTACAACGGAAGACTAGTATTGAATCCAATTAAAACCTCTAAGTAATGCGACAATAATCAGCAAGAATCAAAGCAACACAAATCGCGGTCCGACCTCAGATCTTGAACCGGTCGGACCGATTGTCGGGCGGTCGGACCGCTATTATCTTGGCGGTCGGACCGCTCGAATCGGTCGGACCGGTGGTGACGGGCGGTCGGACCGGCGATCTCTACGTAACCGATCCAAACAATAAAATCACCGATGACGAAGTTGTAATTAGGTCTAACTTTTGATTCTCAACTCCAAACTTCACGAAACTTTGCACACACCTTCTCTATGCTATTGAGGACCTATTCCAATCGAATATTATGATAATTCTTGGAACGATCTTGAGCAATTTCTAATTGATTAACGAAGGTCTAAAGCGGGCAAGAACGAAAACTTGATCCTAATGCTTGTTCGTGAGTGATTGATGATCAAGATGATGCTAGATAGATTCACACATATCACAGCAAGCTAATTCACGTGAAGGAATCAATCACAAACTCGCGGATCAAAGAAAGCCCTAAAACACGAAATTGAAAGCAAGAACGAAAAGAGACTTATCTCAAGCAAACCTTGCATAGATTGATTTCGTGATTGTTCTTGGATTACATCCACACCATCATGGATCGATGGACAATCAAAGATCACGAAATTCACCACAAACCATCAAGAGCCCTAGCCTCCACCTCAACTCCCTAAAGACAATTAGGGTTTTGAAACATAAAAGGCGAGAGAGCGAGAGGTGCAGCCACCATCTCCTCCTATTTATAGTGGAGGCCTAAAACTCTTAGGGTTTGACTTAATTGGGCTCCGTTAAGGCCCACTAACAAGCGGGTCACACACGCACGCCGCAGCGCCGTCTTTAACCTTTTGACCTAAACCGCTTCACCATGCGCCATGGATTCGCCAATAGGTCACCATTGTCCATCTTGTGTCACGCTTGAGTCGTTGACTCACCCGCATCGTCGATCGTTCGACCTCAACTCTTCAAGTCTAGTCCCGATCCTCCTCGCCGTTGACCGTCGTTGACCACCAAGCAACCTGCACAACCACGCATAAGCAAACACGAATTCGGGAACAAGTTCTTCACAACTTGACCCATGTTAGTCAAAACATGCATCATGCAAATCATATGCCACAATACCAATGACTTTGACCTAACAAATCAACATCGCCACGGTTGGCCGACGTTCAAGTAAGCCGGTCCGACCGCTCCAGTGAGCGGTCGGACCGCCTCTTGGCGGTCGGACCGCTCCACAGCGGTCGGACCGCCTTGGGACTTAGCCGAATTTCAACCCTCAAAATCCAAACCTTCCGGAAACTTTAAACCAATAGAACTTTTCTTCGAGACTCCAAAATCATGAGACCAAGTGCATTGGGATCCCTCACTTGCCTACAACACCTATTTTTGGCCCACTGCGTTTTGACCACTTTGGTCAATCGCCGGTCCGATCACCCCATGGCCGGTCCGCCCGACCGATTTGGGACGGACGATCACGTGCAATGACCGGTCGGACCGCCTCATCCGATGAAGCTCAGAACTTTGTCGAAAACACGTGAAACGACAAACCGTAAACGCCATTGCCAATTGTTACATCATCCTAAGATCCGGAACATATCCCCATGAAATCCACAATCTCCCCTTGATGAACACATTGGCAATTATCCGTAAAATGTAAGTAAGAGGTTTGAAAACGAGTTTACTCAGCAGGTTTTACGCACAAAAGCACAACTTGGTCCATAAGCAAGAAAAGCAATGTAAATGACCAAGCCGGCATCGTAATAGTATAGGCATGTGAGACAAGGCAAAAGTAAGCATAAAACTTTGATTTCCATAAAAGGGTCAAAATTCTCACATAAGGTCCATATGAAAGAACAATTGTTCAATTGACCTATGATCATTGTGAGTATAAAAGAATGCAATTCAAGTTCGAATATTCAATAAGACAATAAGAATGCAACTCAAGAACTCCCCCTCACTATGATCCTCAATTTTTAAATTTTCAGTTTCTCCCCTTTGTACAAAACTTCTCCCCCAACAAAGAATATATTCTCATTAACACATCTTCTTATATTCTCATTAACACATCTTCTCTTCTCATTTAACACATCTTCTCCCCCTTTGACAATGGATTCATCAAGGAATCACGCCTTCCTCTCATCCAGAGATAACAAATATAGAATAAAGAAAGAAGCAAAGACAAAAGAAGCGTAAAGAGAAATATGCATGAAGTGCAATGGAGTGGCTTCATTTTTTGTATTTTTCAATTTTTGATTACAAGAAGCTTTGGAGATTACCCAAAAGAACAAGCTAGTATCTCTAATGTTTGCACAAACAGCATATCAAGCCTGACAGCGCTAGCAAGATCATGGTAAGACATATATATCAAAGCTAAGCACAAAGGCTCAAAAGTAAAGCAGTAGATTTGATCAATTTAAGCAACGCTTCAAATTCAAAGAAGTTCATCAACAGGATCCTAAAGTGAAATTGGCCATGTCAAAATGTCAAAGTGAGATAAAAAATCTAACAAAAACCACATTAAGAGTCAATCAAGTCCCGTATTGAATCATTTTGCTCAATATTTTGTAAACGCCCATTTGTCAACACATTTTTTTTATTTGCATTGAATATTGAAGTTGACTAATGATCTAACTTAGTGACAAGATCCTGGACTAGGAGCCATCCACAAACTCATCCTAAGCTTCGACCAAAAGTTGATTAAAGGTATATCTTAGTAAAGAAGATCCCGGCTAGGAGCCATCCACAAACTCTTTCTAAGCTTCTACCGGGCGACAAATCTTGAGGTTCATGTCATTTCGACAAGCGGTCCCCATGAGATCGTCTGTTCATCAAACTATCTCCAAGTTCATGTCATTTGACAAGCGCCTCGTAAGAATAGTTTGGCACAATTTAAGCATAAGACAATCTTGATTTTCATTTTTCACATGAGCAGTTTTAGAATCTCAAGAACACAAAAGTTCAAGTAATGGTCAATTTTAGATCAAAGAGCTAACAAAACAATTCTGACAGGGCCAATGTCACAAGAGGAGCACTAATTGCGCAACTCGCTAAAACATCCACAAATTGCAATATCTTAGTTTGAGTTGTTTAAAAGATTCTAGCTCATATAGCAAAGACTTAGCTACACATGTAAAAGCATGATAATTCTAGCAAGTCAAAGAACTAGACATGACATTGAGCAAGAATTGAAATACAAAAGCTCTAAAGGGTAATAGGCAAAGCTTCATCAATTTTTTAAAAATAAGCGTAAAATCTTATATTACAATGCATCTTTTTGGATTTTTCATACCATTTGTTGTAACCACTTGTTGGAGTTTTCAGATGAATGCAATATGACACAATGAGATGCATTTAAAAAGCCTAAAAACCTAAAAAGTTCGAAAAGATCACTAAGTTCAGAAAAAGAACAATAAAAGATCAAAAGAACAAGGAAAGATAAGAAAAAAAAAACCAAACTCCCCCTCAAACCAACCCATAAGGATAAATTACCCCTAACTCGCTTCTTAAGGAGGAAAATCGGTTTGATCTAAAGGCTTGGTAAGAATATCCGCCAATTGAGCTTGGACTCTCTCGAAGTGCATCACAATATCACCTTTTTCAACATGATCTTTAAGGAAGTGAAAGCGAATGTCTATGTGCTTAGTCCTAGAATGTTGCAATCGGGTTTTAGCAATATTAATAGCGTGTTATCACGAGAAAAAGGAACACTAGCAAAGTTTAACCCATAATCTTTCAAAGTGGGCGCCATCCACAAAATCAAGCTCTGACAACTAGCGCAGACTACATACTCCGCTTCAAAGATGGATTGTGCAATGTAAGACCGCTTCTAGAAGACCAAGATACAAGAGAAGTGCCTAGAAGTGACAGTGCACGGTACTCTTCCTATCTAACCGACACCATAAAATCGAATCAAAAACCTCTAATGGACAAAGTCAAGAGCAGGAATACCAAATGCCATATAAGAGGGTAGAGTGTAAATACTGAATATGCGCTTAACGGCTTGGCGATGGGAAGTTCTCGGAGACGCTCAAATTTTGCACAAAGGCATACCGTGAAGTGAATGTCCGGTCTCGAGGTCACAAATACATGAAGGGAGCCGATCATGCTGCGGTACTCGCGTTGATCCACGACTTCTCCTTCCTCATCCGATCCAAAACGATCGAAGTTGCCATGGGAGTGGAAATTGGCTTGCGAATACCCATGTTGAAGCGTTTGAGTAGATCTTTAGTGTACTTCGTCGATGGATGAAAGTTCCTTCCTTGCATTGCTTGATTTGAAGTCCCAAAAATAATTAAGCTCTCCCATCATACTCATCTCAAATTCCACTGGACATAGTGTCGGAAAAGTCGAAACAAGAGCATTAGAGGAACCACCAAAAATAATATCATCCACGTAAATTTGAGCAAGCAAGAAGTCATTTCACGCCTAAGAATAAATAGAGTTTTATCCACTTTACCCATCTCAAAATTATTTTTAAGCAAGAAGGTCTTAAGTCTATCATACCGTGCTCTAGGGCTTGTTTAAGACCATACAATGCTTTAGATAGCTTGAAAACACGATTTGGATATTTAGGATCCTCAAAACCAGGGGTTGCTTAACATACACTTCCTCATCTATGAAACCATTTAAAATGCACTTTTAACATCCATCTTATATAATTTAAAACCTTTTGATGCAAAAATGCAAGGAGAATCGAATGGCTTCTAGTCTAGCAACAGAGCAAATGTCTCATCAAAATCTAACCCCTCAACTTGGCTCAAACCCCGAGCTACCAATCTGCCTTATTTCTAACCACATAACCATCCTCACCTTGTTTATTCTTAAACACCCAACGGTTCCTATAACATTATGACCACTAAGAGGTTCTACTAGGTTCCAAACTTTGTTTCTTTCAAAATTCTCTAACTCCTCATGCATGGCATTTACCAGCTAGAATCAGATAAAGCATGTGATATATCGCGGGGTTCAAAAGAAGCAACAAAAGCCGAATGAGAGTAGAGATTTGGATCATTATACCTGGAGCGAGTGACTCGCTCATGTAGATTACCTATTATCTGTTCCGGAGGATGCTGTCTCTGAATGCGAAGTGGAGCGCCCGGGTGAGATACCGTTTCTTCGACCTCCGCAGGTACTGCTGATGATGAAGATGCAGCAGGAGCCTCAACTGAAGGTGAAGTAGACGTAGCAGGTTCTTGTATCAGTATGGGCGCTTCAGTAGCAGCAGATGAAGGAATGATATTAGCTTCGTCCTCATCTTCCTCCACAAAATGCTCTCTCACACCAGAAATCATCTCAGAGCAATAGATCTAGCTCGGGGCTAGTCTCATCAAAAGTGACATTACAAGTCTCCCAATAATGTTAGTCTCAAGATTAAAACCCGAAAACCCTCGAATGAGCAGGATAACCTGAAATAACCCATCAAACGTTCTTGATTCAAATTTATCTAAGTTGCTGTCTTAAGAATAAAACATTTTGATCCAAAACTCAAAATGCGAAATGAGGGTTTTCTACCAAAACGAAGCTCATAAGGAGTCTTGCCTAAAGAAGGTCTCAAAAAGACACGATTTGCAATATGGCAAGCAGTAGCAATAGCTTCGGCCCAAAATCTCCTCGGTGTGCTATACTCATCTAGCATCGTCCTAGCCATTTCGACCAAGGTCCTATTCTTCCTTTCCACCACGCCATTTTGTTGAGGGACGTGTGGAGAGGAGAACTGATGCTCAATACCACGCCAAAGCACAAAAGAAGCAAAAGAAGCATTTTTGAACTCCGTGCCATTATCACTGCGAATCGTTCTCAAAGCACTAGGAAGCTCAGAAGCCAAACGAAGAACAAGATCATGAAAATAACCAAAAGCTTCATCTTTTGAAGTAAGAAAGAACACCCAAGTATATCTAGAAAGATCATCGACTATGACAAGAATATACCATTTTCCACCGACTGACCGGACTCTAGCAGACCAACAAAGATCCATATGAAGCAACCGTCCGGTCCGTCACCATAACCATAGTCACGAAGGGTGTGAGGCGGCAACTTGTTTGCCATGCCTACGAGGCGCACATCTGAGATCCTTGATACTTTGAGTTTGGGCAAACCTCTCATGAGATCAAGGTTGCTAACTCGTGTCGATGATCAAAACCAATGTGCCCCAAACGTCGATGCCAAAGCCGTAAATCAAAGAAGATGTAAGCAAACATTTAAGAGATCCAGCAAGAGATTTTGAAAAATCAGCTCCAGAAATTCTACCAACTTTAGAGATTCCAAACACAAGCTCACCAGTAGAATCAAGCACACGACAAGCATTTTTCTTAAAAACAGTCTCATAACCATCATCAAGAAGCTGAGAAACAGAAAGAAGATTATACCTAAGCTTGTCCACAAGAGCGACATCTTTTAGAATGAATTTGTTGTTTACCCTAATTGATCCTGTTCCTTCAATTCGCCCTTGTGTATCATCTCCAAAGGTGATGAAGTCATCACCTGTTGCCCGCGTGAAAGAGGTGAACCATTTTGAGTTTCCGGTCATGTGGCGTGAACATCCGGAGTCGACGAACCACGTGTTCTTCCCCTTTCCACGGTAGTCCTGAAAATCAAGGAACAAAAGAACGATGTGTCTCAATACTGGGGTTAGATAAACATGATTTAGGAATCCAAAGATCGAGACACACGCCCGCAAGGAGTATACAAACTAGAAGTACTATCCTTGATTTCATCTAACATTCGTTATGAGCAATGTTTAAATTAAAATGAGACTTGAATCGTCCATGGGCGATCCGACCGCGTTAAATCAAGCGGTCGACCGCGACCAAAGCGGTCGATCGGATGACCAATGATCGGACCGCCATCGATAAACATTAGAATTAGGATATTTAGAAACATAATGATTTTCATGGGAGAAAATCCTAATCCGTGTTTATTCTTTTCAATGTTACCATGTCTCATAGAAGCTCTAGGTTGCATGAATGAAATTCTATCAAAATTTTTCCTATCATTTTTCAACCTACGCCATGTGAATTCAATCAAATGTCCACCTTTTTGCAATAAGTGCAATGGTACTTGGTACCACTAGAAGAAGCACCATTTGAATTAATACAAGGTTGGGCAAAGCCTGCAGATTTAAAAGATATTTTTGCAGTTGGGTTTTGAATTCAATTAAACCTTTTCCAAGACTTGAATGACTTTTGGGTTTGAATTGTCTTGAAAAGAATTGAATCCTAAACCTTGCTTCTTATAAGGAGTTTTAGACTTGTCAAGAATCATGTTTAATTGTTTCTTACCTTTAGAAAATTTCTCTAATGTATCATGAAGGTAAGCATTTTCTTTTCTCAAGTTAACACAAGCATCACAAGTTTTATTCATAGATTTTTCCTTATACAAAGCAATTTCAAGCTTAAGAGTGGAACAAGAAGCACAAGTAGTATTTTCAATATTGTCCTTAAGCTTAGCATATTTGACTCGAGACTTCTAAGATATCTTTGATTTCACGTTCTTTTCTAAACATGAAGTGCAAGGGCTAGAATCAAATACATCAAAAGCAATCAATTTACTAGATTCTAAACATTTTTCACAAGGAGCACTTTTAATTTCATTTAGTTCAGATCTAGCATTCTCAAGTTGTTGTACAGAAATGTTATGAGCAGATTGTAACTTGGTAATTTCTGAATGCATAGCATGAAAAGATAAACATTCATCAGGTTCAAGAGTCTTAGCAGTTTTAAGCTCTACTTTCAGTTTGCTAATCTTTGACTCTAATTTCTTATTTTTTGTCATAACAAATTCTAGTGCTTCATAATGACTAAGCAGTTGCTCAACTATAGAATCATATTTAGCAGAAAGCTCATCATAAGAAAAAGATACCTCATTATCGTCAATGTCGTCCGTGTCAGCCATGAAGCACATGCCAGTGAAGTTTTTGGCCTTCCCTTTCTTTTTGCCTTGAGGGATCTCCTCTTCCTTGTTCTCCTCACTCCCGGTATCCACATCGCTCAAGGATTGATCCTCAAAAGCGGCAAGGACCCGGTGAGCAGCCTTCACAAGCTTATTAGCCTCATACCTTGATTTGTTGAAAGGAGGCTTCTTCCAAGTCGGCTTTCCTTCCTTATGATTGCTCTTACCTTTCAAATTTGGGGCAATTTGTCGGATATGATTGAGCTCACCACATTCATAGCATGTCACCTGACCACCTCTCTTTTGTTTCTCACATTATTGTAGGCCCGTGTGAATTTTTTAGCTAGAAGAGCTAACTCGCTTCAGAATACTTTCAAGCTCCTCTTCATGAATAGCAGATAAACAAGCAAATGAAAATCCGTAAGAAGATTCAAAAGAGTCATCAAAAGCCTTTTTGAGAGGATCTGCTACCAAAGCTAAATTATCTTTCTTGGGATGATCAACTCTTTTAATTTCATGAGTCTTGAGTTTACTATAAAGCAATTCTAAAGTAAGACTTGAAAGATCAACATTTTCCTCTATAGCAAGAGCCTTCATCTCCCACTCCTTGGTGTTGATTGCAGCCAAGAGATGGGTGGCATTTTCAGATTGAGAATATTCAATATCAACGACTTTCATTTGATTAATTACTTTATTAAAGCGATGAAAATGTCATCGATGCTCTCTCGGGACGATCTCGAATTTATTGTATTCACGCTTGTAAACTGTTTACGCACCTTTTTGATTTGGGACGAACCTCCTGATATGTTTCGAGAATGTTCCAAAATTTCTTCCCAAGTTGAAAGATTGCAAATTCTATCATATTCTTGTCTACCAAGTGCACCATATAAAAGATTCTTAGCCTTATTGTTGTTAGCCAAAAGAATTGCGTAAGGTGTAGCAATTTCAGAATAACCAATGGGCTCTAACAACATCCCAAATAGCTTGTCCTCGCTCTCAAGAAAGACGCGATACGATTCTTCCAATAGGCATAGTCGTGCCCATCGAAGATATGCGGTTTAGTAGAAAACTTATCCATCGCTAAAGTTCGGTGACCTGTTAAGATCAAGATTGAACTAACCGGCTCGATACCACTTGTTGGACCGTAAAGGCGACTAGAGGGGGTGAATAGGAGCACGCCACTTTTTCACAAATTATGAACTCAATACAATTTCACTCCAAGAGCTATTAAAAAGCTATGAAGATCAATATACCAAGACAAATGGAAGACTAGTATTGAATCCAATTAAAACCCTAAGTAATGCGACAATAATCAAGCAAGAATCAAAGCAACACAGCATCAAGGTCCGACCTCAGATCTTGAACCGGTCGGACCGATTGTCGGCGATCGGACGGCTGTTATCTCAAGGTCGGACCGCTCAAATCGGTCGGACCGGTGGTGACGGCGGTCGGACCGGCAATCTGAACCGATCTCAAACAAAGAAAATCACCCGATGACGGTTGTAATTAGGTCTAACTTTTGATTCTCAACTCCAAACTTCACGAAACTTTGCACACACCTTCTCTATGCTATTGAGGACCTATTCCAATCGAATATTATGATAATTCTTGAACGATCTTGAGAAATTTCCAATTGATTAATGAAGGTCTAAAACCGCAAGAACGAAAACTTGATCCTAATGCTTGTTCGTGAGTGATTGATGATCAAGATGATGCTAGATAGATTCACACATATCACAGCAAGCTAATTCACGTGAAGGAATCAATCACAAACTCGCGGATCAAAGAAAGCCCTAAAACACGAAATTGAAAGCAAGAACGAAAAGAGACTTATCTCAAGCAAACCTTGCATAGATTGATTTCGTGATTGTTGCCGGATTACATCCACACCATCATGGATCGATGGACAATCAAAGATCACGAAATTCACCACAAACCATCAAGAGCCCTAGCCTCCACCTCAACTCCCCTAAAGACAATTAGAGTTTTGAAACATAAAAAGGCGAGAGAGCGATAGGTGCAGCCACCATCTCCTCCTATTTATAGTGGAGGCCTAAAACTCTTAGGGTTTGACTTAATTGGGCTCCGTTAAGGCCCACTAACAAGCGGGTCACACACGCACGCCGCAAAGCGCCGTCTTTAACCTTTTGACCTAAACCGCTTCACCATGCGCCATGGATTCGCCAATAGGTCACCATTGTCCATCTTGTGTCACGCTTGAGTCGTTGACTCACCCGCATCGCCGATCGCTCGACCTCAACTCTTCAAGTCTAGTCCCGATCCTCCTCGCCGCTGACCGTCGTTGACCACCAAGCAACCCGCACAACCACGCATAAGCAAACACGAATTCGGGAACAAGTTCTTCACAACTTGACCCATGTCAGTCAAAACATGCATCATGCAAATCATATGCCACAATACCAATGACTTTGACCTAACAAATCAACATCGCCACGGTTGGCCGACGCTCAAGTAGAAACCGTCCGACCGCCCAGTGAGCGGTCGGACGCCCTTTGGCCGGTCGGACCGCTCCCGTGAGCGGCCGGACCGCCTTGGGACTTAGCCAATTTCAACCCCAAAATCCAAACCTTCCGAAACTTTAAACCAATAGAACTTTTCTATCGAGACTCCAAAATCATGAGACCAAGTGCATTGGGATCCCTCACTTGCCTACAACACCTATTTTGGCCCACTGCTTTGACCACTTTGGTCATCGCCGTCCGACCGCCCCACATGGCCGGTCCCGACCGATTTGGGACCGGTCGGACCGCAGGCAATGACCGGTCGGACCGCCTCGCCCAAGAAGCTCAGTAACTTTGTCGAAAATACGTGAAACGACAAACCGTAAACGCCATTGCCAATTGTCACATCATCCTAAGATCTGGAACATATCCCCATGGAATCCACACTATGACTCTGTCCCAAGAATGCTCCATCATATTTCATAATCGAATCCTAGGACATTAATTAACAAGCTGGAGAGGGTGCATCCTACGTGGGGACCGAATTGTTTTGTCCTTTGTATCCTGGGCCTTCCCCCAAGCGAGCGGAGGTTCAAATATTGTCGTCTCGTGCTGTCGATGGACGACACCTTCCTCACTAGCAAGTAGAAGGGAACCATCCTCACCGCGGTTGCAGCTGACGCGAACGACCAGTTACTTCCCGTGGCCTTCGCGATTGTTGAGAGCGAGAACACGGATAGTTGGTTGTGGTTCCTTGCAAACGAGAAGCAGCCGGTGGTTCAAGACTGCCCAGGTGTGTGCGTCATCTCGTACTTCAATGATGGGTTGATGTTCACGTTGAGCACGATGCAAAATGGGACACAACCCTCCTTCCAGTGGAACGACCTGACGAACCGATGGTGCATGAGGCATCACGCGGCAAACTTCCACACAAGGTTCTAAAGCAAGGACCTGATGAAGACCTTCAAGAAGCTATGCATGTAGAACCAAAGGCGGAAGTTCGAGGCCGTGTGGAGACAGCTCAATGAGGAGATCGACAAGCATGTCAGGAATTCCGAGGACACCGAGGCAAGGGCAGCAGTAGGAGGCTCCGCCCGAGTTGGGGAGTTCACGCAGTGGGTAAACTCACACGCTTTCGTTTTGCTTGTTTGTACCTCCTATTTTCATTGCACACTAACTTGTTGTTCTACATACCCCAGGAGATGGTGCAGCCTCGAGATGACGCCGCGTACGAGCTGCTCGACCCATGGTGGGATGGGGTACACCGATGCCACGCGTGGTCGTCCGAGGTCGGCCCTCCGAGCTTCGTCCTCAGGAGTCCCAGAGAGCACTGGCCTCTGGACCAATGGTACGTCTCAATTGCCTTGATGCATAGGCCACTACCTTGCCTTCTTGCATAAGGACACAACCGAGTCCTCGACGAGAAGCATCGTAAAAGATATCGAAGCTTCGGTGAATATCGGGAAGAACGACGACGGGAGCGGTGGTCAAACGCTTCTTAAGTACTTGGAAGCTTTCCTCACAAGCATCGGACCACAAGAACTTCTTGTCCTTCTTGAGCAACTCCACATCGGCCGCGATCTTGGAGAAGTTCTCGATAAAACGATTTATAATATCCCGCTAAACCAAGAAAACTCCGCACTTTGTTGCAAGTAGGTCGGATCCATGAAAGAACGTCACGACCTTGCTAGGATCAACGGCTACGCCTCCCCGCTGAAAGGACATGACCCAAAAGGCCACCTCCTTCAACTGTATCGCGACTTGTCAACTTCGCATACCGGTGGTGCTCACGGCTTGCCTAACACAAGCCTCGATGCTCATCATGTTCCTCATCATCCTTGGAATAGATGAGAATATCATCGATGAAGACCACGACAAACTTATCCAAATACTCCATGAATACCGAATTCATGAGGTTCATGAACAAGGCAGAGCATTGGTTGCCAAACGACATGACGGTGTACTCATACAAGCCGTGGCGAGTAGAGAAAGCCGCCTTTGAATATCCTCTGTCGATCCGAACTTGATGATATCCCATTCTCAAATCAATCTTGGAGAATACTCGAGCTCCAGCTTAATTGATCAAAGAGATCATCAATGCAGGGCAATGGATACTTGTTCTTTACCGCTACCTCATTGCGGACGGTAATCCACGCTACATGCAAAGTATTGTCCTTCTTCTTTACGAAGATTGCAGACAACCCCACGAAGATGAGCTAGGCGATGAAACCTTTTTCTTGCAAACCACTAAGTTGCTTCTTCAACTCCACCAACTCGCTTGGTGGCATCCGATAATGCCTCTTTGAAATTGGGGCGCATCGGAACCAACTCAATGACAAACTCGAGGTCTCGAATCGAGGCATCCTGAAGGGTTTCCTAAAGACATCCATGAAGTCACAAACTGTTGGGACCTCACTAATATCTAGAGCGGGCTTCGCTTCAAGCGCGAAGAGATGCGGACCTAGCGACCGGCCGCGAAGCTTAACCTCGCTCACGGAAGGACTAGATAAAGAGACACACTTCTTGGCACAATCGATTTGTCCCTTATCTTTGAGACAACCAATCCATACCAAGAATTACATCTAGACTTGCTGAACGTAGAAGGATGAGATTCGCCAAGAATCTTACTCCCTCAATTTCAATTGGAACATCCCTACACTCAGATTCAGCTCTCAACTCCGAACCCGGAGAGCGAATGAGCAACGGGACCAACAATGGAGTAAAGAGGAGCTCACTAATAGCAGCAAAAGACTCGTAAACAAAAGAATGAGAGGCTCTCAACCAAACAAAACAAAGAGCGTAATGAGAGTTAACGAAAGCGCACCCAACACAACGCCGTGCCTCCCCGCTTCCTCTGCCGAGATGAGGTTGACGCGACCACTACCCACGCCTTGGGTAGTAGGGACTATCTTCGTGTCCCGAGAAGAACCACCTCGACCCGTCCTCCATTATGACGAGGGTCGCTCTGCCTTCTTAGGGCATTGGTTCGCATAATGCCCCTTCTGGCTGCAGGCGAAGCAAGTGACTCCAGCAGCTGGGTTGCGGGGACCACTCTGCTGACTCGCAGGTGCACGTGATTGGGACACGGCCAGCGAAGGACGAAGAAGTCTTGGCGACCTCGAAGTCTTCTGGTGCTCGGGTCACGACCCGACTTTCGAGACGGATCAAGCGGGATAGTTGGCCCCAGATGACTTGCGGGCCTCCCACTTACGCTTGCGGGAATCCACAAGTGCTCTCCCTGCGTGCTCGGCTACGATGGCCTTGTCCACCAAGGCCTGAAAATCCGGGAAGTCGACGATGGATAGCTTGTCCTGAAGCTCCTCAAACAACCCATCCTTGAACTTCTCTTGCTTGGCCTCATCAGTGGCCACCTCTTCCGGAGCATAACGAGCCAATTGGTTGAACTCGTATAGGTACTCCGTAACTGAGAAACGTCCTTGTCTGAGCGACAAGAACTCCTTCTTCTTCAGCCTCATCAGGCTGGAAGGAATGTGACTCGGACGGAAGGCAGTACGGAACTCCTCCCAGGTGACGGTGTGACCGTCCGGCTACATGGCGAGAAAGCTCTCCCACCAAGACAAAGCTGCACCCTCCAGCTGGTGCGATGCGAACAGCGCCTTCGTGCTCCTCGCTGCGCTATCTGCTATGCTTACGCTCCGCACGGCCACCGCTCAAGGCTCAAGCGGGTCCTCAGACCTGGAGAACGTGGGGGGCTGGGTGCGAAGAAACTCTGCGAGTCCCCCACGCGGCTGGTGTCCACTCCCTTGCCCGGATCCTGAAGCACCGGTGAGGGCGGAAGTGTTGCGCGCGATAACGTCCAGAAGAATCCTCCTGTCCTCTGCACGGTTGCGCTCGATCTCAAGAAGGACCTCGGCCATGGTCGGAGGAGGCGGAAGATCCTCGTCCGACCACCGATCGCCTTGGCGGCGCGAAAAGGTCCGCCATCCTGTTACAAGAAATTTTGGTTAAAACTAGACTCGAAAATCAAAGCCAAAAGAAAACGAAACGCTAGCGACTAAGGGAATGGAATACCCCCTAATCGAAAGCCGAAAACAACAAGTGTATAAACTTAAAACATGCTTATAAAAAGACTCCAAAAACAGCAAGGAATCATAAAACCAAAGCTCAACTCCCCAATGCAACTAACCTGTGTCGAATGAACGAGTAATTGATTGAGAAGATAAAAATCAGAATAGCAGGTAAGATCTATTACCACTAAAGAGCAAGGTTCAGTCAGCGAAAATAGTGTTAGATACATAGCTAACTAGTATCACACCTTACCTTTCTATTCCTACAAGTTTCAGTCGGTTAACCCCTCATTCTCTACCCCATTTGGAACCTTTGAGCCTGTTGTCCGAAAATTGAAAGATCGCTGTCAAGGTTTTGCATCCAAGCTTCTAGTCGCAATTTATCCATTCCAGAAACTTCAAAACCTTGTAGAGGGCAACCACCACTTCAATTTGCCAAGCTCATTAGTCCCCAAAACCCAATTCAAATGATAACAATTATCTTTGAAGGAAGGAGAGGTAAACCATTTTCAAAACTCAAATTAGAGTAAGATGAGAAGAGAAAGCTAAGATAGGTAAGGAATAAAATCTGAGAATTCCTTAAGCTTTCATAAATCATTTGATACTTTGAAAATAATATTTTCCAAAATATCCTAAAAAGACAACCAACTTGGGTTACTACGGTCAGTATGGCTCTGATACCAGAACTTGTGAGACCCCGATTTATCGGGCTTGTAATGCTTAACCATCCATTCGGTCCTAGCATCACAAATCAGATAATCCGAGACTCGAGACATGTATACTTCCCAGAAATGCAGTATACACACCTCTTTACAAAGTTCATGCATCAATTCCATCCATTCACATAGAACCGAAGCAAAGCAACAACCAGAAGGTAGCATAAATAAAAGATAGATATTATAAAAAAGGGGCCGACCGGCCAAATACATATACATAGACAAAAGAAATAAACAGCGGAAGCAAAAGTGCCATAGGATGGCCATAAACAAAAGAGCCGACCAGTGTGCCCTAAACCCACAAGGCAACCAACCGAACCGCCAAGCTAGTCGTCGAATCCACAGCACATTTCACAAAAGTGAGGCCCTTGGGGCTCACCTTCCTCCCCTGCAATAAAGAGCCCAGCAAAACCGGGTGAGTACTTTGAATGTACTCGCAAGGCTTACGTGTAGAGTAACAGACCTGTACATAACTATATGCAAGCTTTTTGAGTGGAGGCTGTATGTTTCATTTTCAGCACAAAGCAAACTTTATTTGCAATAATGTAGTACATTTAAAAGCAGGTTAACAAATCAGTTTTTAATGTTCAAATAACCGCAAAAGACAACAATATAACAGTAAATAGAAGACAACAACAGTCCTGGAAGTGACTAACCCATTAGTCACCACAACAATAGCATGAATTACCCATTCATACCACCCATGTCAAGTTTTAATTTAAAAGGTTGAAGTCTAACTCTTGCAAAACCTAACCAAGCGTGTCCATAACCTAGGACGAGGCTATTCGAATAGTTTTATCCTGCGCAGGGTGTACCAATGTACCCACACGCCTGCACCGCCTTTTTGCCAAGCTATTAAGCACACTTCCGAAGGTATGCCGGCACGGCTAAGTCCTACGAGACATTTCCAATATTGTGTATTATCCCACGAGCCGCCCGTATGGATAGAAACCCATACGTTGTGTCGGAGTCATCGTAAAGCCTCGGTCAACTACCCTTCCCGGGTAAAGCCTTGGACAACTCGACGCTCCTCGAGGTGGAGAGCCTACCCTGAATCTCCACCACCGCACACCCAACACAAGAACACGGCCACATATCATGTTTCACACAACACACACGACCCCCTCCTGCGACTCGGAGATAACCCACGCCAAAGTACTTAGTCAAGAGAGGTCTCATATCCCTCTCGCGTGGTTAGCACGCAAAAATGCTTGGAGAGTGTGACACAAGATGTTCGGTCCTTGTTGACTTAGGCAAGACATCCACAAACCCAATAACCCACCTTCCGACCACTTGCCCAAGTCCAAATCAGTTTTCCATTTTCTGATTTCGACTTTACAAAATAACAAAGCACAAGTGCTGGTCGTAATGACATAATTCATAAACGTGTGATCAAGATCATCGACTAAAATCGATGGTCGCCCAGAACTACCGAAGCTAAGCATTTCTAAGCAATTTCAAGTCGAAAGCTACTAAGTGATAAGAGTCCATCCATCGAACTCCGACCACAGCAAATAACCTAAGCTCATGGTAGTAGAGGATAAACAAGTCCTACAGATAATGCAACTATAGGATACTAACCATAATTTAACAACAAAATAGCAATGCATACATACGAGTTGAAATCAATATAGTAGACTTGAAAAATAATAGGATTAACATGATCAAACTGCTTGCCTGTTTGCTGCGGGTCAAGATGTAGCTGGGGATCACTTATGCTGTCAATGTGCTCTTCGGATCCTAATGAGAAGGCGAAAAGCAGCCGATAAGAACGAATAAAACACCAAGACTCAACAGCAAACTATCTCCAAAAATTCTGAAAATTTTGCAGAAGCAAGAGCATAATTTATAAAGAATTTAGCAACAAGAACCAATTGATTTGGATTCTTAATGCCAAAGATACGACCGAAAGAAGGTCTTACGACCAGGTAGTGGTCGTAGAAAAACTTACGACCATGACATAGTCGTAGCAAGTCCTACGACTAAGTTCAAGTCGTAGAGGAACTTACGACCGGGTACTAGTCGTAGAAGGCCTTATGCCCATGGCATAGTCGTAGTAAGATTTACGACTAAGCTAAGGTGACTGGTCGGAAATCCGACCACGAGGCAGGCGCCCCGCGACGCTTGCCGGGTGGCTCTACGGCTTCTCCGACCACAACAAGCGCCAAACAAGGCGCGGGGTGAGTGTCTAAAAGTTCAATGGTCCTACCGGCGCCAAGATTAGTCTGAGTATGGTCACGACGCAGACGACCACGGAGTGCGGCCGAGAAGGTACGGCTCGGGAGAACTCCCGAACGGACGATACCCAAAAGAACAACGAAAACACACCTAAGCTCCTACAGAGTAATGCGAACTTACCTGCGCTGAAGAACGACCAAAGACCCACGGAGTGGCTCTGGTGACGAGTAACCGAACGACGGCGGTAAGGTCCTCACTAGGCCACAGCGACCTGGGTCAAGAGAGAACCAAACCGAGTGAGGGTTACGCCCCAGAGAGTAAAGGAGGAGCAGCGGGGGCAAAGACTTGAAGAAGAAAACCCCAACTGCATCGCCTCCACCGGAACTCCCAACTCAACAATGGCGGTCGAGGGGAATGCGAGGAACTGCAGCTCAAGCAAGCTGGTGAGTGCTAGCTGGAGTTGTGGAAGTGCTAAAGGAAGCTAAGGGTGAAGCAATGGAGTTTAAATAGAGCAATGGCAGTGAGCAACAGCCGGGTTTTCCAGTCGGGTCAACACTGCCATGAGAGCACTTGAGAGCGATGAGAGCAGTTGAATCATGACCTTCTGAGGGATGAGCGCGACAGGCATTTAATGCGCGCAGAGATAGCCGTTTTAAAGGTGGCCATAGAGTGGACTGCACGCCACTGCTCTTCCCCTATGCGCACGCCATGACTGGGCTCACGCGCACGCGCGGATAGAGGAAGGAGACGACTCGTCGGTCGTCGGATTGAAATCGAACGGCTGAGCTAGATCGAGTGGATTGAAACGATCCCAGCGTTCGGCTGGTCGAAGACCGTTCGATGCCGATCCAACGGCTTAGTTAGATCGGGTGGTTTACAACGACTCCCTCGTTCGGCTGGTCGAAGACCGTTCGATGCCGATCCAACGGCTCACGACCCTGGCGCCCGAACGACCGAGTTGGCACAGTTAGTGGACTGGACCGAGTCAAGTGGCTCGAGCCCGAGTCCGACTCAAACCTACGGAACAGTGCAAACCAGTTAGGGTTTGGATTTGAATAACTGATTTTTGAGGAATTATCTAAGGTAGCAAACCAGCTCCAAAAATTATGAAATTATAATTGGATGTTGCTGACAGCAGGAGGAATCTCATACGAAATTTCCAGAGATTTTAATGTACTGAATTTTCCTCCAGAAATTCCAGAAGGTGAAAGCTACGGTTTGACCAAGCTTTGACTCACCTCCAAAAATTATCAAATAATTTATAAAAATCATGAGATAATTCAGAGGCATTGCCAAGCCTCCCTAAAACTCAGGAGAAATATCTCCAAGGGTTTGGCATGTGATCTATGCCAAGGAGGTTTTTTATTGTAGTCAATTGAGGATTCTGATTGTGATTTCCATAATTCCTTAATCACGAATTACAGAAATGATCAATGGCTTCAAGATGCAAGAAAAGTTTTAATTTCTTTTCATTTTCTTACATTTGGAACACAAATCCATTTTTGGGATGTCACAAATCCTTACAAAAATCTCGTCCCGAGATTTGGCTCACTCAGTAAAGAAAGAGGGATAGTCTGCACGGAGACGATCTTCCCTTTCCCAAGTAGCCTCATCCTCAGAATGGTTCGACCACTAAACTTTAAGGAACCTGATGGTTTTATTCCTTGTTCTTCGTTCAGCCTCATCGAGTATGCGAACAGGAAGCTCGCGATAGGTGAAATCCTCCTGGACATCGAGGGTATCCAACGGAGCTTCCTCAGATGGAACACGGAGGCATTTCTTTAATTGGGACACATGGAACACATCATGTACCCCCTCGAGTGCTGCTGGCAATTCCAACTTATAGGCAACAACTCCTTTCTTCTCGATAACGCGGTAAGAACCGACATATCGAGGAGCTAACTTGCCCTTGACGCCGAAACGCTGATGGCCCTTCAAAGGAGAGACTTTGAGATAAACAAAGTCATTAGGCTCAAAGCTCAACTCGCGACGATGGCGATCCGCATAGCTCTTTTGCCTGGATTGAGCTGTGCGTAAGCGGTCACGAATAAGCTGGACTTGACTCTCGGCCTCATTGATCGAGTCCGGGCCAAAGAAAGGTCTTTCGCCGGGCTCAGACCAATTCAACGGGGTTCTGCACTTTCTCCCGTATAAGGCCTCAAAAGGTGACATGCCGAGACTGGCCTGAAAGCTGTTGTTGTAGGAAAACTCGGCAAATGGCAAGCATTTCTCCCAATTCTTTCCATAGGAGAGGACACAAGCACGAAGCATGTCTTCCAACACTTGGTTGACCCTTTCGGTCTGACCATCAGTTTGGGGGTGATATGATGTGCTAAATGTGAGGCGGGTTCCCATAGCCTCTTGCAAGCACTTCCAAAACCTGGCGGTGAAAAGTGCACCGCAATCCGAAACGATCGTCTTCGGTACACCATGCAAGGCATTTATACGGAAATATAGAGGTCCGCGAGTAGACTCACACTGAGGTTCGTCCGTACTGGCAGAAAATGGGCTACCTTCTTCAATCGATCGATGACAACCTAGATGGAATCCTTGCCCTTGGATGTTCGGGGCAGACCGGTGATAAAATCCATCCCGATCGAATCCCACTTCCATTCAGGAATAGGCAAAGGTCAAGCGATCTGCCGACGCCGATGCTCGGCCTTGACACGACGACACACGCCGCACTCGACAACGAACTTCGCAATCTCCCTCTTCATTCAGGTCCACCAAAATCTCTGACGGAGATCTGGATACATCTTTGTGGCCCCGGGATGAATGGATAAAGGCGAATCATGGGCTTCGCGGAGAATCAAATCCCACAATACCATGTCCTTTGGAACCACAAGGCGTTGCCCGAACCTTACAACACCATGCTCATCCTCAGAAAAGCATTTGGCTGTTCCGTTCTTGACATTTTCCTTGATGCGGCTCACCCCAGCATCGGATTGCTGAGCGACCTCAATCCGATCCACCAAGGTTGGTTGCACAACCAAGGCAGCAAGGGAACCGTGCTCAACCAAACCTAAGTTGAGACGCTGAAACTCCTCCAGAAGAGTGGGTTGACGCTCCTGAAGCAACAAGACATTGCAATGCGCTTTGCGACTGAGCGCATCGGCCACGACGTTAGCCTTGCCCGGATGGTAGTGAATACCCATATCATAGTCCTTGATCAACTCCAACCATCTCTTTTGCCTGAGGTTCAGATCTGGTTGGGTGAACAAATACTTTAAGCTTTTGTGATCCGAATACACTTTGCAACGATTACCGATTAGGTAATATCGCCAAATCTTAAGTGCATGAATCACTGCGGCCAACTCCAAGTCATGGGTAGGATAGTTGAGTTCATGAGGTCTCAATTGCCTTGATGCATAGGCCACTACCTTTCCTTCTTGCATAAGGACACAACCGAGTCCTCGACGAGAAGCATCGCAAAAGATATCGAAGCTTCGGTGAATATCGGGAAGAACGACGACGGGAGCGGTGGTCAAACGCTTCTTAAGTACTTGGAAGCTTTCCTCACAAGCATCGGACCACAAGAACTTCTTGTCCTTCTTGAGCAACTCACATCGGCCGCGATCTTGGAGAAGTTCTCGATAAAACGGCGATAATATCCCGCTAAACCAAGAAAACTCCGCACTTCGGTTACCGAAGTAGGCTGGATCCATGAAAGAACGTCGCTGACCTTGCTAGGATCAACGGCTACGCCTCCTGCTGAAAGGACATGACCCAAAAAGGCCACCTCCTTCAACTGAATGCGCGACTTGTCAACTTCTGCATCTGGTGGTGCTCACGGCTTGCCTAACACAAGCCTCAGATGCTCATCATGTTCCTCATCATCCTTGGAATAGATGAGAATATCATCGATGAAGACCACGACAAACTTATCCAAATACTCCATGAATACCGAATTCATGAGGTTCATGAACAAGGCAGGAGCATTGGTTAAGCCAAACGACATGACGGTGTACTCATACAAGCCGTAGCGAGTAGAGAAAGCCGTCTTTGGAATATCCTCGGGTCGTATCCGAACTTGATGATATCCCATTCTCAAATCAATCTTGGAGAATACTCGAGCTCCAGTTAATTGATCAAAGAGATCATCAATGCAGGGCAATGGATACTTGTTCTTTACCGTTATCTCATTAAGCGGAAGGTAATCCACGCACATGCGCAAAGTATTGTCCTTCTTCTTTACGAAGATTGCAGGACAACCCCACGGAGATGAGCTAGGGCAGATGAAACCTTTTTCTTGCAGCTCACTAAGTTGCTTCTTCAACTCCACCAACTCGTTTGGTGGCATCCGATAATGCCTCTTTGAAATTGGGGCAGTACTGGGAACCAACTCAATGACAAACTCGACGTCTCGAACTGGAGGCATCCCTGGAAGGGTTTCCGTAAAGACATCCATGAAGTCACAAACTGTTGGGACCTCACTAATATCTAGAGCGGGCTTCGCTTCAAGCGCGAAGAGATGCGACCTAGCGACTTCATGGCGAACTTTACCCCGCTCACGGAAGGACTAGATAAAGAGACACACTTCTTGGCACAATCGATTTGTCCCTTATGCTAAGACAACCAATCCATACCAAGAATTACATCTAGACTTGCTGAACGTAGAAGGATGAGATTCGCCAAGAATCTTACTCCCTCAATTTCAATGGGAACATCCCTACACTCAGATTCAGCTCTCAACTCCGAACCCGGAGAGCGAATGAGCAACGGGACAAACAATGGAGTAAAGAGGAGCTCACTAATAGCAGCAAAAGACTCAGAAACAAAAGAACGAGAGGCTCCTGAATCAAACAAAACAGTAGCAGAATGAGAGTTAACAGAAAGCGTACCCAACACAACGTCAGGTGCCTCCTGTGCTTCCTCCGCTGAGATGAGGTTGACGCGACCACTACCCACGCCTTGGGTAGCAGGGACTATCTTCAGGTCCTGAGAAGAACCACCTCCTGACCCGCGTCCTCCATTAGGACGAGGGGCTGCTCCTGTCTTGTAAGGGCATTGGTTCGCATAATGCCCCTTCTGGCTACAGGCGAAGCAAGTGACTCCAGCAGCTGGGTTGCGGGGACCACTCTGCTGACTCGCAGGTGCACGTGATTGGGACACGGTCAGCGAAGGACGAAGAACAGGTGCTGACGGCCTCGGGGGTGCTGAAGCCTACTGACGCGACCCCTGAGACGGACTGAAGCGGGGATAGCTGGCCCCAGATGACTTGCGGGCCTCCCACTTACGCTTGCGGGAATCCACAAGTGCTCTCCCTGCGTGCTCGGCTACGATGCTCTTGTCCACCAAGGCCTGAAAATCCGGGAAGTCGACGATGGATAGCTTGTCCTGAAGCTCCTCAAACAACCCATCCTTGAACTTCTCTTGCTTGGCCTCATCAGTGGCCACCTCTTCCGGAGCATAACGAGCCAATTGGTTGAACTCAGATAGGTACTCAGAATCGAAACGCCCTTGTCCGAGCGACAAGAACTCCTTCTTCTTCACCTCATCAGTGGAAGGAATGTGACTCCGGCGGGCAAGATTTAACTCCTCCTGTGTGGTGTGACCGTCCCCACCGCATGGCGAAAGCTCTCCCACCAAGACAAAGCCGCACCCTCCACCGGTGCGATGCGAATAAAGGCTTCTCGTGCTCCCGCGCTGCGCTATGTGAAGCTTTCTCCAACTGCACGGCCACCGCCGTCAAGGTCAAGCGGGTCCTTAGACACGAGAACGTGGGGGGTGCGAAGAAACTCGCGAGTCCCCACGCCGGGTGTCCACTCCCTTGCCCGGATCCCGAAGCACCGGTGAGGGCGTAGTGTTATGCGCGATAACGCCCGTAAGAATCCTCCCCGTCTCTGCACAGCTTGCGCCGATCTCAAGAAGGACCTCGGCCATGGTCTGAGGAGGCGGAAGATCTCGTCCCGACCAGCCGATCGCCTTGGCCGGCCGCGAAAAGCGTCCGGCCATCCTCACAAGAAATTTTGGTTAAAACTAGACTCGAAAATCAAAGCCAAAAGAAAGCGAAATGCTAGCGACTAAGGGAATGGAATACCCCCTAATCGAAAGCCGAAAACAACAAGTGTATAAACTTAAAACATGCTTATAAAAAGACTCCAAAAACAGTAAGGAATCATAAAACCAAAGCTCAACTCCCCAATGCAACTAACCCGTATCAAATGAACGAGTAATTGATTGAGAAGATAAAAATCAGAATAGCAGGTAAGATCTATTACCACTAAAGAGCAAGGTTCAGTCAGCGAAAATAGTGTTAGATACATAGCTAACTAGTATCACACCTTACCTTTCTATTCCTACAAGTTTCAGTCGGTTAACCTGCGGTAGTTCCGCCTTAGACAATCGGAAGTTCCGATTGTCCTGACCGAAGAACAGTGCGCTCGGGTTTTTCCCAAAAATCCAAAATGCTAAATCTTGAATGCTCTTCTCAGGTCAAGTTTCACAGGACATCATCCTAAACACCATCTTGACCTTATGGAGAAGAATCGCAAACAAAGATTCAATAATCAAGCCAAAAACGGATTTCTTGAAGAAGGGGCAAGAAAGACCAAAACCCACAATAGACGAGATTCTCAGATTCTTAGCTCATGAAACCTTGAGGATGCAATAGCAATATCAAAACGACTCTAGATATCAAGTTTCAAGCTATTTCATAGGACGAATCAAAAGATACATCAAAACCCTAAATATTCAACAAGAACAGGAAGGGAATAAGAGAGGCACAAACAAGTAATCAAAAACCTCAGAGTTTCATTGATAGAGATCAAAAGATTACAGAGGAAACACAGAGGAATGATTACAAGGATTTTCAGTTCATTCTCTCCAAACCAACAACCTCTCAAAAAGCAAAACAAAACCTTTAGCTAGAGCTAACCCTAATTTTCTCTCTCAAAGTCTAACCCTAACAACAGGGGTTCAGCTCTATTTATAGCCTTTGCTTAATGGGCCTCCAACCCATTAAGCCCGCTACACCCGAACGGAACCGCCTCCACTTGTGCCGCTTTGCGAAAATACCGTTTCGCCCCTTGCACACCTTCTGGAAGCCTCCCGTACGCCTTGCTGTCCTTGACACGCAACCACCTCAAGATTCACGCCGTCTTCGACACATCCCGACCGTTCTGACCTCAACGCCGCCTGCGCCTAGTCCGATCACCTCGTGTCTCGCCACGACTTCGCCTCGATGTCCCGCATCAACACGCATAAAAACACATCACATAGCATTGCACAATATCATAGCATCAACATTTGTATAAGACTCAAACTCATACAAAATCAAAATCACAAATTATCCTTCTCTCGCACGCTCGACACAATCGGAAGTTCCAAGATTTACCACAATGGAAGTTCCGATTTCGAACGTCCGCACTTGTCGATTATCGGAAGTTCTGCGCTTAACATTGCGGAACTTCCGATCTTCTAACATCCGCCTTTCCAATTTTTCAAACCGATTATCGCCTCGAGGAACACTCAACGCCAGATATCTGACACTCGCTACCCCAGTGCGGAAGTTCCGATTTCCTTCACCAACTCAAAACCCGTGTTAATCGGAAGTTCCTATTTCCAACGCCAGTAGTTCCTATTATCGGAACTTCCGCTCCATACACAATGTAGTTCCGATTATCCTGCTTCAAAGACGTAAACAGTCCAAACCAAACACTCAACTCTCAAACAATCAACAAGTCACAAATACTCATCACTCGTAATGGAGGACCTCTCACATGGTCTCTCAATCTCCCCTTGATGAGTATATTGACAATCACCAAAAAGCATAAGATGAGTTTGAGTTTAAAGTCAACCAAGGTCTAAACAAGAGTAGTTAAGCTCAAGACCATGTTGACAAAAGAGAAAGACTTGAGATGAGATGAAAGAGCAATTTTCGCACAAAACTCAAGGCTTTTCTCCGTAAGGCTTTTTCTCTCAAAATTCTCCCCTTTGGCAATAAAATCATCAAGATGTAGAAAAGGGAGGAAAAGGCTATATGATGTTCATTTTAAGCATTAAGAGCCATGTAGATTATCCAAAATGACTATTAGAGAATTACACCAAGCCATAACACGTAAGAATGCTATCAAGATCATGACAATTGATGTATAGAATAGCTAAGACAGTAAAATCAATAACTGATTAATGATCCAATTCTTTAGCAAGTCAATTAAACCAAGATTGCAGTCTAGCTAAAGGTATCCAAGGATGATACAAGCCATGTCAAATAATCTAAGTTGAACCAAGAAGACTCATATCGAATGCTTTAGAGAGCTACCATTGAAGAAAGACTCATTTTATCTAGAACTTGGTCTTTTAATGATAAGCAATTTTAGCACATTTTTCTTTTTCTCAAGGCTTTTATGGTTTTATCTCAAGAAAGCAAGCTCGACTAGGTGCCATCCACAACCGCCTCCCGAGCTTCAACCATTTTTCAAATTGTAACCATGTGCTAGATCCCAAGCCTTATGCGACCACTCCAAGCAATGACTTAAGGAGGTGATCTTAGGTCATCCAAGGCTCCCTTGAGTTCATGCCTAGTGCAATGGCAAGGCCTCATGAGAAAGATTTGGTGAGATCAGTTTTTCGCACAAAAGAGATCATTTTTGCTTTTGAAGTTTTTAGACCAATGATTTTAAAGATAAGTCAAGTTTTCTTAACAAACCGACATAGCTTACTCAAAAGTTCAAAGGAGATACAAGACTCAACTCAAACTTACTTGACATGGCGAAAATCATAAAAGGATAGCTTCAACTGACTAGTCTCAAGAGCTATCATGACAAGATTTTAATTCAAGTTTAGCATTTTTAATCACCTTAGCATGGCAAAGACTAAACTACACATAAAAAGTCATGATAGATCTAGCAGCTTTAGCATAAATCATGGCAAGATGTAAAACAAGACCACAGATCATAAGGGATAATAAACAGGGCTCCATTTGAATATAATGCAATGCGAGATGAAATGCACGAAAAACGATTCCCTTCGAATGAGATGCATCTTTTAATTCAAAGTTGAGTTATGACAAATTTAAGAAATGGAATAACCAAGAAGAACTCCCCAACCAAAGGAACAAAAACGAGAATCGATAAGAAAATGTAAAAGGCAAATTCTTTAGAGCATAGAAAAGATATAGAGAAAACTATCGCCGATAGGTTCTTATCTACCCCATATGATTCTAGGACTATCACCGAACAACTCATATACTAAGGAGCAAACATCTGCCCCTGTCTACCCAAGGGTGGCCCGACCCTGCTAGAACCTATAAGAAGTGAGTAAGCTCTACTTAGAGAAGGAAGAGACGACTAATAAGAAGCATCCTAGAAGCACAAGATAAGAAATAGCAATCAAAGCAATTTGGCAAGAGAACCACTCTAACCTATGTGGAAGGACTTCACCCAAAATATTAAAAGAAATGCAACCGTAAAGGAGTAATAGTATAAATATAATATAATACCGTAGTAGCACATAGCTCCCTCACAACAAATTGTAAGGACAAACCACCCCAAGCTCTCCCCGCAGAGTGGAAACCGAGAGCCGCCCAGAGGCTTAGTGAAGATATCACCAACTGGTGCTCACTCTCCACAAACCGAGCACAATGTCACCCTTCTCTACATGGTCTCAAGAAAGTGATATCGATATCAATATGCTTGGTCCGAGAATGTTGCACTTGGGTTCTTGGCAATGCAAATCGCAGACGTGTTATCACAAAAGAGTGGAACACAATGATTGATAACCCAAAGTCCCGCAGGTCGAGACCATCCAAAGCACTTGGCTACAAAGAATCGCCGCAACAGAACGCATTCGGCCTCTCGCAGCGGATCGCAACACCGGATTGCTTCCTTGACGACCAGAGACAAGAGAAGTGCCAATGAATTGGCAAGTGCTGAAGTGCTCTTCCTATCTATCCTACACCAAATAAATCAGACGGAGAAGGCTCTAAGAGATAGACAAGAAGAGGAAGAGTACCGATACCATAGTCAATGGTAGCTCAAGGTACCGAAGATGCGCTTCACCGCCGACGGTGAGATACGCGAGGAGAAGCTCGAAGCGAGCACAAAGACACACAGAGAAATGTATGTCCGGTCTCGAGGTTTGTGAGGTACAAGAGAGAGCCAATCATGCTCCCGAAATCCTTTTGGTCAACTGTGTTCGCTGCCTTCATCCGGATCGAGCTGCCAGAGATGCCATCGAGTTGATATCGGCTTTCCATCATTCATGTCAAAGCGCTTGAGAGGTCTCGAGTGTATTTGCCTTGATGAAGAAAAGTACCTTCCCGAGTCTGCTTGATTTGGAAGCCAAGGAAGAAGCTCAACTCGCCCATCATGCTCATTTCAAATTCGAGCTCATAACATCGTAAAACCGAGACACGAGTATGTGAGGAGCCGCTAAAGATGATGTCGCCCACATAGATCCGGACGAGCGGAAGATCGCCAAGACGGCGATGAACAAGGTCTTGTCTATTTTACCCATTTCAAAACCATGACTCAAAGATAGGACTTAAGCCTTTCATACCAAGCTCGGGAGCTGCTTGAGTCCATACAAAGCTTTGGAAAGCTTTGTAGACATGGTTAGGTATTTGGGGTTCTCGAAACTGGAGGTTGTCTCGACATAGACTTCTTCCTCAATAAGGCCATTGAGGAAGGCACTCTTGACATCCATCTGGTAAAGCTTGAAACCCTTAGAAGCCGCAAAGGCAAGCGTGATTCTAATGGCTTCAAGTCTAGCTACAGGGCAAAGGTCTCTTCAAATCTAGACCTCAACTTGAGAGTACCCACGAGCTACCACCTAGCCTTGTTTCAATGACTAACCCATCTTCACTTTGCTTGTTCTTGAACACCCATTTGGTCCCAATGATATTGTGACCTTGAGGGGCTCAACAAGGACCGACCTTGTTTCTTTCAAAGTTTTCAACTCCTCATGCATAGCGTTTGTCCAAGACTCGCGGATAGAGCATGACAAACTTCTTTGGGCTCAAATGAGGCGACGAAGGCGAATGGAGATGTAGAGAGACAAGCCAGCCTTTGGAACGTGTGACACGCTCGAAGAGGTCTCCAATGATCCGCTCAAGGATGGTCCTTTGAATGTGTCTTGGAGGTCCAGGTGAGATGAAGAAGTGGCCTCTACCTCATTAGCGGATGAGATAGGAACAGAGCCACTAGCTTCGAAGAAGCGTAAGGTAAGGGCGATCTCCTCGAGGTGCAAGTGGAAGAAGGCACCTCAAAAGGAGGAGGAAGAATTGGATCGTAGACAACCTTCATCTCCGTCTTCCTCATCGCCCACAAAGATGGACTCATCGCTCTAGAGAACTCGAGATATCGTGCCTAGTCCCTGACCGCCTCATCGAAGGTCACCTCACTGAGTTTCTATCATTTTGCTAGACTCGAGCCTGCACTCTATAGGCACGAGAAGAAGTCGAGTAACCTGTAAAGATCCCATCACAAGATCGTGACTCGAACTTATCTAGGTTCCTGCACTTGAGAATAAAACACTTGCAACCAAACACACGAAAATGCGAGGCGCTGGTTTTCGCCATATCTCAACTCATAAGAAGTGCGATGCAAGAGTGCCCAAGAAAACTCTGTTAGAAACATGACAAGCAAGAGCAATTGCCTCACCAAAACTTCCTAGGTGTAGAGTACTCATCAAGCATCGTCCCGCCATCTCGACTAAGGTACGGTTCTTCCTCTCCACAACGCCATTCTGTTGGGGGCGTATGGAGACGAGAACGGTGCTCTACACTGCCTCACCACAAAACTCTCAAAGTAGGAATTTTGAACTCGGTGCCATTATCGGTGCGAATTGCTCGTAATGCACCCGGAGCTCAACGAAAGCCTACTAAAAGACCACGAAAAGAGTAAACGCCTCATCCTTCGAGGCTAAGAAAACACCCAAGAGTACCTCGAGAAGTCATCGACCACAACAAGAATATACCACTTCCCTCCCGCTAATCGCACTTCGAGCCGACCAATCAGATCCATATGGAGCAGCTTGTCCCGTGCATCGATCATTGTCACGTGGATCGAGAGTGAGAAGCGGCAACCATCTTGCCGCGTGCGCAGGAGAGCAAACTAGATCCTTGACCATCTTGAGTTTTGGCAAACCACGAATGAGATCGTGGCGACTCGTGTCAAATGATCAAAGCCTATATGACCTAGTCTCCTATGCCGTAAGGTCAAATCACGGATTCGAAGCAATTAAACACCGGAGAGGATCACCGAAGACTCGTAAAAATCAGCACGAAAGATCCTCCCATATCGAGAAATCCCGCAAACTAGACTACCCAAGAATCAAGAATTTTGCAATTGTTTTTCTTAAAGCTCACCTCAGAACCGCTATCCAGAAGTCGAGAGACGAAAGAAGATTATATTGCAGCTTACTTACTAAGGCAACATCTTTTAAAATAAAGGAATCATTAATGCTCACAGCATACCTTTAGCGATGACGCGCCTAAAAGAAGCATCTCCAAGGTGATCGCCTCATCACCGGAGCACGGCTAGGAAGAAAACCAACGAGAATCTCCAATATATGGCGAGAACAACCGAGTCTACAATCCATACCTTTCCTTCCCACCGGCGACTCGAGTCAAACAGAGAGTAAAGTCTCAAGATCGGGTGAATCAACAAAGGATTTTGGCACCCAATATTGAGTAACACGTCGAATGATGAAGTAGTCAAGCAAGACCGACTTCTATCTACCCTACGCCTCTGTCACTCAACAAGTCGGAAGGTCTGTGTATGCGACTGGTCGCTGTTCTTTGAATCCGATCGCTATGGAAGAGCGAGTCGAATTCGCAACATGTCGATCACGCCGGGTAGCCATCTCGAAGGGAAACCGAGATCTACCTCAAAGCGATGGAAGTCACGACCAAAGGGAGCATGAGGACGAAAATCGAAAACTCGTAAAAACCAAGTCCTCGATGTCGCCTTTAAATCATCAGTTGTACCAAACCTAGACCTCGTGTTGGTCTTAGGTGCACTCATAGTCCGGGGTGACCATGAATGTACCTAAAGACTCAACAAGATCTCTACGCGATCTTCTTGGCGCTGAAGCAATGATCAACTATGTCCATCCTTCCGATGAAGGTGCAATGATACTTCGCCTTCGAGGGGCAAGCTGCAGTGGAATCACCTTGTCGTCGAAATCCTTTGAACAAAACCCACGACTTAAAATTGACTTTCTCGGTCCGGCTTAGTTTTGATCACACCGTGCTATGGTTTTGAGCACGACGGTGGATGCTTCCTCATATCCTCATGGATATCATATCCTAGACCTCGATTAAATCTGCAAATCTTAGATTTGTCTAGAATGAGATTGAGCTTCTTCTTGCCTCCTACAAACCTCTCGAGAGTGTTCATAAGATACCGACACTCCAAAAGAGAGAGGTGCAAGAAGAGCAGGGGAAGAAGGAACAAAGAGAAGGTAAGGGAGCGAGAAGAAGAACCAACAAAGAGAGGAAAGATTGGCTTGTGCACGCACAAATTGACTTTGGGGGACAGATCCTACAAGCTAGCGATTGGTTCACGCTAGGCGCCTCTACCAAACCCTTAGACTTCTTCCCAAAGACACACAATACAAGCAGATGATTGTGTTCTAGAAGGTCCTTAGTTAGCTTCACACATTTTTCATCCAAAGCAACCAAATCACATTTTAGTTTATTACATTGATTGCATGGTGAGCTAACAAGGTCCTTAGAAGCATACTGAGCCAATTTGTTATTGTGATCAATCATTTCCTGAAACTGCTTGGATACAGATTCTAGTTCAGCAGTTAACTTAGGACAGTTTAAACAAGAAACAATAGGCTCTAGTAGTGCAGCTTGGAATTCAACAATTTTGTGATCTGCCCGTTTTAGGTTCATCTTGAGATTATTACAATTTTCACAAGTCTCAGGCAGATCGAGCAACATGGTATAAAGACCTCTAAACGAATTGTCCTTAACCTCACATGAGGTGCAAGCAGTAGCCTCAACAGTAGTAGATGAAGGAGGTGCTACCCTACTCATCTCTAATTCAGCAAGAAGGCTAATGTTCTCTACTTTAATCATGTCAAGTTCAGAGGACACACTATCATGCAAGGTCCTTAGTTTTTCCATGTCATCAAGCAAAGCACAGCATGTGTCACAATCATCACGGGAGGGAGCAGATGTAAGTAAAGTAAGCTCCCGTGATAGTCTAGCTACTTCCTTCTCCAACTCAGCACACTTAGCCCTAGACTTAGCATGAAATCTACCTAGCTTAAGAAAAGCATCATTAAGCTGGTCGTAAGTGGGACTAACCTCATCGGAGTCGGAGTACAGCTCGCTGTCGCTCAGTTCGCCCCCGAGGGCCATGAAGCACATGCCGAGAAGTTGCCGCCATCCTTGGGATCATGATCGCCCTTCCCATCATCGTTACTCCACCCTCCACCTCGCGGTGTCCAGCCTCGTCGAGGGCGTGAGGACGCGATGGAATGCCTTCTTTGCCTTCCCAAAGTTGCGGAACTTCTTCTTGCCTTGGTCAGGTGCTGAGGGCTTCGTGTTGCGGTTCTTGTCGATGTAGTCGTTCTTGCTCGGACCGCCATAGTCACCTTTGCCCTTCCCAAGCTTGGGACAGTTTGCTCGGATGTGGTTGGGGCCACCACACTAGAAACAAATCACATGACCTCCTCTTTTTCCATCCCTCCTCCTCTTGTAAGCATGGGAAAACTTCCGAGCTAGGAGGGCTAGTCGCTCATCCTCAAGTCGCTCTAATCGATCATCGCTATGTCACAGAGAGCACTAGGAGAACCCGCGTGACGACTCGTAAGAAGATCCAGAGGTGGGATCGGTGACTAAAGCCATCGATCGTGACTTCGACCTTCGAGAGACAATGTCAATCTCGTGAGTCTTGAGACGCGAGTAAAGCGCATCAAGAGTCAGGGTCGAGAGGTCCGTGCTATCCTTGATGGTAGTCACTTTCATCTCCCAAACACGAAGATCAAGTGCAGAAAGCATCTGTCGAGCATTATCCGAGTCGGGGTATGTAAGACCGACCGCTCGGAGGTTGCTCAAAATCTTGTGAAAACGCCAAAAGCACTCGCCAAGAGATTCACCAGAAGCATTTCAAATTTATCAGATTCTCGCTGAACTGGTCTTGTCGAACTGCTTTAATCGGGTGGTGCCTCATGGTATGCATCGAGGGTCACCCAAATGTCGTAAGCAGAAATCAAATGAGAAATGCGATCAAACTCACTTCTGCTCAAACCTTGAATGATAATGTTCCTTGCCTTAGCGTTTGCCTCAACATCGGGCATGTTTCCCACATTGATGTTTTCATCGGCAGAACAAAGAAATCTAACCTTCACCTTTCTCCGTGATGGCATACCCCGAGCCTCGGATGTAAGTTTCCATTCGCTCTTCCGTATGGGATAATCCATACCATCAAAGACCGGAGGCTTAGTGGAATACTTGTCCGCTGCCATGGCTCAACCGACCGCTTAAGATCTATAAAGAAGAGCTAACCGCTCGATACCAATTGAAGGACCAAATGGCAACAGAGGGGGTGAATGGTGCCTTAAAATTAAGAACTCCCTTTAATGTATTTAAACAAGATCTACAAAACCCTCTCAAGAAGAGTAAAACAAAATCGAGAACTAAAACAGTTTCACTGCATTCACAAAAATCGGAAGTCTGATTCTACCCGCGGTAGTTCCGCACTCGTAGTTCCGGTTAGTGCGGTAGTTCACTTTGACAATCGGAAGTTCCATTGTCCCGATCAAGAACAAAGGCGCTCGGGTTTTTCCTAAAATCCAAAATGCTAAATCTTGAATGCTCTTCTCAGTCAAGTTTCACAGACATCATCCTAAACACCATCTTGACCTTATGGAGAAGAATCGCAAACAAAGATTCAATAATCAAGCCAAAAACGGATTTCTTGAAGAAGGGCAAGAAAGACCAAAACCCACAATAGAACGAGATTCTCGATTCTTAGCTCATGAAACTTTGAGGATGCAATAGCAATATCAAAACGACTCTAGATATCAAGTTTCAAGCTATTTCATAGGACGAATCAAAAGATACATCAAAACCCTAAATATTCAACAAGAACAGAAGGAATAAGAGAGGCACAAACAAGTAATCAAAACCTCGAGTTTCATTGATAGAGATCAAAAGATTACAGAGGAAACACAGAGGAATGATTACAAGGATTTTCAGCTCATTCTCTCCAAACCAACAACCTCTCAAAAAGCAAAACAAAACCTTTAGCTAGAGCTAACCCTAATTTTCTCTCTCAAAGTCTAACCCTAACAACAGGGTTCAATCTATTTATAGCCTTTGCTTAATGGGCCTCCAACCCATTAAGCCCGCTACACCGAACGGAACCGCCTCCACTTGTGCCGCTTTGCAAAAATACCGCTTTAGCCCTTGCACACCTTTCCGAAGCCTCCCAGACGCCTTTGCTGTCCTTGACACGCAACCACCTCAAGATTCACGCCGCCTTCGACACATCCCGACCGCTTCGACCTCAACGCCGCCGCGCTTAGTCCGATCACCTCGTGTCTCGCCACGACTTCGCCTCGATGTCCCGCAATCAACACGCATAAAAACACATCACATAGCATTGCACAATATCATAGCATCAACATTTGTATAAGACTCAAACTCATACAAAATCAAAATCACAAATTATCCTTCTACGCACAGCTCGACACAATCGAAGTTCCAAGACTTACCACGGCGAAGTTCCGATTTCGAACGTCCGCGACTTGTCGATTATCGGAAGTTCGCGCTTAACATTGCGGAACTTCCGATCTTCGAACATCCGCCTTTCCAATTTTTCAAACCGATTATCGCCTCGAGAGGAACACTCAACGCCAAGATATCGGACACTCCGCTATCAGAAAGCGGAAGTTCCGATTTCTTCACCAACTCAAAACCTGTGTTAATCGGAAGTTCCTATTTCCAACGCCAGAGTTCCTATTATCGAACTTCCGCTCCATACGCAGCGGTAGTTCCGATTATCCTGCTTCAAAGACGTAAACACCCAAACCAAACACTCAACTCTCAAACAATCAACAAGCTGTCAAATACTCATCACTCAGAATGGAGGACCTCTCACATGGTCTCTCACAACCGACCGGACCGCCAAGCTAGTCGTCGAATCCACAGCACATTTCACAAAAGTGAGGCCCTTGGGGCTCACCTTCCTCCCCTGCAACAAAGAGCCCAAGAAAGCTTCTGTGAGTACTTTGAATGTACTGCAAGGCTTACGTGTAGAGTAACAGACCTGTACATAACTATATGCAAGCTTTTTGAGTGGAGGCTGTATGTTTCATTTTCAGCACAAAGCAAACTTTATTTGCAATAATGTAGTACATTTAAAATCAGGTTAACAAATCAGTTTTTAATGTTCAAATAACCGCAAAAGACAACAATATAACAGTAAATAGAAGACAACAACAGTCCTGGAAGTGACTAACCCATTAGTCACCACAACAATAGCATGAATTACCCATTCATACCACCCATGTCAAGTTTTAATTTAAAAGGTTGAAGTCTAACTCTTGCAAAACCTAACCAAGCGTGTCCATAACCTAGGACGAGGCTATTCGAATAGTTTTATCCCTGCAGGGGTGTACCAATGTACCCACACGCCAGACCGCCTTTTTGCCAAGCCATTAAGCACACTTCCGAAGGTATGCCGGCACGGCTAAGTCCTACGAGACATTTCCAATATTGTGTATTATCCCACGAGCCGCCCGTATGGATAGAAACCCATACGTTGTGTCGGAGTCATCGTAAAGCCTCGGTCAACTACCCTTCCCTGTAAAGCCTTGACAACTACGACGCTCCTCGAGGTGGAGAGCCTACCCGGAATCTCCACCACCGCACACCCAACACAAGAACACGACCACATATCATGTTTCACACAACACACACGACCCCCTCCTGCGACTCGGAGATAACCCACGCCAAAGTACTTAGTCAAGAGAGGTCTCATATCCCTCTCGCGTGGTTAGCACGCAAAAAAGCTTGGAGAGTGTGACACAAGATGTTCGGTCCTTGTTGACTTAGGCAAGACATCCACAAACCCAATAACCCACCTTCCGACCACTTGCCCAAGTCCAAATCAATTTTCCATTTTCTGATTTCGACTTTACAAAATAACAAAGCACAAGTGCTGGTCGTAATGACATAATTCATAAATGTGTGATCAAGATCATCGACTAAAATCGATGATCGCCTGTAACTACCGGCTAAGCATTTCTAAGCAATTTCAAGTCGAAAAGCTACTAAGTGATAAGAGTCCATCCATCGAACTCCACCACAAAGAAATAACCTAAGCTCATGGTAGTAGAGGATAAACAAGTCCTACAGATAATGCAACTATAGGATACTAACCATAATTTAACAACAAAATAGCAATGCATACATACGAGTTGAAATCAATATAGTAGACTTGAAAAATAATAGGATTAACATGATCAAACCGCTTGTTTGCTTGTCATGGTCAAGATGTAGCTAGGATCACTTATGTTTGTCAATGTGCTCTTCGGATCCTAACGAGAAGGCGAAAAACAACCGATAAGAACGAATAAAACACCAAGACTCAACAGCAAACTATCTCCAAAAATTCTAAAAATTTTGCAGAAGCAAGAGCATAATTTATAAAGAATTTAGCAACAAGAACCAATTGATTTGGATTCTTAATGCTAAAGATACGACCGAAAGAAGGTCTTACGACCAGGTAGTGGTCGTAGAAAAACTTACGACGATGACATAGTCGTAGCAAGTCCTACGACTAAGTTCAAGTCGTAGAGGAACTTACGACCGGGTACTAGTCGTAGAAGGGCTTATGCCCATGGCATAGTCGTAGTAAGATTTACGACTAAGCTAAGGTGACTGGTCGAAAATCCGACCACGAGGCAGCGCCTCCCGCACGCTTTGCCAGTGGCTCGGCAAGCCCGACCACGTGGCGCGCCAACCAAGGGCGGGGTGAGTGTCTAAAAGTTCAATGGTCCTACCGGCGGCCAGTACTAGTCGGAGTATGGCTGCGACGGCGGTACGACCACGGAGTGCGGCCGAGAAGGTACGGCTCGAGAAAACTCCCGAACGGACGATACCCAAAAGAACAACGAAAACACCTAAGCTCCTACAGAGTAATGCGAACTTACCTGCGCTGAAGAACGACCAAAGACCCACGGAGTGGCTCTGGTGACGAGTAACCGAACGACGGCGGTAAGGTCCTCACTAGGCCACAAACGACTGGTCAAGAGAGAACCAAACCGAGTGAGGGTTACGCCTGCAGAGTAAAGGGGAGCAATGGGGCAAAGACTTGAAGAAGAAAACCCCTGCTGCACCGCCTCCACCGGAACTCCCAACTCAACAATGGCGATCGAGGGGAATGCGAGGCACTGCAGCTCAAGCAAGCTGGTGAGTGCTAGCTGGAGTTGTGGAAGTGCTAAAGGAAGCTAAGGGTGAAGCAATGGAGTTTAAATAGAGCAATGGCAGTGAGCAACGGCCGGGTTTTCCAGTCGGGTCAACACTGCCATGAGAGCACTTGAGAGCGATGGGAGCAGTTGAATCATGACCTTCTGAGGGATGAGCGTGACATGCATTTAATGCGCGCAGAGATAGCCATTTTAAAGGTGGCCATAGAGTGGACTGCACGCCACTGCTCTTCCCCTATGCGCACGCCATGACTGGGCTCACGCGCACGCGCGTACAGAGGAAGGAGACAACTCGTCGGTCGTCGGATTGAAATCGAACGGTGAGCTAGATCGAGTGGATTGAAACGATCCCAGCGTTCGGCTGGTCAAAGGCCGTTCGATGCCGATCCAACGGCTTAGTTAGATCGGGTGGTTTACAACGACTCCCTCGTTCGGCTGGTCGAAGACCGTTCGATGCCGATCCAACCGCTCACAACCCTGGCGCCCGAACGACCGAGTTGGCACAGTTAGTGGACTGGACCGAGTCAAGTGGCTCGAGCCCGAGTCCGACTCGAACCTACGAAACAGTGCAAACCAGTTAGGGTTTGGATTTGAATAACTGATTTTTGAGGAATTATCTAAGGTAGCAAACCAGCTCCAAAAATTATGAAATTATAATTGGAGGTTGCTGACAGCAGGAGGAATCTCATACGAAATTTCTAGAGATTTTAATGTACTGAATTTTCCTCCAGAAATTCCAGAAGGTGAAAGCTACGGTTTGACCAAGCTTTGACTCGCCTCCAAAAATTATCAAATAATTTCTAAAAATCATGAGATAATTCAGAGGCGTTGCCAAGCCTCCCTAAAACTCAGGAGAAATATCTCCAAGGGTTTGGCATGTGATCTATGCCAAGGAGGTTTTTTATTGTAGTCAATTGTGGATTCTGATTGTGATTTTCATAATTCCTTAATCACGAATTACAGAAATGATCAATGGCTTCAAGATGCAAGAAAAGTTTTAATTTCTTTTCATTTTCTTACATTTGGAACACAAATCCATTTTTTGGATGTCACAACAGCGACCCTAACTCACCCTAGTGCCGGGACGAGGTGCTGCCCACATTCGCACATGGCGTTCAGTCAAACCTACATGAGGGCGACCCGTGGTTCGGGCATCCGTATAGACCATACACTGTGCAACATTTTGGTGCATCATCGTCTGCACAACAACATACACCAGTACGATGTAACGTACTAAACGCAATCTTCCCATTGCACACTACGGTAAACTAACGCAGCCCACCAAATTGGCAGGTCTGGAGTAAGCAATTTGGACAGCAAGGCCAAGGTTCGTCCTCTACACTTCCGACTCCATAGGTACATGGTTTCTAGCACGGCCACGCATTGCAAACTTCAGAACCTCTGCCCTAACCCAACAGTACCCATCCCGCAAGATGTGCACCCCCCTACGACCACCTGGGTGGATGATATGCTCGGACGTCACCCGGATGCCTACACTGAGTTCTCCACAACACCGCCTCCCACGCAGCTTTCCTACTATGAATTTCGAGACGTACGCCGCTCCCCTGGCAGGCTCACCTTCCCTAAGGATCAGCTACGTCGTCAGGGCAGGCGTGGCAGGCAGCGGGGGATGTACCATGAGTTTGAGTGTCTTGCCTTTAGAAACCCTGCATTTTTTCTCTCGTACCGCTCTATGTGATATATGTCTGTTCAATGTATATCCACACCTTTATATTAGTACTTTGCTTGTTGTACGCAGTGCAGAACCAATTATATCGTAATTACAAATTTTAACTTCATTTGCAAGGTCAATCATTGCCGTTACCTATCTCTCGCAGCGCACTTCGCTCGCAAAAAGGACATATCCTCGCTCTGCAAAGCAAGAGGTGACCACTCTCTGCAAAGCAGGACATGACTTCTCTCTGCAAAGCAGCACGTGACCTCTTTTTGCAAAGTAGCATATGACCCAACGAGGCAGTTTTGCGTAAAGACGTGACTTAACGAGGCAGCGTTGTGCAGTGATGTGAGCCAACATTGTAACTTTGCGCAATGACGTGACCCAACGAGGTAGCTTTGCGCAGCGACATGACAACTCTACCTCCCCAGCTTTTCAGGACAACGTGACCCGACGAGACTGAGACGGGACGCAGCGCTGCTACACGATTCCTCCTCGGGGGCCGCTGCCTCACGGACACGAATTTCCGTCAACTGAATTACAATTTAGCCACGTACGCAGGGCCGCCTCAACCTATAAGTACTACTCATTCCACAGCAGGTTCTCCTGTATCAACACTTAAACACAATCCCGCTTAGATGGAGAAGCAATGAGAAGAGATCCGTGAACTCGCAAGGCGTGCTATGACCCTGGACGAACAAAGGGCGCGTGCCAAGAGGGCACCTCCCCGCAATGACATCGTCCCCCGTAGCAGCAACCCCTACCAAAAATATTCCAACCGAGCCTTCGCTGCAAAACCCGCCCGAGGGGGAGACGCCGCCCCTCTGTTGGTACAGAGACACATGCAAGTTCTTCAAGTCCAAGCAGCGGCTCAGCCTGGGCATGCATTACTGGGGTTGCACGAACTACTCCTCTAACTATCCCAACCGTCGTTGGACACGAGCAGCTATCGACAGCTAGTAAGAACATGTTACAGTATGTTCCCCTACCATTTATCTTTCAAAGTATGTACTAACAATCTCTCCCGTCTACCCGTAGTCCCCGGATCTACTTTGTGACTACCGCAAGTGGATCGACCAAGAGATCCACCCACCCGACCAGTGGCAAATCGACTACGAGGAGTAGATGCCAAAAGGGCCCGCGAGATTCGGGAGGAGGAGCGCCGCAACGATGAGCAAAACGAGCGTATCTGTCGGGAGACGAAAGCTCATCTCAAGGCGTGTTGGCGCAGGGAGCGTGAGAAAAAGAGGATGTGGATGCACGATCTCAGGATGATGAGTCAATTGGCAATGGCGTTGTTGGTTTGCAAAATCTCGCGTTTTCGGGTTTGCTTCAGTTTCGCCGACCACGGCGGTCGATCGGGGTGTCGGCGGTCGATCGCCCGTGGAGGAGTCCGACCGGCCATGGTGGCCGGTCCGACCGCCAAAATAAATTTAGGTTTTTGGAGCTGGGCCAAAAATAGGTTGTGTAGGCAAGTGAGGGGAGTCTCCTGGATGTGGTCCCATCATTTTTGGAGCTCCCAGTCAAAAGTTCTATTCGTTTGAAATTTCCAGAAGGTTTCGGAATTTCACGCTGGAATTTTGGCTAAGTCCTTTGACCGGTCCGACCGCCGTTGTGGGAGCGATCCGATCGTTGAATCGGTCGGACCGCCCTGTAAGGCTGACCGGACAATGGCTTGGAGTTTAGCCAAGTGTGCATTGAGTTGATTTTGATTGTGTTTATTGTATGAACTTCAATGCTTTATTGTTGTATATTGCATTACGGAGCTAACGTGGCTCAAGTTGTGAAGAACTTGTTCCTGAAACGCTTTGTTTGTCCATTGTTTGTGCGGTGGCTTGCGTGTCAACGACATCAACGGTGAGTGGATCGACTACGCTTGGAGAGCCGAGGTCCGTAACGATCGTGGATACCGGAGGTCGTGTGACACAAGCATGGTGCGAATGGGCAAGATGGATCGAACGGTGATTCGTTACACCGGTTGGATCGGTGGTGCGGATATCGGTGCGAGTCTCTGAGAGGTTCCGATGGGATTCGGACAAGAGAGGCTTGGCGACGCGATGAGAACCGCTGATCAACCTACACGTGGTGAAGCAGACGATTGCTTCAATAGTTATGTGTGTGTGGGTCCCATGTGTAAGTGACCCCAAAAGTGAAACCCTAGCTCTCTAGTATAAATAGAAAGGGGGGAGATGGAAAATCTTCTAAGCATTCATTTTAGCCCCTTCTTCCTTTTTCTAGGGTTTGGAGGAGAGGAGAGGAGAACTAGGGTTTGGAGTGTGCTCCTTGTTGAGCTCTTACCCTCCTTGTTGGAGAGGCTTTGTAAGCATCTTGTGTGATCGAACAATCTTGTGATGCTCAATTGAAAGATCATTTGCTCCTTTGTGTTCTTCTCCTTTTGGATGATTTTGGTGCTTCCTTGATTCAAAGGTCTATGCTTGGTCTCTTGGCCTTCTTTATCTTGCTTTGATGTGTGGGATTACTCCTAGAGTCATCTAGATCATCAACCCCCACAAGCAAGTCTTGAATCAAGATTTTCATATTTCTAGGGTTTGTGCACTTCTTTGGTAAAATCTCGAGAGATCGATTCTGCGAAGTGGATCGACGGATCGTCGCTAGAAATAGGTCTCTAATATCTTTAGGAGGTGTGCTCAAATTTGGTCAAGTTTTATTGGTTGAATCAAAAGTTGGATCAAATTTCGTTTTGGATTTGGGTGAAGTTTTTCGCTTCGTCCAACCGGTCGATCGGTATTGCAACGGCGGTCCGATCGCCGGTATTCGCATTGGTTTGCCGGTCGAATCATTGCCCACCGGTCCGACCGCTAGTTGGTTGTTGGCCGATCATTGGTTGACCGTCGGTCCGACCGCCTGTGATAGCCTGTCCGACCGCCACATGCTCAGATCGAGCAGTGAGTTCTTTTCACTATTTGTGTCGTGTGGTCGAGGGGTTTATCGAATCCAACACAAGGCTTCCACTGTGCGCTTACTTATCTTCTTAGCTTTCATAGCTAAAGGAGTAAAGTTCGTGTTGTATTCGATTTAGGCGAGAAAGTTTTGAAAGCGCCTATTCACCCCCCTCTAGTCGCCTTTACGGTCCTACAAGTGGTATCAGAGCCGGTTAGCTTTTTTCTATAGATCTTAACCGGTCTTTGGAGCCATGGCGACTGACAAGTACTCAACCAAGCCACACATTTTTGAGGGAGTTGACTTTGCATACTGGAAGGCTCGTATGCAAGCATATATCGAGGCTCAAGGGCACGCTATTTGGCTAAAGGTGAAAAATCCTTATGTCGTGCACCGATGACGATATGATCACCTGCATGTGGAGGCCAACAAAGAAGGCTCGGAATTATTTGATCCAAGGCCTTAGTCGATCCGAGTTTGAGCGTGTTGCTCACTTGCGGTTCGCTCACGAGATCCGCGGACTCTTTGTGACTATCATGAAGGGTCCACTGCGATCAAGGAAGTGAGACAGAACCAGCTCAAGAAAGTATACTCAAAGATTGAGCAAAGGCCTGGTGAGTCTTTGGATGAGCTGTGGGGAAGATTCTCTAAGATTCTTCATGATCTTCGCGCTGTTGACTTGATATTTTCTGAATCTGAGAATGCACGCCAGCTTCTGGGTGCTCTTGATGTGAAGGTCTGGGGAATGAAGATCACTTCCATCAATGACAACACTGTCATGAGTGAGCTTACCATGGATAAGCTTTACTCGAGGTTGAAGACGCATGAGATTGACTTTATCTCGCGTCTCCCCAAGACAGAGTCGATGGCATTAGTGGTCGACAAATCCAAGGGTTGTTCTTCTGATTCTCTTGATTGTAGCTCATCTGGTTTTTCACTATCTGCTTTACATTCTTTAAGCGATGAGCAACTTGAGAAATTTCCCGAGGATGACTTAGCCCTCCTTTCCACCAAATTCACAAGAGCGTACAACAAGATGAGAAATAGGAGGAGAAGTGGACCTATCACGTGCTTCGAATGTGGTGAGCCAAACCACATTCGCTCCAGGTGCCCCAAGCTAAAGGGCAAGGAGGAGAAGGAGACACGAAGACATCCCCAGGAGAGGGATGCTAAACCCAAGAAGATAAACTATCGCAAGTTTGTCAGCCGGGTCCTTGCCGCTCTAGAGAATGTCAATATGAGCGATGTGGACTCGGAAACGGAGGACGACGAGAGTGACTCGTGGCAAGAAGAAGGCGCATGACTTCACCCCATGTGTTTCATGGCCAAACGAACACCACGATGACTCCTCCAACGATGAGGATCCTTTAGTGATCCTCGATGAGGTATGCCCTTCTATTGCCGACATGAAAAGGGCGTTGGTGCTTCTTTGAATGTAAATTGCATAAGCAAGTAAAAATGATTAAGAAGCGTGATATTATGATTGATAATTTGAACCTAGAAGTTGTTAGGCTTAAATCTATTAATCCTGATGATATTTGTGAATAATGCACTAGCTTGCTTAATGACTTGACAAGCTTGAAATCTGCTCATTCCTCTGTCACTAATCAACTTAAAGATGCTCTCGATGAACTAGAATCTCTCAAGTCTAGTTACGCTTGCTTAGATGCCATTTCACTTGATGTGACCGCCATGGAAGCTATCCCTTTAACTTGCTCAAATTGTGCTTTGCTTGAATTAAAACTGGATAGCTCCTTAAAAGAATTGCAAAAATTTGATGCTAGTCACACATGCTCTCATTGTAAGAATAATAAGATTAAGATGCAAGAGATGAAAAAAAATGCTAGTTTACTCTAGAGTTGCATCTTGTGAAAATTGTCCCAAGCTTACAATTGAGATTGAAGCCTTAAACAAGACCCTTGAAGAAAAGGCTAAAATTGAAAGATCCATGTCTTTTACTGCTTCTAAGAAAGTTATTGATTCTAACTCTTGTGCTTTAAATGCTGAAGTTGAAACCATGATTAATCAGATTCAAGAGGCATTTAGAGTCAAATTTAAGGAGCAGTTGAATAGGATTAGAGAATCCTATTGTGTGTCTTGTGAGGCCTTCAAAGTGGAAGTGGCCCTTCTTAAGAGTAAGAGCAATGAGGTAATCAAGTCTAGCAAATGCACTAGATGTGAGGGTTTAATGAAAGAGAATGATTACCTCAAGGTGACTCTTGAGAAGTTTTCAAGTGGGAAAAAGAAACTCAACATGATTCTTGATCAATCCAAGGTGAGCGTGAAAAATAGTGGTCTAGGTTTCAATCCCCTAGAGCATTCCAAGAAAAACCCACCTAGGATTGCTAGAGTTGTGAAGAATGGTTTGTTTGAGCTAGAACCTCCTAAGCCATCCGGGGTTGTTTTCAAATCCGCTGGTTTTGCTCAAACTCTTTCTGGCAAGAAAGGTGCTTTCACTCATTCTGTACAGACCTCTCAAAAGGTCCAGTACCATTGCACCTTCTGCAAGAAAGAAGGACATACTGTTGAGTTACCTTAGGAGAGCAAAACTTGAGAGAAAAGAGAGGATGAGCGTCCTAAGATCCATTAGAGGAGTCCCTTCTCCAGCTGTAGTCTCTAGAGCTAGGCAGCCTGTTTATCGCACCACACATAGGCCTAGATTTGTAGAGAACTTTGTAGACTCTTTTGGTGGGTCTAGGCAGCATGTTGGATTAGGACATCGTGAGGAGAGACCACGGGTAGCACCTAGACAGGGGGAGTATCGATCTTTTGGTAGATCGTTTCGGAGAGGTCTAGGTGGTTCTCATGTGCATCCTTATGATTTTACTCCTGATCATGTTTCGCTATTTCTCTGCGCTCCTGGACATCGTGCTTCTCAAGATCGGATTCCTCGATCATTTATCACTAACCCCGATCGAGGCACGGATGTTTTCGATTGTGCTTTTAGGTCCGTCGTGCGAGGAAGGAGGACATATGGCTTGTTGACTCGGTGTTCTCGACATATGACCGAGATTCTAGATGGTTCTCCTCCTCACACGTGCATCCGAACGAATTGATTACATTTGGGGATGCTTCTACCGGACCGTGGATCGCAAAGGGCACCGTGCGCGTCAACGACAAGTTCATGCTAAAAGACGTCGCTTTGGTAAGTAAGTCGAGGTATAATCTTCTATCTGCTTCTCACCGCTTGATGAGGGTCTAGAAGTGAGGTTTAAGAAAGGTGAGTGTAGAGTTCTAGATTCCTCGGGTGAGCTTGTTTTTGAGATCTCAGATTTGAGAAGATCTTACATGCAAATTTCATTATTTCTTCGCTTCAGTCCTAGGTGTCTTATAGCCTCGATTCTCATGACCTTGTTTTGTGGCATCGTAGACTTGGGCATATAGGTTTTGATCATTTGTCTAGAGTCGGTTGCAAGGACTTGATTAGAGGTTTGCCTAGGTCAAGGTCATAGAGATCTTGTGTGCTCACCACAGAGACATGGTAAGATGGTGTCCGCTTCCCACCCACCTCTTACTTTGATAATGACTGATGGACCAGACAACTTCTTCACTTAGATACAGTTGGTCCTTCTAGAGTTCATCCACCTGGTGGGAAATGGTATGTGCTGGTGGTTGTGGATGATTACTCCAGGTATTCATGGGTTTATTTTCTTGCTTCTAAGGACGAAGCATTTGGATTCTTTAGAGATTTGGTCCTTAGAATTGCTTTGTTGATATACCCGAGCTTTGAGAGCCATTAGGAGTGACAATGGGACAGAGTTCAAGAATTCTTCTTTTCTACCTTCCGACCGATAGGGAATTGAGCATCGCTTTTCTTCTCCTAGAGTTCCTCAAAGAAATGGTGTTGTAGAAAGGAAGAACAGAACCCTTGTAGAGATGGCTCGGACCATGCTAGATGAGCATTCTACTCCTAGGAGATTTTGGGCTGAGGCGATCTCTACTGCTTGTTATATCTCCAATAGGGTTTTCTTGAGATCTGTGGTTGGAAAGACTTCTTATGAGCTTAGATTTGGTCATTCTCCCAAAGTCTCTCATTTCAAGATTTTTGGTTGCAAGTGCTTCATTCTTAAACATGGTAATCTTGATAAATTTGAGTCTAGATGTTTTGATGGCATATTTCTTGGATATCCTGCTCATTCTCGTGGCTATCGTGTTTTTAATGTTGATACTAACAAAATTGTTGAGACTTGCGAAGTCACTTTTGATGAGGCTAGTCACAGTACTAAACCCGATGCTTGGTACACACGAGTTCCTAAAATTCAAGGAAGCATCTTCGTCGATGATGACTCTGAGGATGAAGAACCAAACCATCCTCAAGCTACCTCTGAGAGGGGTGGAGAGCTTGCTACTACAACGTCAGTTTCAGCTGAGCAGCCTCCTCCTATCCCCACCGACGATCTGAGTGGCTCTGTTCCTACCTCCACAACTCATGAGGTAGAGGCCACTGCACCAGAGCACCTCTTCGATACAAATGACAACATCCACCGAAAGATGATTGGGGATCTTCAAGAGCGAGTCACTCGCCTGTGTTTATTTCTCCCGATTCTCATGCACATTCTCGCTTTTGTCGCTTCTTTTGAACCCCGAGATATCACCCATGCTTTATCGATGCCTCTTGGGTCAATGCCATGCATGAAGAGCTTGAAAATTTGAAAGAAACAAAGTCCGGTTTTTAGTTGAGCGACCTTCCGATTCTCATGTTATTGGAACAAAATGGGTTTTAAAATAAGCAAAGTGAGGATGGATTGGTTGTTCGCAATAAGGCTAGACTTGTAGCTCAAGGTTATTCCTGTGTAGAGGGCTTAGACTTTGAAGAGACCTTTGCTCCTGAGCTAGATTGGAGGCCATTCGCATTCTTTTAGCATTTGCAACATCCAAGGGTTTCAAGCTTTTTCAAATGGATGTTAAAAGTGCTTTCTTGAATGGCTTCATAGAAGAAGAGGTCTTTGTCAAGCAACCTCCGGTTTTGAAAATCAAAATTCCCAAACCATGTTTTTAAACTCTCTAAAGCCCTCAGATGGATTGAAACAAGCTCCTAGAGCTTGGTATGACAGCTTAAGAGTTTCTTGCTTGAAAATGATTTCAAAATGGGAATGGTTGATAAAACCTTGTTCACTCTCGTGCATGGCGTTGATTTCTTGTTGGTTCAGATTTATGTGGATGATATTATTTTCGTGGTTCTTCTCATGCTTTGGTGTCAGATTTTGATTCAATGAGCGGTGAGTTTGAGATGAGCATGATGGGAGAGCCGACATTCTTCCTTGGCCTACAAATCAAGCAAGCGAAAGAAGGCACCTTCGTTCACGAGTAAGTATACAAAGGACCTTCTTCGCGCTTCAATATGGGAAGCAGAGGCCAATGTCTACTCCCATTGCTACAACCACCGTCTTTGGACCACGATGAGGATGGAGAGTCCGTGGACGGAAGAGTACCGCATATGATTGGCTCCTCCTCTATCTTACAAATACGTCGGTAGACATACAATTCGCCGTATGTCCGTGCGCTCGCTTTCAAGCTTCCTCGTGCTTCTCATCGTCAAGCGACGTCGCATATTCGGTACCTTCAAGATACGCTTGACTTTGGACTCGGTATTATTCTTCTTACGCTCTCTCAATTCGAGCATTTTCTCGATCTTGACTTTGCGGGTGTAGAGTGGATAGGAAGAGTACTTCGGCACTTGTCATTTCTTGGGCACATCTCTTGTTTCTTGGTCTTCTAGAAAATGTCTTACATTGTGATCCACACCGAGGCCGAGTATGTAGCCGCCGCCGGTGGTCGCTCTCGTGTTCTCTGGATTTTATCCACGCCATGGGACTATGGGTTATCTTTGGGAAGTGTTCCTCTTTTCTCGTGACAACACTTCGCAATTAATATTGCCAAAACCCGAAGGCAACATTCGGGACTAAACACATTGATATTCGATTTCATTTTCGAGAGACCATGTTGAGAAAGGTGATGTTGTGCTTCACTTTGTAGAGTCGAGCAACGACTTGCGATATTTTCACTAAAGCTCTTGATTCTTCTCGTTTTCTTTGCTTATGGAGAGTTAGGGTTATTAGTCCTATTGGGCTGTTTTGAGGGGAAATTGTTCTTTTGCATTCATTGTATCATAATGCATGTTTCAATTCATTTGTCTTGCATTGTATAATAAAACTAGTGGAGCTTTGATTATTATCCTTGTATGACTTGATTCCATCTTCTATACCTTGTCATATCAAGTGATAGTCTGCTAGACTTCTTTTATGGCCTTTCGTGTTTTGCTTAGCTTTTGTCTTGCTAGCTTTATATCTGTGAGCAAATTGAATCAAATCATGTCTTATTGGATCTTGTGACTAGTTTTGCTCTAGTGATCCTTTTATGATTCTTGCCATGTCAAATAGGTTGAATTGAGTCTTGAACTTATTTTGAGATGAAAAATGAGCTTTTTATCCTTTTAAGTCAAGCAAATGAAAAATGAGATTTTCTGTGCGAAAAAACTGATCTCACCAATCCTTTCTCATGAGACGGCTTGCCATTGCACTAGGTATGAACTCAGGGGGAGTTTTGGATGACCTAGATCATTCTTTTAAGCTTATCGCTTGAGATGGTCGCGGCAAGGCTTGAGATCTAGCACAGCAAAAAAAAACAAGAAAAAGAAAATTTTCCCAAAAAGGGCTAAGTGCTTGAAGTTTGCTTCAAAAGAATTCTCTTAATGCTCAAAATGCATCAATTCTTGTTTTGAGTCTCTTTTTACTTATAGACATGGCTTGACTCATTTTTGGTTGCTTTGAGTGAATCTATGATATTGAGCAACCTTTCATGATTTTAATTCTGTTAATCTCAGATTGCTGCTATCTTGGTTTTAGCTTATGCGAGACATGTTTTGCCATGATTGAATATAGCGTCTACTCTTTATATGGCTTGGTATAATACTTGTACTGTCTTCATGTATAATGGTCATGGCTCCTTTTTACTAAAGTTCAAAAATAAGGTCATTCCTTCATGCTCTTTCTTTTTCATGCATCTTGATGAATTCATTGTCAAAGGGGGAGAAAGATTGTGAAGAAAATGCTGTTGGAGCTTTTGGTTTCATACTTAAGGTTTAATATATAAGAACTTCATAAAATAAAAATTTGAACCTTTTGAAAGTTTGTGATCATAGTGAGTTAAGTCTTATGGTTCTATTGCCTTTTCCTGATTTCATTTGCATTTGAAGAAGACTCACAGTGATCAAAGGTCAAATAGAAAAATTGCCTTTCATTTGGACCTAAGTGAGACTTTTGGCTACTTTCTGGAAATTGAATCCTTTGGTGCTTTCATTGCCTTATCTCACTTGCTTATACTATTCTGAAGCCAGCTTGGTCGGTTCCTAGGTTTTTTTGTTGCTTATGGACCAAGTTATGCCTTTATGCGAAAACGGCGAATTTTTACTTTTCATTTCGAAAAACCATATTTTCTTGAAAATTGCCAATGTGTTCATTAAGGGGGAGATTGTGGATATCGTGAGGATATGTGCACGATCTCAGGATGATGAGTCAATTGGCAATGGCGTTGTTGGTTTGCAAAATCTCGCGTTGGTGGGTTTGCTCAGGTGTCGGACCACAGCGGTCGATCGATCCGGTGGTGTCGGGCGGTCAGACCGCCCGTGGAGGAGTCCGACCGGCCATGGTGGCCGGTCCGACCGCCAAAATAAATTTAGGTTTTTGGAGCTGGGCCAAAAATAGGTTGTGTAGGTGACGAGGATCTAATAATCCTCATTTTATCTATTATCTATAATTCTTATTATTGGTAAATATGATGTCACATAGTCTCCAGAAGTACCCCTTATTTTTATAAGGGAGAGGCCTACCAAGTGATTGTAAGATCTTCTACAATCACCCCCCATAGTCGTAAGTCTTACTGCGACTACTACCTAGTCGTAAGTCTTACTACGACCATTACATGGTCGTAAGTCTTTCTACGATCACTACATAGTCGTAAGACCTTTTACGATTGCTACCTGGTCGTAAGTTCTCCTACGACCAGGTAAACCACGACCACCTTATAATCAAACCTACAGCAAGTGGGTCCAATTGATTAAAGAATTGAACAGTGCACGCACTACTATCCCGCGTAGTAATAGTGCTTAAATACCCCATTATCTTTGAATGATAATTGCGGACGCGTGGAGAAGCCAATGCGCGGTAATTATCGCCATCATCGCCCATTCTTGGCTCAATTAAGGCGCCTCTTCCGCAGGGCAAAACGGCTACTCCTTCACGACTATATAAGGGCATCAGGGAGAGGAGTGGGGAGAGACAAGTTCGATTCTCTGTAATAGTCTTAGCTTCTTACTCGATCATCAAGAATACCACACCACACAGATTAGGGTTATTATTCTCTCGGAGAAGGCTGAACTCGTCTAAACATCCGTGTCAACCACTCTGCGTGATTTCATCTCTAGGAGACCACCCAATCAAATAATCTTTACGTAAGATCGGTTCTAATACACCGGCGGTTGGCGCCGACCGTGGGGATCTTCCTAATCTCTTGTCAACATACTCTCTTTTCCAATCTCATGCAATCATGGCGGGAGAATGGAGCGAGGAGAACTGGTTTGACTTGGCGGATTACAGACGTCGACATGGATGCCGGTTTAGACTACGAGCCGAGTGATGCATCCGCCGATGGTGATGTTGCCTCCGAGATTATTCTCCAGAAACCATCCCATTAATGGAGTTGAGGAGGATCCTTATCCCCACAACGATCGTCCAACAGAGGAGCCAATTCCCTCAAAGGACAAGGGTCAATCCGGCCAGAACCGCTCCCGGAGGACTCACAACACGACGAGAGTTTTTCCTCCAAGTGTTCAAGTCCCTTAAAGGCGGTCCGACTTGGTGAGTCAAGTTACGGGAGCCACCATTCCAGACTCCACCGGCATCTAGTGATCCTCTCTCGGGGTAACTCCAGAGAGGGTGGGATCAAGCATGCTTTTCCGCAAATTCGGCCGTCTCCCGCGAGATCTCATTTGCGAAAGGGAGACGATTATAACCCTGAGTTCCCCTACGGAGGATTACTCCAAGTCGCGAGATGGTGTCTCTCGAGCACTCCTCAAGCGGGAGGCCTCGGCGCAAGTGAGAATCATCAGCGGAGGTCTTCGTCCTTCCCCAATCGAGGTCGACCTCATGGAGGCCGAGATAAGAACACTCCCGAAGATCACACACTGCGCCCCTCGTGGTAATGGTAAGGGCATCACCGTTGGCGAGAGAACCAACACTCGATGAACGCGAGAAATCCTCGACATTCTCGCACTCCACCGAGAAGGCCTCAAAGACTGATGAGGAGGATTTTGATGTCGTCGGAAGAAAGAAAATTGCGATCGTAAGAACTCGCTGGCGCATTCAACATCGATCGGAGGTACAAGAACTCCGGGACATCAACGACTTGCTCGAGAATCCCACCAAGAGCTTGCTCGAGCGCTGTGGTACGATCTCTTTCTTTGAAGAGATTACGCAAAGACTTGAATGTGATGACAAGATCGAGGTACCTCATCGACAACATTCGGTAGTCGCGACAATACGACTTCCTCGGCTACGATCAATCGAATATTTCTCTCGTAGGAATCGACACGGCCATAAGTCGAATCGATCCCTATTCGAGAAATACATTTCGATCGGTGAAGATCAAGAAGCCCCTAGGAGAGTGATCATTCACCACTTCGACAAAGAAATTCTAACGGGTGGAGTACGAGGAGTATTCCCCTCGTGGAACGAGACCTACTACGAGCAATCGACTGTTCACGGTATCGTCGTATACGATCACTGGTGACATTAACCCTTCTTTCCTACAAAGAAGGCGTCAAGAAGTGACTTACGGATGCTGGGCATTTTCGCGACCTTGAGCGGTTCATTTGGCCACCTCATTTTCGCCGGTGAACATGGAGAAATTTGATGGATCTCAAAATCCCATCGAATTTCTTGAGATCTATACAACACCGTCCGAGCGGCGGGGAGGAGGAGAGCATGTAATGGTGAATTACCTTCCGATCGTGCTCGAAGGATCCGCTCGATCGTGGTTATTAAACCAACCACTCGAGTCGATCTACTCTTGGCAACACCTCTGCGATCTTCTACAAAGCGAATTTCCAAGGCACATACAACCGCGGAAAAGAAGGCGACTTGCACCGGATAAAATGTAACAACAACGAGACTTTGCGTCAATTCATCAAGCGCTTTAGTCGGGTTCGTAACTCAATTCGAAATTTCGATTCCTCCGTGATCGGGGCTTTTAAGCAAGGAGTCCGTAGTAGAAGGATAACGGAGGACATTGCTTTGAATCCTCCCAACATCATTCTTTAGCTCTTGAGATGGCCGATCGATATGCAATGGCTTACGAGGCGGTCGTGGAACAACACTATCGATCGAGAAACATACACTCCTCGAGAGCGGTGAAGTTGGTAAGGATAAAAAGCAAAAAGTTCAAGAAGAAAATAAAAGTCAAAACCACAAACCAAAGGTTCCAAGGAGGTTTTGGCCGTGAAAGATGGAGAGCCCCAAACCACCAAGTCGTACCCTGATCAAGGCAAAGGTAAGCGCCCTGATCGTAGGAACGACAAACCAAGGTGGTGTCTTTTTCATAAAAGGAAGGACATGACCTCCAGAATCGCCGAAGTTTTCCAAAGAAAGCTCGAGGACTACTACAGCGGCAAGCACCACTCCCTACTCGGGCGGGTAGGACATACGAGTGGCCAAAAGTCGTCGGATGATGAGGAGATGTCGTTCCAAGATCCGCAACATACCGTTGAGCACATCTACGGAGGATCATCGGCATACGACTCCAAACGACAACTTAAAGCTGCCGGACGAGAGGTAAATTCTATACATACTCCTCTCATCAATAAATTACCGAAGTGGTCGGAAGTTACCATCTCTTTTGAGAAGGATGACTGCCCAATCACTCTGAGTCGATCAGGTCGATATCCGATTGTGGTCGAACCCACCATCAACAACTGTCGGGTCAATCGAGTGTTGGTTGATGGTGGCAGTTCTTTGAACATATTATTTACTAATGCCCTGGACGAGATGCAAGTACCCAGGACAAAGGTAAGGCGGTACGATACTCCTTTCATGGAATCGTATCGGTCTTGACCAAACCTATTGGCCAAGTTTCTCTTCCTTTAACATTTGGCTCACCAAGTAATTTCAGGACAGAGAAAGTCTCCTTTGATGTGGTCGATTTCGATACGGCATATAACGCCATACTCGGACGACCAACTTTGGCAAAATTCTTAATGGCTACTCATTATGGGTATCAATGTCTTAAGATGCGAGTCCCAAAGGAGTGATCACCATCGAAGGTGACAAAAGATGGCGTATAGTGCGGCCGTCGATCCTCGAGATGGTTGGTCAAATACCAACTCGAGATGAAAGTCGACCTTCGACTAGCAAGTCGAAGCCTAAAAGCTGCACCAAAGCCGAACGACCAAGTCAAAGAGGTTCCTCCGGGCCTTGAAGAGCCCTCAAGATCTGCTCGCATCGGGAGACTTCCACCCCAAATAGGAAGACGCCCTCATTACCTTCCTCCGAGCTAACGCAGATGTCTTTGCGTGGCAAACATCCGACATGCCCGAGTCCCGTGGAGGTGATCGAGCACGTGCTAGCTTTACGGCTACCGATAAAGTACCGTAAAACAAAAATTACGAGATTTGCCCCGATCGACGAGATGCTATTAAATCGAGTTGGATAAGCTACTTAAAGCGGGCTTTATAAGAGAAGTCAACCACCCGAGTGGTTGGCTAACCTGTAATGGTCAAAAAGTCAAGCGGCAAATGGCGTATGTGCGTGGACTTTCTTGATCTTAATAAAGCTTGTCCAAAAGATGATTTCCCTTTACCTCGTATCGATCACCGGTTGATTCTCTGCGCAGTTGTGAAATATTAAGTTTTTAGATGCATATTCGGATACCACCGGATCAATATGTGTTTAAGCGATGAAGAAAAGACCGCATTCATTACTCCATTTGGTACCTTTTGCTATGTCAAAATGCCATTTGGTCTAAAGAATGCGGTGCTTCTTTTCAACGCCTAATGCAATCGACTTTTATCTCAATTAGGCCGAATTTGGAAGCCTATGTTGATGATCTAGTCGTAAAAAGCATTAAGAGACTTAATCATATCAGCGACCTACAAGAAACATTCGACAACCTCGAAAAGCACCGCTTAAAACTCAATCTAGAGAAGTGTGTGTTTGGAATTTCTTGGGAAAATTACTTGGATTCCTAGTATCCGAGCGAGGAATCAAGCAAATCTGAAAAATAAAGGCCATCCTCGGATCGTCCTCCAAACACAAAAAAGGAAGTCGAGAAACTCACTTTGGGTGCATGGCGGCTTTAAGTCGTTTCATCGCACGACTAGGGAAAAAGGACTACATTTCTTTAAACTTCTCGGAGACATGAAGGTTTTGAGTGGTCGAGCGAGGCAAACACCGCTTTTGAGGATGTCAAGAGGTATCTTTCGAGTGCTCTGCTCGGTTTCTCCAAAGCGGAAGAGGCGCTCTTAATTTACCTAGTTGCCACGCCACGAGCGAAGAAGCGCGATACTAGTCGTAGAGCGTGAAAACGCATAACGACCGGTTTACTACGTTAGCGAAGTTTTACACGCCTAAGGAGCGTTACCCTCGGTCCAAAACTTCTATATGCCCTCCTCATGTCTTCAAGCTGCGGTATTATTTTCAGCGCACAAAATAGTATGTCTGCGTCGAGTTTCCTTTGGGAGCAATCCTCCATAATAAGGAAGCAATGGGGCGCATGGCAAAATGGTCGGTCGAACTTGGGAGTTCGACCTCCATTCGTGTCGACGGCCATAAAATCCCGTGATCTTGGCGGACTTTGTCACCGAATGGACAAATCTGAACTCGCTCAGATCCCGATCTGATTCCCACGACCGGATGATGATGTACTTTGACGGTCACTTACTTTAAGTGGCTCGAAATTGAGGTGGTCTGGTATCTCCTACCGGAGAAACCTTAAAGTATGCCATACAATTAAACTTTCGTGCCACTAATAATGTGGCGAGTACGAAGGTTTGCTAGGCGGCATACGAGCTGCGAAGCACTCTCAATTAAATCGACTACTCGTGAGAGGAGACTCTCAACTAGTCGTGAATCAAGTTGGGAAAGAGTACGGTGCTCTAGCTCGACAATGTCTCGATACTTATCGGAAGTTCGCAAGCTAGAAAAGCATTTTTAGGTTTCGAGGTACAATTCATCCCTCGAAGGATAATTTCCTCATGAGACCAACTTGCTCGGATGGCTTCTTCCCGATCTACGGTACCAAAAGGAGTTTTCTTGGAGCAACTCCAAAGTCGTCTCTCGGTCGAAGAACCGAGACACCTCCTATTGAAATGACCTCATTAGACTACGAGGATACCGGATGACTCCCATCTACGAGTATCTTCGCAAGGGTTCCGTGCCAAGATGATCTTGAGGCGGTCGTTTATCCCGAAAAGCCAAAATGTATACTTTGGTCGAAGGAGTCCTCTACAAGCGAGGAACCCAAGGGATACTCATGCGATGCATTCCATAAAGCGAAGGAATAACACTCCTTCACGATATACACAGTGGCATCTGTGGACACATGCTTCCTACGAGAACATTGGTTGGTAAAGCCTTTCGACAAGGTTTTCTTGGCCTCACCTGTATGATGCTAAGGAGGTGGTTAAAAGTGTGTCCAATGCCAATTCCATGGTAGACAAATACACCAACCACTCAAGCATTACGCACAATACCTCTTTCTTGGCCTTTTGCGACTGGGGGTCTCGATATCCTAGGACCATTTCCCAATGCTCCGTAAGGTTTGAATTCCTTTTGTGGCTATTGACACGTTCACAAAATGGATTGAAGCTGAACTCAGAATCGATAACATCTAAGCGACAAAAGGTTCATGATGAGATGCGTAATTAGCCGATTTGGAGTTAAGTCGAATAATTACGCACAATGGTAAACAATTCGCAAGTGCAAAATTTCGTGAATTTTGCGGCGAGTTGGGTACCAAATTATGCTATGCTTCATTGCACATCCCCAAAGCAACAGGGCGGTCGAACGTGCAAGCGGCCAAATAATGCGAGGAATTAAAACCGAGTCTTGACCCGACTTGTTAAGCGCTCGGGGCTTGGGTACAAGAATTACCCTCCGTGTTATGGGCGGTTAAATGCGACCACCAATCGAGCAACAGAGAAACACCATTTTTCTAGTGTTGGAGCGAAGCCATGCTTCCTCGGAGCTAAAATTACGGTCGACACGAGTTGAAACTTTCAACAACTCGGACCAGAACAACAACGAGCGGATGACATTAACCTACTCGAAGAAAGGAGAAACCTAGCCTTAATCCGTTCGGCGGTCTACCAACAAGCCTGCGCGAGATACTATGATCGTAGGTCCAACCTCGCACCTTCTTTGTAGGTGACTTGGTATTGAGGCTCGCCAATCCAAGTCTAATCGGAATAAACTTTCCCCAAATGGGAAGGTCCTTACGATTGTCGAAGTAACCCTGCTGAGTCGATGCGACTAGCGATGGAAGATGGACGAGTTCTCTCAAACTCTTGGAACATCGACCCGATTCGCAAATTCTATGTGTGACCAATTTCTCGAGCAATAAAAGTCCGAGTTCTTTCTACTTCTCTTGCCTTATTTTTTGAGTAGTACTTTTTAATCTTTCGACTATGATACAAAAACACCCGCTTTCTTTACACTGGTCGAAAAACAAGTAACATCATCTAGTCGAAACTTCTCCTATCTGCATGTGGTTCTGCCCACTAGAAGGAATTTCCTAGCATCGACTCGTTACTCATTTTTCAGCCAATACAAAGAGCTCGGGTTCTATCCAGTCGAAATGTTCTCAGAGCCAACTCTCTCAATCTTAGTTTATTTTTTCAGTGATTTCCAAAAAATATTCTAAGTAGAGTGCACTTGATACATTTATTCGACCACCTTTGATGTACTCGTTTCGTTTTAATCGGTGAAGGAAGAGACACACCTAGTCGAAGTTTTTCCTCTCTGCATGTGGTCACCGCCCACTAGAAGGAACTTCCTAAGCCGCTCGGTCTCCTACTTTTGCTCTTGGAAAAGACTTATCGAGTCCATCAGAAAAGGGCGAACGAATTATTAAAATCCTCTAGACGTTTGCTTAACTCAAGTTGCTGTTCTTGGTTTGATTAAACTAGTCGGAGATGGTAACATCACCTAGTCGAAGCCTTTCCTCTCTCGCGTGGTCTTGCCCACTAGAAGGAACTTCCTAGTGTCGAGTCGTTTCTACTCTTTCGACCAAGTGCTTGACAACCATAACAAAAACTATAAGTTAAACAAACCTCTCTTTGTTTTCAGAAACCCCATTTCAAACACTATTTACTTAGATTGTCTAAACAATCTAAGCAAATAGTCGGGGGCTAGGATAAAGTTATTAATTTGACTTCAATTCTTAGTCTTTCATTCGTTTATTATCTTTTGAGTTACTAACTACTCGACAAGATAATTTTCAGGAAATAAGATGGATCATATATCACTCATCAACAGATATTGCCTGCCTTACAAAGTAGTTACAAGATTACTCACGAAGGGAGAGCCTAGTGCATTTCCTCATACCACCTTTTGCCAACCGATTGCATTTCCTCAATCGCACGATTTGCCTCGATTCGAACAATCGAACTCGCTTCAATTGGTTGCACATTAAGGCGGGGATCTTGAGCTTTAAGTTTCGCCAAAGCGTAACTTACTCCGGCTTCGACTGCCTCCCTTATTGATTCAGCTTGATTAACCTTCAGAGTGGTCACCATTTCTTGCAATTTTCCGACTTGTTCCCCAATAGTACTTGTGTGAGCAGCTATAGTATCTTCTCGAGGAGTTTTTCCCTCAGAATGTAGCTCACTAAGCACATTGTTCAGGAGAGTGATGTTGCCTTGAAGACTAGTCTTCATCGACTCCATCTCCTGTTGGGTACAAGTCGAAGCCTCGCGAAGTTTCTTGTTTTCGACCACTTGTTCTGAAAAGAATAAAATCGGTCAAACGAAAATAAACTTCTGGAGGAAGATAACACAAAGATAATTATAGGTAAAAGCATTTCTTACCTACTAATTGAGAATCCAGTTTCTTAACCTCTTCTCGATGGGAAGCAATGGTTTCAGCGTGCTTTTTCTCCCATGCTCTGAGGTCCTCTGCATTCATCTTAGCGATGCGGATGGACTCATTGTAGATCAAGGTTTTCTCTTGGATTTCAGCCTCGAGGCTTCTCAATTGGACAGCAATTTCTGAACAAAAAATTAGCATTAGAAAAGGGAAAATACTCAAAAAGGATACCAGGTAAAGAATTACTTACCTGTTAATTGAGTTCTAAGACCCTCAAGTTCTTGATCCTTATTCGAGGTAATGGGAAAACTCTGAATGACCAAAGCTTTTCTTGAACTTGATGCGGAGCTTCGCATCTCTTTTCTTTATCCGAGAAGAAATGAGAGTCGGGTAAAGGTTAAAGATCAAAAGCAGTCTTAAGTTCAGAACTTACTGTTTATTTTTTCCTGCAATCTTTTAGATGCAGAGACAGTCTCTCGAAATCTATCCGAGAGGACTAATACTTCGTTCCTTAGCCTCCTCGACTCTTCTTTTTCATAGTCGAGTGAGTCAGCTAAGGTCTTCGTATCACTGTTTAACCTACAAAGAACGAGAACGAAAATAAACATCGATCGAATGGTTGTAAGTACTTCTACAACCACTGACCTAGTCGTAAGTTTTTCTACGACTACGACATGGTTGTAAGTCTTTCTACGACCACTACCTGGTCGTAAGTAGTCGTAAGCTTTTTACGACTAGTACTTTGTCATGAGTTTCTTCCATGACTATTCTCGTAAAACATTATCACAGTATTTAAGTCGAAAACAATTATGAATGATAAGTGACTTACCATCTCTCCCTCTGCACGCAGTAGTTCTTTCTCGTGTCTTAGCTCTAAAAGTTGTCGATGGTACTCACCGACAACGACAATTTGCTCGAGCTTTACGCAAAAAGAAAACAAAGTGAGAAGAGAAGGAAAGTCACATGTATAAGTATTTTGAAGATACTTACATTCACAGTCGTCCTAGCAAACATCGAATATACAAGGTCCGGTTCTGCGACTTATCTATCCTCGCGACTTTGTCCCACCACACCTTCTCGAGCGCTCGTTATCAAAAGTATTCTCCGTATGGGAATATCTTTGGGATGGGGACTCGGTCACGAGATCTGTGCGTAAGACCCTCGACGGAGGCAGCCCAAAGAAGTCACCACGAAGTTGAAATTTTCTCCTACGGTTACAGAACTTCTCTTTGGGTAGGGAAGGAACGCCTCCTACAATTTCCTTCCCGGCGGTGCACAAGCTAGTCACCGCCTTGACTGAGGCTTCCACAGTGCCCTGTTGTTTCTCGACCTCGGCGATCGTGGCGGCCACCTCAACGATGCGGCCGCTACTTCAAGGGGCGTAGCTACGACTTGGCGGATGTGGGAGTCACTCTGGAGTCTCGACTTCATCGGCCACAGGGCCAAGGGTGATGCTTGACCACCTCCATTGCCACCTCCTCGATGGTGAAGGGATGACAATGGACTTCTCGTGAAGCATTCCCGGGGCCAAGAAGTCGGTGAAATAAAGAAAAGCAAATCGGGTTGTGAAAAGAAAAAGGTAAATGTCGTTCTTACACTTTAGTAAATTTCACATACCTCGCACTCGGTCTTAACCAGAATTTTGGGGCAATCCTCCCAGCGGAGGACCTCTTCTTCTCCACGACCACGTGCGGTCGAGGTTCAACAATCGGCTCGGCACGACCACGTGCAGTCGTAGAGTTTGGACAGAAACGAGCACTGGTTTCTCGATTCTCTGGATGGCCGAGATCGGTCTCGACCATTCCAAGAGCAACATCGCCCTCGATTGCGAGTTGTCTTGATGCAAACATCGTCCTTCATAAAGACACAAAATCTTTCCAATTCTCCTTTTCGGTTGCCTAACAAAACTAGGAGTGGCGTAAACTGAAAGATTCTTTGTCATAACAGAAGGTACCTTAGCCTTGCGAGGTTTGCGCTTAAGAGATTTAGCTGCCTCAACCTCCTTGGCTTCCATGGTCGCGCCTCGGCTTGATATACCTACGCACGCAGCAGCCTTGTAGAGGGTCCGGTCGAAGACCGAGCTTGAGCTTGCTCCCCTTTGTCGGTAGATTTTACAAGTCGACGTCTCTTGGAGGAGGAGCGAGCCTTTGTCTTCGACAACCCGGCGCTAATAGTCATCGATCGACTTCTTCGTCGTCCTGACGATTTTCCATGCCTACTTTCTGTAAAGCAAAACAGAAAAAGAAGAATGACTAATTAGTCATAAGTTTTTCTACGACTCTTTCCTGATCGTAAGATATTCTACGATCACCTTTAGTCGTAAGTATCTTCTACGACTATAAAGTCCTAAAGAAAGAATCAACTTTTTGATTACCTTTAGGCGCTCTATCCTTTCATCTGCGGACAAAGCCGCAATGACTTGAGGAACCGCCCCTCGGAGTGGCGGAGACTTCTCGCAGATGAGTCTGACTCTAGAGTCAACCTCAGCCTGTGAAAGATCTGTGTAAACAGATAAGAATATTAGACAAGGTTGAGAAAGACCAAACCGAGAGCTAAGTCGACAAATTACTTACCCTCCTCGTAGTCTCTGGTTGGGTCTCCTCTTCCCGAGTATCTCCACATAGGAGATGCTCGTTTCTTCAGAGGACTAATTCGGCGTGTGATGAAATCCTTCACCACATGCCATCCGGTCAGCCCTTCTTCCTTCAAGTCCTTAATGGCTTGAATATAAGGACTAATCCGGCAGATATCTTCAGGGGTCGAATCCCATGAAGATTTCATTTCAGCGACCTTCCCATGAAAGAAAGGTCTTCAGAGGTGACCTTCGGTAGAACCACCTCTTTCTCGGCCCGACCACGAAGACCGGGTGAAACTCTGAATATACTCCTTCGACTTGAGTCGTGGAGTTTCGCATCACGACTTCCAATGATTCGGTTTGTCGAGCCATCCCATAATAATATTGGAACAGCTCGAGATCATGGAATCCCAGTGTACGCCGCATGCAGATACACGAACACACTCAACATGGTAATGGAATTGGGACCTAAGTTCACGGTTCCACCCCAAAGTGTTCGAGTACTCTGTAAGAAAGGGATGGGCGAGCAATCGAAGGCCGCGACTCACAATACGCTTGGAAGGCGGATTTGCCCATTTTCCCGATGGCGATCTTGCCCGATGGCGGAATCCACTTTACGAGCCTTCTCGGGATCTTCCAGCATCGACCAAGATCTTGATCTTAGCGACATCCATCTCCGATTCTTCCCATTCAGAAACTCTCTTGGCCATTTCGCTCAGAAGCAAGAAGTTTTTTTTGATTGGGTTGGCGGCGGAGAAGATGAAACCTAGTCGAGGACGGAGAAAGCAAGAGCTCGAAGAACAGCAGAGTGATTTGAGGAAAAGGTAAAAAACCCAAGTCTACCTCCCGTAAGTTTTATAACCAAGATGATCTCCGCCGCCGAAACCGTCTCGGCTATAGGTCTATGGGAGTTGGTTGTACCGCTTCGGGAACCGCTTCATCGGACAAGTCTGTGAGAGCCGGTTGCAATTCCCCAGATGGTCCGTTCGAGAAAAATTAGGTGCGTATTGACACCCCCAAGTAAAATTACTTTCTTGACCAAAGTCTTTCTGGTCGAAGGAAGTATCAATCGGAAGGGTTTTTCTCGATTCCCTAATATGACCATCGACGGTCGTAGGGGTTTTTACGACTTTTTAATAGTCGTAAGCAATCTTCACGATTGCAATCGCTTTGGGAACCATTTTATCAACAGATCTGTGGAATTCGTTTGCAATTCCCCAGACGGTCTGTTCAGGAAAGTTAGGTTAGTTTTGTCACCTCCAAGCAAAATCACTTTCTTGACCAAGTCTTTCTGGCCGAAGGAAGTATCGATCGGAAGGGTTTTTTCTCCGATCGCCTTACTACGACCACTACACAATTGTAGAGGTTTTTATGACTTTCTGATAGTCGTAAGCAACCTTTCTGACCAAGCAAACTCCTGGTCAAAGTAATACTCAAGTGTCGAAGAGTTTTCCTTCGACTATGGTTCTCGACATTTTCATAGTCGCAAGTCCATTTGCGAATCCTTCCCCAAGTAAGTTACTTTCACTTGAAGCTGGGGGGCTAGATGACGAGGATCTAATAATCCTCATTTTATCTATTATCTATAATTCTTATTATGGGTAAATATGATATCACATAGTCTCCAGAAGTACCCCTTATTTTTATAAGGGAGAGGCCTACCAAGTGATTGTAAGATCTTCTACAATCACCCTTACTACGACTACTACCTAGTCGTAAGTCTTACTACGACTACTACCTAGTCGTAAGTCTTACTACAACCATTACATGGTCGTAAGTCTTTCTACGATCACTACATAGTCGTAAGACCTTTTACGATTGCTACCTGGTCGTAAGTTCTCCTACGACCAGGTAAACCACGACCACCTTATAATCAAACCTACAGGCAAGTGGGTCCAATTGATTAAAGAATCGAACAGTGCGCACGCACTACTATCCCGCGTAGTAATAGTGCTTAAATACCCCATTATCTTTGAATGATAATTGCCAGACGGCGTGGAGAAGCCAATGCGCCGGTAATTACTGCCATCATGCGCCCATTACTGGCTCAATTAAGGCGCCTCTTCCGCAGGGCAAAACGGCTACTCCTTCACGACTATATAAGGGCATCAGGGAGAGGAGTGGGGAGAGAAAAGTTCGATTCTCTGTAATAGTCTTAGCTTCTTACTCGATCATCAAGAATACCACACCACACAGGATTAGGGTTATTATTCTCTCCGGAGAAGGCCTGAACCTGTCTAAACATCCCGTGTCAACCACTCTGCGTGATTTCATCTCTAGGAGACCCCCCGAATCAAATAATCTTTACGTAAGATCGGTTCTAATACACCGACAGTAGGCAAGTGAGGGGAGTCTCCTGGATGTGGTCCCATCATTTTTGGAGCTCCCAGTCAAAAGTTCTATTCGTTTGAAATTTCTAGAAGGTTTCGGAATTTCACGCTGGAATTTTGGCTAAGTCTTGACCGGTCGACCGCCCGTTGTGGGAGCGGTCCGACCAAGCTGAATCGGTCGGACCGGCCTGGGGCTGGTCCGACCAAGAATGGCTTGGAGTTTAGCCAAGTGTGCATTGAGTTGATTTTAATTGTGTTTATTGTATGAACTTCAATGCTTTATTATTGTATATTGCATTGCGGAGCTAACGTGGGTCAAGTTGTGAAGAACTTGTTCCCGGAAACGGTTTGTTTGTCCATTGTTGTGCAGGTGGCTTGCAGGTCAACGACGTCAACGGTGAGTGGATCGGGACTACGCTTGGAGAGCTGAGGTCCAGAACGATCAGGGATACCGGGTGAGGTCGTGTGACACAAGCATGGTGCAGAATGGGCAAGATGGATCGAACGGGTGGTTCGTTACAGCTGGTTGGATCAGGTGGTGCGGATATCGGTGCGAGTCTCTGGGAGGTTCCGATGGGATTCGGACAAGAGAGGCTTGGCGACGCGATGAGAACCGCTGATCAACCTACACGTGGTGAAGCAGGCGATTGCTTCAATAGTTATGTGTGTGTGGGTCCCATGTGTAAGTGACCCCAAAAGTGAAACCCTGGCTCTCTAGTATAAATAGAAAAGGGGGAGATGGAAAACCTTCTAAGCATTCATTTTAGCCCCTTCTTCCTTTTTCTAGGGTTTGGAGGAGAGGAGAGGGGAACTAGGGTTTGGAGTGTGCTCCTTGTTGAGCTCTTGCCCTCCTTGTTGGAGAGGCTTTGTAAGCATCTTGTGTGACCGAACAATCTTGTGATGCTCAATTGAAAGATCATTTGCTCCCTTTGTGTTCTTCTCCCTTTTGGATGATTTTGGTGCTTCCTTGATTCAAAGGTTTATGCTTGGTCTCTTGGCCTTCTTTATCTTGCTTTGATGTGTGAGATTACTCCTAGAGTCATCTAGATCATCAACCCCCACAAGCAAGTCTTGAATCAAGATTTTCATATTTCTAGGGTTTGTGCACTTCTTTGGTAAAATCTCGAGAGATCGATTCTGCGAAGTGGATCTGACGGATCGTCGCTAGAAATAGGTCTCTAATATCTTTAGGGAGGTGTGCTCGAAATTTGGTCAAGTTTTATTGGTTGAATCAAAAGTTGGATCAAATTTCGTTTTGGATTTGGGTGAAGTTTTTCGATTCATTACGAACCGGCCGGGCCGAGATTGCAACGGCGGTCCGACCGCACTGTATTCGCATCACCGGTTTGCCGGGTCGAACCGCTGTCCACCGGTCCGACCGCTAGTTGGTTGCCAGTCAGACCGCTGGTTGACCGTCGGTCCGACCGCCCGTGATAGCCGGTCAGACCGCCAGTACCCAGATCAGAACAGTGAGTTCTTTTCACTATTTGTGTCGTGTGGTCGAGGGGTTTATCGAATCCAACACAAGGCTTCCATCGTAAACTTATCTTCTTAGCTTTCATAGCTAAAGGAGTAAAGTTCGTGTTGTATTCGATTTAGGCGAGAAAGTTTTGAAAGCGCCTATTCACCCCCCTCTAGTCGCCTTTACGGTCCTACAGAGGAAAATGACAGCCAAAGCCAAGGAAGCTAGCGAGGAGTACAATGCTAAGCTCACAAGGACTGACAAATGGCCCTGGTCCACGCAGTAAGTCGGATCATTCCGTAGTAGTTCCCCGTCCAACCCATCATGTTTTTTACTATCCCCTAAAGGCATGTATACTTACATGGTCTGGATGCCTGTGTCCTAGTGTACCGTAGTAGTAGCGAGGATGACTAAAGCAATTAGCCGAACCATCATACCATGTGACCGCGTGTAACATGCTTATGTCTGCGGACTATAATGTAGTTATGGTTCAAACACAGCCAGGTAAATAAAAAAACTAAATTAAAATGACAGACTATTAGAACTTGTAACATACGAGTACAAGTTCTAGAGCATAAAGAAATAAATATATATGCCAAATTGTACTTTGCAGTGCATGAAGAGTATGAAACTACAACATTTCAACCTAACATTTTATGGCATCTTCATAATCATGACGAGCATTCTTAGCCCTTCAATTTCATTATGTAGAAGCTCCATAAAGTACTCTGTTTTAACTCCACCATAGAGAAGTAATGTGATAAAAAAAATCTTGATTTTAATGTCCTTTTGGGTTGATTGCTGATGAAAAAATGCAATGATTTATTTATTGCGAACCAAAAGAAAATCAATACGAATTTTGTTAATCATATTTCTTAAGCTGTTGAGGAAAGGTGGGCCAAAATAATTTCCTTGATTGCCTGTGGGCAATGCCACCTACAATGAAAGCGATCCCAAGTAGCCAAATGTATAAGTAACTAAGTATGTTCTTAATATCTAAATCAAACAATGCAACTCAAAGTTTCTTAATATCTAAATCAAACTATTTTCAAAGAGTAGAAGGTCTCAGCGCTAGATAATTTTGGATCGGTTTTTATTTTTATCATTAATGGCCGAATAAGAATAGTTCTAGGAGGAAGCTATAACAAGGGAAACACTAATCGGAATCAGGGAAACCTTCGTGGGGCGAAACCCTAATAAGCGAAATCTAATCAAAATCAGTGAAATCCTAATTGTTCGTTTGGAAGGGAACCCTAACTGGCTTGTTCCTGTTAGGGGCCAAATCCGCGCCATATTTTGGATTTTTCCAGTCTTTTAATCACTTTTCCTTTCTCTTCTTTTCTCTTCTTTCTGTCTCCTATTTTCTCCCTCCCTAATTTACAAACCTCGGTGCCCGTATTTCTTAATGAATGTTTTTTTACAAATCTCAGTGCCTATATTTCTCCCTGATCGGTGAAACCCTAATCGACGAAAACCTAATCGAAATGGGCGAAAAAATTTCATAATCGAAGAAACCATAACTGTACCAAAGGAAACCCTAAGCCCTAGCCTACCTCATGCGCTCGGGAACCGCAGCATCTCACCGTCCTCCTGCGCTCTGTGCGCCTGCCTCCTGCGCTCCGCGACAATGGGAAGGTGGCGGGCGCCTCCTGTGCTCTAGCACCGCGGAAATTCGCCGGGCCTACCACCTTCCGCGCTGGTCGCCTCGGTCCCGCGCTAGCCTGAGCTCCCGTGCTCGCAGCTTGCTTCCCGCGCTCCCCGACTGCAGGATGCTCCACGTGTCACCATCCCGTGCTCCTGCGCTCGGGAGGGGGCTACATTTGCAAATATGAGGACACAAAGGCCAATTTTGCAATTAACGTGGTGGCAGGGGGCCAAATAAAAAAAATCATCAATTCCGTTCCTAACTTCCTGTACCCGTTGGAATGGAAAAGCTCAGTACCAGCGAGTAAAACGGTATGCAGAATGCTTCACCCAGCATCATTCAAAATTCTGGTGGTTTCGGCCATTCCGGTCCATACCAATCGAAACACATGTTCTTCTCGTGTCGGTACCTGTCTATGTCATAGCAAAAACACATTCATTGGAAACGGATCCTCTGCATTAGCACGTTCATCCATTCATTTGCTAATGCAGAGGAGGACAGCGACATGTATTGTTTCCACTGTACGATCCAGATCGAATGCTACAGTAACAAAAGTCATATGTATGATTCCTGCATTATTTTACTATAGTAGTATTATTTATGCATAATTAGAATACTATTCTGCATTTATGGCCGAGAATCCGAATCCACATTCACTGCATCCTCTTAGGCCTCAGCAGTCAGCGCAGAAAACAAATTATGTTCCATCCTATGCTTCCTGTGCACCTTTCCCTTCTTTATTCCAGTTCATACCAATTAAGTACCAACCACGATATCCTATTGAACAGACACATGGACCGTATTGTGGTGTGCCCCACAATAAGCGAATGAAGATTTTAATTGCATATCATGGTGAAACAAGAGCTACCAGCTTTGGTGGTCTTCCTCCTGTTTAGGCAGGGTGCATTTTCCACAGGTTTTTTCTTTTCTTTTTTGAATTTGAGAATGTTGTTTGCACTTATCTGGTGGTGGATTCTCAACTTCACCTTTCACCTGTTGTTTCAAAGCTTTATTTTTCTTTTCTTTTCTTTTAGGCTCGTCTGGTTTTCGTATGAGTTCCAAACTGTTGAATGTGGCACCTCAGTTTGACTCACCACCTCTGGTCTCCGCCATTATATTAAATCAACCACATTTTGTGGTTGATTTGCATCGTGATTCTCTTTTTATGAAATCACTCGTTTTTCATCGCTCATCTTACAAGCAGGCGCAAGAACAAAATGGAGAAATAAAATATTCGGGAAAGGCTAATTGTGCCGCCGAAATTGTATTTCAAATATATTTGGTCACACCGAAACTTCTAAATTGTTGTCTACCTCATATTTCCTTATCTTTTCGAAAATTATCGGTTGCGCGGACACCTAAAGATATTACCAATATTACTCCTATCGCCAGTTGAATTGGCGACTGAGATCATGTTATCAATTCAAAGAGCAACAAAACTGTTTCAATGGCGACAGAGTCTTGTCGCCATTTCAATTGACGACAAGAGTTTTATTTTAGCTATTTGTTAATTATTTATTAAAAAAATGTTATCTTAAAAAATTGGGAAAGGCTAATAAGTTTTTGTAACTAAAAGGTGTCCGTACCATACAAAAATCTATTGAGAGCTGTATATAGAACTAATTTGGGTACTTCCATACCCTCTAAAGAAATAGATACGCTTATACATTTTAGTGGCCAAATTGGAGAAAGAATAACTAATAATCTTGACACATGGACGATTTATAATCAGATAGACTAACGCATCCTCACGTCAACTTCGGTATTTGGAGTCCTCCCAAGCGAAGACTTCATTATTTTGAGATGCTCTCAACATGGGATCATAGTACTTCCTTCACTAGAGAATTAGTAGCATCGAAGCTAATGAGCATTTCTCATGTAAAGTACAATTGCAATTTGGATAATAAAAAAAAAGCAAGCCAGATCTTGTAAACGGCTGTATATATGGCTGCTTACTGTATACTAAGATGATGTCCCCCTCCTGTCTCTCTCCCTCTTTTGTGTGCCTGCTGTTACCTCTTGCCTCACTCCCTCTCTCCCTCCATTTACAGCAGCACCTGGGGGAGAAGAAGCAGCGGTGGTGGCAGCAGCAACGGCGGCAGCAACAGTAGGTATTAGACGTTTCTTTAGAACTTACATGTGTCTTGTGCGAATGAAAGAACTGGTGTTTACATTTGAATTAGCTGATATTTGCATCATGTGAGAGACGAGGTCTCAGTCTAACATCTGGACTAGAGCCGACTTGTGTAAATCCAGAAGGACCTAACAGTCAGTGATACATCACCAAAGCTTCCATAGCTGCTAGCAAGGCCGGCATTACCAGCACAGCTACCATGGCTACCGAAGCTTCCATAACTACTCCCATAAGAAAAAGGCATTTTTGGAGGATAGGGACGGGCAGATATGGACCAGTGAAAGGTTCACCTGTTATGAATGGATGACATGAAGCCTGAAATAGGTTTTAGTAACAATCAAGCCCTACCACATGGATATGAATTCATTGCGATGGAAAATTTGCGCGTAAGCAGAATAAATTGTCGGTTCATGAGTGAATAACCATCCAAGTATATTATACTGTTAGATAAAAACAACAATATATCAGCTTAAACATAACATAGAAAGACTCATTTATTGTAACATGAGTCATCATGTTTAGTTCTTGTAATTTGCATGGCTAGAAATGTTAATCAAATATAAACATCACCGATGCATATCTTTGTAATTAGAACGTCGATATTTACAAAATTTACCTATTATTTATCCTGTATGGATTATTGTAGGTGATGGCTCATAAATCCATCAATGTTTAGGAATATGGAGAAAGACTAGGAGGTGTTAGTTGGAAGTGCAGATATTATAATCTAACAAAATCAGGCGGAGGTGTCACCCGCTTGAAAGAACATTTTGCTGGGAAACACGGAGATATTGTTACTTGCAATGGTGTTCCGGCGGAAGTCCGAAGGCTCATGCTAGCAAATCTTGAAGAAACGAAGGCAAGATAGAAAGCTATTAAAGATGAACGACTGCGAATAGAGCAAGGTTCAAGAGAGCCTGTAGCTCGTGGGCCATCATCTCAAGATGTCTTCGATGATGATGAGGAAATGCATATGGAATGAGCTCGCCGAGAGTCGTTAGAGGTGCACCAACTCCAACAAATGGTAAAAGTCAGGGGTGCAACGTTTGAACATGGTGGTGGCGGTGGAAGTGATGTCATTTCTAGGAAGTTTGGCAGGTCACAATCTGTGAGAGTTGATTCAAATATTTTGGCAGGTCAAGCACCCCGCCAACCCCGCATTGATACAACACTACGTGGAGACGCAATATCAAAACTTGAAAAAATTTGGTCTAAGTGGTTCTATAGTAATAACATTCTTGGAAAAAAGACAGAATATCCTTATTTTCGTACTGCCATCAAAGAGATATAAAACTTGGTGAAGGCGTGGCGCCACCAAGAGACCATGAAATCGATAGGTCATATCTTGATGCTAACGAACAAGATATAAAGTACAACCACAATGTAATTGTGTCAATATCTAACTTTTGCTCATAGCATCAGATAAACAACACATGCCACAACTTGCAACAAAAAGTTATTAATCACCAATACCAAATATATCAGCCAACCAGCCATCATACCAGCCTTGCCAGATTAGTTATTAACCCTATCCTGGCCATACCTATACTGGGTCGAAGGTAGCCACTGCAAAGCATCAACTCACAGCCACTATATAGAAAAAAAAACTAATGGGGAAAACTGACCATAGTTTCTTACCTTTAGTACATTCCTGCAGTAAAGATTCATCAGTTTTACGAAAACCTGCAAACCAGACAAGATAAATAACATAAATCAGTTGGTATACAAATAGCATACCAATTAGCCATTGCAAGACATTAGATGAGGATAATAAGAAGAATAATCAAAGAGAGCATAAAGCACCATAGACACGCATGAGAAACATATATGCTACAAACTGTTTAAACGATAATGTACAAGAAAACTAGTGTAGAAAGAGAAGATTTTGAGTTAAAATTATGTTCCGCTCGAAACCGGAACACCACAGATGCTGATCCCCAGTGCCATTTTCCAGAAACGATACACTCATTCTAGAATGCCAGCTAGAGAAATAATTAAAATATTATACCACAAGTTCATCATCGTAGCACCATGTAACATGCTCAAGGTCAAGGCTGCCCTTTGTCAGCACAAAAGTATTGAAGAAATAGAAATATAGAATCACACTGTTTCTTTGAGAAATGTAACACTGAAAATATGTGTGTTTGTATATATGTAAAAGTGTAAAGTAAGATGATGAAAACAGTAGAAGGTGAATCTTCCATTTATGACTAGCCTGATCCTAGTCTAGTGTCTAGACCAGCAGTGAGCAAGTAGTTACATTTCATGTACTAAATACCTTCAATGATAGCCTTTTTTTGCAGCTTTAAATTCCATCTGTAAAACAATTGATTAATGTTAGGTAACTGGCCAACAATAGAATCTTTCAATTTTCTTTCAAATACAAGGACAGATGAATCTAAAAACACAACTAAAATATCTTAATCATAAAAGGTAAGATAAATAAAAAGAAGCCAGGCAATACATAATTTTGTAAAGACTAAAGACTAAAGTAGCACTTTAAGCAAGAAAGTCAATATCAACAAACAATAAGCGGTTCAGGTAATCTAGTAGAATCACCAGGCAGAAGGCAAAGATGAAAAGTGTGTAAACACTAAACTAAAGGGATACGAGTAGGCTACGCTAGCAGGCAATTCAAAAAAATATATCACGTAAATCAGAATGTCATGCAAGCAAGAGATCAAAGATCGTTACCACAAGACGCGCAGCTCAGCGGAAGAAGAGTTGGAACAGCCTGATCCAACGAAGAGCGCATCGATGAAGTGGTCGTAGTCGATCGTCCAGCGTAATCGATCATTCACCTTAGTCGATCGTCCTCGATCACGATGTCAATCGTCTCCTCCAGCAACTCCAAGAGTTCCTTGTGAAGATCGTGGATCGTCCTTGAGCGTAACAGCAACCGTAGTAACGCCTCCACGGTATCCACACGTCCAGGGTTGGATCACCGTACGCCGATGTGCCAGCACCAACTCGCACGGTAGGGCTCTCGAGAAGATGGCGGCTAGGGCTTTGGTGGAGCAACTCACGTCACATGTATCTCGTGTATCCCAACAGCCTCATGCATCTCCTTATATAGTGTCAATGACGGATTCTATCCGAACACGTTTGTTCCAACCCGTTAAGTGTGACCCTGTAGGTTCATGCGTAATCGGTTGTGACTCAAGAAACCCTTTTCCAACCACGAGTCGTTAGCGGTTCCTAACAGGACATAACGATTCCCAAATACACACAAATTATATCGGACGAACCTTAATGCAATATGATCAACGAATATATCCTTATCACTTACGACTAACTCATATCTCTATACGACCAGTTCATATTTAGTCCTAACCAGTTCGTAGCTCCTTACGACTAGTTTATGACCAATTAGTGATCATATTCGACCAGTCTACGACCAGCTCGTATCTCTATACGACTAGTCCGTATCTGTTCGAACTGAAAGACCTGCTCGTGTATTCTCCATTTGCCTCACGATATCTAGTTTGAACTCCATGTGAGATATTATGTCATCCATGGACTGTTAAATACTTTCTCGATCAAGTGTCGGATAACTTCACGTGGTCGAACTCTTCGACCACTAGTGGCATAGCCATGCACTTTTTTATCCGACCACGCCGAGGGGCCCAGAGATATCTCTCCTATTATGTTAGGAGGGGCAAATATCATATTCGACCAGTCATATTTCTCTGCATGTTTCATAGCATAGCTGAAAGCTACCTTTATAACTACTCAGTTACAGAGTAACGTTTGGCAACCCCAAAATGTACTATTACCAATGTAAGAAACCATGCTGATCTCAGGTCTAAGGATTATACATCATCATTTCTTGAGACCAACTGATGACACATGAAATCATAACAATCTCAGCAGTGTCTCAAGGTGGGTTCAATCCAAAATCATGTTCTCTAACATGTGTTCACATTATTGATTCGATATCACTATATCCATGACCGGTGAAACATAGTCATCAATCAATACATGCGTTGGTCGATAGAGTTACTAGTGTTCCGACCAGGGATACATTTAGAATGATATCATATAAGTTAAAGAACTTCACCAACAAGTCACATACTTGTTAATCTTTATCAATGATGATGCATTCAAGGAACAGAATAATATTTATTTTGTAACTCATAAACATAGACGTCATACAATCATCTTTATGATTGACTCTAGGGCATATCACCAACATAAACAACTAAACATAATAGGAAACTAGCGTGAAAAGCTTTGTGTTGATTGCCCAGAAAACTTGATAACACAAGACTCCAAGGGGATAAAAATATTCATTGAATAAGCATAGAAGCAAAATGAAAAAACTGTGGAGGATGCAAAGAAAAAATATCTCAGTATAGCATTAGGCAATGAAATCTTAGTTAGTGATATAAAAAAAAAAACTGCCGGTATGAGCAACTAAAGACAGAAGAAAACAGCATAACGATTAATGACATCATTGAAAAGAAGCAGACAGGGTAAACAGACCAACTCACGTGGTAATCCTGCAGCGATGACATTCTGATGTAAATGTTTCTGTGCATATTCTGCAGCCAAGCAACCACCATGCCCATCATATATTGCAAAATGTGGGCATCTGCATCAAACTATATACATTAAACTACATGCATTGCATCAAGTGCCAGTTAGCATGAACAGAAAGAGGGACACCTCAGATTTCCTGGAGATTCCGTGCTAGAATCAGGAAGCACCACCCAGGCATCTTCCATAGTATCCCTGCAACCCTTGTTTTCTGCAGCATCAGCTTCAACACTAGTAAATATCATGTCTTGCTTACTTGAAACCTTCGAGTTGGTTGTGGCTTTCTCATCCGAAACACACGGGTTTGTTGGCACCTTGCTTTCCTTTTGAGAGTTGTCTCTCTTTTCACCATGAGTACCAGCCTCTACATTATGCTCCTTTTCAGTAGCAGTGTTGACCTTTCAGGCGCTTTGATGGCGCTTTGATGCCCAATCTTCATCGGTGGAGCTGGCTTCACGCTTTTGATGAGCCGTGAATATGATGGGTCTAAACTCTAAAGCTTCCAATAGCCAGGTATCAATTTCACCTATTTACTCCACCGCTCTCAGATGAACTAACAGTCTACAATTAAAAGCCAGGGAAAGTAAGAACCTAGAAGCTAGAAATGCACTAAAAAATAGTTGCAAAACGAAAAGGGCATTAACCGGAATTTAGTCAAAAAATGGATATGCTAACAGCACTTTGTAGCCAAATGTCCATATCTGGATACATTTCCCACACAGGAAAACTACATGAGTATGTAACTAACGAAATGCTAACCGCCGTCCTCCCAAAATAGTCAATTTCTTCCACCTTGAAAAAACTGCACTCCTCGGAATCAGCAATCCCGTCAACCCACATTGCACACAACATAACGCACTAACTAGATTCAAAGTATACACAAACTTAGGGCATTCAAACTAGACACACACAAAAAAAAATGTTAATTGATTAAGGTTTGGCACAAATCGGCCAATTCGACGTGGTAATCTGAAGCTAAAACCACGTGATCTGGAAAACCTTGGTTCCGGTCAGGGTTCTGAGGGTACTATACGCATCCCTCTACTGTCCCTAGATCCCAGAATCAAACAAGCACCTCCATCTACCTACCTACCCATGCGAAGCAACCACGAGCTACTATCATGCGCAAATTGGACAGATAAGCACTCAAACTTATCAAATCTCTACGATCCACGAGGAACCCCAAGAAGCGCCAATAGGAACAGAGCGAAACGAGCATAGTTCAGCGAGACAGCATCAAGGAGCTCACCACGATCCCGGATGATCAGCTGACACGCAGATCGCGGTGCTCACCACTCAGGGCCGCGGGTGTGTGCCTCAGGCTCCGTGCGCTTGCGGCCGGAACGACGGCGAGGAGCGGAGGTGGTGGTGGCCGGTGGGGCTTGGCCGTTGGGGACTCGAGGAGGCGATAAGAAATGGTCACCTTTGTGGATAGGCCTATATTCCGCCGTTTAGGGCCGACGAGCCCAGTTTTGGCGGGCCGGGCTGCACCTCCAAACACAGCGAGATCATTGGCGTCTATCGCCTTGCAAGTACAGGATTTCTGTGAAAGATTTTATTTAAATCCAACATGTCTTAGAGAATTTATGTGAATTTTCTTATAATTTTTAAATTTTATTTGCTAGTTTCTAAAGCTTAAATGAATTTTAGAAATTATTTAAATTAGAAAATAAATTAAATTTTGCCAGCACAGTATCAGGTCGAATCTTCCGCGGCCCATCACTGTTCTCCGCGCTCGGATCGTTCCGCCCGCACTCAATCAATGCGAGGCGTCCGATCAAAATCGGATGGCCGACGCTTCGACCGCGTCAGCCTTTCGCCGACAGGTGGGCCCACGCTACACCGTCGTCTCCCACCTCTCTTTCTTCCTCCCTGCGACCGCGCGCTTCGCCGCCATTAGCGCTCGAGCCAAAGCTTTCAATTCTGCATTTCACTCCCGGTTTCTTCGTGATTTAGTGCGCATTCAAATCATCAGTTGTCACCGCAACCATTCCCGGCCGCTTCATCTCTTAAATGTGTGCATTTACGTCGGGCGTTCGCCGTCGCCGCCGTGACCTCCGCGCGCGATCTCCGCCTCCCGGCCTCCCCTCACCCTATAAAGGGTAGCCCCGGGTGCGCATTCGTCTCCTCCACCTAGCGCCCCAGCTCTCCTCACTCCAGTCTCTCTCTAGCGCTCACAATTCGAGTTTCTCCGGCGATCCCCGAAGCTCGGTTCTTCGCCGATTCCGTCGCCAACGACCCCGCCCCGACCGCATCATCAGCATCACCGCTTCACTGCGATCTTTGTGCACACCTTCACTTCGCTAGGAGACCGCCGGAACCCTTAGCCGCCATCGACCGAACTTCGCCGCGGCTAAACCTCGTCGCCGAAGATCAAAACCTCGCGCTCCGCTGCTGTTTTGGTAAGCACCAGATTCACCTCGACTCCCTCGATCTTTTGCGCCCACTCTGGCACCTCGCCGTGGCGCGTAGGCCCGAGGCGTCGCCGAGCAACACCACCGGCAGCGACGTGACCCCACCACGTCGACGCCACCTCAGCGCCACGTCCACCCTTCTTGTCGAAGTCGCCATGTGGTTGCCAGCACAACCATCGAGCCAAGACTTCTCCGCTCATCGTTCGCACCGAATCCACCATGGACTTTGAACGAATTGTGGACCCGGTCTTTGACTGTGGGGCCTACATGTCAGTGACTCAAAAGCTTTTCCAATAGAAAAATAATTCGGCTGAAAATCGGATCTTCCATACGCTGACGTCATCATGCGCAATAATTCGAATTTCCTTTAGAAAAATAATTCAGAAAAATCAATAAAATCTGATTTTAGTATTTTTTTTCTTTAGTTTAAAACTTCCAGGAGCTCGTATTTCTTCGTACGAACTCCGATTTGGGTGAATCAAATTTCTAAATTTGTATCAAATCAAGATCTAGCTAACTAAACCAAAATTATTTCATTTGGAGTTAATTTTAATGTTCATTTGAATTTATTTATTTATTATTTGAATTTATTTGAATTTAGCTTATTTTCGCGTATATATTTTGACGACTCTGGAGAGCTCGATTCATCTGAAGAGTTAGAATACCAAGACTTCGAGCAAGGCAAGTTATACCATTGATCATATTGATCACAGTATTTTAAAATTATTTAAATCTATTTTTAAATTACTATTGCATGCATAATTTTATTCAATTATTTTAAATTCATATTTTAAATTCTCAGTTAATCCAGTTCCTTTGTATAGCCAATATTGTATGTTGAATCGTCATTTTCTTGTCACCTTAGTCAAATAGTAATTTGAAAATAAAGATATGCTTAGACATTGCTTAGATCACAAATATTTGATTTTGGAGAATTTTTGCCAAAGTAGCAAGTATTGATTAAAAGCCTATGACATTGATTTGTCATGGTGGATTTTTGCAAATATCTTTGTAAAATAAAAATAAAAAATAGGTTTGGACTTGGGCAAAATGGACAGCTGGTGGGTGCAGGTTTATGCACAGGCTCGATTCAGGTAGGATTGAGGCCCAGGGATTAATTTTGGAAGTTGTCCAAGTCAATTAAGGACCGGCCTTTGAGCCGCATCTTGCAAAGCTCCACTGTACTACCACATGTTCTGTATGGGCAGAACTAGGCTTATTAACTTATCATACCTCACTGTTTTATGTGCTATTTTGTTGAGTGGGTGTTGGTAAAACAGTATTATCACCTAGCGCAAGAGGGGGCTTCCGACTGGTGGTTAACCCAATGGAAGTGAAACCTTAGTGTGCATATTAGCAGTGAGGTAGAACATTTGAAACGCCTTGTGATAATTGCTTAGTCACACGCCTAAGGAAGCGTGTATTGGTCGACATAAAGAGCAAATTATCTCTTATGGGTAAAGTTGTACCCCCTCTACATAGTGTAAAACTATTCGAATAGCCATGTCCACGGTCGTGGACATGCTGAGCAAAGCCATTATAAGTTAGATTTTGTTTTTTGTTTTAAAATTACTTTATTAAATAATTTTAGGATGGTAAATCCTTGTGGTAAAATTGGGCAGTTAGCCATCTGATAGGAGGATCTCCATCACCATGTTTCATATGAAGGTTATCTACTACAAAACTATCAATTTAAAATATGATTCTAACTATAGATTAAAAATGTGCCTTGAAACTTAGTATGGTTATTTAAAACTAAAAATGCTCTTTATCGCAAATAAACAACATCAGTCTCATTTGTTTACTTATGCATACATCATGTTTCTCTATTGGGTGTAACTTGCGAGCATGGAAGTTGTGCTCACTCTTGCTGAATAATATTTATTTAGGAGAAGACTTCTATTCAGACGGTGAGGATCCATACGTTTAGGCCTAAGCTCCCAAACGATTGCCTGTGATGCACCGTGTGGTCTACTACTTATTTGCTTTCTGTTGTGTTACTTTAATTGGCCTCAGGCCCTATTTTGTAATAAACTCTGATTCATATTAAATAAATATGTGATATGATTGTGATGGCATTTTTGTTGGACTTTGTACACTAGAATTCCTGGACTAGTGTGGGAAACACAAAGAATTCGGGATACTTCGTTCCCGGGTTCGACAATTCTTGAATTCGATCGTATTCCGTGTGATTATAATTTGAAGTCGTAATTATAATTTGAAGTCATGAAAGGAGCAGCAGTCCAAATAAAAGCACGAACAAGACCAAGGTTATCAAAATATTGAGTAAAGCAAGTCATTAGTATGATCATATTGCTCCTACATTTTGAGTGCAGTTATATTGTTTTAAATTATAAAATTGCATGCTATATTTTGATTACAATTATGTTGTTGTTAGTGAATTAATGTTAAGTGAGCTATTAAATTCCATTCCTTGATCTTGGATACTAGCCATTGTCACTGTAGGAATATTGGCAAACTAATTAGTCACTAAGTCCATGTCTAACTGTCATGTTTAGCCTTGCTTATAAATATTAACATGTGGGTATTAATTTTCCCTAACATCATTTAAATATCAAAACTTGGTTTAGGCAGCCATTGGAGGGGAAATGGCTGGTATGTTAAACTTAGAAAATATTTTTCCAAACAGAAACTCAATCATTGTTTTAGATTTGGACAGATGGCAAGTGGGGTGGGTGTGGAGGGAGCAAGTGAGTTGGTATTGCGGTAGTCCACCCGAGTCAATTAAGGAATGAATCTTGTGATGACCTCTCGGACACTAACAGTTCAACCACAGGTCTATTATAGTGTCGACCATGCCAACTAATTTACATTGTCTCAGCGTTGGTTACCCGATACGGTGGAATATGGGAACTATGTTGGCAGTAGACTTTTTTCGTACGACACGAGAGGGGGCCTCTGGCTCGGGTGGAGGAACCCCCTCCCTCGATGGTTGACACCTTAGTGGGCGTAACTGTGTTGGGATGGTCTGTTGTAGAAGCGGTGTGATGATTTTCTTAGTCTCACACATATTATAGCATGTTGATATTACAAGATGATCGTCTCTTGTGGGTAAATTTGTACAACCCATGTAGAGTGAAAACTGTCTGGACAGCCAAGCCTACAGTCATGGGCGATGTGCAGGAACTTGCTTGGTTTTTCTTGGTTTTATAAAAACCATTTGTGGGTGGCGTAAAACTGTCAGGTGGAGGTAGCCTAGTGGATAATGTCGGGTGGAGGTAACCCTGGAAATGATATGGCAGAAGGTGGATGGAACCATTTTCTACTCGTGAGTGGATGGAACCTTCAGGGACCATTCTCCACTAGCAGGTCGATGTAACCTTCACTAGTATTATAAAACACTACTTGATTTCATATAGCTGATTTAATCAAAATGCTAGGTCACATGCTTTCTACTTGGTCCATTTGAAAGATAGCTTTCGGGAAACAAAAAAAACTACATGCCTTCCTTTGTTCAGCCTTGTATTTATTATAATTCTATTATGTATGGTGGCTTGCTGAGTACCTTCGTACTCACTATTTCTCAGTTACCATCCTCTAGTAAGAGGAGAAGAAGAAGAAGACTCTATCGGCACTTATTTGTGTCCGATTGGACCGTAAGTCAAAGAGGCAAATAAAAGAACCCCAAGTCTGCAAAATACCAAAATTCTAATTCATTTTCAAATGTTTGAAAATGTGGACTTTTTATATAAAAAAAATTATGCATTTTATTGACATTCATCTTTCTGGATTTTTATGCAAGACTTTTTGTCTACTTGAGAAATTTAAGAATCCAATTTTGGAAGTACAAACCTAATTGAGAGTAAAAAAAAATTGAAACAAAATATGATAACTAAAAATTCAAACTTGGTGTATTTGTACTTTTAATAAAATGGGTAAATACTTTAAGCATGTTTTGAAATTTTTCTCAAATCAAACAATACAAATGCATGCAAACATAAGTTTAAAAGAATTTGTGCAACAAATACAGAACAAAATAAAATCATATAAAAATTACACAATAATCTACACTATGTCAGGATTCACCCCACAATTTTTTATAATTTTTGGATCCATATTTCTATATTTAATAATTCCCTTAAACCCTCTGTTGTTTTCAAAAATCCTAGAATTAACTTCCTTTCCTTCTCTCACTGATCAGCCAGCCTCACCGTTAGCCTTTGTAACATCCTAATTTTTTGGTCTTTTTGAAATTTTCAAAAGAAAATGAACCATTTGAATTTTATTGAATTTACTAAAGCTTAAATTGAAATTTTAGAAAATGAAAACATTTTAAATAATTAAATAAAACTTCAATTAAATTCAAAATGGGTTATTTGATTTTTTTTTTCTAGATTTTCTTGGATTTTATCTTAGTTCTTTGCTATTTCTGGGGGTTTTAGTTTATTTAATTTATTTTCCATTTTCCCTAAAACATTTCTTTCTTGTAAAATTTAATTTAAATTAATTATTTTAGAGTGTTGTCTTTTAATTTGGAGTTTCTGCTATTATAATTACTATTCAAATCAAATCCCAAATCATAGTTCAACTCCAAATCAAAATCCAAATTCTGAGTCTCAATTCAAATCTTTGATCCAAATCAATTCTTTTCTCGGCCAATTTTGAATTCAAATTCTCAATTTGAATTCATCTCTTCCCTCAAATTCAAACTTCAGTTGAAATTCAAATTTGATTGATTTTTCTCTTAAATGTAATCTCATAATTTCATTTCATTTTCTTGGACTAAACACCCTTTTTCATTTTTCTTTTTCTTTTTTCATATTTTCTTTCCTCTCTCTTGTTGCTGGCGTTTGCTCTTTAGCGCCAGCTCACTCCCCTCGGCCCACACGCCACCCTCCTCTGCCCCTGCGCATCCCGGTTGTGTTGCTCCCGCCCCGCCCCTGTTCCTACATCGCCAACCTCGCCCCCTGGCCTTTCCTTCCCTCCGTGTCCGTATGCACCGCACCCGCGCCCTACGCCGCCCCCTGTCCCGAGTCGCCCATGCCGCGTGCCACACAGGTGCCGCCACAGCGTGCTCGCCACGCCGCCACCTACGCCCATGCCGCTGCGTGCGCTCCTCATCGACCACGTCGTGCCGGCATCATGACGAGAATCTTGTTGTGTCCCTGTCGATTCCTTTGCCACCTTCGCCCTATAACGTGAGCACCTTGATCGCCTCGTCCTCCTCTTATTTTTGCCCCAAGCACCATCCCCCACCCAGTCTCCGTTCGGCCGAAACGCCCACCGCCATCGCCGTCTTCCCCAAGTCTGACCACGCGCCTTCGCCTTGATCTCCCTCTCCCATTCACTTCTTGAGGTGTCAATCACGTCACATCGTGTTCCTGGTCATCTCCTTGCTATCCCACCCCTCAATTTGGTCGATTCTTTGCTGTGGAACTCCGCCACCGTTGTCACCTTTCTTGCACTGCTGTCAGCCGTTGAGCCACCACTCCGGCCATCCCCAAGCCTCCCCGACCCTGCCTACATTTTCCCCATCCCCAGGTGCAGGTTGTGCTCCTTCCGGCCTCCCAAAGACTGTGTCACCGCCAAAGACTCACCCATGCCTGGTCGCCATCGGTAGAGGACCCCCGTGGGAATCCATTTTGCTTGTCCTCGGCCGCCGCCTCCTTGCCCCTCACCGACGCTGCCACCTTCCCCTAAGAGCCAGTGAGTTTCCCTATTTACTGTCTCTGTGCCTTGCTATCTGTTGGTGGACTTGACTCAATGACAAGGTGGCCCCACATGGCATAGACCCTATCCATTTCCTTCACTCCACATCCTTCTCTCACTTGCAAGTGGGTCATTGATGCAATACCTACATAGTTGCTTTGCATGTTAAGAATTAGAAAGCATCTTCTAGGGAATATTCCTTCATTTTTCATTTTCATTATTTCTTGTGAAAATCAAGCTTTCAGATGTTCGTTCTCCTTCATACGAACTCTGATTATGTCGATTCTCATTCCTAAATTAGCCAAAATTTGTAATCTCTCTAATAGTACTGATTTTATAATTTTGGATTTTATTTGGAGTTATTGTAATTATTCGCCTTGTTTTACACATATAGAATCCGGTGTTTTCGAAGTTTTCCTGGATCAGTCCGCAAGAGTATCATCATTCATCAACAAAGGTAAGTCGTAGACCTTTGATCATGTTTTACCTATTTTAATAAAATTATATTGTTTTATATCAAAATGCATTGCTAAGTTCATAGCAATTGTTTTCGGGAATAGTTAAATACATATTTGATAATATGCCACCTTGAATAATTGTTATTGACATATATCCTTCGACACCATAGGATGGGTTGATATTAGTTGGACATTATTATAATACCAACATGGGAAACGTAAAAATGCTTAGTCATGCTTTGTTGTACGATAGGTTCCTTCACAATGATTAATTATGAAAATTTGACTTAACGAAATATTGAATTATGGCGGGGCCACTGTGATTAAAATTTGTTGTGTCATGGCAAGGGTTGCCATTTGGCCTGGTTGAACAAAAATATTTCATACTCAGGCGAATGATCATACAGTAAAGGGGGTGCGAGTAGAACAATTTGGATGAGGATGTCTCACCTGAGTAGTCACAAAGGAGTAAATTTTGAGCACCATTGATCTGGGCCTTACCATACAACCACATGTCCAGTATGGGATGGACCGGGCTAATAAATTAGTAATGTATTAGTTTGGTTCTGTCGTGGTAGTGTGGTTTTTGGGTTTACGGATGGATTCATGTGGCGCAAGAGGGGTCTTCTGACGGATGGTTTGGTCCAAAGAAAGTGAAACCTTAGCGGGCAAAACTGGGTTTAGACATAACTTTGTAAAAGCCTTATGATAATCACTCAATCGCACACCCTCGAAAGCGTGTCTTGGCCGACATTAGAAGTCAATGACCGAGTTGCATGGCATGCTTAAAGGTGCTGAGGAAAGCATCAAGAAAAATTCTAATCATATGATGATGGTTCAAAAGACTACTAGCTTCAAGAAGAATGGTATGTCGGGAAAGAGAAAAGGCAAAGAAAGGACTCAAGATGATATCGAGAGTTTCAAGACTAAGCTTAAGAAGCTCAAGTTGGGTTCTAAGTCTGACACAGAATGTTACCATTATCATGATAATAGATATTGGAAGAGAAATTGCAAGAAAAACTTGGCGGAAATGAAAATGAACAAAGGAAGTAAGACTTCTAGTTCATGTATAAATGTTATAGAAATTAATCTTGCCACTTCTCTGACCAGTTCTTGGGTATTTGATATCGGATCGGTTGCTGATCTTCGTGTGGGCAATGGAGCCAGAATTGCTTCATTAGTTATTGGCACTTTACCATTAGCTTTACCCTCATGATTAGTTTTGGAACTAAATAATTGTTATTATGCTCCGGCCTTAAGCAAAAATATTATTTCTGCTTCATGTCTAGGAGCAGAAGGTTATGAGTTCAGAATAAAGAACAATTATTGTTTAATTTATTTTGAAGATATGCTTTATGATCATACTCTGTTGGTGAATGGATTATATATTTTGAATATTAAGGATGAGTCCATCTATAACATTAATGCTAAGAGACTTCGACCTAATGATTTGAATCCCACTTTTAATTGGCATTGTCGTATAGGTCATATAAATGAGAAGCAAATGATGAAGCTCCATAAAGACGGTCTTCTAAACTCATTTGATTTTGAATCATTTGAAACATGTGAATATTGCTTACTTGACAAGATGACAAGAGCACCTTTCACGACCATAGGTGAGAGGGTAAGTGATCTACTGGTCATAATACATTTGGATGTATGTGGACCAATGAGCACTTTTGAAGGAATACGGGTAGGCTACACTAGCTGGCAAATAAAAAATCTACCACGTAAGCCAGAAAGTCATGCAAGCAAGTGATCATAGATCATTTCCACTGGATGCGCAGTGCAGCGGAAGAAGATTGGAATATCCTGATCCAACATCGAGCGCGTCGATGTAGTGGTTGTAATCGATCGTTCAACTTCCTCGACAGTGATTGTCTCGTACAGCAACCTATGACATTCCTTGCGTAGGTCATGCATCATCCTCGATTAGCACAGCAGCAACTGTAGGGCCTTTAGGAAGATGACGGCTAGGGTTTTGGTGGAACAACTCTCTTACGTACCAACAGCCCCATGCATCCCCTTAAAGAACCCATAACGGATCCTACCTGAAGTCATTTGTTCCAACCCGTTAAGTGTGTGCCCCTGTAGGTTCATGCGTAATCATTTGCGACTCAAAAACTCCTTTCTGTGGAAACTCCTTTCTGACCACAAGTCGTTAGCGGTTTCTAGCAGGACATAACGATTCCCAAACACATATAAATATTATATCAGATGAACCTTATGCAATATGATCTACGACCAAGTCTTTATCACTTACGACCAGCTCGTATCTCCATACGGCCAATTCATATTTAGTAATGACCAGATTGTAACTCCTTACGACCAGTTTGCTGACCAGTTAGTGATCATGTTCGACCATTTTATGACTAGTTTGTATCTCCATACAACTAATTCGTATCTAGTCGACTGAACTACCTGCTTGTGTATTCTCCCTTTACCTCACGATATCTGGGTGAACTCCCGATGAGATATACCACTGAAGGGATATGGGTAGGCTACACAAGCTGGTAATTCAAAAATTCTACAACGTAAATCAGGAAGCCATGCAAGCAAAAGATCATAGATTGTTACCACTAGATGCACAATGCAGCGGAAGAAGAGATGGAGTAGCTTGATCCAATATCGTGGGCATCGATGGAGTGGTCATAGTCGATCGTCCAACGTCCTTGTTATCAATCATCTTCTCTAGCAACCTATGACGTTCCTTACGTAGGTCGTGGATCTTCCTCGATCAATGCAGCAGCGCCTCTATGGTATCCACACGTCTAGGGCTGGAATGTCGTACGTCGTTGTGCTAGCACCAATGCGCACAATAAGGCCTTCGAGAGGATGGTGGCCAGGGTTTAGGTGGAGAAATTCACGTACACCCCAACAGCCCCATGCTTCTCCTTATAAAGAGCCCATAACGGTTCCTATCCGAATTTATTTGTTCTAACCCATTAAGTGTGTAACCTTGTAGGTTCATGTGTAATAGGTTGTGACTCGGAAACTCTATTCCGACCACAAGTCGTTAGCGGTTCCCAACAGGACATAACGATTTCCGAATACACATAAATATTATATCAAACGAACCTTATGCAATATGATCTGTGACTAGGTCCTTATCACTTACGACCAGCTCATATCTCCAAACGATCAGTTCATAACCATTTACGACCAGTTCGTAACCCTTTACGACTAGTTAGTGATCATGTCCGACCAGTTTACAACCAATCAGATTCCATACGACCGGCCAGATCCGGCCTGATCAAATGACCTGCTTGTGTATTCTCCCTTTGCCTCATAATATCTCATTTGAACTCCAGGTGAGATATTTTGTCATTCATAGACTGTTCAATACTTTCTCGATCATGTGACAAATAACTTCATGTGGTCGATTCTTCGACTACTAGTGGCACGACATGCACTTTCTTTATCCGACCACATCGAGGGGCTCAGAGATCCCTCTGCATGTTTCATAGCATACCCGAAAACTACCTTTATAACTACCAGTTACGGAGTAGCGTTTGACAACCCCTAAATTTACAATTACACATGTAGAAAACTATGCTGATCTTAGGTCTAAAGATTATACATCACCATTGCTTGAGACCAACTAATGATACATAAAATCATAACAATCTCAATAGTATCTCAAGGTGGGTCAATCCAATACTATGTTCTCTAATATGTGTTCATATTATTGATTTGATATCTCTATATTCATGACCGATGAAACATGATCATCAATCAATATATGTACTGATCGATAAGTCACTAGTGTTCCGACTAATAACATCCGACCAAGAATACATTTAGAATGACATCATATAAGTTAAAGAGCTTCATCAACAAGTTAGATACTTGTTAATATTTATAAATGATAGTTCATCCAAGGAACATAATAATATTTATTCTATAACTCATAAAGATAGATGTGATACAATCATATCTATGATTGCCTCTAGGGCATATCACCAACAGTTGAGCATTCTGCCCTTGTGGTAGTCATCCAAGTCCTTGCGCTTGTCTTCAAGGATAAGGGCCTTGTTGACCAACTCCTGAAAATCAGGGAAGTATGAGCAGCCAGACTAACTTACAGTTCGGTGTTCAGTCCTTTCAGAAAATGACTCTATCTGGCCTTGTCGATAGCTACATCTTCTGCAGTGTAACGTGCAAGCTGAGAGAACTTGTTGAGATAGTCGGACACTGTCATACCTCCTTTCTTAAGTGCACGGAACTCATCCTTTTTTAGATCTAAGATTCCCTTCGGCACATGGTACTAGCGAAAAGCTATAGAGAACTCTTCCCAAGTAATGTTCTGCACAGTCTCATGCGTAGTACAAAAATTCTCCTACCATTCGGCTGCAATGCCTTCCATCTAATGAGTACCATAAAGAACCTTCTCGGGATTATTTTACCAAGTGATCAAAAACTTCCTTTCAATCACGTGAAGCCAATCATCTGCTTCCACTGGCGAAACACTTCCGGAAAAAGTCAGCGAACGAGTCCTCCTGAATTTCGCTAACTTAGACTGTCCATGGTTTCTATGAGCAACTAGTGTTGTATTGTTGTTGTCTTGGTTGTTGTTCATGTTCTGCATCTGATTCATTGTTATGTACATCATCTGAGTCTGGGCAGCCATGAATGCTCCAAAGTTCTACAAATCTATCGGTGGTGCTTGAGGTGGAACTGCTCGTGTAGGGGTTTGTTCACTTCCCTCTGTTTCGTTGGCTCTATTGGTTCCTGATCCACTGGCAGTGGCTTTATTAGTCTGAACCATCTGGCGGAAGCTCTAAGGGATTAGTTAAGTTAGCAAGTACAAGGTAAGTTTAGAACTAAGCAGGGGGTGGGTTAAATCCAACAAACACATCACAAAGGACTCAACTGAAACAACTATATATTAATAAGGGTCTTAGCATGGCTGCAACAAGTGCCTAAGGGCTCTTGCAGCTCATACTTCACATAAGAAAATAAAAACGAACCTAACACACAATCTAATGTCTAAAGGACTACACTACTAACCTTAAGCTGACGCGGCTCTCACACACTAAACCTCAATTGGCTAAGCCTAACTCTCAGTTGCCTCACTCACTAAGGTAACCTCCACAACCACAACGACACTCTTCCTTGCCGTAGGCTGGCAGTCAGCAGGCATCCTCGCGAACTGATCCTGATGACCTGGAACTGGCACAACAAGAATAGGTGGCTCGAGTGCAGGCACGACTGGCTAAGGCTCCACAGGTTCGTGGGTGTACAAAGCTTCCTCCAGCTATGCAATCCTCTCTTATGAAAGTTGTAGTGTCTCGTAGGCTCCTTTTAACTTTGATATAGTAGTCTCCAAGGCTTCTTCCTCGGTGGCAATGAAGTGAGCAAGGTAAACCATAATACCATCTTCTTTTCCATCGGTGGATGGGTAGTGGGCTGGACGGTCCATTATGGAGGTGTGAGGATGAAGGCGAAAGACTGAACCATTCAACTTGTCGTCGTAGATGTTGCACACTTGTAGGATGGAAAGACGCGAAAACTCATAAATCCCTCCCTCGAAGATGATCATCCGAACAATAATGTCATAGGTCGATTGGCCTTGGTATCCTCTCGGGCGTAGATCGCCAGTTGACACAGCACACCACGACTTCGGCCATTTACCATCCAGTTGGTGCCTCCGTAAAGTGGCATCTCGAATCCTCCAAGTGCTTGTAGAATATTCCATAACTCGGCAGTGAAACCTCTGGTACGCTCTCCATAGGTGTGAAGCCGTGCCATCTAACAAAGATAGGCAAAAGGTAAAAACAAAATTAAAATCAGCGGAGAGAAAAGGTCAAGCAATTCGTTGATCTTGCAAGTTCATTTTTGCTTTAGAAAATAGTTTTGAATTTCTTAAGGACGGCCAATCTAACTAAGGACAAGACCTAAAATCGGTATGGCTCTGATACCACCTATGTTGGGACTCAAATATGCAAATCTAGGCCCTCTATGTATAATACACTAGTCTATGATCACGCTAGTGCACACAGTGTCAACATAGATGAATATCATTCCACGCAATACGAATATAAGAATAAATGACTAATTTGATTAATAATAACGGTTGTGACCTTATGGTCAAGTTTACACTTATTAAGCGACACAGGGTGTACAATAAATAAATAAACGACAGCGGAATGGAAACAACTCTTGTGAGAACCCATTGACTTGCCATAGGTAACCGACTATGATCAAGACCAAGCGATCAACCTCCTCGTGAAACTCCTCCTCGAAGGCAGGCGAAGACTCCTCTAGTTCAGCTGAATAATTGTAGAAAAAATGAGTGCTCCATGTACTCAACAAATTGTACCACATAATACAATTATAGATTATGGCTTATTTCAAAGGAAATGACTTCTATGGTTATTTTGTAAAAAGTAACACTTGCAATTGAATTTAAATAATAGATTGAAAGCGTAATTTAAAATGAATAAATAATAATAATTTAACAATTATTTTCACAAAGTACACGAAGCCTAATCAATTTATTTCACATAGTCATATGAGTTTAAATCACACAACTGCCCATTCCCAAATGTTTTATAAAAATCTACCCCTTGTGTGAAATCCTCGAGCATGTCCATGTCTGCGGACGCGGCTATTCGAATAGATTTATTAACACTCTGCAGAGGTTTGTACACTTTACTCACAAGATATAACCAGTGCAGCTAGCACCAATCATAACAAAACCTTTCTGAAACTTCATCTTGACCATTGACCCTCCCGTTGTGCATACTAATGGCACCAACCCCCACACTGGTTGCTGGTCTATATCACACCGTTAGACCTAGACACAGTGAACCACACATAAATGTGAATCGCCACACAGACAGAATCACACCTCTACCCTACACATACAACTTACCCTATCTGCCTGAGCAATCAGTATCAAGATTTCGTAGCTTACTAAGCTAGGCATGTCCCATACCAGGTATATGGTCATACAGTTATGGCTCAGTTCAATAGCGTACAAAGTTAAGTCCTAAATTGACCAAGAAAAAACTGCCAAACTACTACTAACTATCGCATTCATATTTTTCCAAACGCACACAGCTCCACCATATCACAATTCCATCCACTTGCATCAGTCTAAATCTTTTTCCACCCTGTTGGTTAAGTGCAACACATACCATCAACGAGTAACAACATACTACACACAACTTTTCCATAAAGTTGTTCCATAGTTAGTCAAATTTAGATTTGCAACTCAAAATGATATCAATAACCCGTTGAATGGCAAAGCAGACTATTCGTATCTAACCAACCCACGTTGGTACTATAATAATACCAACTAATAATTAACCAAACTAAAGTGACAAAAGATCATGGTAATACAATGAGCAAGGTGGATATAATCAAATGTGTGTATAACTAATCCCAAAACATTTAAAAGAATAAATAATTAAAGTAAAAGCAATAGTTTGAATCAAAATAATTTTGGAAAACTGGGTTCAACATGGTCAAGGTACAACTTTTCTTAAAACAAGTCTTGGTACCCGTCTTGAGCTTGATCAACTCATCTTTCCTCGAAAGCTCCGGAAGTATCAATGTCTACTCGTAAACGAAAGCGAAAACCCAAATAAATAGAAAAATAGAGCAACAAATAAACTCCAAAAATTAAATAAAAATCTCAAGAAGGTAGGGCTTTAATTTATATGAATTTAGAAACTTGAATGAACTTAATCGGAGTTCGTATGTGAAAGAATGAGCTCTTAGAAGATTTAAATCTAAGAAAAAGATAAAGAAAACACTATTTCAAATTTTTAGAATTTTCTTTCTAAAGGAAATTCCAAAATATTGCATCAACATTACGCCAGCAATGAATTCTGGAATTTAAAAAAAATCCAGAAAATAGGGAATAGAGGCTGACAGGTGGGACCCTCGGGCTGCGGACCGGGTCCATGGCTTTGGTCTACGAGTGCATGGAATAGTGAACCTAACTTGTGGGGTTCACATGTAAGTGGGTAGGTCTATTGTGGACCATGTCCACGTGGACTGACTGATGTGGTTGTGGGTGTGGCTGACCCGGCACTTAACATGGTAGCCAGGTGGTAAACACGCAAGCTTGAGGCTGACGTGGACGACGGCAACAGCGGTGGTGCTCGGGGCCCAATGGTCACCGGAAATTAGGACCACGACAGCGCAAGCGAAGGTGCACCTTGGGTAGCTAGGGCACCGGTGAACCCAATGGGGTACACGCGGTGGCCGGAGGTGGATGGTGGTGGACGGCGGCGAGGTTTAAGCGGCAACTAGGGCTCAGGCTCGACGGCTATAGGGCTAGGATGGCGCTCCGGTGAACGCGAGGGAAAATCCAAGATGCGGTCATCGAGGTGATCCCGATGGTGATGGCCAACGATGACGAGGCTCACCGTAATGGTGGCGGTGAAGATGGAGAGCTTTGGCCCATTGGGAGAAGATGACAACGGCGCGGGAGTTAGGCGGCGATTCGGGTGAAGGTAGCTAGAGCAAAAGGTGAGGCGCGGCTTAGGGTACGAAAAACAAAGATCCTCGAGCTTTAAATAGCACCAGGAGATGGAGTCTGGCTCGGCTACGGCAGCGGCGCGGCGGGAGAGAGAGAGTCTGAGTCGGGGGCGGTGGGGACAAACTTGACAGGTGGGACCCACCTATCAATGACAACGAGGCGGGCGTGGAGATGGGCTGCAGCACGTGCGGGTTGGGCTCAATGGACTGGGCCGAAGGGAGGAATAAATAGGCCAGTAATTAGGAATTCGGCCCTAAGGATTTCCTGAGATTTATAATAGTTTTTCTATTTTAAAATACTAGAAAATCCAAATGACAAATTAAAAATAGCAAATATGTTGGACCGAAACGGCGACTAGAGGGGGGGGGGTGAATAGGAGCACTATTTCTTTTTCACAAAGATCGGATTCAACATGATTTTCACTCCAATAGCTATGAGAGCTATGAAGATCAATATCTAAGCACAGCAGAAGTCTTGTATTGAATCCAATCTAAACCCCAGAGCAAAACAACCAAAATCAAAGAGAGCTCGATTTCCTAAGTGTTGGGCGGTCTGACCTCTATGTCAATGGTGGTCTGACAAGTCCTTGGGCGGTCTGACCTCTATGTTAATAGCGGTCTGACCTCCAGCCTGATTGAACAGTGAAATCAGCCCTAAAACGAAGTTGCAAATATGTGTAACTTTTGATCTACAACTCCAAACTCGATGAAACTTGAACACACCTTCTCTAGGATATCAAGAACCTATTACAATCAAAGATCGTGAAGATCCTTGGCAAAGTTCTGACCTTTTCCCGTTTGAGTGAATGATGGTTCAAAACCAAGTCAAAACAAAAACTAGATCCAAAACCTTGCTCGTGGGTTAGAGATGATCAAGATGATCCTAGATGAGATCCCACATGTCACAGCAAGCAATATTAAGGGCAGAAACAGAAGGAAAACTTGAGAATCAAAGACGTCCCCAAAATCACAAAATAGAGAGCAAGAACGCAAAGAGACTCATCTCAAGAAAACATACATAGATTGATTTGCGATTGTTGCTGGTTTACAGTCACTCCAACATGGAGGATAAAACTCAATACATGAGCACACAATCAATCTCCTCTTCAGGAATCCTAACCTCTCCACTCCCTAATCTAAAAAATAAAACTAGGGTTTTAAAATAAGCAAAAGGATTGAGGAGGTGCACAGCACCCTCCTATATTTATAGTGGAGGCTAACCTTCTAGAAGAGTTTCCTACTGGGCACCCGTTAAGCCCACACACAAACGGGTTTAACTCACGCACACATTTTAAAGTGACGTTTTCATCTTCTCTTGACCTAAACCTCTTCTCCTTGTGTCGTCTTGCGCCGTGGTTTAGCCAAAAGCAATCAAGTTAGTATTTAGTGATATTACCAAAATACCCCTTCTCAATCCTTCTCCAAAGACTGAGTCCAATCTTCATGAAGCAATTCCTTGCTTCGCCACGTGTAGGTTGATCAACGGCTCTCATCATATCGGCAAGTCTCTCCCATCTGGCTCCCACCGAAACCACCATGGCACTTGCACCGACCCCCGCACCGCTTGATGCAACCCGTCGCACCGAACTTCTCGTTCAGTCATCCTTGTCTATTTTGCGCCATGATCGAATCCAATGACTTCACTCGGCATCCTCGATCGTTCTGAATCTAATCTCATCAAGCCTAGTCCCGATCATCCTCGCTGTTGATCGTCGTTGACCTCCAAGCAACCTGCACAACAATAGACCAAAAAATCGATTCTGGGAACAAGTTTTTCACAACTTGACCCACGTTAGTCAAAACATGCATCATGCAACATATATGCACTGAAACTCATGAACTTGACTCAACAAACAAACATCGCCGCTCAAAGAGCCGAAGATATAAGTGAAAACCAGTCAGACCACCATTTAATGGCCGGTCTGACCGCCCTCTGGCCAGCTCTTAAACTTGAAACTGCTTTATATAAGGAGAAATATGCTAGAGCCATTAAAGGTAAAACTTGTAAATCATGTGTTAATCTTGAAGATGAAAATGTTTATCTTAAGGATACCTTAGAAAAATTCTCTAAAGGTAAGAAATAATTAAACATGATTTTGGATAAGTCTAAAACTCCTTATAAGAAGCAAGGATTAATATACAACTCTGCTCAAAATAATTCTAACCCAAAAGTTACTCAAGTCTTGGAAATAGGTTAGTTGAATTCAAAACCCAACCTGCAAAAACTATTTTTAAATCTGCAGGTGTTGCCCAACCATCTGTTAAGTCAAAGGGTGCTTCTCCCACCGGTATCAAGTACCAGTGCACCTATTGCAAAAAGGATGGGCATTTGATTGAGTTCTGTTGGCGTAGGTTGAAAAGTGATAAGAAAATTTTTGCTAGAATTTCATCCAATCAACCTAGAGCTTTTATGAGACATGATAACATAGAAAAGAAGAAACCTGGTTTAGGATTTGTGTCACATGCTCATCATTATGCTCCTAGACAAGATAACTCTCATGTTAGTTTAACCATTGTTCATAACATAACTTCAAATAAAATCAATGATAGCACTTCTGCTTTGCATACTACTCACAGACGTGTGTCTCAGTACTGGGTTCCTAAGTCGTGTTTAACTAACCCCAGTATCAAGACACATCGTTCTTCTGTGCCTTGATTTTCAGGATTTCCGCAGAAAGAGGAAGGACACGTGGTTTGTCGACTCCGGCTGTTCACGCCACATGATCGGAGACTCAAGATGGTTCACCTTCTTCACGCGGTCGACGAGTGATGATTTCACCACTTTTGGAGATGATGGACAAGCTAATCCCTGGAGCTAGATCAGATATTTCAGCACAAGAACCTGCTGCGACTACTTCGCCTTCAGATGAGGCTCTGCCAGATCTTCGCCATCGCAGACTCATGAGGTCGAAGAGATGCTTTCCTCTCCGAGTGCTCCACTTCACGGTTTGCCTCTGTGCGAGGTTTCAGGCGTCTCCGAGAGCTTCCCATCGCCAAGCCGTTAAGCGCATATTCAGGTATTTACACTCTACCCTCTTATATGACATTTGGTATTCATGTTCTTCATCTTTGTCTATTCGGGGGTTTTCTGATTCTGATTTTGCGGGCTGTCGGCTAGATAGGAAGAATACCTCAGGCACTTGTCACTTCTTAGGCACTTCTCTTATTTCTTGGTCTTCGTGAAGCGCCTTTGTTGCCTTCGAAGTGAATATGTAGTCACGCTAGTTGTCAGTAGTCGATTTTGTGGATGGTAACCACTCTTAAGGATTTTGGGTTAAATTTTGCTAGTGTTCCTCTTTTCTGTGATAACACTTCTGCCATTAATATTGCTAAGAACCCTGTGCAACACTCTAGGACTAAGCACATAGACATTCGCTATCACTTCTTTAGAGACCATGTCAAAAAATGTGATATTGTGCTGCACTTCGTGGAGTCCGAGGCTCAACTGGTTGATATCCTCACAAAGCCTTTAGACCCAACTAGGTTTGCCATTGTGAGGAGTGAGTTAGGGGTAATTTATCCCTATGGGTTGGTTTGAGAGGGACTTAGATCTTTTTTGATCTTACCTTGTTCTTTTTATCTTTTCTTGTTCTTTTTTGAACTTATTGGTCTTTTTGAACTTTTTAGGTTTTTAGGCTTTTCTTGCATCTCATTGTATCATATTGCATTCATATGAAAAATCCAAAAAGATGCATTGTAATATAAGATTTTCTGCTTATCTTTTAAAAATCAATAAAGCTTTGCCTATTACCCTTTGGAGCTTGAGTATTTAAATTCTTGCTCAATGCCATGTCTAGTTTTTTGACTTGCTAGAATTATCATGCTTTCACATATACAGATAAGTCTTTGATGTATGAGCTATAACTCTAAAACAACTCGAACTAAAAATTGTAATTTATGGATGTTTTAGCTAGTTGCGTAATTAGTGCTCCTTTTGTGACATTGGCCCTATCAGAATTGCTTTGTTAGCTCTTGAATCTAAAATTGACCATTACTTGAGTTTCTTGTGTTCTTGAGAATGTAAAATTGCTCTTGTGAAACATGAGAAATCAAATTTCAAAATTGTCTTATGCTTAAACTTTGCCAAACTACTCTTACGAGACTGCATGTCAAATACATGAACTTGGAGATAGTTTGATGATCCAGACGATCTCATGGAGACTGCTTGTCAGAATTGACATGAACCTCAAGATTTATCGCCCTGGTAAAAGCTTAGGAAGAGTTTGTGGATGGCTCCTAGTCCGGGATCTTCTTCACTAAGATATACCTTTAATCAACTTTCGATCGAAGCTTAGGATGAGTTTGTGGATGGCTCCTAGTCCATGATCTTGTCACTGAGTTAGACCATTAGTCAACTTCAATATTCAGTGCAAATGAAAAACTATTGAAAAATGGGCGTTTGAGAAATTTGAGCAAAATGATTCAATTCAGGACCTGATTGTCTCTTAATGTGGTCTTTGTTAGCTTTTTAATCTCACTTTGACATTTTGACATAGCCAGTTTCACTTTAGGATCTGTGGATATCATGGGGATATGCTCCAGATCTTAGGATGATGTGACAATTGGCAATGGCGTTAATGGTTTGTCGTTTCACGTGTTTTCGGCAAAGTTCGGTCTTTGTCGCCATAATCGGCCCGACCGCCAGAGCGGCGCGTTAGATCGTTCATGCGACGGCCTGACAGCCATGGCGGCGATCGGACCAAGAACTTGAATGTGGTATTTTGAGCTAGGCCAAAAATAGAGGTAGCAGGCAGCAGAGGAGATTCTATTTCACTTGGTCTCATAATTTTTGGAGTCTCCACTCAAAAGTTCTATTGGATTGAAAATTCCAGTAGGTTTCGATTTTCCAAAGAGGAAAATCGGCTAAGTCATAACTGGCGGTCTGACCGGCCAATAGGTGGCGGTCAGACCGGCCCTAGGGGCGGTTTGACCGGTTTTCACTTGGATCGTCCGCCCGTCGTGGCGGTGATGTTCGGTTGTTAGGTCAAAGTCATGAGTTTCAGTACATATGTATTGCATGATGCATGTTTTGACTAACATGGGTCAAGTTGTGAAGAACTTGTTCCCAAATTCGGTTTATTTGTCTCTTGTTGTGCGGTTGTTTGGTGGTCAACGACGGTCAACGACGAGGATGATCGGGACTAGGCTTGGAGAGTTGAGGTCCAGAACGATTGACGATGCCGGGTGAGGTCAATGTACTCAAGCGTGGTGCAAGATGGACAAGGGTGACCTATTGGCTAATCCAAGGCGCAAGATGGCGCAAGGTGTAGCTAATTAGGTCAAAGAGGTGTTAAAGACGGTGCATTAAAATGCGTGCATATGTGTCCCGTTTGTTTTGGGCCTTAACGGGAGCCCAATTGAGTTAAACTTCTAGAAGGTCTAAGCCTCCACTATAAATAGGGGAGGGAGGTGGCTGCACCTCCTCTTAGTCTCTTTTGCTATTTTTAAACCCTAATTTTCTTAGGGAGAGCTTTTGTGGAGGCTAGGGTTCTAGAGATTTTGATGTGATTTTCATGCTCTTGGATTGAGCATTGTCCCCCATTGATGGAGTAGCTGTAAGCCCATATCATATCAATCAATCAAAGGAAAGTTTGATAATGTCTTGTCTCATTGCGTTCTTTCTCTATATTTGATGATTTTGAGTCTTTCCTTGATCCGCGAGTTTTTGATTGAATTCTTCATGTGATTTAGCTTGCTGTGACGTGTGGGAACCTATCTAAGATCATCTTGATCATCAATCACACACGGGCAAGATTTTGGATCAAGTTTTTGTTTTGACCCAGTTTTGAACCCTTCTTTAATCAAACGTAAAAGGATCCTTATTCTTCCAAGAATTATCACAATATTCGATTAGAATATGTTTCTGACATCATAGAGAAGGTGTGTTCCAAGTTTCATCAAATTTGGAGTTGTAGATCAAAAGTTTCACCAATTTACAACTTCGTTATCGGGCTGTTTTAATCTGTTCTGAAGGCCAACGGTCAGACCGCCCAAGTCCACCTGGCCGATCATTGTAATCGGTCGACCGTTATGACCAAATGGCCGATCGCCAAAGCATTGAATTGCTTTAGTCTTTGTTGATTTTTTTTCATATTGTTTAGGGGTTTAAATTGGATTCAATATTAGTCTTCTGTTGTACTGATATACTACATTCATAGCTTCCATAGCTATTGGAGTAAAATATTATTGAATCAATTATTTGTGAAAAAGTGAGCGTGCTCCTATTCACCCCCCTCTAGTCGCCTTTTCGGTCCAATAGGATCCCTGTTGATGATGTGGATATCGTGAGGATATGTGCACGATCTTAGGATGATGAGTCAATTGGCAATGGCTTTGTTGGTTTGCAAAATCTCGCTGGGTTTGCTTCGCCGCCGCACCACAAAGGTCCGACCGGTGGTGTGGGGCGGTCGATCGCCTGGGACTGGCCGGATCGGCGGTGGTGGCGGTCGGACCGGCTCGACCTAAAGTTGGATTTTGGGGCTAATCCAAAAATAGGTTGTGTAGGCGGTGAGGAGTCTCCGGATGTGGTTGCATCATTTTGGAGCTCCTGCACAAAGTTCTATTGAGTTGAAAATTCCGTAAGGTTTCGGATTTTCAAGCTAGAATTTTGGCTAATTCCTTTTGACCGGTCCGACCGTTGCTGGGAGCGGTCCGATCGTCGAATCGGCTCTGACCGCCTTGTGGGGCGGTCAGACCGACTTTGACTTGGAGGTGAGCCAAGTTTGCATTGATGTTGTTTCAATGTGGTTGATGTTTAGTTATCAATGCTTTATTGATGTATATTGCATTGCGGAGCTAACGTGGGTCAAGTTGTGAAGAACTTATTCCCGGAAACGGTTTGTTTGTCTATTGTCGCGCGTGGGCTTGCGTGTCGTGACATCAACGGTGAGTGGATCGACTACGCTTGGAGAGCCGAGGTCCAGAACGATCAGGGATACCGGGTGAGGTCGTGTGACACAAGCATGGTGCAGAATGGGCAAGACGGATCGAACGGGTGGTTCGATACAGCTGGTTGGATCAGGTGGTGCGGATATCGGTGCAAGTCTCTGGGAGGTTCCGATGGGATTCGGACAAGAGAGGCTTGGCGACGCGATGAGAACCGCTGATCAACCTACACGTGGTGAAGCAGGCGATTGCTTCAACAGATGTTGTGTGTGGGTCCCACGTGTGAGTGGGTCCCAAATGTGTAACCCTAGTCCTCTCCTATAAATAGAAGGGGGGAGATGTAAAACCTTCTAGAGGCATTCATTTGGTTTCCCCTTTGCCTTTTCTAGGGTTAGGGTTTGGAGAGGAAGAGAGGGAGAGATTGTATGCTCATTGGGTGAGCTCTTGTCCTCCTTGTTGGAGTGGCTTTGTAAGCATCTTTTGAGATCAATCAATCTTGTGATGCTTGCTTGTGAGATCATTTGTCTCCTCCTTTGTGTTCTTCTCTCATTTGAATGAATTTTATGCTTCCTTGATTCAAGTGTTTAAACTTGGTCTTTTGACCCTTTGTGTCTTACTTTGATGTGTGGGAGTACTCCTAGGATCATCTAGACCATCAACCCCCACAAGCAAGTCTTGAATCAAAGTTTTTCATATTTCTAGGGTTTGTGCACTTCTTTGTTTAATCCTTGAGAGTTTGTTTCTCAAGTGGATCCAAGGATCGCCGCTAGAAATAGGTCTCCAATATCATTAGGGAGGTGTGCTCAAATTTGGTCAAGTTTCATTGGTTGAATCAAAAGTTGGATCAAATTTCGTTTTGGATTTGGGGTGGATTTTTCAAGATCGGATCGAACCGGTCCGACCGGTCTTGTAACGGCGGTCCGACCGCCAGATATTCGCATCATTTGATCGCCGGTCGAATCACTGTCCACCGTCCGACCGCCGCTTAGTTGCTTGGTTAGATCATTGGTTGAACGCTTCGGTCGACCGCCTTGGTAACCGGTCCGACCGCCGTGCCTCAGATCAACCCTTTGAGATTAAGTCTCCACTTATGTATCGTGTGGTTGCTTGGGTTATCGAATTCAAAGACAAGGCGTCCATTGTGTGCTTATCGATCTTCTTAGCTTTCATAGCTAAAGGAGTAAAGTTCGTGTTGAATTCGACTTAGGCGAGAAAATTGTGAAAGCGCCTATTCACCCCCCCCCCTAGTCGCCTTTCCGGTCCTTCAAGTGGTATCAGAGCCGGTTAGCTCTTTTCTATAGATCTTAACCGGTCTTTGGAGCCATGGCGACTGAGCGATATTCAATCGAGCCACATGTTTTGATGGAGTTGATTTTGCATATTGGAAGGCCCGAATGGAGGCCTACATCGAGGCTCAAGGGCATGCGATTTGGCTTAAGGTGAAAAACCCTTATGTCGTGCCAGCCGATGACAATTTGATCACTCCAGATGTGGAGAACAACAGCAGGGCTCGGAATTTCTTGATTCAAGGCCTTAGTCGATCGGAGTTTGAGCGTGTTGCTCACTTGTCGTCGCTCATGAGATCCGCGACTCTTTGTGATTATCACGAGGGTCCATCGCGATCAAGGAAGTGAGACAGAACCAGCTAAAGAAAGCATACTCCAAGATCGAGCAAAGACCTGGTGAATCTTTAGATGAGCTGTGGGGGAGATTTTCTAAAATTCTTCATGATCTCCGCGCTGTTGATCTTATCTTTTCGAGTCTGAAAATACACGCCAGCTCTTGGGTGCTTTGGATGTGAAGGTCTGGGGGATGAAGATCACCGCCATCAATGACAACATCACATGAGTGAGCTTACCATGGATAAGCTTTACTCGAGGTTGAAGACGCATGAGATTGATTGTATCTCGCGTCTCCCACGCATGTGAGCCGATGGCTTTAGTGGTTGACAACTATAAGGGTAGATATGCTGATTCTTTTAATGTTAGCTCATCCGGATTTTCTTTGTCCGCTTGCATTCTTTGAGCGATGAGCAACTTGAGAGACTACCCGAGGATGACTTAGCCCTTCTATCCACAAAATTCACGAGCCTACAATAATGTGAGGAGTAGGAGGAGAGGTGGACCTATCACATGCTTTGAATGTGGTGAGCCAAACCACATTCGCCTAGATGCCCCAAGTCAAGGGCAAGGAGGAGAAGGAGTCACAAAGGCATCCTCAAGCGAGGATGCTAAGTCCAAGAAGACAAACTATCGCAAGTTTGTCAGCCGAGTCCTTGAAGCTCTAGAGGATGTGAGCATGGAAGATGTGGACTCGGAGTCGGAGGACGACAAGAGTGACTCCCGTGGCAAGAAGAAGGCACGTGATTTCACTGGCATGTGCTTTATGGCTAAGAACAGCCACGACAAATGACTTCTCCAACAAATGAGGATCCTTTTAGTGATCCCGATGAGGTATGCCCTTCACTTCCTGACATGAAAAGGGCTTTAGTGCTTGCTGAACAAAAATTGCATAAGCAAGCTAAAGTGATCAAGAAACAGGATACTATGATTGATAATTTGAACCTAGAAGTGGTTAGGCTCAAATCCATTAACCCTGATGATTTCTGTGATTCATGCTCTAGCTTGCTTAATGAATTGTCAAGCTTGAATAATGCTCATTCCTCTGTTGAAGAACAATTGAAAATGCTCTTGTTGAACTAGAATCTTCAAGTCTAGTTCGCTTTGCATGAATGCCATTCCGCTTGATGTGATCGCTTAGATGCTATTCCATTAAATTGCTCAAACGTGCTTTGCTAGAAGTGAAACCGGATAGCTCTTTAAAAGAATTGCAAAAATTTGATGCTAGTCACACTTGTTCTCATTGTAAGAATAATCGAATTAAAATGCAAGAGATGACTGAAATGGTTGTTTATTCTAGAATTGCCTCTTGTGAAAATTGCCCTAAGCTTACAATTGAGATTGAAGCTTTAAACAAGACTCTTGAAGAGAAAGCTAAAATTGAAAGATCCATGTCTCTTACTGCTTCCAAGAAAGTTATTGATTCTTCCTCTTGTATGTTGCATGTCAAATTGAAACTGCTATTGGTAAGATACAAGAGGCTTTTAGAGTCAAATTTAAGGAGCAGCTTGAATAGGATTGAGAGTCCTATTGTGTGTCTTGTGAGGCTCAAAGTGGAAGTGGATCTTCTTAAGAGCAAACATGTTGAGGCAATCGATTCTAAAAAGTGCTCCAATTGTGGAGTTTTGGCAAAAGAGAACGATTACCTCAAAATGACTCTTGAGAGGTTTTCTAGTTGGAAAAAGAAACTCAACTTGATTCTAGACCAATCCAAGGTGAGTGTAAAAAACAGTGGCCTAGGTTTTAAGTCTCTAGAGCTTTCCAAGAATCTCACACCAAAGATTGCTAGAATTGTGAAAAGTGGTTTGGTTGAGCAAGAACCTCCTATGACTTCAAAGGTTGTTCTTAAATCTGCAGGTTCTGCTCAATCTCTTTCTAGCAAGAAAGGTGCTTCTGTCTCACCTGTTCGGACCCCTCAAAAGGTCAAGTACTATTGCACTTTCTGCAAGAAAGAGGGCCACACGGTTGAGTTTTGCTTCCGGAGAGCAAAAATTGAGAGGAAAGAGAGGATGAGCACCTTGAGATCCATTAGAGGAGTCTCTTCTTCAGCTGTAGTCTCTAGAGCCAGGCAACTATTCAAATGTACCACATATAGGCCTAGGTTCAGAGAGAATTTTGTTGACTCTTTTGGTGGGTCCAGCAAAGAAGTTGGTCTTGGATATCGTGAGGATAGACCACGGGTAGCACCTAGACAGGGGGAGTATCGGTCTTTTGGTAGATCGTTTTGGAGAGGTCCCGGTGGTGCTCATAGGCATTCTTATGATTTTGTGCCTAATCTTTTTCTCACGCTTCTTTTGCTATTCCTGTGCCTCGTCCATCTCAAGATCGACACCCAGATCCTTTATCTCAAATCCCAAGATCGAGGCATGGATGTTTTGAGGGAATTTTGCTTCTTTTTGCTTTCATTGTATCATAATGTATTTTTATTTCAAATGTCGTGCACTGCATAATAAAATCTGTGGAGCCTTGAGTATTATCCTTGTATGGCTTGATTTCATACTCTATACCTTTGTCATATCAAGTGATAGTCTGCTAGACTTCTTTTATGGCTCTTCGTGTTTGGCTTAGCTTTTGCCTTGCTAGCTTTGTATCTGTGAGCAAATTGAATCGAATCATGTCTTGTTGGATCTTGTGACTAGTTTTGCTCTAGTGATCCTTTTATGTTTCTTGCCATGTCAAATAGGCTGATTGAGTCTTGAACTTATTTTGAGATGAAAAATGAGTTTTTTATCTTCTTAAGTCAAGCAAATGAAAAATGAGATTTTCTGTGCGAAAAAACTGATCTCACCAATCCTTTCTCATGAGACGGCTTGCCATTGCACTAGGCATGAACTCAGGGGGAGTTTTGGATGACCTAGACCACTCTTTTAAGCTTATCGCTTGAGATGGTCGCGGCAAGTCTTGAGATCTAGCACAGTAAAAAATCATTTTAGGAAAATGCTCAAAATGCTAAGTGCTTGAGTTTTGCTTCAAAAGAATACTCATGATGCTCAAAATGCCTCAGTTCTTGTTTTGAGTCTCTTTTTGCTTATAGACATGGCTTGACTCATTATTGGTTGCTTTTAGTGAAACTTTGACATTGAGCAACCTTTCATGATTTTAATTCTGTTAATCTCAGATTGCTGCTATCTGGGTTTTAGCTTTGCAGTACATGTTTTTGCCATGATTGAATATAGCGTCTTCTCTTTATATGGCTTGGTATATGTCTTGTACTGTCTTCGTAGATAATGGTCATGGCTCCTTTTGTTAAATTTCAAAAATAAAGTCATTTCTTCATGCTCGTTCTTGTCCCATGCATCTTGATGAATTCATTATCAAAGGGGGAGAAGGATTGAAGAAAATGCTGCTTTGGAGCTTTTGGTTTACAGAAGGTTTCATACATAAAAGAACACACACACACACACAAAAAATTTGTGAACCTTTTGAAAATTTGTGATCATAGTGAGTTGAGTCTCTGGGTTTTATTGCCTTTTTCTGATTTGAATTGCAATTCAAGAAGACTCACAATGATCAAAGGTCAAATAGAACATATTGTCTTTCATATGGACCTTAGTGAGATTTTTGGCCATCTTCTGGAATTTGAATCCTTTTGTGCGTTCATTGCCTTATCTCACTTGCATGTACTATTATGAAGCCAGCTTGGTCGGTTCCTAAGCTTTTTCTTGCTTATGGACCAAGTTGTGCCTTTATGCGAAAACGGCGATTTTTACTTTTCAATTTGAAAAACCACATTTTCTTGGGAATTGCCAATGTGTTCATCAAGGGGGAGATTGTGGATATCGTGAGGATATGTGCACGATCTCAGGATGATGAGTCAATTGGCAATGACTTTGTTGGTTTGCAAAATCTCGCTTTTGGGTTTGCTTATCTTTGTCGGACCACGCGGTCCGACCGGTGGTGTCGGGCGGTCGATCGCCTGTGGACTGGTCGGATCGGCGGTGGTGGCGGTCGGACCGCTCGACCTAAAGTTGGATTTTGGGGCTAATCCAAAATAGGTTGTGTAGGCAGTGAGGGAGTCTCCGGATGTGGTTGCATCATTTTGGAGCTCCCAAAAAAGTTCTATTGAGTTGAAAATTCCGTAAGGTTTCGGATTTTCAAGCTAGAATTTTGGTTGTCTTTTGACCGGTCCGACCGCCGTTGTGGGAGCGGTCCGATCGCTCGAATCGGTCGGACCGCCTTGTGGGGCGGTCAGACCGGCTTTGACTTGGAGGTGAGCTAAGTTTGCATTGATGTGGTTTCAATGTGGTTGATGTTTAGTTATCAATGCTTTATTGATGTATATTGCATTGCGGAGCTAACGTGGGTCAAGTTGTGAAGAACTTGTTCCCGGAAACGGTTTGTTTGTCTATTGTCAGTGTGGCTGGCTTGTGTCGTCGACATCAACGGTGAGTGGATCGACTACGCTTGGAGAGCCGAGGTCCGAACGATCGTGGATATCGGGTGAGGTCGTGTGACACAAGCATGGTGCAGAATGGGCAAGACGGATCGAACGGGTGGATCGATACAGCAGGTTGGATCAGGTGGTGCGGATATCGGTGCAAGTCTCTGGGAGGTTCCGATGGGATTCGGACAAGAGAGGCTTAGCGACGCGATGAGAACCGCTGATCAACCTACACGTGGTGAAGCAGGCGGATTGCTTCAACAGATGTTGGGTTGGGGCCTGTAACACCCCAGCCCAACATTGAGCTTAGAATGCCACTAATCTACTATAACCATCTAATTTACATCAACATACTATAAAATTTCAGCAAGCATAACAACATTAAAACCCATTCACGGGTCGCATTAACACAAGCATAACACTATAACAATCATAGATAAATTAGACCTAAGAGCATAGCAAAATAATAAACCAAGATTAAAATAAACCAAGCATCTATGGTTATTCAATACCATCATGTCCTAGATATAAATATTCAGGTTATTCTAAAAGTTTCTCATGTCCAATGAATCAAATAATTGGGTGAAGTGCATGATTCCAAGTGCGCTAGCCCTTCCCGAGTAAAACGTCATCACTGGTCACCTAAAAACAACAATAGAGCAAGAATGAGTCCAAGACTCAAAGAATACATAATAAAGCCATAAACAATAGTTTATTAACCATAATCAAAGTTATCATCATCATCCATTTAGTTAATGCCATTGTCATTCTCAAACAACCAAGCCATATTCCATATAGGTAAAGTTGCACAATTTAACAATTTACTTAGATATGCGAATGCACTAACATGCTCATGCTCATATGCATCTCATCACCGATACTGGGATAGCGGAGTGTTCACCGTCGATGACACACTCTATCCTTCACTCCCGTGAAGTCCCCACCAAAGTAGGATTTTATCTAGAGCTCTCCGGACTAGTCATGTATCTTTCTCACCGACCTCACCGAAATAGTTACATGACTTTCTCACCGACCTGGCTCATGCAACCCCTGTCATGATGAATGTAAATGATGCGATATCTTTATTTATTCATCAACATAGTCCATCTCATTAACTCAATATCTTCTCCTCATTATCTCAATATCATAATCTCATTCACTCAAGGTCATCAATATCATGTATAAGAATAAGTGAACGAAAGCATAATAAATAGCATGATAAGTAACAACAATGATCATGTGAACAACCCATTGTTCACCACTCTACCATGTACTTGCCTTCCGTACAGTGACGAGTTAGGAGGCAACGACGAATTTCTCCACTCCGCCCCACCGCCTACACAAATATTCATTCAAATAAGAATAACAAGATGAACGTGGCTACAAGCGTTTTACCATAACCTCTATCTAATCAACAAAACCAAAAATTCAAAATGACGAATTAACTAATCACCAATATCGCCCTTCGAACAGCATGCGAGAAAATCGTAATTAAATATTTGTAACTCCGAATGACTTGAAACCAGTGCTCAAATACTCTTAACGCATAACACTACGAAAATCTAGTTGACTGGATCTTTTGATTCGGCCAAAACAGTGGCCTAAATAACAGATGAAAACACAAACAGATAACTGTCCAGATTACAGAACAGTAGCAAAGAAAATGATGTAACTTTTAATATACTGATCCAATTGAGGTGATCTTTATCAACTCGGAAAGATAATTTCAAGGGCTACAAAAACCTAGTTGGGTGGAAGTTCTGAATCGGACTCTAACTAGATCAAAACCGAGGGGCAAACCAGCAGTTCTAAATTCTCAGGCAGACAGGACAGTGCGCGATTAAAAATTCATATCTCCTAAACCGTAAGGAGGAATCTAGTGATCTCGGTGCCAAAAAAAAGATAAAGACATCAGGAACAAAACTCTAGAAGACGAAAATAACAGATTTGGCCTCTAAGTAAATCATAATGGCCCGACAAGAAAATCTGCCAAATCACGTCAGCTCTCCTAGATAGTCACGGTAAAACTACCATATCTCCTAAACCGTAACTCCAAATCAGATGATCTTGGTGCCAAAATAAAGATAAGACAAAGGGCTACAACTTTCTAAGAGGTGAGAAGATCAGAAAATGTACAGAACTTACCCAAAACTGACGATCAACAGTGGCGCAGGGAAGAGGTCGGGAGAGGCGGCGGCCACTAGGGGGAATAGGGGGAGGAGGGGAGGGGTTTTAGTGTTTTGGGGAGTGGGATCCCCCCTCATGGCCGGCCCCCTCTTGGGCCCTTTCGGCTGCACCGGGGCCTGTGTTGTCGAAATAATGTGAAAAACCCCTTCTTGTTTCAGAATTTATACTCCTTTCTTTGCACTTTCTTCTCCCGGCTGATAGTCTAATTACCCGATTCGATTCCGAGGTATTACAGGTCCCACGTGTGAGTGGGTCCCAAATGTGTAACCCTAGTCCTCTCCTATAAATAGAAGGGGGGAGATGTAAAACCTTCTAGAGGCATTCATTTGGTTTCCCCTTTGCCTTTTCTAGGGTTAGGGTTTGGAGAGGAAGAGAGGGAGAGATTGTATGCTCATTGGGTGAGCTCTTGTCCTCCTTGTTGGAGTGGCTTTGTAAGCATCTTTTGAGATCAATCAATCTTGTGATGCTTGCTTGTGAGATCATTTGTCTCCTCCTTTGTGTTCTTCTCTCATTTGAATGAATTTTATGCTTCCTTGATTCAAGTGTTTAAACTTGGTCTTTTGACCTTTTGTGTCTTGCTTTGATGTGTGGGAGTACTCCTAGGATCATCTAGACCATCAACCCCCACAAGCAAGTCTTGAATCAAAGTTTTTCATATTTCTAGGGTTTGTGCACTTCTTTGTTTAATCCTTGAGAGTTTGTTTCAAGTGGATCGAAGGATCGTCGCTAGAAATAGGTCTCCAATATCATTAGGGAGGTGTGCTCGAAATTTGGTCAAGTTTCATTGGTTGAATCAAAAGTTGGATCAAATTTCGTTTTGGATTTGGGGTGGATTTTTCAGTACTGGACTGAACCGGTCTGACCGGTCTTGTAACGGCGGTCCGACCGCCAGATATTCGCATCATTGATCGCCGGGTCGAATCGTATCCCACCGGTCCGATCGCCGATTAGTTCTTGGCCGATCATTGTTGAACGTCGGTCGACCGCCTTGGTAACCGGTCCGACCGCCTGTGCCCAGATCAACCCTTTGAGATTAAGTCTCCACTTATGTATCGTGTGGTTGCCGGGGTTATCGAATTCAGCACAAGGCGTCCGCTGTGTGCTTACTGATCTTCTTAGCTTTCATAGCTAAAGGAGTAAAGTTCGTGTTGAATTCGACTTATGCGAGAAAATTGTGAAAGCGCCTATTCACCCCCCTAGTCGCCTTTCCGGTCCTTCAGATGAACTTGCTAAATTTGAAGATTTGCTTAAATTGATCAAATTTATTGCTTTAAATTGAGCCTTCGTGCTTAGCTTTGATATATATGTTTTATCATGATCTTGCTAGCGTTGTTTGGCTTGATATGTTATTTGTGCAATATTAGAGATGCTAGCTTGTTCCTTTGGGTAATCTCCAAAGCTTCTTGTAATCAAAAATTAAAAAATACAAAAATGAAGCCACTCCATTGCACTTCATGAATACTCCTTCTTATGCTTCTTTCTTCATTTTGCATTTGTTATCTCTGGACGAGAGGAAGGCGTGATTCCTTGATGACTCCATTGTCAAAGGGAGAGAAGATATTTCAATGTTGGGGGAGAAGATATCTCATTGTTGTACAAAGGGGGGAGAAGATATATAAAAATGGTAAAAGGGGGAGAAAGTTGGAGAATTTAAAATTTTCTGAAATCTAAGGATCATAGTGAGGGGGAGCTTTTGAATTGCATTCTTATCGTCTTATTGCCTTTTCTGAATTTGAATTGCATTTCTTAATCCTCACGATGATCAAAGGTCAATTGAACAATTGTTCTTTCATATGGACCTTAAGTGAAATTTTTGACTCTTTTATAGAATTTAAAGTATTTATGCTTTCTTTTGCCTTATCTCACTTGCTTATGCTATTCTGATGCCAGCTTGGTCATTTCCATTGCTTTCTCTTACTTATGTACCAAGTTGTGTCTTTATGCGAAAACGAAAGTATTTTACTTTTCAAACCTTCAAATTACATTTTTTGGATTATTGTCAATGTGTTCATCAAGGGGGAGATTGTGGATATCATGGGGATATGCTCATGATCTTAGGATGATGTGATAATTGGTAATGGCGTTAACGGTTTGTCGTTTCACGTATTTTCGGCAAAGTTGCGGTGCTGTCAGGCCATTGGCAGTCAGACCGGCCTAAGGGCGGTCCAACCGGCTATAGCGGCGGTCGGACCGGCCAACTTCAGAAAGTGAAGTTTTGAGTTGGGCCAAAAATAGAGGTAGAAGTCAACAGATGGGATTTTATTGCACTTGGTCTCATAATTTTTGGAGTCTCCAGTCAAAAATTCTATTAGTTTGAAAATTCCAGTAGGTTTCGGAATTTGAGGGGTTGAAATCGGCTAAGTCCCAACTGGCGGTCTGACCGGCCAATAGGTGGCAGTCAGACCGGCCAGCGTGGGCGGTCAGACCGGCCAAGGGGGTGGTCTGACTGGTTTTCACTTGGATCGTCGTCCTTCGTGGCGGTGATGTTCGGTTGTTAGGTCAAAGTCACGAGTTTCAAGGCAAATATGTTGCATGATGCATGTTTTGACTAATATGGGTCAAATTGTGAAGAACTTGTTCCCAAATTCGGTTTACTTGTCTATTTGTTGTGCAGGTTGCTTGGTGGTCAACGACGGTCAACGGCGAGGATGATCGGGACTAGACTTGGAGAGCTGAGGTCCAGAACGATCGACGATACCGGGTGAGGTCAATGAACTCAAGCGTGGTGCAAGATGGACAAGGGTGACCTATTGGCCAATCCGCGGCGCAAGATGGCGCAAGGAGAAGCTAATTAGGTCAAGAGACGATAAAGATGGTGCGTTAAAATACGTGCGTGTGTGACCCCTTTGTTTTGGGCCTTAACGGGAGCCCAATTGAGTCAAACTTTAGAAGGTCTAAGCCTCCACTATAAATAGGGGAGGGAGGTGGCTGCACCTCCTCTTCGTCTCTTTTTTATTAGAAACCCTAATTTACTTAGGGAGAGCTTTTGTGGAAGTTAGGGTTCTTGAGAGTTTTGATGTGATTTTCGTGTTATTGGATTGAGCATTGTCCTCCATTGATGGAGTGGCTGTAAGCCCAAATCATATCAAATCAATCAAAAGAAAGTTTGATCAATATCTTGTCTCTTTGTTTTCTTTCTCCTTATTTGATCATTTTGAGTCTTTCTTTGATCCGCGAGTTTTTGCTTGAATTCTCCACGTGATCTAGCTTGCTGTGACATGTGGGAAAATATCTAGGATTATCTTGATCATCAATCACCCACGAGCAAGATTTTGGATCTAGTTTTCGTTTTGACTCAGTTTTGAACCCTTCTTCAATCAAACGGAAAAGGATCATAATTCTTCTAAGAATTATCACAATCTTCGATTGGAATAGGTTCCTGACATCATAGAGAAGGTGTGTTCCAAGTTTCATCGAGTTTGGAGTTGTAGATCAAAAGTTTCATCTATTTGCAACTTCGTCATCGGGGCTGTTTGTTCTGTTCTTCAGGCCGGCGGTCAGACCGCCATTGACCCAGCGGTCCGACCGCCCAGCACTAAATTGCTTTAGCTTGTGTTGATTTTTGTCGTATTGGTTAAGGGGTTAAATTGGATTCAATACTAGTCTTCCGCTGTACTGGTATATTGATCTTCATAGCTTCCATAACTACTAGAGTAAAATCTTATTGAATCAATTATTTGTAAAAAGTGAGCATGCTCCTATTCACCCCCCCCCCCTCTAGTCGCCGTTTCGGTCCAACACTTTCAAAGTCCAGTTTAAGCTTTATTAAATTCAAATAAAATTGGTTCAAATTTTCAAGCAACTAAACTACTCAAAAAGGGTTTTGAAACTAAGAAAATTGGGATGTTACACTATCCCGCCTTATTCCTTGTTGAAATCGCCACTAGACGTCAAGACCAACATGACGAGCAGACAAAATCAGTACAAGCCAAAAATGGATGTCTAAGTCGAACCAGTATCAGTTAAATGGAAGTAGCTTGTACAATGAATTGATGTGTACTATACCCTTAGGTTTGGACGATGCCATACGGGAATTTCCACGATAAATGGTTAATATAGGTGTATCGAGGATATCTTATAATTTTTAAAATGAATCAAATATGTGGCATATTGGTGTGATAATATAATTTGTAAGGATAAGTACCTTAAAGATGTTACCACAAAACTTAGAAAAACCATTTGGGTAGGATTAATAGAAATACTTGAATTTATATGCGAAATAGGATCAATGAATGCATTGTTGGCAATTTCTAGAGATTGGATAACGAAAATAATTAATGTGATCAAAGCAGTACTAAGGGAACATTTGATTTGCACTAGAAGATATTGATTTAGCTTTAGTAGATTAGATAGAAATGAATCAAATAATAAATTTGCAGGATTAAATACAATTGTGTGCCATTGGGATCAATTAAAGGGATTTGGTTAATTAGAGTAGCTGGATTCATCCGTTGTTGGATCGCTAGGACTCTTGTGAAATTCCTATTACAATTAATCTAGATACTATGAATGAAGGGTGGAGAATGGTGGATAATTGTCATGTAGTACAAATGTAACCTTGGTGGATAATAGCAATTGGGGTACTGACGATTGATACAAATAACTAATATCGGTGGTCATTTAAATTAAGGGGGTAGCAATAATACAAAAGTATCAGATTACTACTATGATGTACAATTATCATTTGGTGGTATAACAACTTATATTGAGAATGATTAGACTTATACAGAAGGATACGCAAGCTAAAACCTTTTGTGGTAACATTGACTACGGGTGATGCCTAGAGTATAAATTATGGTATATAGTGGGCTAAATGATGAGAATTGGATTCTAGTAAGGACAATGGGTCACGATAATAGCAATCATACTTATTATATCGTCATCTCCATGGCTATCTATTCATTCGGATATGGACAATTACCGCCAATCCATCAACATGAAATTGTGGCCGTCATAAGGCAAGTAGATGACATGACCACTCAACCCTACGACATTTTGAAGACAGCGACATTGAGAAGCAAGAACTTCAAAGTCTATGACTTATCTAGAAGGACAAGGTCTCTCTCTGCTCTTTTATCCCCTGTGCCTTTAACCTACCTTTATGTAGATTTTCTCCCTCTTATCTACTCCAAAGAAGAGATCACCATCGGTACGGTGGGGAGAGGGACAATACGTCGAGTAATGCACCTTGATCTGCCACAACTGCAACAACTAAACTTTCATGCTGCCAGGAATCTCGCAACGTCAGGAGCTAGCGAAGCAACTATGTACATGTCAGCACCTCACGCTACTCCCCCCTTCCGCCCCATCCTACCTTCTTTCTTTTCGTTCTACCGGAATCTCAGGTCGACATGCTTCTAAGGGGGGTAGGTTTGTGACATCCCAAATTTTGTAAAACGAATTAAAAGAGTGAAATTTGGTGATTTCTTTTAAGAAATATCTTTTTTTTTGTTACATTTTGGTGTTATTCGGATTACCTAGATTTTATTTGAACCTTTAGAACAATCTTTTTGTTACAAATTCTCTTTGTGCAAACTAAACTAGTTATGACAGCCATCTTTGTCTCAACTTGCATGTACTATTAATGTTGCTTTAAAGTCTTGCAGAGTATAATTTTGTACTCACAATTACTTATTGAACACTATCAGAGCAAGCGGAAGAGGACCCCTCGGTTGGTTACTTTTATGTCGCGTGTTTTAGTGACGATAGTGTCGAGTTCTATGGCTTCAACCCTAGTCGGTTGACTGTGGGCCGAGGTATATCATATGGGCCCGTTATCTTTTACTTACCGTTTACTTCCACTGCAAGTACTTTATGTGAGCTATTTTGTCGGTTGTCCTATGTATGACTGCTTAATATTATACGCTAGTATGTTTTATTTACTCGTGTATGGATGTGATACAATGATGTAATATGTGTGTGCTAGCTACTGATTATGTGACTAGCACAGTAAACACATAGGATTCTGAATTAATTTTCTAGGATCGACACAAGGCTAGCTGAAAGGTCTAATTTACTCTTGAACTAAATTACTGTTGGCCTCGAATAAAAGAGAGTATATAATCTAATTTAAGTTATTTTAATTTCACGGACAACATCTTGTCTAGAATACATAGGCCGCTCATGTGAAAATGATGTATTTTTTAGAGATAATTTCATATTTGTTATGGGTACAATCAGTGGCGTGCACACGATGAAAAATGGAAGGGGTGCTAGTGGGACAAAGTTACCATAAGGTGAGCTAGCAAATACATATTTAAATATCATGTGTAATCCAAATTGATACATAAATTACGATGAATAAAGCTAAAATGGAAAATACATTAAATGCAACACATTAATAATGGATAGTACATTCCAAAAACCTAGAAATATACACATGTAGCATCCTAAGAAAAAAAAATTAGCTAAATTTGTGATGTAAATAATAGTAAAAGTACTGAGAAGGTACAAAGAGTATAGCGAACAGAGCCGATGCTCCAGCTCCCTCACGCCCCTATGGTGTATACGCCCTGGGTTCAATGCAAGCCTATGGTCATTTTTTTTCTTCTTTCAATTATGAATACTATAATAACATCTAGGGCGAACCCTCTATAACTGTAGTTATTATCCATTCGAATTTGGAACGAACACCAAAGTCGTGAACTACTCTCAAGAGAGAGAGAGAGAGAGAGAGAGAGAGAGGTGCTTCTATACATTACTATTTGAAAATTGCATAAATATTAAAGCATGAGTGAGGTGCTACAGCTTGTATCTGGAGATCGATGCATAGAGGCACCGGTCAACAGAAGACGAAGAAAAACTGGTTCCTTGCGTGCGACGCCTTCTCTTTGCTCAACTGACCGACGGCGACCGCCGCATCCTCATTCCTCCCACTGAACCGCCCACGTGGACTCGCATCACATGGTGGATCCTGCTGCCTTGGACTCCAAGAAAGTGAGAACGGCTGATCGCATAGGCAGCGTGTGCCTTAAAGATGGCGGCTGCGGGCTTCCCGGTGGGCCCCCGCCCCCGAGAAAGAACCGCCCTTGGCCACTCACGCCACGCATGCGATGCGGCAAGACCTCTCGGCCCTGCCTTATTCTCTCGCGTACCACAATTTCTTTCTTCTCTTGGGCCAGTGTAAACCATTCTAACTTTCAGTGGATTGGGTTAACTTTAAAAAAAAAACTTTGACCAGTGACATATGTAGAATTATATGGATTAACTGACTGAATAATGTTATTTGATTTGTCTTTCCAAATACATCCATAATATATACTTTTAATTATTGGGAATTGGTATGGCTCGGGCGTCCGATGCATCACATTCTAGTCTATTAAAGCATTGGATCTCGTCTATGCTCACGTGATGACCTCCCCACTTTTTGACTCCTACTGCTTCTAGTCTCTCCTCCAACTAGCTAGGCATACAAACTTTGATTGAACCCATTCAAGTTTCTAAATTTAAGCCATACCTTCCTTAGATTTTTATTTAATTTATGGAGTTTATTTGTTACTATGTTTTGTGTTTATTTGATTTTTCGCTTTTATTTGCGAGTAGATGTTGATACTTCAGGGGCTTTTGAGGAAGGAGGAGTTGATCAAGCTCAAGACCAGTACCAAAAACTTGTTCTAAGGAAAGTTGTACCTTTGACCATGTTGAACCCGGTTTTTCTAAAACTACTTTGATTCAAACTACTAAATGTTATTTCAATTATTTAATCCTTTGAATGGTTTGAGATTAGCTATACACCTATTTATTTATATCTACGTTGCTCATTGTGTTACCATGATCTTTTGTCACCGTAGTTTGATTAATTATTAGTTTGTATCATTATAGCACCAACGTGGGTTGATTTAGATATGAATAATCTGCTTAGCCATACAACGGGTTATTGATATCATTTTGAGTTGCAAAACTAAACCTGACTAAGTGAATGTGAAATACTTTGTGGAAAGTTGTGTGTAGTACGTTGTCACTCGTTGATGACATGTGTTGCATTTAATCAACATGGTGGAAAAAGATTTGGACTGAGGCAAGTGGATGGAATTGTGATATAGTGGAGCTGTGTGCGCGTGGGAAAATATGACTGTGATAGTTGGTAGAAATTGACAGTCTCACCTTGGTCAATTAAGAACTTAATTTTATGTGTTATTGAGTTGAACTATAACTATACGACCACATGCTTTGTATGAGAAAGGCCTAACTTAGTAAGTTATAGAGTCTTAACATTGACAACTTATGCAGATAGATTAAGAGTGTGCTAAGGTGGAGGTGTGGTTATGTATGTGTGACGATTCACATTTATGAGCGGTTCGTCGTTTTCAGGTTCAACGATGTGCGACGGGTCAAGAACTTATGTGGGGTTTGGTGCTGTCAGTATGCACAACGGGATGGCCAATTGTCAAGATGAAGTTTAAGAAAGGTTCTTTTATGATTGGTGCCAACTACAATTGTTATATCTTGTGGGTAAAGTATACAAACCTCCACATAGTGTTAATCAATCTATTCGAATAGCCGCGTCCGCGGTTATGGACATGCTCGGGGATTTCACACGAGAGTAGATTTTCATAAAACAAGTGGGAAGAGGCAGCTGTGTGATTTTAACTCATATGGCTGTGTGGAAAAAATTGATTAGGCTTCATATCCTTTATTAAAATAATTGTTAAACTATTATTATTTATTCGTTTTAAATTACTCTTTCAATCAATTATTTGCATTCAATTGCAAATGTTGCTCTTTGCAAAACAACAATAGAAGCCACATCCTTTGGAACAAGTCATCATCTGTAATTGTACTACGTGGTACAACTTGTTGAGTAATCGGAGTACTTATTTTTGCTACAAAATTCAGCTGAAGTGGATGAGTCTTCGTCTGCTTTCAAGGAGGAGTTTTGACGAGGATGGTGGTCTCTATGTCTTGATCTCAGTCGGTTGCTTATGGCAAGTCGATGGGTTCCCACAGGAGTTGTTTCCGCTTCGGGGCTGGCTCTTTATTTAGTATCAGCTTTACGTGGCTTAATAAGTGTAAACTCGGCCATAAGATCACAACTGTTATTTATTATTAAATTAGTCATTTATTCTTATATTCATCTTGTGTGAAATGATATTCATTAGTGCATTATACACAGAGAATTCAAATTTATATATTTGAGTTCCAACACCACATCAGCCCTAAACATCATCACATGGGATGGCACATCCTTTTACCTATGACAAAATAGTCAAATTCGATAAAGAGATAACGTAGCCAAAGAAGATCACAACAATTATTTAACGCCATTGCAACCCGACTGGTGCACGAACGGTGTGGCGAACCAATTCGACATCCCCATTGGTGCTCGCCACGTATGGTCACTCACCCAGTACCTCACACGTTTCGTCTCCTGCTGTCCGCTCGTCTGTCCTCCCTAGGGATGGCAATCGGGCGCGGCGGGTACGGGTAGTACTCGCCCATACCCGTACCCGCGACCCCGAATTCCCCCCACGGGTATACCCGCGAAATCCGACGGGCGAAAAACCTCGCCCATACCGTCGCCGCGGTACAGTCGCCACAGGCATACCCGTTTACCCGCGAATAACGATCACCGCCTGGTACCCATCGCCATGCATACTCATTAGTCATCACACAAACAATGTATACATCAAGTTCATTTCAATTCACATCAATATTGCATCATACATTCAACAACTAATAAAGTTCATCACAATTCACACATCAAGTTCAACAAATAAAAAGAAAATACAAACTGCGATTCCACAGTCACACATAGTTCCTCACATATAAACAAATTAAGTTTGCAACAAGAGTAGACTAGAACATATGAAAATAGTTCAATCAGAGTCGACGATCGAGATTGAACAACAATCTTTAAGCTCCTCTTCAATGTCTTCAAGGCATGTCCATAAACTCTCAACTCCCTCTTCACCTGAAAAGTAAACATTGCATTATATCACTAGTTTGCAATCACATAGAAAATTCAAAATATTTACATCACTAGTTGCATTGCATACCTTTAAGTTCATTCCGAAGCCAGCTTTGTGAGCACATCAATGCCTCCAATATAGCTGGAGTGAGACGACTGCGATGTTCACTTAGCACTCTACCACTAGTGCTAAAAGCTGACTCAGAAGCTACTGTTGTTATTGGAATAGCCAAGATATCACGGGCAATCATCCGCAATGTAGGATAACGTGTTCCAGCCACCTTCCACCAACCCAATATATCAAATTCCTCATTTGTGCAAGGAAGAGTTTCTTCTTCCAAATAACGATCTAGCTCACTTTTGGTCTTTACTACACCGTACTTTTCTTACTAGCGACTAGTGTTTTAAATATTGAAAGCACCTCATTAGCACCGGTTGCAACACTAGTACTAGAAGATGTAGCCATACCCTCTTCTCCACTATGCACTTGGTACTCATTCATCAACTCACACAAGCAATTATAACTCTTTGTAACATTCTCTTCAGAATTTTCTTCGCCAAAGAGGGCAATATAGCATGCATGTAACATTGTCATTTTTCCACGTGGATCAAGAATAATAGCAATAGCCATCAAACCATGAATATCAGACCAGTACTTGTCAAACTTTTTTATCATCTCAATAGACATAGCCTCAATTATTGGATCTCCACATCCTAACCATTTATTCATATACATTTTGACTTCACATATCTTTGGGAAGAATATGTTATTGTTACATATTTAGTTCCGAAAACATTTCAAATGAGTTCATAGAAGAGGCTTAATTTTTCACAAACAGTTGAGGCAAAATTCCAATCAAGAAATTGGTGCACAAATAAACTGCATATCAAGTTGCTTCAACCTCTCAAAGACTTTCTTATAGGGAATAGCAGTACTAAGCATAATATAGGTTGAATTCCATCTAGTTTTGCAATCAAGACCAATCTTTTTAGTTATTTCAACCTTAACAAACCGAGCTGCTTTCACAAATTTTTCGTATCTCTTTGGTGTAGCTGTCCAATAGGAAACACTATCACGTAGTCTCTTAATACTATGCTCCATGACACTCAATCCATCTTTCACAATTAAGTTAAGAATATGTGCACAACAACGCATATGTAGCATCTTTCCACCCAATAAAAGATTAGATGGACCAACCTTTGTCTCTATTGCTTCAACCAATTTATCATTTGTTGAGCAATTATCCAAGGTCAAAGTAGATAGTTTACAATCAAGATTCCAATTCTGCAGGCTTTTATATAGCGCTTCACAAATAACCTCTCATTGTATGTGGGCATGGCACATATATAAACCTACATGGTTTAGCATAGCAAGAAGATTAGTATTTCAATATAGCAAGAAGATTAGTATTTCAATATAGCAAGAAGATTAGTATTTCAATATAGCAATCACCTCAAAATGCAGCTTCTAAGCTTCCAAGAGTCATCAACAAAATGTCCTGTTACTGCCATGTAGCCTCTCTTTTGATTATCAGCTGTCCAAAGGTCAGTTGTAACAGCAACACGACAACTGCTTTTATCCAAGTAACTGAGAGCTCTCTTCCTCTCTAAATCATAATGATCCAAGATATCCTTTCTAATAGTATTACGAGTGACCATTTTAAATAAAGGTTGAAGTGCACTAACAAATTTACTGAAAGCCATGGTGATCAACAATGGACAAGTGGGTACTCATGCGAATAATCATGGAATAGAGAGCTTTCCTAGCAACTTCTTGATCAAAGACATAGTTCTCTCTGATTACTTGCCCATGTTCAGAAGATCCATACCTCAAACTGGTTTGTACCTTCCCTTGCCTCTTCCGATAGATGCAAACCTTCAGATGCTCATGTAGATGTTTAGTACCATTCTTCGTTTCTGCCGAAAGGTACTTACTACACCAAATGCACTTTGCCTTCCAAGCACCCATCACTTTTAGTCTTGTAAACTCGTTCCAAACAGGTGAAGTGAGTTTCCTCTTTGTGCCACGAGAGTCTTCCTCTTGTGCATCTGCATCTTCGGTATGTTGTTCTTCAACTTGTGGTTCAGCTTCAGATCCTACTTGCTGATCACGGAGTATTGAGCCTTGAGAAGATTGCCCATGTTGGCTACTACTTCCTGGAGTCGCCATCTAAGAGTTGGAATTGGTGAAAATTGTTAGTCCATGAGTTCATCAAGCTAGTGAAATGATATGTTTTGCTAGTCCATGACCTTACCAAAGAAACAAGTTAGGAAAGTGAAAATTGCGACTTATGCTAAACTTGACAACTTAAAAAGAATATAAACAACTTTACACAATAAATCCAAATTTTACACTAGAAGAACACAACCAAAAATTCGGAGGATGAATCAAGATTTACTACCATGTTGATCTTTTAAAACCGTAGAGCTACTTGACTCGGTAATCCTGCGTTCCAATATAATTAAGTTTCCATATACTTGAGCTTGAAAGCGTCTTCCCTTGGTTCTTGATATCAACAACAATTCTTTGCATAACGCAATTTAGATTGATTATACTACCATGTTGGATGCCAGTTCTCTAAAAGCATTTTTAATTAATTATATGGCATATATAACGTTGAAATGATAATAGAATGTCATTTGGTAGCACAACACATAACAAAGCTTACGCGAGTTGGTCGATGTTGTGGATTTTTCTCGACCAGCTCGTTTTACATTTTTGCGATCGAATGCTGCTGGCGAGTCCAGCTTTTAATAATTATGCTATCTTTCAAATTTTGTCTGTGATATCTTCTTGAGGGTCCAAGTGCCGTCCAAGCTACGAACGTAAAATACACACAGTTGAGCTTTATGAAAATTCATCAATGTCAAGCAATACCACAAAGATCCCGAACAAGCAAAAGAAACCATAATTATCAACAACAACAAAAAGTCACCAACAGGACATGGCCTATTTTGAAGCAAATTAACCTTAAACCCACCAAGATTTGTCATCCGAACTCAAAGCCCGACACCGCTTAGGCATATCCAGAGTCCATACATCTATAAAGGGCAACCCTTTAAAATCCTAATCGATGTGCAAAAAGCCATATCCAACATCCATCTACAGATTCGCGGACGCAACCTACTCCTCACATATTCCCAACCCAAAAAATAATTTATCGGACGATTACCCAAAGTTTATTTAAGCTCTTTGTATATAAAAAGGTGGAAGTGGGAAAGCAACTGCAAATAGGTCTTGATGAAATCCTTGAGGCGTGGCGGCATTGGGTGTTCTTAGCGCGGCCGGCGATGCATGCCGTCAGATCGCTCTCTTCCCACTGCTTGGCAAGGAGAAGAAAAGGGCATCAAGGAGGAGAGAGAGAGCGAGGTTAGGGTTTCAAGGAGGCGCACCGCTGCTTCGGCCGGTGATGAAGTTGACGTGGTCGCCGAGTTCGATCCGAGGCCGGAGTGGCACATGAAGTTCTCCACCAAGAGGAGTGGAGTCAGAAGCCAAGAGGAGGAGTGGAGGACTGTGGGAGGCGGCTGAAGTGGGAGGCGTGGGGAAGAAGATTAGGGTTTCACATTTCTAGTATTTTATATAGTGGTTTATGGTCCCACATGTCGGTGTATATGACGGTGTCGGGTGAAACAGTGCACGGTGGAGTTTACCCATACCATACTACCGTACCCGATGGGTAAAATATTGTGCCCGTTTTATACCAAGCGAAAAGAAATACACCCATACCCACCTCCATTAGGGTATTTACCCGCGGGTATACGGGTAATCGGGCACAATTGCCATCCCTAGTCCTCCCTTCCAAAGCGCGATTCCCAGCAAAAACCATCAATAAACCCCCGTCTCCTCCTCCCCTTCCGAAGAAATCAAGAATCCTCCGCTTCTCCGCACCAACCCGATCCACTCCGCCACCCATATAAACCCTCCAGATTCCGAGCAATTACCCTCTAATTCCCCCTCCCGTTCCCTCCCCTCCGCACTCCACTCCTCAGTCCGGGCTCCTGAGATCGCAGGGCACCCCGCGCTCCTGTAAGTAGTGCTCGGATCGAATGGTTTCTTTCGCAAGATTGAGTCGGCCGTGTTTCCTGTGGAAAGCCTTGTTTTTTTTTTTCCTTTTGGATTTTTGGTTTGGTGATTCTGAAGAAAAAATCTCGGGGATTTCGTCTTGGTGTGTTGGTTTCCTTCTTTCCTTTTCTGGGGGAATTCTTCTTTGCGGTAGCAATCTGATCTATTTCTTTCCGTAAATTTCTGAGCAGAAAAGATGGAAACTTTTATTGTAGGTGTTGGATTATTACTTCGATTCACCTCCTCTCGCTGGTTGATCGATTCTAATATAATCTATCGTGTTCCTTTCTTTGGTTAATCTGTTTTCGTTCGTTATGTTGGTGTGATGACCAGAGAAGAGTAGCCATCGCGACCGCAAGCGCTTGCCTCCATTTATGTCGCCTGCTCTGCTGCTCCATGGTTCTGAGCTCCCATCACCATCAGCTCCTTCCGCTTCTTGCTCCCTTCTCCCCCAATCTTGCCAGAGGGGCGCGGGAACCCAAGATCATCGCTTCAAGATCTCCCGGTAAGCAGGGCTGGTCACTTCTGGTTCCAAGGTACCTTGCCTTGCTTCAATTCATGGCGCATTTCTCTGTTTGGTTGCAACAACTGACAATAACAATGTCGTGTGCGGTGTGTCTATGGAAGAAGAAGAGTTGATTTACTACCCGATTGCTGCAAAGATTTCATGCTCTATTGTCATCTAATCTGTTTCTCCTGTTTTAGTTTAGTTGCAAACTCGGAATCCAATTCTGTTAATATCACGTATACGCCTCAAAGTTTTGTTTCCGCTAGTAAAGAGTCATAGCTGCATTTTTTTTTTCAGAAAAAAGATTTTGTCAGATCCCCTAATTGTTTACGATCGGAAGAGGGGAAAGTGTAAAGGGAGAAAAGCTACTTCTACGGGAGAAACTAAGACTATGTTTTGGCATAATGGTAGATGCCGTTTTTCATTCCATCATCAGTTTATATAAGGTTACAAACTGTAAATATAAACGAGTTTTACAGTCTAAACGACTGCAGTTAACCACAGATACACTGTTGCTTGTAAGAAAAACCCAATAAAAAAAAGCTTTGAGTCGGTTGATCTTATCCGAAGGGGCATCTTATAATCTCCAGCGTTGCATTTCCTTTAACCTCCTGTGTCTTCTTCTTCCTCTGAAAGTTCTGAACTTCTGATTTCTTCACAGTTCTTCTTCTTCCTCTGAAAGTTCTGGACTTCTGATTTCTTCACAGTAAACAGACTGGAGTTCTGACATTTCTTCCCCCTTAACCGGACACTTGCCCTCAAGTGTTGTCATCTGGAAACCAAGATCAAATCGTCTGTGAATAGAATTTAGGAAACGTACCCTTGATGAAATTCACATCCTCCCATGAAGCATTCTCCGGAGGTAAGTTAGCCCACTGTACCAACCACTGAGTTACAAGGAGGTTGTTTCTGCGCATAGCTCTGGTTTCTAGCACCACAGCTGGTTCTATTTTAATCCTACCATCCTCTCCTACCATTGGTAAATCACGGCTAGGAACTGCACTCTTCCCGCAATGTTTTTTAAGTTGGCTGATATGGAATACAGGATGTATCCCGACCTTGTCTGGTAGTTGCAATCTGTAAGCCACATTGCCCACCCTCTGCAAAACTCTGAACGGTTTAAGTCCAAAAGCTGCCGTTCTGTAAGGCTGCATTTTAAGGTACACCATGTCACCCACCGCTAACTGTCTTTCACTTCGGTTCTGATCAGCATTTTTTTTATTATCCTTAACTGAGCTTGAGCTAGATTCTCCTTCAATCTCATCAACATGGTTTGTTTATCCTCAAGGAAGTCCCTAGCTTCTCCATCCTCCGGTCCAGGAATAGCCACCTCATTGATGAGAGGGGGTGGAAAACCATATAGTGCTTGAAATGGAGATATTTTAAGAGTAGTATGAAATGTAGTATTGTACCACCATTCGGCTATCGACAACCAATTCACCCATTTATTGGGTTCATGCATTGCCATACACCGCAAATATGACTCAACACATTGATTTACCCTTTCGGTTTGCCCGTCCATTTGTGGATGGTAGGCAGTGCTGAATCTGAGCTGCACCTTTAAAGATTTGAACAATTCTTGCCAAAGTTTACTAGTGAATATTCTATCCCTGTCAGAGACAATAGCAACTGGAAGTCCATGCAGTTTGAATGTACTGTGTAGGGATGAGAGAGTGGAACGAAGTGGGTATATTTTGTGAACCTGTCAACCACTACAAATATTACCTCCTTTCCTCTTGAATTTGGCAACCCTTCTATGAAATCCATGGAAACATGTGTCCATGCCATGTGTGGAACTGGTAGTTGTTCCAATAGCCCTGGATAATGGCAGTGTTCAGCTTTTGAATGTTGTGACACAGCGCACTCTTGTACCATAGTATGTATTTCCTTCTTCATGCCCGACCAATAAAATAGATTTTTCACTCTTTGGTATGTTGCCACTCTTCCTGAATGCCCCCCTATAGCTGAGGTATGGAGTGAATGTATGATGTTCTTTCTTAATTCTGGATCATTCCCAATATAAATTCTGCCCTTGTACCTCAAGACTCCTGAATGAAGTGTATAGCCAGATTCTGAATTTGAAGTAAGTGATAACTGCTCCATTAGTTCCTTGCAATGTGCATCATTAAGGTAGATGTTTTCTATTGCCTCTATCCAAGTGGGTACTGCAATAGAAATTGCATCACATTGATGCTCCTTCTGGATAAGGCATCAGCCACCATATTCTCCTTTCCTTTCTTATACTCGATGATATAGTTAAATTCTAACAGTCTCAACATTAGCTTGTGTTGAATTCCCTCTGAAACCTTTTGCTCAGTCATAAATTTCAAACTTTGTTGATCTATCTTGATGATCAACTGAGTTCCCAAGAAGTAATGTCTCCATCTATTCAAGGGTTCAATAATTGCTAGTGCTTCCCTGTCGTAGGTGGACATGGCTGCAGCTCTGACTCCCAGTGTCTTACTGAAATAAGTGATAGGCCTTCCTCTCTGCATCAACACTCTTCCAATCCCAATGCTACTAGCATCGGTTTCCAGTGTGAATACTTCAGAGAAGTCAGGTAGAGTCAGTACTGGTGTGGTTGTCAGAGTGTTTCAACTTCACAAATGCTTCATCTTGCGGACCCTTGCAATCAAATCCATCCTTTTTCAGCATATCGTCTAAGGGCCTACAGATGACCCCATAATATTTGATAAACCTTCTATAGTACCATGTCATACCTAAGAAACTTCTCAATTGAGATATATCCTGAGGTTTAGGCCATTCGATGATAGCATTGATTTTGTCAGGGTTGGTAGCCTACCCCCTGGCCTGAAATGATATGTCCCAGATAACTCACCTGAGGAGCTGCAATTACACATTTGGCGAATTTAGCAAAGAGCTGATGCTTTCTCAACAATCCCAACACCACAGCTAGGTGCTCCTTGTGCTCATTCTCACTCTTGCTGTAGATTAGAATATCATCAAAGAACACTAAGATGAACTTTCTCAAGTATTGAGCAAAAATGTTGTTCATGAGACATGGAAAGGTAGCTGGTGCATTAGTAAGCCCAAAGGGCATTACTAAATACTCATAATGCCCCAAATAAGTGTTGAATGCTGTTTTACTTATGTCCTCTTTGTTCATTCTAATTTGGTGGTACCCAGACCTTAAATCCAGTTTGCTGAACACACTAGCCCCATAAAGCTCATCAAGTAAGTCCTCAATAACTGGAATGGGATATTTGTTCTTAATAGTTTGAGAGTTCAATTTCCTATAATCAATGCAAAGCCTCCAAGTTCCATCTTTTTTCCTGACAAGAATTGCTGGAGAGGCATAAGGACTAGTGCTAGGCCTAATGATTGAAGACTCCAGCATTTTGTGTATCTGCCGCTCCATCTCATCCTTCTACTGGTGAGGAACCCTATAGGGCTTGATATTAGGTGGTTCTGAACCTCCTTTGATGGGAATTGTGTGATCACAGCTTCTCTCAGGAGGCAGTTCATGGGGTTCTTTGAAAACATCTTGGTAAGACTGGATCAGAGTTTGGTACTGTGATTTCACTGTCCTGGGTTCCCCCTCCTCTCTCATGATCTGTAATTCAATTACATACCCAACTATCCCCTTTACTGACAATTTGTCCAGTTCATTGGGATTCAGCAGCATTAGTGATTCAGGTATTGATTGATCATCCAAAGTCATAGCAGTTTTTCCCTCTTTCATGATTGTCAGCCTTCTTGTCTTTAGGTTTATACTCACAGGGCTGTGTTGGTACATCCAATCACACCCTAACACTACTTCATAACCCTTCAATCTGAGTATTTTAAACTCATTGCAGAAAACCTGCCCATTGATAAAATAGTCCATATCCGGGACATGTGAACCAGTGAGTATTGTTCCTCCTCACTGTCCAATAGAGCTACTCACCTTTTTCCTCCAATACTGATCAACAAGGTATAAGTGGTTATTCTGGATAAGCCCTGAACTGCCTGAGTTGAAACTTGCATTTGCATCAATTGATCTTCTGGTTCATGTTCCTCCACAGGGCATTCATTAGGGTCTGAAGGTTCCTCTTCCCTGTCAGCACTAGTACGAGTATTGTCATCAGTTTTTGAAACTATAAGGTTCACATTTTGGTACTGTTTGCACTTTTGGCCCAAGAACCACTTGCCTCCACAATGTCTGCAGATGCCAGGAGTAAAAGGGGTGGTAGGTTTACTGCCCAGTTCTTTCTTCTGAAGATTTGGTCCTGCCTGAATCTTGTTCTTAGCTGGGTTGGTATGATTTCCCCCTTTTTGTTGATTCACAGTAAGGCTCTAGCCCCCTTTTCCATATCTTTTGCCATCCAGTAGGCTTCACACAGAATTTGTGGTTTCAAAGGTTTGAGATAATGCTTAATACCCTGCCTCAGACCATTGACAAAGCATTTGACAAAGAAATGTTCATTCTGTAGGGGATTCTCATTCTTGTACACAACCATCAGTTCTTCAAATTTGTCTATATATTGAGAAATGCTGAGATTGTATTGCTTAACTGAGTGAAAGTTTTCCAATACCTCATAACCACTATACTGAGCAAATCTATCACAAAGCATCCTACAAAAAGTTTGCCAAGGAGGAGGATTCCATAATAGACCAGTACTCCTAATCCAATTATCAGCTCTACCCACCATGTACATCTGAGCAAGATCAAACTTAGCTTTATCAGGTACGTTAGCCATAGCATAGTATGTTTCTACTTGTATGATCCATTCCAAGGGTTGGTTATCATCAAATCGAGGAAAACCTATCTTAGGACCCCTAGCAATGGATTTATAGAAGTTGTTAACTCTTTCATTACTGGGATTTGGGTTCCACTATCTACCATAATAAGGGTTTCGGTCATGGTTTCTATTGTTCAAAGTAGGAGAGCAGGGAGTAGCAGGAGGAGATGCATTTTGGCCCCAATTTATAGGTGCCACCGAATGCCCAGTAGGAGGGTGACAAAGATTTACCTCATGGTTGCCATTGAAATTTACTCCCTGAGTGCTGTTTACATGTATCTGATTCAAGGCTTTAACTCTTCTCATCACTTCCAACTCAATCTCCGTAGCTGGCAGTAGATCTGCGGGGGCTTTAGTTGTATCTTCGTTCCTGATAAACCCTGCAGCAGCGACTCCACTCGATTCATCTGAGATTGCATACTCAATTCATCTGAGATTGCATACCATGAACTTGATTTTGCAAATCTCCGATCTGTTGTTGGACTGATTCTACTTTGTTCTTTGCCTCCATCGCTTGTCTCACCGACCCCAAATCTGAAGGTTCGCACCCTTGACGCGCCGCAGTCTTCCTCATTTGGCTCTCTCCACCAGAACAAGAACAGAACTAAGAGATACCCCTTCCTGGGTAAATCCCTTAGTCCTGTGTCGTCTTCTTCTTCCTCTGAAAGTTCTGAACTTCTGATTTCTTCTCAGTAAACAGACTGGAGTTCTGACAGATTTGTACTTGAATGTTCAGAGATTAATTCTCTCTTAATGTTAATAGTTTCCTACCAAAATAAACTGCTATAGTTCGTTCATCTAAGCTGTTGCCGTTCTGTTCTTAGTCTTTTCAGCTTCTAGTTACAGATATGGAGGTGGCCATAACGTCAACTGATCTGTTTTTCATTTAATTGCATTAGTTTTATTCTTGTTTTCATCTAGTCATCTTTAATTTTTGCTACTGTACCAAATTTGTATATACCCGTGGTTGTGCTGTCCTGTACAATCTTGGATTAGTTTCAAAGCTAAGCTGTAAAAATGTAGATGTCCTTGTTTTATTTAGTCATGAAAACGTTGTCTCGTTAGCTTTAGAAGATGCAAAGATGGAGGTGTCCACGCATTGCTACATGTTATATCTGTTGCTCGTTAATTGCAGCAGTTTCACATTCTAGTATAGTGTTAGAATTTGGAGGCATTCATATGGAGATGCAAAATTTTCCTATAATAATGTCCAATGATGAATTGTGCTTTCGTGCTTGTGGTTTCAGATTTGGATTTGGTGTGAAGTACTCTGGCTATCTGCATTTAGACCAGTGCTCCCTGCTGTGCCGCACGTAAAGTAGTAAGAATTCAAGAATCCCCCAAATCACAATAAACTTGCTAAGTTTTAACTGTCTATAAGGAAATGTATTTCACAAAGATAAAAAAACAGCAAATATCTGATCTTTCCATATTATAACTTTGCTATTACCTTTAAGGGGCCTCATCTCACAACGTTGTCATTTTTGGATGATAGCAGGTTTGGTTTGTGTTGATTACGTGCAGCATTCCTCCTTCATTACCACCCTGTCATTCTTGAAGTTCATAAACAATTGGCCAGAATTCTGCTTTCTCTGTGACGACTTCGTAGGAAGAGAACAATCAGCCAGAATTCTGTTTTGATCAGAAGTTGGAGAGAACCCCTGCTTCTGATTTGTGATATTCTGTGCTCAAGTTGTAGAGCAGACCAGGAGTGTCTGTCCCGATTTTGGCGAAACATTTACTCGGTATGTAGAGATCTTGTGTTCCACGTCTTCACAATTTTACCCTTGTATGAGCGTATTTGACACATTCACTGATCTTGCTTGGAATCTGGAGCTGGTTGCACGACCAGATGACGCCCCCTTTGCGGAAGGTCCGCTTTTTCTGCTGTGATCCTGATGCCACTGACTCCTCTGACGAAGATGTTCAGAATACCAAGAAGGAAACGAGAATGATAGGAGAAGTATTACTTCCGATGAATAACTCCAAAAACTGCAAATCTCGAAAGACCCTTGTGCCATGTGGCACAGAGAATTTGAAGGGTCCAGAGAAGAAGAAACCAACAAGCAGGTACCGTGGTGTGCGCCAGAGGACCTGGGGTCGGTGGGCAGCAGAGATACGTGATCCTGTGAGAAAGTCGCGGTCTGGATCGGCACATTTCTCACTGAGGAGGAGGCTGCTGCGGCGTATGAAAAAGCAGCAAGCCAGTACCGTGCAGAGATGTTGATCAATGCTCAACTGTCCGCATCAGATCGTGCTGCCAGCTCAGCTGCCGTATCTTGCGTGTCATCATCTGTGTCGTGCGAGCAGAAGGCACAAGAGGCACCCAAAGTAGTGCCAATTGAGAACCCTGAGCCTGTGGACGAAAGCTTACTGAACTTCTCGTCCACACCTAGAGCTAATGGAATTTCAGTGGACGACTTCCTTGGCCGGATAGATGAGCTTCCTGTCTGTGAATTTGTTGGCCCAACTGATGAACTCCCACTCGATGAGTTTGCTAGGCTGGCAGATGTGTTCCCTGTCAGTGATTTTGTTGGTGCAACAGATGAGCCACTGGACAATGACTATATTGGGCTGCCAGACATCAGTCAACTGCTGCTGCCAATCATGGACCCAAAGTTCGACCTGGATGCAGAACTTGATTGGGATGGATTTGACTTTGCTTCGATGGAACGTGAACTCGAGATTCTTTGAGGCCTGTTTTCTGCAGCAATCTCCTTATTTTGTTCACTGAATTGTTTCAATGAAATAAATGGATTCAGATTTCCATCTTTCGGATGGATTGCAGGGTGAGTGTGTGATCTGGGATCTGGAGATATGGTTCATCTCTAATTTTGTCGGAAATTGAACAGTCTTGCCTCTAGAATAACTTATTTGGTTGTGCTAATATGTGCCAAGTAATATGTACATGATCTTCTAATTTCAAATCTGTTATGGAATGATACATCTGTCTTAGATCATCTGTAGCAGTTTGGTTGTGTATTTTTTGGCTGCTGTTATTTCATAATTTTGTTATTTACATTTTAGCAATTCTACGGTTGATTTGTGGAAATGTAATACGTAGTCCTGTCAGATTTCAGTGTTCCATGCAAAGAACGTAGATAATTTTAGGTAATGAACATTGGATAGAAATCTTTCAATGAATAATTGTTTTCCTTGCTGATTACAATTTCTTTACCTAAGACTAAGATGGCCATATTTTCCTCAATTCATTATATTGGTTCTTCGGTGTGAGAATTCTAGTAAAGCATTCTAGTAGAGTGTAGAGTGTTTGGCATGATTTGTTTGCAGTACGATATATAATCTTGAGAGGAAAAACCCCATCAGAATGCAGCTTCACCACTGCTAGTAGAAAATACAAATGTCTGATACTTAGTCTAACGTAACAAGCATATGAAACTATATTTTTTTTTATCCAATTGCTGTTATTTTCTTTCCAGGCAGACTCCTACACCAGGAACTGAAAATTTGCCAGAGGTCTACTTTCAGTAAACCCCTTGTCACTGCTCCGGCATCGACATCGGCATCAGTATGCGGCGGCACACTCGAATGACACATCGCAGCCCGGGACCGGCGTGAGCTTGATGGCGTGCTTCACCCTGCTCATGAACACTGGGAGGAACGACATGGCCTGGCAGATGCAAGCGTTGTCGATGCCCATCAGGCGCCGGCAGCATGCCGTGTCGTACGGATCCGCGTGGTGGCCGTGGTGGTGGTGGCTGTGATCATGGTCGTTGCCGTGGTCGTGGTCGTCGCCGCGGGATGCCTGTAGCTCGTAGTCACCGGACGTCGACTCGTTGCGCTGCATCGGCAGCGTCGGGTTCACGCCGGAAAAGGTCCTCAGGCTGCAGGCCTCGTTGGCCAGGTTGAACTGCGACCGGCAGAAGACCTGGGCAGCGACCTGGTGGCTGGTGTCATTTGCCATCACAGTGAACAGTAGCAGGAATACGAGGTACAGTGCGTTGAGAGCGATCTTCTCCATGGTGATTTCTTCAGAGTTGTAGGAAATGGTTGTAACTGATGTTGTTTTGTGGCGGCTCTGGAGGATGATTTTGGTGGCCATTTTAGGGGGGGTTAAGTAGTGGGATGATGTTAATTTAGGAGATGTTATGGTTAATTTTTCAGCAGTGTTGATAGAAGTTAGGAACGATATCAGACTGTTTCGATTTGCAGGGCGAATTTGTTGCGGTGATTTTAGGTTGGTCATGCATTAGCTATGAGTCCTGACCAGTTGACACTTGACTTCGTGTCTTTGACATTCCATTTTCTGTGAATTGCTTTTTGATTCAGGAAATGCCCGCGCGCGTTGCAATAGATAAAAAAATTCATGCTACATTCTCTTAAAAATCATAAATGTTGCGAAATAACATACTGAATCATTCCGAATAAAAAATTTCTATCAAAGTTTGCACTAAATAACAATCATGATTCGTACGTGTAATGTGAATATGGGGATGCTACGGTTTCAAAATGTTTGGAAACTATGAGCTCGGCTCAACAGCCGGTCTATGTATGGGTATTTTATCCTAAACTCTAGCAGGGTCTGTAGACTATAAATAGAGAGTGTTAGTCACTGTAAATGATTGATGTGTGAAGAGCAATAAAGATAAGTAAGAAGCTTCTTACATCTCTGTGTTTAATCTACTATTCTGTTCTTGTGTTCTTGCATTATTTGATGCAATTCTATATTTGTCTACGAGGTTATCGTTCGGACTGGACTCGCCAGCGACTCTCCTCGGATCGAAAGGTAACCGTCGATGAACGACACTCGTAGATCGAATCATTTTTCTAGACTGCTTTCAATTCTACAAATTTGGCTTTCTAGATTGTAACATACGGTGTAAATTCGCTTTAATCTACTGCGAGCCGATTTGAAGTCGCCGACACAATGTCGATCGGTAGATTGCGTGAAAAGGTTGTTGTCAATTGTACCGTAGATTGAAATTTGCAAATTCATTCTTATCTACCGCGAGTCGACTTGAAGTCGCTGGCCAAGCCGATCGATGGATCAGATGAATAGTAGATTATTGCATGAACAAGAAAAAAAACAAAATGGTGAGCCAGCCAAGAAGCGTCGCACGCATCGCCGATCTGTGCTACTGGTATGCACGCACTTCTCAGCTACATCGGCGTCGTACGCTGTCACCTTGGTATGCGTGCCAGAACGCACGCCAAGAACCGATCTACACCCGCATGATTGTGAACATTAAAAAGGGGTGCACAGGCGGCGGTGCCGCCGTCGGCCACCCCGCGCCGGCTCGACCGCCACTTGAAGCGACGCCTGCGCCACCACCACCGCCGTCGCCCACATGGAGCCGCCGGTATACGGCTGCGGCCGTCGGCTCCCTACCGCCCAAATCAAAGAAAGAAGGGTGTGAAAGAGATCGGCGGTCGCGATCGAATCGCCGACGACTTGAAGCGGCGAGTCGCCATTGGTAGCACCGCCGCCGCTTCGCCGCGACCGCCGGCCGCCGCCCACAACCGACCGGCCGGCCGACGAGCTCCACACCACCGGTCGCTGAAGCCACCTCCATCAGCTACCCGCATGGAACGACCCGCCAGCCGCCACCTCCGCGACGGATAGCGCCGCCGCGCCGCCTCCTTTGTTGCCGCCGAATCGCCACCCACCACTAGAGCCGCCTCGCGGCCGCGCCGCCACGCCTCCCGCTGCGGTGCGAATGTGCCACCCACCACCGGAGCCGCCTCGCCGCCGCCTCACCGCATTAGAAGCGCCACGCCGCCGCCGCACGCTGCTCCATCGCGTCCTAACCGCCACTGCCCGCACGCCGGCGCCCCGGCCGCCACCACCCGGTGCACAGGGGGTAGGGAACCCTATCCCCTGCCCCCTTTTTAGCGGTGGCAAATGGGCCGAGAAGGCTGACCCATTTTCTTGGCCGAAAAAATGAAAAAAAAAACAAAAAAAGAAAAACTCAAAAAGTTTGCAAAAAGAACCCTCAGAATTTCACAAATTACGAGATTCGTTAGCGAATATAAAATTTTGTGGAAAACCGCTAGGGAAATATGAAAATTACGTGATTTTTTTTTCTCAAAACTGAAATTTCGCGTTTTAACCCCTGGAAATTGCAGAATTCACCGAAAGTTCTTTTTCAAGCAGAAAAGGGCATCGTGAATTTAGTTTTTGAATCGATTTTTGCATTTGAAGCATGTTTAACTTTGTTATTATTATTTGTATGCAATTTATATATTGTATTTACTACTTTGATTATCTGTGATTGTTTAAATTTCTTTTAATCACTTAAAATAGCAGTATATCATGAAAAATGTATAGAAAAATACATAATCACGAATCAGGAGTTCGAAGAATATTATGAGAATTTTGCAACTATTTTATGCAGATTACCAGTAGTAATCTTATGAACACTTTGTATGAATATGAAGATAACTGACATCACGAACTAGGAGTTTGAAGAACTGACCCAACATGGCCAGAATTTGTACAAGTTTTTAACTATGTGATAATGTAATCACGGATGATCAGAAGATTGAGAAGATTCTCTCTACTTTTCACCCAAATACGGTGCAATCCGCACACAACTATTGTTAAGATGGCTATAAGGAGTATGCCGCATTAATTGACACCATGCAAGTTGCGAAAGCTCAAGATGATGTTCTAAGGAAGAACTACATCTCACAGCCACTTAATAGCAATGTTAGCAATGAAGTCAATGCTAGCAGCTACAAGGTGATGAAGCCTCTTACGAAGGAGAGGGGCAAGAAGGGTAAGGTCGTGGGTCGCACGTTATTGATGTTTTCAAGTCTAAGAAGAAGGCATAGGACATCATGATCTATATCCATTAGTTGCACTCATGGATGTGGACAGCCTAATAGCAGCCCTCATCATCCCTTCTTTGGACATCGCAGTGGCCACAGCCGTAGTTTCCCAAGATGAGAAGATCGCCATGGAGCAGATTGAGGCTGAAGTTCCTGAATACTTCGTCGATTCGATCTAGTGCACGCATTGCACTTGGATCTTTTACAGTAACTTGCAGTTTGTAATTGAAGCAGGACATTGAATTATTTTATCCTTTGAATAATGGTTGTAAGCTCTGGGAGAGCAAAACATTAAATTTTTATGATGAGTCCTGCAAGACTTATTCCCGTATTTATAATAGCAAGTTATGTTATGATATCTGAAGTATTTTATTTATGTGTTGCTTGCTTTCTACTGCATATTAATAAAGTACTTTATATTAGAATACGTGTAGCGCCCTATGGAGGAAGTGTGCTTAGCAGGTAGCGGCACAATGGATGCCACCTTGAGAGAGACGATTTTTTTTTTCAATCAGCAAGAATGCTGGTAGTCTTACGATAATTGCAGATAGTGATACCTGTATAATCGGCTCAGGAAAGACCATAATTATACTCCCAATGGCCCATCTTTGGTCATTAAAGAAGTCTTGTTGTACCCAGAATTGACTAGAACTCTCATGGATATTCGCGCTAACGGTTTCCATGTAGAGACTGAAGAAGAGTATGGTAAGGAATACCTGCTCATTACAAAGCGTGAAGAAAGTGGAAAAGTGTATTAAAACGACTTCCTTCATATGAAACTAGGCTATACTACACTATTATTAAGGCGTCTGCAGCCTATACTGTCCTGAAAATCATATTTAGAAGCTCTGAACTTTTCTATCTCTAGCATGATAGATTATGCTGCCTAGGTCTTAGAATGACAAGAAATATAATTAACAATTCACAGGGACACAATATCAATGTAAAGATTTTCCCGAATAAGGAAGATTTTGTGTGCCCCATATGTGCTACCGGGAAATTAATTACTAGACCTTATGCTCTGAAAGTGAAGGATGAAATCTCTGCATTCCTAGACCGTATCCAAGGAGACATTTGCGATCCTATATAGCCCTGGTTAGGGCCATTTAGGTATTTTATGGTGTTCATCGATGTTTCCTCGAAATGGTCGCACGCACGTTTATTATCTACGAGAAACCATGCTTCTACAAAGCTAATCTCGCAGATAATTAACACCAAGAATAATTTCCCTGATCATCATGTGAAGTCTACCAAAATGGACAAAGCTGGAGAATTTACTTCAAAGACATTTGATGATTATTGCATGAAAATGGGAATTAAAGTTGAACATTTCATACCGTATGTCCATACCCATAATGGATTAGCATAATTTTGAAGAATTATAATTTACCAACTACATGGTGGGGACACGCAGTCCTGCTCGCAGCAACTCTCATCAATTTTAGACCATCGGCATATAACATCTATTCACCTATGCAAATAGTGCAAGGGTCAGCACAAAAAAAATTATCATCTTTGGTTGTAAGGTTTGTATATCTACACCACCACCACAGCGAACTGCAATGGGTCTTCTCTGAAAGTCTCGGGTGTACGTTGGTTATGAGATAGTATCCATAATAAGGTATTTGGACTCTATGACGAGAGATTTGCATACTACCCGATTCGCTGATAGTATATTAGATGGGGCTATTTTCCCATTATTAGGGGGAGAAAATCAACCCCTTGATGAAAAATGTTGGGAAATAGAGAAGTTCAGAAGACAATTGAAGTCCAGAAGATAATTGAAATCTATGCACATGACCCGCACACTAGTGAAGCATATAGAGAAGTCCAAAAGATAATTGAAGTCTAGAAGACCATTGAAGTCTAGAAGACAATTACAGTCTAGACGATAATTGATTTGCAAGTATTAGCAAATCATCTGTCTAACCACTTTAGTGATTTGAAGAGCATGACCATGTCGCATATGCCTACATGCAATGCACCGGAGAGGGTTGAAATACCGATGAAGGTATCCCTAATCCCGTCATAAGGCCTCTGAAAGGATGAGAACTCCGGTCCCTCAAATCCGAAGTAACCGGGGACGCCTGGTGAAAAAAGGATAAGAAGGACTTGACACAGCCGATCACTGAAGTTCCCCAGAACCAGAAAGGGATCCAATTGAGACCTGGCACTAGTATGGAACCTTCAGGAAATGCACACCAGAATTGAATATCCCCACAAAGGGAGACATCAGTATGGATGTGTGCGCACACATTTGAGCTGAAAAACTAAAGGGACTTGCTCCCATAATTAGAAACATCGGTAAGCAAGTAGAAACATTAGAAGAATCGTCCCTTGAAGAAATAACTATAAACTTTGTGACCTCGGGAGAATCTATGAATAAGACATTAGCTAATGTCGACATTTACTTTGCAAAAAAAATCTATAACAATCATCGATCTTGATCCAGAGTCTGCATCGCTCGCTGAATGTAAGAAAAGATCAGATTGAGAAGATTGGAAGAAGACAATAGAAATAGAATTATTTTATTTGAATAAAAAAAGTGTTTGGACTAGTAAACCGTTCGCCTCCCCAGGTGCACCCCGTAAGACATAAGTGGGTATTTGTTCGAAAGAGAAATAAAAATAATGAAGTAAATCAAGGCTTGTTGCACAAGGTTTCACTCAACATCTAGGAGTTGTTTATGAAGAAACATATTCCCCGGTCATGCGCAAAACCACCCTTTAGATATTTAATCTCAATGGCAGTAAACTTAAAGTTAAAAGTGAAATTGATGGATGTAGTAACATCATACCTTTATAGAATATTGGATTCGGACATTTATATGAAGATACATGAATGTATCTCTCTCCAGAACCAAGACATAGCAGATAGAAATATGTACAATGTGAAACTCAAAAAGTCACTGTACGAAGTTAATCAATCAGGCAGAATGTGGTATAATCGCTTGAAGTGACTTTCTATGCAAGAAAGGCTACACGAATAATGAGAATTATCCCTCTGTATTTATACAACGATCCATGATGGATTTTGTATAATCTCAGTGTATGAAGATGATCTGAACATTATTGGAACCCTGGAAGGTATTAAGAAAGTAAGCTCTTACCTGGAGTCAGAGTTCGAAATGAAAGATTTGGGTAAAACTAAATATTGCCTAAGCTTGTAGCTTGAGCATGCCCTTGAAGGGATATTAGTACATTAGTCAATCTATACTCAGAAGGTGTTAAAAAGATTTGATTTTAGAAAGGCATATTTTTCAAAAATGCCGATGGTCGGGAGGTCTTTGCAGCAAAATAAGGACCCGTATAGACCTAGAGAAGAGGGGGAGGAAGTTCTGGGACCGGAATTCTCATACTTGAGCGCAGTAGGAGCACTCATGTATTTAGCAAAATGTACTAGACCGGATATTGCATTTGCCGTGAACCTACTAGCAAGGTATAGTATAAAACCTACTAAAGGCATTGGCAGTGAATGAATGACATATTCTGATACCTCCAAGGAAGCAAAGAACTTGATCTGTTCTACAGAAAGAACCAAGACCTAACTATGAATGGCTATATAGATGCCGGGTACTGGTAGAACCCGCATACAGTCAAGTCGCAAATATCCTATGTGTTCATATGTGGTGGAACTGCATTTCATGAAAATCGTCTAAGCAAAGTCTTGTATCGATTTCGACGAACCACTCAGAAATCATAGCACTGTACGAGGCCTCACGAGAATGTGTTTGGCTTCGACGGATTATTCACCACATCCAGCAGTCATGTGGATTGAATACTACGCAAACCCCACTATTATCTATGAAGATAATGTAGCTTGTGTTGCAGAAGTGTAGATGGGTAATGTGAAGAGTTATCTCACAAAGCATATCAACCCCAAGTTCTTCTATGCCCAGGAATTACAAAAGATGTACGAAATTAAAGTACTGTATACTAAGTCATGTGAAAATTTTACATATTATTCACTAAGTCACTTCTAGCATCTAGTTTTGAAAGGTGCATACATGGAATTTGAATGATAAGACTTAGAGAAGTGTAAAATTCATGGGGAGAACCTTCACGAACTTATTATTGAAACTTGATCACGAAGATCGAGTACCCAAATAGTAAATCCTGGAGATTAAATGAAATTGGGTGGATTGTACTCTTTTTCCCTTGACGAGTTTTCCTAAAACTTATCGGTTAAGCTTTTTAACGAGGCAATTCGTGCAACGCAGCAGAACGTATGTCATGTATTCTTTCTCTAAATTTTTCCCACTGGATTTTTATATAGTTTTAACAAGGTATGAACATGTGAGGATGGATGCCCAAGGGGGAGTGTTGAAAAATTATGAGCTCGACACAGCAGCCGGTCCATGTATGGGCACCTCATCTCAAATACTAGTAGGGTCTGTAGACTATAAATAGAGGGTGCTAGTCATTGTAAAGAATTGATCGTATGAAGAGCAATAAAGAGAAACAAAAAGCCCCCTATATCTTTGTGTTCAATCTACTATTCTATTCTTGTATTATTTGATGCGATTCTATGTTTACCTATGAAGTTATCGTTCGGACTGAACTCGCCAACGACAGTTCCCAACACAAACTTCTCTCGATTTAAACTAATTGCTGATATTGCATTACCAAACCTGCTACTGACGTCAAACGACTAACACGATGTCTGAGCGAAGATAAAATGAACAAATTTGCAGTCGTCAAGCAAAAACACACCACAAGAAACATCGATCCGTGCAACACGAATACTTCTGCTACATAAGTCTGCTGCACACTATGTACAATGTAAAATGTTCAAGCCAAATACATGTCAGGTATCACCATTACTCCCCATGCTAAAGTTCGTCTTCATCTCAAAACAGACTGAAACAAGCACCTCTTGTTGCATCTCAATTCTCGAATTAGAATTGCTTCCGGTGCCCCCAATTATCAAAGGAGTACCGCAAAGTATCAAAAGAGAAGTGGGTATATAACTTTATCAAAATGACCTCCAGCAATTAAGTGCATCAATACTAGGTTTGGTACATGGCCTGAAAAAACAATAATAGAAAGAAAAATGTTCGCTGTGATTGAATCACAACCACGGACAGGTTCGCATAATAAATATTAATTTTTTTTCACGCATATATAAATAAAAATATTAACTACGTCTATTGCATCGCCCACTACTACTTAGAAATTAAAATTTCGAGCTCATAGATTGTTTAACTTTGGAAGTTGAAATTCATGCCGACTTTCCTCCCCGACATTCTGCCCATTTCCAGCCATTGCCGGCTGACAAGTAAGAGAGTTACTCGTCGATGACCACCTTCTTCCACCATGAACCCAAGCCATGATTGTAAGCGGTGGGAGGCCGAGTGAAGAGGCGGTGGCGGCGTCACGATGGTAAGCGAGGAGGAGGCAGCGATGCTTGCTCGACCAGCACGGCGCAGGAGGCGGCAGTAGCGTAGGAGAGGACACAGTGCTGTGAACTCGAGACAGCGGCGCGGTGAGGGAAGGATGCATTCGTCTCTGCGTCTTTCTCACGCGCCGTCGCTACCTCCCCTTCCTTTCCCGACGCCGCCGCTTCTCCTGCAAGGTACCACCGTCTCCTCTCCTCCCCTCCATCTCGGTGCCTTCTCCCGTCCCCGACACCGCCTCCCCTCCCCGCTACCTTCTCCTGTCATCGGTGTTACCTCCCCACTACCTCCTCTTGTCGTCGGCGTTACCTCCCCACTACCTCCTCCTGTCACCAGCGGTACCTCCCCGCGCCGCTGCCTCCTACACTGTTGGATCTCCTCATCTTCGTTCGTGCTGCCGTTGTAACCCGCGGACTGAGTGTCGGTGGGGGTCGGGATTTCTGAGACACGAAACGAATGCTGGACAGGCGCAGATGGCGAGTCGCGGCACGAGACGGGAAGAAGTGGGACAACAACGAATTTCGGTGTGTGCATGTGAAGAAGTGGGGCGGCGACGATGTAGATGGTTGCGGAAGAAGTGGGGATATGGATGCGTTCGCGAATTAGGGGGATGGCGGGGCGAGAGGTTGGGTTCACGTGTTGGTGCGCCTCGATAAAGAATTTGAGAGGGATGAAAGAGGCCAACCACGCACATGGGAAAAATGACATCGTTTCGCCGCGCGGGGATAAACTACTTCTTATATTAGTTAAGATAAGATAATCGATAGAGAGTTCAGATGCAGCGATTGAATCCTTTGGGCAGGCAGTTTTGCAGAGCAGCATGAGCTTCAAAGTAGTTTTGCGTAGCTTTTTTCGTAGGATGGATATAAATTGTTTGCGAGATATATCTTTCTTTCTTTCTTTTTTACCTTTGGAGAGGCAAGTTAAGGTAGATCATTGTAGTAACGAATGGCAGGTTAATACTGTCTACTCTGTCAGCAGTTTACCAGTCCTTTAAAAGGTTAAAACTAGTTTTCGTGAAACTCTGCAAGGTTGCCTTACAGGTGGAGTAGTTTACTGAGGCAGTTTGTTCCATAATTTTTCCAATGCTTGAGGATAGACGCTACCAGGCAACATGTGACATTTTTTCTGCAGGCCTGAAGCCACAGCAACAGCATATATTCCTGAAATTTGCTGTGATGGCGAAGTATTTCTTCAGTCAGAATGCAATCCTTCTGTCAATTAGAATTAGTACTTGCAACTTTTTTCTTCTTCTTATTTCTTTACACACCTCTACGAAAAGCAATTTCAAATGATTTGGTGAATTGCAGGAACATTTGCAAAGACGAGTCGGGAGTTTCTTCAATTTTATTTGTCCTTTTTTACCAAGGGAATTATTCCATTGCTTATTTGCAGAGGCAACGAGAGGTGGCAGCAGAAATCTGGCAGTCTTAAAGTTGAAGACGACATCTGTTCTCACAAATTGGTTCTGGGAGGCAAAGCATTGCCTCCTGACACCATGTTTGCAGAATAATTTTGTTTTTGTTTTCTTTTTCGAGGGAGAGATGCAGAACACAACAATTCTACCTCACATTTTCTCTCTGTTTCCTGTTTTTGCATTTGTTTTGTTTGGTTGGCACTATTGAATGCTGATGATTGTCATCCTATATCTTCCTTTTAGCAGAACAATTTGTGTTTGCGTGTGTGTAAAGTGCTGCATTGTCGGACCATTGGCAAGCAGCCATCACCTTAACTAATCCAATAATTGCAATTTAATTTAGGCATCTTGTGTCAATATGCTGGTTGATGTTCTACAACAGTTGTTGCTAGACCATGGGGTCCAGCTGTGCACTTTCGGTTTCATATAACCATCTGTTGTGCACGATAAATCATTTCCCAATATCAGCTTTAATCTTTAGGTCAATCCCTCTCACCCAAATATGATACGTGTGTCGGTGGTAAATTATGCATACCGTTTACATGTCAGACCTATCAGTCCGCGAAAGTTCACAACGACTTCCTAAACCAAGCGAATGAAACAGAGATGCGTTTTCACCTTATCGAACCATTCTACAATGGTGGTGCTACACAGATCATACATGCATCCCCAATTGAGATCCTCCGGTTTCCTAATCTTTTTTTGCGAGCTGGTTGTTCTTAATCTTCCTTTCTAAATAAGCAAATTAAAAATAAGATAATTGCTATATAACTTCCTACAGTTTTTTAAAAAGTTAAAACTGTCACTTTTCTATTTATTAGATGTGCTATAAAATTCGTGTTGTTGATGTGCAGTAAAAATAATAATACCATAATAGTCGAATTTTCATTCATCTGATATGCTTTGAGATTTGCATATTTTTCCATCTGATAAATTGGGTTTGAATTTATTATGATTTTTTCTTCAAAACATAACGGTTTAATCACATTACCGTATTTTGTTGATATATAATTTTATTTTTTATATTTATTTTTACACAACATCTCAAAGTACATATCAAGAACATAACGAGTTCACTACTTTACCGTATTTTATTGGTATATAATTTAATTTTTTATCCTTATTTTTACACCATATCTCAAAGTACATATTGTATTTTAAGTTATATGATGAAAATATGAGTTATTAAAACTTTTAAGAATAATTACAGTGATCAAGAACTAAAACTATATAAATAATTTATATATAATAAAATTGTAAATAAACTTTCATAATTTTACAAAGAAAATAGACGAATTCTACGTAAACGTACCTGAAAATAATCCCGCCAGCCAATCACCACTAACCACCCCAATAAACATCCCCTATTACTCCCACTGACAGGTGGGCCAGGTCAGAAACAGCGTATCGACCATATTGCCCCAAGCAATAGCGTATTCACACCAGGCACCACCTCTCCCATCCCATCACATGGGGGAAGAGGGCAGGACGGGGAGGAAGCGCCGCCGCCGCGGCCGCGCGTGCTCGCGCCGCCACCCGACGACCACCGGTGCCTCTGCGGCCCCGGCCGCGCCCCGGCCGCCGTCATCGGCGTCCCACCACGCGTCGTCGCCGTTGCCTTCGCCGCTCGCCGTGCTGGCGCCCCACAGTCTGACGGCCGAGACCCCTCCGGGCGCGAATCTGGCGCCAGCGGCAGCGCCGGAGAACCGCCGCGGCAGGCCCTGCCACGTCCGCACGACGGCGCCGCCCCACGGGAAGCCGCCGTCGCGCGCTGCCTCGTAGTACCCGATCCTCCTCCTCCCGGTCTCCCCCTCCTCCTCGCCGGAGGAGCTGGTGGCCGCGTCATCGGAGCTCTCCATCTCCTCGTCGTCGCCGTCGCCGTCGCCGTCGGAGCCGGAGTCGTCGTCCCCGGAGGAGTAGTACGTCGAGATGTGCGACGATATGACCTCCTTTCCGCAGGAGCGGAGGCGGAGGATGAGCATCTGCAGCCTGCGCAGCAGGCTGGGCAGCGTGGCGAGAGCGGCGAGCGCGACGGCGAGCGGTGCCCACATCTCGGCGAGCATCGCCGCCAGGCTCGGCCCCCGGAACCGCCCCACCCCGGCCTCCAGCATCGCCGCCGCGGCCGTCTCCATCATTCAAAATCCCTCCCAAAATCAAAACGGAAAAAAAAAGAGAAAGAAATCCCACACGTTATCGCGTCGTGCGTGCGAGACGAGAGGAAGAAGAGGAGAAGAGGAAATGGGGGAAGGAAGTGGCGAGGATGAGGCGATGCCTTCGCTATAAAGCCACACGAGTGGGCCATTTTCTGATGCCATTGGTTGGGGGCTAGCGAGGTGGGCCCGGGATGGCAGTGGTCCATGGTGTGGGGAGCGTGGGGGAAAAAGTAGCGGCAGCAGCAGCGGACGTGTGGTCGTGTGGACGCTTTTTTTTTTCTCTCTTCTGACCCGCGGTTAAAACGTGGGTAGAGAATATAAGCACGAGCCGGGTCTCCATGACATGTGGGGCATGCTGTGCTGACCCCACGTGTCATGGACATAGTAGTGTTGACTGTGGACGCGACCCGAGGAGTCGTCTCGGGATGGGCACGGTGACTCAGCTCAGCTCGCAGCAGCAGCACGGGAGCGACCAGGAGGCACGTGCCGCGCGCGCGGCCGTGGGCGGAGAGGCTGACTGGTGGGGCTATCTGTCTCGTTGGTGGTGGGGCCCGGTGCGGGGTAGAGGCTCAAGCTGTGGTGAGTCAGCGTCGTGTGTGCGGCCGGCCGGCTCTGTCCCTCCGTGGGGACGGACGGCTGCGGCGACGATTTGCCGGATCGTGTGGTGCGGATGCTCCGGATCCGGTGGATCTCAGGCACTAGTTCTCTGACGCGTAGGAGCAGACGGTGCTCTCCGTTCTGCTCTAATCTGCGCTGCAGCGTACACGTCTGCATGGAGTAGGATATGGTTTAGTCTCTTGGCTGCAAATGGTTCGATCGTCTTCTTCTATCCGTCTAAAGAAAAAGGATTAATCCCCTGCATGCCTTTGTCGGTGCAAAATTCCTTACGTACTACGCAGCATGAGGTTGATACATAAACATTAAATCTATGTGTTAGCGAGACATTAATGATATATAAGAAAACCGTGTGTGATAGTAAGACTTCAATGACGGTTTTAACAAATAACCGTCTATGATATCTCACAAGTTACATATATTTTTTAACCGTCTGTGAATGCCTACTATCACAAACAGTTATTTGTTGAAATCGTCTATAAAGGCATACTTTCACGAATCATGCGAGTTGGGGCGACTAGATATTTAATTACGCACATCGCAGACTGTTCTTAAAAAGAACCGTCTGTGATACGTATCACAGACGGTTTTAAATAACTGTCGTCTGCGATAATCGTAGGCCTCACAGACGGTTCTTGTTACGAACTGTCTGTGATAAATATCACAGACGGTTCTTAACAAGAACCGCTCAGAAATCATATACGATATCATAGGCGGTTCTTAACAATAACCATATGTTATATGCGCTATTAAATATCTGGCTGTCCTCTCAGATCTATATCTATCTATAGTAAGAAATGTCTCTAATATATATGCAGCTACTTTAAAGGCGGCGGCCGGCTCTGGGGCGCGTTTGGTGAAAGAAATACAGTATATTTTTAAGTGTGCTTGTAGATATGCTATTTGTTCTTGGTGATCTAAGGTTAGTATTGCTTTGTCTCTGATGCGGCTGCTTTGAAGAAGACGACAAGTACGCCTAATAAAAAACCAATCCAAGCATGATCTTTGTTTTGGGGGGTCGTCCACGCAGTATAAGGAGGATGGGATAGCAGCTACGACCAACTTCATCGATTCTGCAAGTTCAAGAAGTATGGCTGCCAAGAGAGCATATGAAGAGACTATTTCGTTGGCATTCCTCTAGACATAACTACATGCCTCGGATGTGCCACACAACATGTAGAATCCTCCTCCTGCTGCTGCTTGGGAGTGCAGTTGTGTCTGGAGGAATGCCATCGAAATAGGCTCTTCATGTGCTCTCCTAGCAACCATGCTTCTTGAACTTGCAGGCTCGATAAGGTTGCTCGTGGCTGCTGTCTTATCCTCCTCATGCTGCGTGGTCGACTGCCGAAAAAACCGCTTAGCAGAGACGGTTCTTGTTAGTAACCGTCTGTGATACACATCACAGACAGTTCCAATTACAAACCGTCTGTGATAATAAACATCATAGACGATTTTTGTTAATACCCGTCTGTAATAATTATATATCACAGACTGTTGTAGTTTATAACCATCTGTGATACATATTACGGACGATTTATCCCACAAAACCGTATGTGATAGTTCCTTCTATATCTAAAAAATGTTATTTTTTTCTCCTACTAGCATCAGAAGTATCACTAAAAAACCGCTAATTTTACAAATATCTGGAGCATACTAGAGTTGAAGATAGAACACATTCTGGACCATATCAAGTGGCTAGAGAAGATTGTGTGTGTGTGTGTGTGCATGTATCATTGTTGTAATCTATGACATATTTGTTAAGTAGCCAGGTAAGCATGTGACGTTTGCACTATCACAGACGGTTATTTTTTAGAATCGTATGTGGTAATTCACAGACGGTTTTTAACAATACTTATCACAGACGGTTCTATTTACAGACTGTTTGTGATAATTATGTATCACAGACGGTTCCAGATGAAACGTTCAGAATTGCCTGTTTTGTAGCGATGAATGCAAATTTAGAACCACATATGCTTGCTTTCACAAGCGCCATCTTCATTCAACCCAGCTTAGTTCGTCCTAGATGTGTCTTTTTAGAGAATCCTAGATGTGTTTTAGGCTAACAGTTGAAAACCACTTTTCTTTCAGCTTTAAAAATTGATTATGTGGTGGGGCAAGACTCTGCATGGCATTTGGCAGTTGAGCCTACGCTTGTAGGGACGACATTTATTCCCAAAACTTTGATGCGTGGAATTCAGTTGGTTTGGTCGCGAAGAAATGTGCTTTTTCTTGGCACGCTAATTAAGTTGCTAACTCATTGAATGTCTCGCTTGCACAATAGCCGCGCGACCTTATCTTGCAAGCAATCTATAAACCGCATCATCGTCTACCTATCATGAAAATCAGTATTATAGTGGCCGTACATTGCATCCAACTCTTCAAATCTAAGAGTTTCGTAGCATAGATATACCATTCATTAAGGAGCCGTGCGTAAAATCCATTTGATAAACTTTCATTCACATTATCATAGTGCATGTGCCTCGCATCCAGCATAAATAATTGATCTATATATCATTTTCCTTCAAAAGGTCTATATATATATATATATATATAATTTTAACCGTATAGTTGTTTACCAGAGTTAGCTGTAAAGCAAATTATAGGGTGAAGATTGAAATTCAAGGAGGACTTGATCTTTTTCTACCTTAATCCCAAACCAAAGTTTAAGGTCATCCAGTTTGAACATATGTAGCTCTTTCATATTAGGCTACTTTTTACCGCTTGAAGTAAAATTCACTCCAAAGTCGGATTCGTATCCTCTTGTGCAGTCAGAGGAATATGCCGATCTTCCCCCAAAGCTTGATGGGCTGATGGCAATGGCACGGCACCAACTACTGGAGATGCACCGAAAAGGCAGACGCCTTCATTAGTGCCGTGAATAAACCACATAGCTAAAAGCTCATGCATGTACTACCTGATCGATTATTTGGCCCCGTCTAATCATAGGACTCGGTGCTCTGCATTAGAGGTCTAAATGCAGATGATGTACATTTATATGTATTAGTAGCATCTTTCAACTGTTCGATCGAAATCTAATGGGTCATATCAAGTGTTAAGGTACAAATTCTTTCATACGGTAAAAACGAGTATCGTGCTACAACGAAAATGCTGCAGTACCGTATAGCAATCATTGTAGCAGACTCATGTTACTGTGTACATAGTATCTGTAGACAATCCAAATCCGTAATCCTACGCTCCTTTCAATCGAAAACAATATGTCGTTTTAGCTTCATACCCGTAGAACAAAGCACTCCGTACCTTTGTTTTTGTAAAACACCACAAACAACATGCAATTGATAAGTATATTGTTAGTGATATGCTCAAGAGGCAATCATTAACAATTCAGTTTTATAGACTAAGAGGGATATTGATCCATATGGGACTAGCGTTCTATTGGGCCTACAACGTGGAAACCCATTAGCATACTCTATAAATATATGGAGGCGGGGCTGCAGGTATGATTGGATGAACCCTGGCCGCCACCTCCCCTTAGCCGTATCCCGAAACCCTAGCTGGGTGCGCGGTGCTAGCACACCAGCGCACGACGTTTCATCCCGAACGTGTGGACTCCGGAGGCGCCATTCTTTATTCTTCTTTGTCTTGATTGGCGAAAAGCGTAAGGCTATTGCATAGAACTCGAGGAGGAGACATTCAGTTCGTGAAACGATCGACTGTTTCTTCTTTATCAACGCGTATCTACGTTGGACCGGGCTTCTCCAACTCTTCTTCCGCTGCGCAGTGCATCTAGTGGTAACTATTTATGACTCCCTTACACGTATGTTTTCTGGTTGAACACGGTAGAAAATCAATTGTTGTAGTTAGCGTAGCCTACTTGTTCACTTTTCATATATTTGACAAAAAACGCGCGTTCTCGTGAGAAACACAAATCAGTAAGTATTTGCAAACCAAAACTAACCCTCAAAGTAACATATATTTTGTAACTATTCAATAATAAAGATATATGTCCATGCATGTCTCCGAGACTCCAATTAAGGAGAAGCAGGCAACACCGACCGCAATTGATGCGCATGATATCGACTTGACTACAACTTGAGACATAATCAACGCTAGCTAAGATAATCCATGCATGATATCATATCAATATATCACACTGCATGCTAAAGCGCGTATATATAATTATATATGTTTGTAACATGAAAGCAACCACTTACTTATGTTGTGCTGGCCGTGACAACGACGCTTAACCACTTCTAGTTAGAGCATTTACAATGCAGATGTTTAGATTGAGAAACTCTAAATTAAAGGTTGATGGGTATAATACCGAAACTACCTTCAGTGGGTTTTAGTTTTTAAAATAGGACCTCCCCGTACTATGAAAGAGATCGATCAATTAATAAAGAGGTTCCCTATATTTTATCTTCATCTATTTGTGTTTCTATTGATTGTTTATTATTGGTGATTGGTTCCTACGACTACTACGTTCTTCAACACATTATCAGCATGAATCGCCATACACGGGCGAATCAGTATGTCGTCGGGATTCTATGTTTCAATGTAACATCCCAAATGTGGGTTTGTGTTTCAAATGTGAGAAAATAAGTATAAATTAAAACTTTTCTGGTATTTTGAATTTTTTGAATAATTATATAATTCTGGTAAAGGAATTGTGGAAAAATCAAAATCCTAAATGGACCCAGTTCATAAACCTCCTCGGTAAAAATCTTGTGTCCAATCCTGGAGATAAGTTTGTTTCCAACCCTGGAAATAATTTTTCTTGGACCTAGGGATGATTTGTGACACCCCTAAAAATTATTTCATAAGTTTTAGAAATTAATTGATAATTTTTTGGGGCAAGTCAAACCTTGGTAAAATCCTAGGCATAATATTCTGAAATTTCTTGAGAAGAATAGAGTACATGAAAATCTCTGAAAATTTTATGTAAGGTTAATCCTAAAGTCAGCAACATCCAGTTAAAATTTTATAATTTTTGGAGCTGTTTTGCTACCTCTAAAAATTTCCCAAAGTTCTAGCCCAAAAATCAAAACCAAATCAGTCGGCACTGTTCCTCGGGTCCAAGTCAGACTCGGGCTCGATCCACTTGACTCGGCCCAGTCAACTAGCTGCACCGGCGCGGTCGAACCGGCGCGGGTGCTGTGGGCTGTCGGATCGTCATCGAGTGGCCCACGTTGGCGCGGGCGGCAGCCGATCGCGATCGCGTGAGCCGTCCGATTGGAGATCACGGCCTGGATTGAGTGGCTGATCGGACCGACTGATCGCCCCATTCACTTGAACCGTCCGATTTGGAGATCAACGGCCTGGATTGAGTGGCCGATCGGACCGGCCGATCGCCCCATTCACTTGAACCGTCCGATTTTGATCCAACGGTGGCTGCGTCGTCTCCTTCCTTGCGCTCGCACTAGCGTCGCGGCTGAGTCAGAGCCATGGCGTGCGCAGGGCCTGGAGCATCGCCCTGTCCCCTCCGCGTCCTCGCCAACGGCTCTAAGCATTAAATGCGCAACGTGCTGTCGCCCCCGAAGTCTCCTTCCTCTGCCCCTCACCTACTCCCATCGCGCTCGGAGTGCCCATGGCAGCAGGCTTGACCGTAGGGTTGCCAGAGCTCCCTCAGTCGCTCCCACAGCTATATAAGCCCCTCCGGCCTTTCCTTGGATTCCTTTGAACACCCTGCAACTCTAGCACGCTCGCTTGTGGCTTGCTCGAGCTCCATTAGTCAAAACCACCTCAGCCGCCATTACTGAGCTTCGAGCTCCGCGGTGAAGGCGGTACCTCAGTGGTCGTTAACCCTCACCCAATTTGGCTTGTGCCCTCAGGTAGCGGTTGGATATTGGATCCTCCCAATTTCGGTCGAAAAGCCCCCTCTCCGTCTCCAGCGCCGGTGAGTGCTCCCCTTTCCAATTCCTCGCTCGGGGAGATTCTCTGCGCCATGTGGGACCCATTTTGATGCTGCGGTCTTTTGCTGGATGTACAGGTCGCCTTCTCCATGTTGTCGCCGTTGCCGCCCTCGCGGGATTTCGTCGCTGGTACTGCCACGACCAGCTCTACTCCTCCGCGACACCCAGGTAGCATCGCCGTAGTCCCTAGATACTCTGGCACCGCTTGAATGACCTACTGCAAAGCTCAATTGCGCTGTCATTGTTGGCCGTGCGTAGCACCGCCCCTCCTCGCCAACGCGCTGCCGTTCCAGTCCACCATCGGAGATGTGGGTGGTACCAGCAGGTGCGCATCGCTATTGCGCACCTGTAGGTAGCCTCGGTTCGCGCCGCCATGGCTTGAATCGCCGGTGAGTCGCCGTGGAGTCACCGTCGGGCGCGTTGTCGGGCGTGCACAGTATGCGTCGTGCCGCGTTGAGTGTAATCCGTCCATCTCGCGATCAATGGTCCGCAGTCGCCCTCCCCATTTCCCGCGCATGACCTCAAACGCGTCGTGCGCGGTTCAAGGTGGACCGTCGGATGCATCATCGACGGCCCACGTTCGTCGATCTCGCGCGGGCGCGTGCACCATTTGCCTGTGGCCTTGGGCCGTTGGATCCAAGATCAACGACCCAGGTTGGTCCACGTCGATTTAATTTTGGATTTTCCCGAGAAGGATTATTTACGAACTTAAAAAGGGTAATAAACTTCAAAATTGCATAACTAATTCATTTTAACTCCAACAACAGTGAAACCACTTTTGTTATTTGTTATTTTTTATTTAATTTATAATAAAATAGGTTTCAACCTTGTCACTATCTCAGAAAACATATTTTGTGGAGAGTGCTCCAAAATTGAATTATAAATACAATATAAATTGCTAATAACTTTGGAAATTCATAACTAATTTGTAAAAACTCCAAATAAGGTGAACCAAATTATTTTTGTCATATAATAATGTTCTCTATCTATTTTTGTAATCTTCATATCCACCACTACTCCAGAAAATTTTGCGAAGATTTTAGATGCAATGAACAATAATAGTTTCTAATTTATTTGGATTTTCTGGAAAAATGACTTTTAAATTGTCATAAATTTTGCATAAAGTAGCCGAATCAATTGATTATTGTTGCAAATTCACCTAAAATCATGCTCTACCTTCTGTGAATTTTTTATAATTTTTGGATGACTTTGAATTTTTGGGTCTTTTCGGTATTATTCGTTCTTATTGTGATTTCAACTCCTTTCATTAGGTTCCGACGCGCACATTGTTAATGAGAGTGATCCTCAGCAACTTAGTGAGCAACTTCAGCAAGGTAAGCAGTTTGATCATGTTAATCCCAGTATTTTTCAAGTCTAATATACTAATTTCAACTTGTATGTATGCATCGCTATTTTGTTGTTAAATTATGATTTGATTAGTTGATCCTATAGTTGCATACTCTATAAGTAAATGATTATTCCTCTACTACCTGAGCCTAGGTTAATTGCTGTGATTATAGTTCGTTGGATGAGCTCCTGTCACTTAGTAGATTTTGGGTTAATATTGCTTAGACATGCTTAGCTATCGGTAGTTTTGGGCGGTCATCGACTTAGTCGATGATCTTGATCACATAAATCTAATTATTATTTCATTATGTCCAGCACTTGTGCTTTGTTAATTTGTAAAGTCAAAAACTGAAAATGAAAACCGATTTGGACTTGGGCATATTGGAATGTTGGTGTGATCTTTTGGTGTGAATGGAATGGTGCCTAAGTCAACAAGGACCGAACATCTTGTTACACTAAACCAAGTAATTTTGCGTGCTAACCGCACGAGAGGGATATGAGACCTCCCTTGACTAAGTACTTTGGGAGGTGTTAATTATGAGCTGGTTGGTGGGTGTTTTAAAAGAACTGTGTTGTGATAGGAGGGGAGCATTAGCAGATCGGCTCTAAGCTGGCTAATGTATCTTTCTCTTCGTGGGTTGCGGCTCGTAATTAGCATCATCCATTGGAAATGTCTCGTAGGACTTAGCCGTCTTAAGCATACCTAAGGAAGTGTGCTTCATAGCTTGGCAAAAAGGCGGTCTGGCGTGTGGGTACATTGGTACACCCCTGCAGGGTACAATCTATTCGAATAGCCTCGTCCTAGGTTATGGACACGCTTGGGGAGGTCTTCTAAGAGTTAGACTACAACCTTTAATTAAAACTTGATATGGGTGGTATGAATGGGTAATTCATGCTATTGTTGTGGTGACTATTGGGTTGGTCACTTCCAGGATATTGTTATCATCTATTTATTGTTATTATGTTGTCATTTACTGTTATTTGAACAATAAAAATAGATTGTAAACTTGCTTTCAAATGTACTACATTGTTGCAAATAAAGACTGATTTGTGCTGAAAATGAAACATACAACCTCCACTTAAATAAGCTTGCATGTAGTTATGTATAGGTCTGTTACTTTACACGTAAGTCTTGCGGAGTATAATTTTTGTACTTATTTGCTTTGCTTAACTATTTGTTGCAAAGGAGGAAGGTGAGCCCCAAGAGCCTCACTTTTGTGAGATGTGTTGCGGGTTTGACGACTAGCTTGGCGGTTCGGTTGGTTGCCTTGTGGGTAAAGGCACACTAATTGGCTCTTTTGTTTATCGTCATCTTATGGCATTTCGCTTCCGCTGTCTAATTAGTTAATTGTATGACTTTTGGCCGGTCGGCCTCCTTTTTGTAATAACTCTACTATGTATGTCTTTTGATTTATTAAGTGTTGCTTTGCTTTTATGTCTTGAATGGAATTGATGCATGAATTTTGTAAAGGGGTGTATATACTGCATTTCTGGGAAGTATACATATCTCGAAGGCACGTGTTATTTTGTTTGTGATGCTAGGGTCAATCGGTGACTAAGCATTACAAGCTTAATAAACCGGAGTCCTCACAAAGTTTGGTATCAGAGCCATCCTGACCATAGTAACCCAAGCTTGGTCGTCTTTAGGATATTTTGGAAAACTTAATTTCAAAATATCAAATAATTTATGAAAGCTTAAGTAAATTCTCAGATTTTATTCCTTACCTATCTTAGCTTTCTTTTCTCATCTTGCTCTAATTTGTGTTTAAAAAGTTACTTCCTCTCATCTTTACTTCAAAAGATAGTTGTTATCGGTTAAATTGGTTTTGGGGAACTTATGAGAGTTCTAAATTTGAAGTCTTGGCTGTCTTTTGGTGAAGAGTAGAAGTGTTTGGAGTTGGAATTCAAATCTGGAATTTTAGGACAACAAGCTTAATGGTTTCTAAAAGGGTAGAAAATGAGAGGTTAACTCAACTAAAACTTGTGGGAATAAAAGGGTAAGATGTGATACTAGTTACCTAAGTATCTAACACTTATTTTACTGATTTAACCTTGCTGTTGAGTAGTGTTGGACCTAGAGTAACATTATGAAATTTTGTCTTCTTGATCGATTGCTCGTTCATTCAATACGGGTTAGTTGTGTCAGGAAGTCGAGCTTTGGTTTGGGGTTTTCCTTGCTGGTTTAGAGACTTTTTGGGAGCTTTTAAAGTTCATATACTTGCTGTTTTGGCTTTCGTTTAGGGTGATGTTCCATTCCCCTAGTCGATAGCTTTTAAACTTTTTAGGTCTTGCTTTTGGGATTAGTTGCTAACCCAATTTTCTTGTTACAGGATGGCCGGACGTACTCGTAGCGGCCAAGGCCAGTCAGCTGGTCTGGATGAGGAGCTTCCTCCTCCTCCGACCATGGTCGAGGTTCTTATGCAGATTGAGCGCAACCGTTCAAAGGACAGAAGGGTGCTGGAGGTCATCGCGCGCAACACCTCCACTCTTACTGGTGCCCCAGGATCAGGGCAAGGGAGTGGACACCAGCCGCATAGGGGACTTGCGGAGTTCCTTCGCACCCAACCCCCTACCTTTTCCAGGTATGAGGACCCGCTTGATGCAGACGATTGGCTTCATCTGATTGAGCGGAAGCTCAGCATCGCGCAGTGCTAGGACCATGAGAAGGCACTTTTCGCATCCCATCAGCTGGAGGGTGCAGCTTTGTCTTGGTGGGAGAGCTTTCTCGCCATGCAGCCCGCCGGCCACACCGTCACTTGGGAGGAGTTCTATACTGCCACCAAATGAGTTAGTAGAGTTGAAGAAGCAACTGTGTGAGCTGCAAGAAAAGGGTTTCGTCCGCCCTAGCTCATCTCCGTGGGGCTGTCCAGCAATCTTCGTAAAGAAGAAGGACAATACTTTACGTATGTGCGTCGATTACCATCCGCTTAATGAAGTCACGGTAAAGAACAAGTATACATTGCCCCGCATTGATGATCTCTTTGATCAATTAACTGGAGTTCGAGTTTTGTCCAAGATTGATTTGAGAGTGGGATATCATCAAGTTCGGATACGACCTGAGGATATTCCAAAGACGGCTTTCTCTACTCGCTACAGTTTGTATGAGTACACCGTCATGACGTTCGGCTTAACCAATGCTCCTGCCTTGTTCATGAAGCCGGACGCCGCCGCCGCGCCCAGCGCCCGTGCCAGTCGCCGCCGCCTCTAGCACAGGGGCTAGGGAAACTCTAACACCCATGTTTTGATCCAAATGGAGCAGGCGGGATGACGCAGTGGGCCGACCCGACCCATCCAATTTTGGGAGAAAGAGAGAGAGAAAAGGAAAACCCAGAAAATTTTGCTAAAAGGCCCTAAAAATACTAAAAATAACGAGGTGTTTTTTTGCAAAAAAGAAAATTTGCTGGAAAACACCCTAGAGTTTGGGAAATTTATGTCAGATTTTGGATTTTTATATATTCTTGCAGAATAACCCATCGAGAATCTAATTTTTGCAATAGATTGGTATGTTTCATAGTTATTGTATATTTTAGACTACCAGTTTATGGTTATTTGCTTTAATATTATTTATTTTTATGCAATAACCGTAAATAATCCTAGAAATATTGTTTTTAGGCATACGAGCTTCCATTATTTGTGAAATCTTAGACTTAGCACACCCTGTAAGCTTCATATCAATAGGTTTTATTTTCCCTAGCTTTATTTGCTGAAACTATTTTTCTGTCGTATTGATAATTCTAAAACTATCCATAGACCTCATTAATTAGTAGAAAATCTGTGAGAGTCGTCGGGCGATTTAATTTGTAATTCTTAACCTTTCTGTTGGTCCTAGCATCACAATTCAAATTTCCCCGCTCTCGGTGTATATGTACTTCCCAAAACAGCAGTACACATACACCTTACAAAAATAAGCATCAACTTCATACACAAGTGATTACATTACCGGGTTTTCATAAATTTACAACATAACCCATACACAAATATTTCATACAAAGGGTAGAGTTTGCAGCGGAAAACACATGCCATAAGATGACAGAAAACAAAAGCCAACCGACTGCCCTTACCCACAAGGCAACCGACCGAAAACGTCCAAGCTTAATCGTCGAGAATGTAGTCAGCCTCACATTCGTTAACCCCTTGGGGATCAATCTTCTCTGCAGCAAATGGACAATGCAGCTGAGTACAAAAACACACTCGCAAGACTTACGATTAACAAACCACATTTAATTTACAATAATGTCATAGATTGAAGGCAACTTGTTAAAACATTTTTTAATTGTTCAAATATCAGTGAGACAAAAATTATAAGCATAATTAACATCCAAGAGGTGACTCCCACAGCCACCACATCAATAGCATGAATTACCCATTCGTATCACCCAATTTCAAGTTTTATCAAAATGTTATAGTCTAACTCTTGAAAGACCTCCCCAAGCGCGTCCATGACCAAGCACGTGGCTATTCGAATAGTTCAAAACCTGCAAGGGTGTACAACTTTACCCACATGTTAGACCGCCTTTTTGCCAAGCTATAGAGCACACTTCCTTAGGTATGCCGGCCAGGCTAAGTCCTACGAGACGTTTTCCAATATTGTGTATTATCTACGAGTCGCCCATATGGATAGAAACCCATGCATTGTGTCGGAGTCATTGTAAAGCCTCAGTCAACTACCCCTCGGGGTAAAGCTTTGGACAACTACAATGCCCCTTGGTGTGGAGAACCTACCCGGAACTCCACCCCCCGCACATCCAACACACAGATCATTTCCTTTTTCACACAACCTCCTGCAACTCAGGGCTAACACACGCCAAAGTACTAAGTCAAGAGAGGTCCCATATCCATCTCATGTGGTTGCACACGAGAATATCTGGTTCAGTGGGACAAGTTGTTCGGTCCTTATTGATTCGGACACACAATCACACACCCGATATTCACACCATCATCCATGTGCCCAAATATAATTCATTTTTGTTTGCATTTTTAGTTTTCCAAATATGATACATACATGAGTACCCTAACTCAATTAATTAAAGTGATGTGGAACTTGACAATCGCTGAAGCGATGATCCCCAGACTACCGTTCTAAGCATGGCTAAGTGACAACAACTCGTATACTAAATATAAAGTGACTAGAGCTCATCCAGCGAGCTTTAAATCATAGCGGATATAAATTTAGGTTCAGTGGTAAATGATGGATATTTACCTACAGTTTAATTAACTATTCATGTAAACTATTGCAAACTGGAAATAACTTGCCAACATGGCATGCATACATACAGTTAAAATTAAAATATTAGCATGCACAATTAATGGGATCAATGTGCATCAAATGAAAATTGCTTGCCTTGCTGTAGATAATCTTCTTGCTGCTGAGGATCACTCTCGTAAGTACCCGAATTATCGAAATCTATCGATCGAGCAAAACAACGAATAAGAATGAATAACACCAAAATAACCAAACTCAACTTCATTCAATCATGCATACACAGTAGGTAGAGTAAGATTTTACAAGGATTTTAGGTGAAAATTTTAGTCCAAAAAGAATTCATTTGAACTTTCTAGGAATTTAACAAGTTAAAGGCATAATTGCACAAATAAATTAATCACCAATATCTTCTGAAACAACAACATAAATCAAACTTATTCCAAGATAAAGTACAAGAAAAATGAGAATTAACCAAATTAATTTCACTTATTTGGAGTTAAGATGAATTACTTACGAATTTTTGAAGTTTAAATCATTTTCTAATGTAAAAACAATTCCTTTTAGATATCATCTTAATTCCACATTTTTCTGGAACAAAAAACATACCAAAATTATATTCCATTTAAAAGTACTATAAAAATGAAACCAACAAAATTGGTTTCATTCAATTTGGAGCTAATTTAAATTAGTTATGAATTTTGTAAGTTTAATTGAATTTTTAGTGTAAAAGTAACTCATTTAGGAAATTCTAAAAGCATTAAATACTTTTTACACGCGCAGCCGCCTAGCCACGGTCACTGAGCAGTGGGACCCGACGAGGGCGTTGACTGGGTTAGCTTTGATCCAGCCTCGGCTGAGGTGACGTCGAAGGCGTACTCTTGAAATACGTATTCGTTTTATAAAAACGTAACTACAATTTAAGCCTAAAATAAATACGCTTCCCCAAATAAGAAAACGTACTTCTCGGTTTTGCATAAACACTTAACCGGTTGGTGGCTCGTCAGCGTTCGCATTCGCGGTAGTGCGGTAGCCAGGGAGTCGATCCAGCAGAAAAGAGGCGCTCCGGGCTCGGGGAGAACACGCACGGGCTCCAGGAACGAGGCGCCCAGGTTTATTGCTACAGAGGAGGTTGGAGGTGACTGGAATTGAAGCGGCAGAGCTTGACCGCAGTCAGAGAAGAAGGGCCCAATCACCCTCATTGAAAGACCAAAATCAAATTAACTCGACCAGAAACCTCAGCGAGATGATGCGATTCTAACGGACCAAAAGCCGAGGAAAACAACTCACCGGAACACCGTAAAGGCTTACAGGCCTTGGCCGCCGAAGTTGAGGACGAAGAAATTGTCCTTGATGTTTCAGTGCACGTCAAGGACTAAGGCTGGCCAAAATGGAGGCGGTGCTGAGTAAGGAACTCGGCGACGGGGTTGCGGGTGCGAGGGAGGCACCAACATGGCGTCGCTCTCAACGGCTTGTTCTCCGACCGAAGCAAAGAAGCGAGTGGAGAAAGCGAGAGAGAATGAAAGGTAGAAAGAGGATAGGCTTGGAAGGTAGATGAAGTGCCGGTGATGCTTCGAGGGTGACCGCGGAAGTTGGAGGTGGCGTGAGCGGCTGCGTGGCATGCATGCACAAGCGCCAGCGACACTTGGCTTCAACGACGCAAGGATGACGATGGCTCCGACAGGCGGGCCCCACTGCTCAGCATCTGGCACAAAGCGGAGCGAGACCGAGCCTGGTGTGGTGTGGCATGAAGGGGCGCGGTCAAGCTAAGTCGGGTTGGAGTGGTTCGGGTCGGAACAGTAAATCCCGGTCCGGTCGGAATTAGGGTTTTAATTTAGATTTGACCGAAATAAAACTAGCTTGACTAGGCTGTTTGGAATATAAATAAAATTATGAAAATTATGAAATTTTTTGTGGGTGTTCTCAGGTTCATCTAGGATGTAGGAAAAATTATTTTGGCCATTGTTCATTTTTTCCATTTGACAGAAATAAACTCTTTTCAAAATCAGCCTTAGTAACTAGGTTAGGATTTTTATGAGGTCAATTGAACTTCTAAAAAATTGTGAAAAATTATATTAATCCATCATAACTAAACTAGTATTTTACAAAATTGTTTCCAGAGATTTTTATACACACATTTTCCTGAAATTAAATAGAAACTTGATTTCAAGTCAAAAAATTAAAATTTAAGGCAAACTTATGAGTTTTAACAAAAAATTTTGGAAAATCTCAAATTTTTATACATTTGAAAAACAAACCAAATTTTAGGATGTTACAAAATCATAATAATTACTAGGAAAATTATGGAAAATTCATAAAAATATATTTTGAGTAGATGTTAAACCAATATTTACTGATTTTGCAATATTCATGCTTTAGATTCTATTTTACCTGTAGTAAAGTTGAACATTGTATGAACCTAATGTAGGAGATGTCAGACATCGTAAAGAAAGAATTCGCTGAGCTTGCCCAGAATGGAAACTACTACCTCAGTTTGTCGATGGACGTATAGACCAACCTAAAGTCTCGATCTCTTGGGCCGCCATCATCGAGCCAGAAACTACCGCCCCTGCCATCCCTAAGGCCGCCAAGTATGCAACCCTGCACTTCCTGAGGCACCATCTCCATGCAGACCTAAAGTATAAATATTTAATGGAGGAGGATCCATTGGCATTGTGGAATTCCCTGAAGGAATGCTACAACCAATAGAGATCTGTCCTACTCCCAGAAGCACAACGAGAATGTACTAACCTATGCTTTCAAGATTTTAACACTGTGGCAGCATATAACTCTGTCATGCACAAACTTATCTTCAAATTGAGGTTCCGTAACCAGACAGTTACAGAAGCCGATATGATAGAGAAGACTTTGTGCACCTTCCACCCCAATATATGTGTACTGCAACAATAGTACCGCAATGCCAAGTACTTGAAGTACTATGAGCTGATGTACACTCTGCTGGAAGCAGAGAAACATGTAGATCGTTTGATAGAATACCATCTGATACGTCCCACTAGGACGATGGCTGCGTCTGAAGCACACGCCAATGCTCAGTAAGCTAGCAGAAGCCAAGACCGTGGAAATGGTCCAAACAGGATGGGGTAAATGAGAGAAGGTTGGGATGCAGAGAGGCAGGGGTAAACCCCATGGTAGAGGATTAGGCAAAGGAGGTCCTGAAGCAAGAATCGACAAACAAGACTGCTCATCCTCCCCAAACGTGTTTCAGATGTGGTTGCACTGGCCATTGGTCGCACACTTGCTGCACCTCGTAGCATTTGGTGAATCTCTACATACAATCCATAGGTAGAGTCAAGAAGACTCAAGGGAATAAAGTTGAGGCTCACTTCGCCGCTCAGTCCGCTCAGACTGGACCGTCTCTTAGCCAATACGTCGAGAAGAATAATTACATGATTGTTGACGACGTGGCTCAGGGAGAAGACACCTCCTTGGATCTTGACGATCTTCTTAGGTTGGAGCTCCTAGACCTACATAAGGATAGCTAGGATCCATATGGAGACCCGAAGTAGCATCCGTAGATGATTTTTTGTAGATCAATTCCAGTTTAGTTCCCGATGAACATTGGTTTATTTATGCTCATGTTGAGCATTTATCTTTCATTATTTGCTTAGGCTGAACTCTTGGCATTGTTATCTTTCCAGATTATTCAATTCAATATTTTTACTGGTCTATGCTTATTCTGTTGGTGATATGCCTTAGAGGCAGTCACAGAGATGATTGTATCACGTCTTTGTTTATGAGTTATAGAATAAATATTATTATGTTCCTTGAATGAATTATCAGTTATAAAGATTAACAAGTATGTGACTTGTTGGTGAAGCTCTTTAATTTATATGATGCCATTCGAAATGTATCCACGTCATTTTAGCACACCGGCATACGGTGTTCCATCCCTAGACGTGTGGGTACCGTAGAGGCGCTGCTATGATTGATGCTGTGCTGAACAAGGACAATCCACGATTTTCACAAGGAACGCGATTGGTTGTTGGAAGACATGATCGACTTCGAGGACGCTGGATGGTCGACTACGACCACTACATCGACACACTCAATGTTGGATCAGGCTGCTCCAACTCTTCTTCCATTGCACTACGCGTCTAGTGGTAACGATCTATGATCTCTTACTTGTATGGCTTCTTGGTTTACGTGGTAGAATTTTTGAATTACAAGCTAGTATAGGCTACCCATATCCCATCGTGTTCTACATTTTGGAATTATATTTCTTATTGAATAATTGTTTGCTAATAAATCATATTTTAAATATAGAACAACTAGATACGATCCAATGGTGGAAGAGGAAATCTGTCTTGTAGACAGTTGCAACACTAATTCAATTTTTAGGGAAACTAAATATTTTCATACTTTAACTAAGAAAACTGAGAATATTATGACCATCGCCGGAAGTGATGCTCTTATTGTTGGCACTACAAAGGCGATTATAGTTCTCCCTATGGGTACATGCATAACTGTTGAGGATGCTCTTCTGTATCATTAATCTAAACGTACCTTTCTCAGTTTTAAAATCATTCGTCTAAACCAATTTTATGTAGAAACCAATAATGAGAATGGTACAGAATATCTACTCATGACTAAGTCTAATGGATGTCAGAAGCAAGTGGGCGAAAAACTCCCTTCTTTCTCATCAGGATTGTACTACACATATATAAAACTTGAAGTTTATGTTGCATTGAAAACATTTTTTAAGCACCCAGAAATTTTTAAGATCTGGCATGATCGTCTGGGTCATCCTAGTTTTGATATGATGCGAAAAGTTATTAATAATTCTATTGTCCATAATGTAAAACCATAGACTTTCCTAGACCTGAAGACTTTATGTGCCTTGCTTGTGTTAAAGGGAAGTTAATTACTAGACCCTCTTATCTGAAGTTAAGAGATGAATCACCTAGTTTCATGGAGAGAATTCAAGTGATATTTGTGGACCTATCTAACCTCTGTCGAACCCCTTTAGATATTTTATTGTCCTGTTAGATGCCTCTACTAGATGGTCTCATGTTTGTCTACTACCTACACAGAACATTGCCCAAATAATCATATTAAAAGCCAATTTTCTAGATGAACAGATTAAGTATATTCAAATGGACGATGCTGGCGAGTTTACCTTAAATGAAATTAATGATTATTGACGTGGTGAAGCGTGCGATTGCTTGAGAGTTATTTGTGTGTGGGTCCCATGTGTAAGTAGTCCCAAAAGTAAAACCCTAGCTCTCTAGTATAAATAGAAAGGGGAGATGGAAAACCCTTCTAAGCACTCATTTGGCATTCCTTCTCCTTTTCTAGCGTTTGGAGGAGAGGAGAGGAGAACTAGGGTTTGGAGAGTTTGGAGTGTGCTCCTTGTGTGAGCTCTTGCCCTCCTTATTGGAGAGGCTTTGTAAGCATCTAGTGTGATCAAACAATCTTGTGATGCTTAATTGAAAGTTCAATTGCTCCCTTTGTGTTCTTCTCCTTTTTGGATGAATTTGGTGCTTCCTTGATTCAAAGGTTTTGCTTGGTCCCTTGGACTAATTTATCTTGCTTTGTTGTGAGGGAATACTCCTAGAGTCATCTAGATCATCAACCTCCATGAGCAAGTCTTGAATCAAGAGTTTCATATTTCTAGGGTTTGTGCACTTCTTGGTTAAATCCTCGAGAGATCGATTCTGCGGAGTGGATCTGAAGGATCGTCGCTAGGAATAGGTCTCTAATATCATTAGGAGGTGTGCTCAAAATTTGGTCAAGTTTCATTGGTTGAATCAAAAGTTGGATCAAATTTCGTTTTGGATTTGGGTTCCTTTTGATCTTGGTGAACCGGCGGATAGGTGTTTGAGCAATGGTCCGACCGCCGTATATTCGCATACACGGGTCGAACCAGCCGCCCACCGTCCGACCGCCCTTGATTAGCCGGTCGGACCATTTGGTTGACCGTCGGTCCGAGCCGCCCGTGGTAGCGGTCGGACCGCCTTTGTGCCCTGAATCGCCTTTTGAGTTTAAGTCTCCACTTTTGTGTCGTGTGGTTGTCGGGGTTATCGAATTCAAGACAAGGCTTCCATTGTGCTTCTTGATCTTCTTAGCTTTCATAGCTAAAGGAGTAAAGTTCGTGTTGAATTTGATTTAGTTGAGAAAGTTGTGAAAGCGCCTATTCACCCCCTAGTCGCCTTTCGGTCCTACAAGTGGTATCGAGCGGTTAGCTCTTCTCATAGATCTTAACGGTCTTTGGAGCCATGACGGTGACAAGTACTCAACCAAGCCACACATTTTTGAGGAGTTGACTTTGCATACTAGAAGGCTCGTATGCAAGCATATATCGAGGCTCAAGGGCACGCTATTTGGCTAAAGGTGAAAAATCCTTATGTCGTGCAGATGCGATATGATCACTCGGATGTGGAGGCCAACAGAAGGCTCGGAATTATTTGATCCAAGGTCTTAGTCGATCCGAGTTTGAGCGTGTTGCTCACTTGCGGTCTGCTCACGAGATCTGGTGAACTCTTTGTGACTATCATGAAGGGTCCATGCGATCAAGGAAGTGAGATGAACCGACTCAAGAAAGTATACTCAAAGATTGAGCAAAGGCACGGTGAGTCTTTGGATGATGGGAAGATTCTCTAAGATTCTTCATGATCTTTTGTTGACTTGATATTCTCTGAATCTGAAAATGCATGCCACTTAGGGTGCTCTTGATGTGAAGTGTCAGGGAATGAAGATCACTTCCATCAATGACAACCTTTGTCATGAGTGAGCTTACCATGGATAAGCTTTACTCGAGGTTGAAGGCGCATGAGATTGATTTTATCTCGCGTCTCCCAAGACAGTCGATGGCATTAGTGGTCGACAAATCCAAGGGTTGTTCTTGAGTTTCTTGATTGTAGCTCATCTGGTTTTTCTTTATCGCTTTACATTCTTTAAGTGATGAGCAACTAGAGCGCCAGTGGATGACTTAGCCCTCCTTTCCACCAAATTCACAAGAGCGTATAACAAGGTGAGGAATAGGAGGAGAAGTGGACCTATCACGTGTTTGAATGTGGTGAGCCAAACCACATTCGCTCAGTGCCCCAAGCTAAAGGGCAAGGAGGAGAAGGAGACACGAAGACATCCCGGAGAGGATGCTAAACCCAAGAAGACAAACTATCGTAAGTTTGTCGGTAGGGTCCTGCCGCTCTAGAGAATGTCAATATGAGCGATGTGGACTCGGAAGCGGAGGACTACGAGTGACTCTCGTGGCAAGAAGAAGGCGCATGACTTCAGGCATGTGTTTCATGGCCAAAAACGCCACTGACAAATGACTCCTCCAACGATGAGGATCCTTTTAGTGATCCCGATGAGGTATGCCCTTCTATTGCGACATGAAAAGGGTGTTGGTGCTTCTGAGCGAAATTGCATAAGCAAGTAAAAATGATTAAGAAGCGAGGATATTATGATTGATAATTTGAACCTAGAAGTTGTTAGGCTTAAATCTATTAATCCTCGATGATATTTGTGAATCTGCACTAGCTTGTAATGACTTGACAAGCTTGAAATCTGCTCATTTCTCTGTCACTAATCAACTTAAAGATGCTCTCGATGAACTAGAATCTCTCAAGTCTAGTTACGCTTGCTTAGATGCCATTTCACTTGATGTAGCGCCATGGAAGCTATCCCTTTAACTTGCTCAAATTGTGCTTTGCTTGAATTAAAGCTGGATAGCTCCTTAAAAGAATTACAAAATTTGATGCTAGTCACACATGCTCTCATTGTAAGAATAATAGGATTAAGATGCAAGAGATGGCCAATCTTTGATTTACTCTAGAGTTGCATCTTGTGAAAATTATCCCAAGCTTACAATTGAGATTGAAGCCTTAAACAAGACTCTTGAAGAAAAGGCTAAAATTGAAAGATCCTCTTCTTTTGCTTCCAAGAAAGTCATTGATTCTAACTCTTGTGTTTTGAATCTGAAGTTGAAAACATGATCAATCGATTCAAGAGGCATTTAGAGTCAAATTTAAGGATAGCTTGAATAGGATTAAGGAATCCTATTGTGTGTCTTGTGAGGCCTTCAAAGTGGAAGTGACCCTTCTTAAGAGTAAGCGTAATGAGGTAGTCAAGTCTAGCAAGTGCACTAGATGTGAAGGCTTAAGTAAAGAGAATGATTACCTCAAGGTGACTCTTGAGAAGTTTTCAAGTGGGAAAAGAAACTCAACATGATTCTTGATCAATCCAAGGTGGCGTAAAAATAGTGGTCTAGGTTTAATCCCTAGAGCATTCCAAGAAAAATCCACCTAGGATTGCTAGAGTTGTGAAGAATGGTCTGCATTTGAGCTAGAACCTCCTAAGTCATCAGGGTTGTTTTCAAACTCCATTGGTTTTGCTCAAACTCTTTACGGCAAGAAAGGTGCTTTTACTCATTCAGCATCGAGACCTCTCAAAGGTCCGATACCATTGCACCTTCGCAAGAAAGAAGGCCATCTTGTTGAGTTATGCTTGGAGAGCAAAACTTGAGAGAAAAGAGAGGATGAGCGTCCTAAGATCCATTAGAGGAGTCCCTTCTCCGCTATAGTCTCTAGAGCTAAGCGACATTTCATCGCAACACATATAGGCCTAGATTTGTAGAGAACTTTGTAGACTCTTTTGGTAGGTCTAGGCGGCATGTTGGATTAGGACATCGTGAGGAGAGACAGGGTAGCACCTAGGCAGGGGAGTATCGATCTTTTGGTAGATCGTTTGGAGAGGTCTAGGTGGTTCTCATGTGCATCCTCATGATTTTATTCGATCATGTTTCTATTTCTCTGCTGCTCCCGGACATCGTGCTTCTCGATCTTGGATTCCTCGATCATTTATCACTAACTTGATCTTGAGGCACGGATGTTTTCTGATTGTGCTTTTAGGTCCGTTATGCGAGGAAGGAGGACATATGGCTTGTTGACTCGGGTGTTCTCGACATATGTCAGGAGATTCTAGATGGTTCTCCTCACCGTGCATCCGCAACGAATTGATTACATTTGGGGATGCTTCTACGGATGTGTTTGCAAAGGGCACCTTGTCTTGCGTCAACGACAAGTTCATGCTTAAAGGCGTCGCTTTGGTAAGTAAGTGAGGTATAATCTTCTATCTGTTTCTCATTTGCTTGATGAGGGTCTAGAAGTGAGGTTTAAGAGAGTGAGTGTAGAGTTCTAGATTCCTCGGGTGAGCTTGTTTTTGAGATCTCAGATTTGAGAAGATCTTGTGCAAATTTGATTTCTTGATTTCGATCCTAGGTGTCTTGTAGCCTCTGATTCTCATGACCTTGTTTTGTGGCATCGTAGATTTGGGCATATAGGTTTTGATCATTTATCTAGAGTCGACTGCAAGGACTTGATTAGAGGTTTGCCTAGGTGAAGGCATTAGAGATCTTGTGCGTCACCACTGTAGACATGGTAAGATGGTGTGCTGCTTCCCACCCACCTCTTACTTTGATAATGGTGATGGACCGGGACAACTTCTTCACTTAGATCTGATTGGTCCTTCTAGAGTTCGATCGGTGGTGGGAAATGGTATGTGTTGGTGGTTGTGGATGATTACTCCGGTATTTATGGGTTTATTTTCTAGCTTCTAAGGCGAAGCATTTGGATTCTTTAGAGATTTGGTCCTTAGAATTCTTTGTTGATATACTGGAGCTTTGAGAGCCATTAGGAGTGACAATGGGACAGAGTTCAAGAATTCTTCTTTTCTACCTTCGCGATAGGGAATTGAGCATCGTTTTCTTCTCCTAGAGTTCCTCGTGAGAATGGTGTTGTAGAAAGGAAGAACAGAACCCTTGTAGAGATGGCTCGGACCATGCTAGATGAGCATTCTACTCTAGGAGATTTTGTGGATATCATGGGGATATGCTCGGATCTTAGGATGATGTGACAATTGGCAATGGCGTTAATGGTTTGTCGTTTCACGGGTTTTTCGACAAAGTTTCACCTTTATTGGACTTTCGACAGGCGGTAGATCTGACCGACCATAACATGGCGGTCGGACCAATGGGTCCCAAATCGGTCAGGACCGACCATGCTGCCCGGACCGGCCGTGAACAAAAGTGGTCAAAGCAATTTGGGCCAAAAATAGAGGGTGTAGGCAAGTGAGGGATCCCATTGTTCTTGCTCCATAATTTTTGAGTCTCGGATAAAAAGTTCTATTGGTTTAAAGTTTCCGGAGGGTTTGGTTTTCGGGGGTTGAAAATTGGCTAAGTCCTACAGGTGGTCGGGCCAAGCCTTTGGTAAGCGGTCAAGCCAAGCAAAACCGTAGCCAAGGCCGCGGTCGACCAAGCCCCGAAAAGGCCACGGTGATCGACCGGTTGTTACTTGATCACAAACGTCGCTCGTCTCGTGGCGGCGTTGTTAGTTGGTTAGGTCAAAGTCATGAGTTTCGGTGCATATGTGTTGCATGATGCATGTTTTGACTAACGTGGGTCAAGTTGCGAAGAACTTGTTCCGGTTTCGATTTGCTTGTCTATTGTTGTGCGAGGTTGCTTGGTGGTCAGCGACGGTCAGCGGCGAGATGATCGGGGCGAGGCTTGGAGAGCTTAGGTCGAAACGATCGGCGATCTTGGGTGAGTCAATGAAATCAAGTATGGCCTGCAGAATGGACAATGATGACCGAACAGGCGATTGGTTGCGGAGTCTGTTGGTTTGATCAAGCGGCGCGAGTCGGTGCAAGTGCCATGGTGGTTTCGGTGGGGCGGATGGGAGAGACTTGCCGAGCATGGAAGGCCGTTGATCAACCTGCGTGGCGGAGAACATGCTTGAAGTGCTTGCGAAGATGGACTCGGTCTTGGAGGAGAAGGACCGAGAAGAATATTTGGTAATCTTGCAAATATCACCTTGGTGACCTTTTGCCTACCGCAGTATAGGCGGCGCAAGAGCGCAAAGAGAAGCGGTTTAGGTTAAGAGGTGTTGTGGAGGCGCTTTAAAATCGTCGTGTGTGCGTGTGACCCGTTGTGTTGGGCCTTGGGAGGCCCATTTGAGTTAATCTTCTAGAAGGTCTAAGTCTCCACTATAAATAGAGGAGGAGGTGGTACCCCTTCAACCCTTTAATCATTATTGAAACCCTAGTTTTGGCTTAGGGAGAGGATTAGTGGAGGTTAGGGTTCTAGAGTTTTGATTTGATCTTGTGCTCTTGGATTGAGCTTTGTCCTCCATTGATGGAGTGGTGTAAACCCAAACCCTATCAATCAATCCAAAAGCTTTGATCAAGATGTGTCTCTTTGCCCTTCTTCTCTCTATTTGGTGATTTTGAGTCTTTCTTTGATTCGCATGTTTTGATTGATTTCTTTACATGATATAGCTTGCTTGTGATGTATGGGAACACATCTAAGATCATCTTGATCATCAATCACCCACGAGCAAGTTTTTGGGTCACGTTTTTCGTTTTGACTCGGTTTTGAACCATCCATCTCTCAAACTGAAAAATGTCGTAACTTTTCCATGGATCTCCATGATTTTCAATTGGAATAGGTTCACGACATCCTAGAGAAGGTGTGTTCCAAGTTTCATGAAGTTTGGAGTTGTAGATCAAAAGTTAGACCTATTTGCAACTTCGTTTTGGTGATTTCACTTTGTTCATCGGTGGAGTCGAGGGCCAGCCCTAGCTAAGTCGGACCGCCCCTTGGAGAGGTCGGACCTTCAATGACCATAAGGTCAGACCGCCCTTCTCTTAGGAAATTAAGTTTGATTGTTTTTGGTTGTTTTGCTTGAGGTTTTGATTGGATTCAATCCTAGTCTTCATTGTCTTGGTATGCTCGATCTTCATAGCTTATATAGCTATTGGAGTGAAATTTGTGTTGAATCTAATCAAGGTTGAAAAAGTGGCGTGCTCTATTCACCCCCCTCTGATCGCCTTTTAGGTCCAAGCAGATTTTGGGGTGAGGCGATCTCTCTTCTTGTTATATCTCAATAGGGTTTTCTTGAGATCTGTGGTTGGAAAGACTTCTTATGAGCTTAGATTTGGTCATTCTCCCAAAGTCTCTCATTTCAAGATTTTTGGTTGCAAGTGCTTCATTCTTAAACATGGCAATCTTGATAAATTTGAGTCTAAATGTTTTGATGGCATATTTCTTGGATATCTGCTCATTCTCATTGGCTATCGTGTTTTAATGTTGATACTAACAAAATTGTTGAGACTTGAAGTCACTTTTGATGAGGCTAGTCTGGTACTAGACCGATGCTTGGTACGAGGTTCACGAAATTCAAGGAAGCATTTTAAATCGATGATGACTCGAGGATGAAGAACCAAACAATCCTCGATTACCTCTAAGAGGGTGGAGGCACTGCTACTACTCGTCGATTTCAGGTGACGACCTCCTCCTATCCCCAAAGCGATCAGAGTGGCTCTGTTCCTACCTCCACAACTCATGAAGTAGAGGCCATACGCACGAGGGCACCTCTTCGCATACAGCGACAACATCCACTGAGATGATTGGGGATCTTCAAAGCGAGTCACTCGCTCGGTTTATTCTCTCTGATTCTCATGCACATTACTTTTGTCGCTTCTTTTGAACTCCGAGATATCACCCATGCTTTATCGATGCCTCTTGGGTCAATGCCATGCATGAAGAGCTTGAAAATTTCGAAAGAAACAAAGTCAGGTTTTAGTTGGCGACCTTGATTCTCATGTTATTGGAACAAAATGGGTTTTAAAATAAGCAAAGTGAGGATGGATTGGTTGTTACTTAATAAGGCTAGACTTGTAGCTCAAGGTTATTCGGTTAGAGGCTTAGACTTTGAAGAGACCTTTGCTCCGATAGCTAGATTGGAAGTCATTCGCATTCTTTTAGCATTTGCAACATCCAAGGGTTTCAAGCTTTTTCAAATGGATGTTAAAAGTGCTTTCTTGAATAGTTTCATAGAAGAAGAGGTCTTTGTCAAGCAACCTCCTGGGTTTGAAAATCAAAATTCCCAAACCATGTTTTTAAACTCTCTAAAGCCACATATGGATTGAAACAAGCTCCTAGAGCTTGGTATGTGACAAACTTAAGAGTTTCTTGCTGAAAATGATTTCAAAATGGGAATGGTTGATAAAACCTTGTTCACTCTCGAGGCATAGCGGTGATTTCTTCTTTGGTTCAGTTATGTGGATGATATTATTTTGGTGGTTCTTCTCATGCTTTGGTGTCCAGTTTTGATTCGATGAAGCGGTGAGTTTGAGATGAGCATGATGGGAGAGGCGACATTCTTCCTTGGTCTTCAAATCAAGCAACTGAAAGAAGGCACCTTCGTTCATCGAGTAAGTATACAAAGGACCTTCTTGGCGCTTCAATATGGGAAGCGGATAGGCCAATGTCTACTCCCATTGCTACAACCACCGTCTTTGGACCACGATGAGGATGGAGAGTCAGTGGACGGAAGGAGTACATGATATGATTGGCTCCTCCTCTATCTTACGGTCGGGCGGACATACAATTCGCCGTAATATGCATGCGCTCGATTGAGCTTCCTCGTGCTTCTCATCGTCAAGCGATCGTCGCATATTGGTACCTTCAAGATGCAACGCTTGATTTTGGACTCTGGTATTCTCTCTTCTTCGCTCTCTCAATTCGAGTATTTTACGATCTTGACTTTGCGGGGTGTAGAGTGGATAGGAAGAGTACTTACGGCACTTGTCATTTCTTGGGCACATCTCTTGTTTCTTGGTCTTCTAAGCAGTCTTACATTGCCTGAGTCTCTGGTGGGCAGTATGTAGGCTGCCTTGATGTTGCTCTCGAGTTCTCTGGATTTTATCCACTGGGACTATGGTTATCCTTGGGAAGTGTTCCTCTTTTCGTGACAACATACGCAATTAATATTGCCAAAAACCAGTTCAACATTCCAGGACTAAACATATTGATATTCGATTTCATTTTCTAAGAGACCATGTTGAGAAAGGTGATGTTGTGCTTCACTTTGTAGAGTCTGAGCAACAGCTTGCAGATATTTTCACTAAAGCTCTTGATTCTTCTCGTTTCTTTGCTTCTGCGAAGTGTTAGGGTTATTAGTCCTATTGGGTGTTTTGAGGAAGTTGTTCTTTTTGCATTCATTGTATCATAATGCATGTTTCAATTCATTTGTCTTGCATTGTATAATAAAATTAGTGGAGCTTTGATTATTATCCTTGTATGACTTGATTTCATCTTCTATACCTTGTCATATCAAGTGATAGTCTGCTAGACTTCTTTTATGGCTCTTCTTGTTCAGCTTAGCTTTTGCCTTGCTAGCGTTGTATCAGTGAGCAATTCGAATCAAATCATGTCTTGTTGGATCTTGTGACTAGTTTTGCTCTAGTGATCCTCTAATGATTCTCGCCATGTCTTTAAGGTTGAATTGAGTCTTGAACTTATTTTGAGATGAAAAATGAGCTTTTATCTTATTAAGTCAAGCAAATGAAAAATGAGATTTTAATGCGAAAAAGCTGATCTCACCAATCCTTTCTCATGAGACGGCTTGCCATTGCACTAGGCATGAACTCGGGGAGTTTTGGATGACCTAGATCATTCTTTTAAGCTTATAAACTTGCGATGGTGGCGCAAGGCTTGAGATCTTGCAGTAATAAAAAAGGGGAGAAAAAGAAAAATTGCCCAAAAGGGCTAAGTGCGAGCTTTGCTTCAAAAGAATTCTCTTAATGCTCAAAATGCCTCTCGATTCTTGTTTTGAGTCTCTTTTTACTTATAGACATGGCTTGACTCATTTTTGGTTGCCTTGGTGAATCTCGATATTGAGCAACCTTTCATGATTTTAATTACATTAATTTGAGATTCTTGCTATCTTGGTTTTAGCTTTGCGATACATGTTTTGCCATGATTGAATATAGCGTCTACTCTTTATATGGCTTGGTATAATACTTGTCTTGTCTTCATGTATAATGGTCATGGCTCCTTTTACTTAAGTTCAAAAATAAAGTCATTACTTCATGTTCTTTCTTTTCATGCATCTTGATGAATTCATTGTTAAAGGGGAGAAAGATTGTGAAGAAAATCTTTGTTGGAGCTTTTGGTTTCATACTTAAGGTTTAATATAAAAGAACTTCATAAAATAAAAATTGAACCTTTTGAAAATTTGTGATCATAGTGAGTTAAGTCTTTTGGTTCTATTGCTTTTCTGATTTCATTTGCATTTGAAGAAGACTCACAATGATCAAAGGTCAAATAGAAAAATTGCCTTTCATTTGGACCTAAGTGAGATTTTTGGCTACTTTCGGGAAATTGAATACTTTGGTGCTTTCATTGCCTTATCTCACTTGCCTATACTATTACGAAGCCCGGCTTGGTGGTTCCTAGGCTTTTGTTGCTTATGGACCAAGTTGTGCCTTTATGCAAAAGCAAAGTTTTACTTTTCATTTCAAAAACCACATTTTCTTGAAAATTGCCAATGTGTTCATCAAGGGGAGATTGTGGATATCGTGAGGATATGTGACGATCTCGGATGATGAGTCAATTGGCAATGGCGTTGATAGTTTGCAAAATCTCGCGTTTTGGGTTTGCTCAAAAGGTGTCGGACCACGGTGATCGGCCCCGGTGGTGTCGGTGGTCGAGACCGCGCGTGGAGAGACTCCAAACCGGCCATGGTGGCGGTCAGGCATAAATTGATTTTAGGTTTTTGAATTTGGGCCAAAAATAGGTTGTGTAGGCAAGTGAGGAGTCTCTGGATGTGGTCCCATCATTTTTGGAGCTCCGTCAAAAGTTCTATTCGTTTGAAATTTCGAGAAAGGTTTGAATTTCACTGTTGGAATTTTAGCTAAGTCTTTTTGACCAGATCCGACCCGGCCGTTGTGGGGCGGTCCGGCCGGCTGAAATCGGTCGGACCGACCACTGTAGGGTGATCGAGACCGGCGATGACTGGAGGTGAGCCAAGTTCGCATTGATGTGTGATGATTGCGTTTAATGTTTGGTTATCAATGCTTTATTGATGTATATTGCATTGCGGAGCTAACGTGGGTCAAGTTGTGAAGAACTTGTTCCGGAAGCGGTTTGTTTGTCTATTCTTTGTGCGGTGGCTTGCGAGTCAGCGGCGTCAGCGGTGAGTGGATCGGGACTACGCTTGGAAGGCGAGGTCGAGCGATCGGGGATCACCGGGTGAGATCGTGTGACACAAGCATGGTGCGAGAATGGGCAAGATGGATCGAGCGGGTGGTTCGAAGCAATTTGGTTGGATCGGTGCGGATATCGGTGCGAGTCTACGGGAGGTTCGATGGGATTCGGACAAGAGAGGCTCGGCGACATGATGAGAACCGTGATCAACCTACACGTGGTGAAGCGGACGATTGCCGAGAGTTATTTGTGTGTGGGTCCCATGTGTAAGTGGTCCCAAAAGTAAAACCCTAGCTCTCTAGTATAAATAGAAAGGGGAGATGGAAAACCCTTCTAAGCACTCGTTTGGCATTCCTTCTCCTTTTCTAGGGTTTGGAGGAGAGGAGAGGAGAACTAGGGTTTGGAGAGTTTGGAGTGTGCTCCTTGTGTGAGCTCTTGCCCTCCTTATTGGAGAGGCTTTGTAAGCATCTAGTGTGATCAAACAATCTTGTGATGCTTAATTGAAAGTTCAATTGCTCCTTTGTGTTCTTCTCCTTTTTGGATGAATTTGGTGCTTCCTTGATTCAAAGGTTTTGCTTGGTCCCTTGGACTAATTTATCTTGCTTTGTTGTGAGGAATACTCCTAGAGTCATCTAGATCATCAACCTCCATGAGCAAGCATAGCTCTAGGCATTAAAGTAGAGCACTCAGTACCACATGTCCACACTTAAAATGGCATCGAAAAGTCATTAATTAAAAGAATAAAACTTATTGTAGGCCACTCTTACAAAATTGTAGGCTACCCACCAGCTATTGGGGCCACGTAGTGTTGCACGCTACTGCACTAATCCAACTCAAACCAACCGCATATCACCCAATTTCCCTCCTGCAATTAGTGCGTGGAAAAGAACCAAGTGTTTTCCATTTGCGAAATTCGGCTGTGTTGTATACGTGCCGATTTCACCACCGTAGCGTACAACCATGAGCCCTCACTGAAAGTTGGGGACCTATGTAGGTTTTGAATTTCCATCAATTATTAAATACCTAGAGCCTATGACAGGGGATCGGCACACAACTTGGTACACTGATTGTATTTTTAACGAGGACAATTTCGCAACATTAGGGGGAGGAAGATACCACTCTAAAGAATGCCGAGAAATAGATTGGAATGTCTTTGGCATTCAGTCCTTAGACCCACGCACCAAAGACCTAGAACTGAAAGTTCAGATAATAATAGGTTTGCAACAAATAGCTAATAATATGTCAGATGCCTTCACTAATCTTAAGGGAGTAACAAAATCATAAATACCTGCAATAAATGCACCGGAGAGAGTAGAAGTACCCCAGAAGGATACTGAATCCACTCGTACCCCTCATGCAAAGAAAAGGGGGGAGACCTTCGGGTTCACGTGACTTAATTCCGTAGAGACATCCGCAGAAACAGAGAACCGAATAAGACAAATCACTCCATAAGATAGTTGAAGAAACTCAACTTGATGTTGAGAAAATCCATGAAGTGATCCAGCCTCAAGATGGTAACCCCGGCAAAAATTTGCACGCACAAAATGGCGTTGGGAGATCGGAACACCCAGACTCCATCGTTGTGGGAAATCACGAGGAGCTGGAAGAAATAAATGAAGAAATTTTCAAAAATTATGTGGACTCAGGAGAGTCGTATAAAAGAAAGACTAGGTTGTCAACATAAGAAAGACTACGGTTGTCAACATATATTTTGCATCTAAAATTGCTAAAACTCTTGAACTAGATCTAGAACCTAAGTCCATAGCAGAATGCTAGAAGCGCTCAAATTGGGTCAAATGAAATAAGCAATTGAGGTAGAATTGCACTCGCTAAATAAAAGAAAAGTATTAGTTCCTATTGACCGAACACCTCATAAACTGTTCCCTATACGATCCAAATGGGTTTTCATTTGGAAGAGAAATGAGAACAACCAGGTGGTAAGATATAAAGCGAGGTTTGTAGCACAAGGGTTCACACAGAGACCCGACATCGATTACTATGAAACCTACTCACCTGTGATGAGTGGAAACACATTCCGATACTTCATATCAATGGTAGCTTGCATGAATTTAACAATGCAGTTTGTGGATGTAGTGACCGCATATTTATATGGGTCATTGGATACAAATATATATATGAGAGTCCTTGAAGGAGTTAAAATTCAGGATCATAATAAAACTAATCGCAACATGTATAGCGTCAAACTGCAGAAGTCGCTGTACGGGTTGAAACAGTCGAGAAGAATGTGGTACAACCGACTAAGTGGCTTTCTTTTGAAGAAAGGTTACTCAAATAATGATGATTGTCCCTGCTTGTTTATAAAGAAGTCCCAAAATGGATTTAGTATCATCTTAGTTTATGTCGATGATCTGAATATCATCGGAACCACAGAAGACATAAAGAAAGCAAGTTCTTACCTTGTGACAGAGTTTGAGATGAAAAACTTGGGTAAAACAAATATTGCTTAAGCCTGCAGCTAGATCACTTCCCTGAAGGAATCCTAGTACACCACTCTACCTATACCAAGAAGGTACTGGAGAAATTCAACATGGATAAATCTCATCCTTTAAAGACCCCCATGGTAGTAAGATCCCTAAATGCAGATAAAGACTCATTCAGACCGAGGATGGAAAACGAAGACATTTTAGGACCCGAAGGTCTATACTTAAGCACTATAGGAGCACTGATGTACCTTGCGAACTGCACCAGGCCTGATATTGCATTCATAGTCAACTTACTGACTATACATAGTGCAGCTCCAACCAGAAGGCATTGGACTGGTGTTAAGAATCTTCTCAGATACCTCCAAGGTACACAAGACCTTGGCTTATTTTTTCGGAAGAACCAAGACTTGACAATGGTGGGATATACGGATGCTAGCTATCTGGTTGATCCCCACAGTGTCAAATCTCATATTGGGTTTGTATTCCTATATGGTGGTACAACCATCTCTCGGTGATCATTTAAGCAGACCTTGATAGCTACTTCTACCAACCACTTAGAAATTATTGCACTATACAAAGCCTCATGTGAATGTGTTTGGCTCAAACGTGTGATTAGCTATATCCAGAAGTCATGTGGCATTAACACCGTCGATACCCCATAATTATCTGTGAAGATAATGCTACTTGTATTGCATAAATGCAAATATGTTATGTCAAAAGTAATATCACAAAGCATATTGCTCCCAGAATCTTCTATCCTTATGAATTCCAGAATAACGATGAGGTAAATATCCTGCAAACTAGATCTTGTGAAAATCTCACTGATTTATTCACTAAGTCTCTGCCTACGTTCAGTTTCCAACAATGCGTTAGTGGTATTGGAATGAAGCAGCTTGGGGAGTTGCAGGGATCAGGGGGAGAATCCCCTGAATCATAATCCACTTAAGGTCCTAAATTTTTACCTTAATCCTGAAGATTAACCCAGAAGGTAGAGAGGATGCACTCTTTTTCCCTTAGTTATTTTTTCTGAAGATTTCTCACATAAAGGTTTTTTTTTAACGAGACAACGATGCAATACAACTTGTAGATGCAATGTACTCTTTTCTCCGATCCCTTTTCTTCCACTGGGTTTTTGGAAGGAGTTTTTAATGAGATATGTGCATGACGCGATATTCGCTCAATGGGGAGTGTTGAGAAACCATGGATTAGAGGTTGATAGGCATAATACTAAAACTACCCCCAGTGGGTTTTAATCTTTAAGTAGGACTTCCCTGTACTCAGAAAGAGATCCATCAATTAATAAAGAGGTTCCCCATATTGTGTCTTTATCAGTTTGTCTCTCTATTGATTGTCTATTATTGACGATTGATTCTTACGACTACTACGTTCTTCAACAACTTAGAAAGGTACCCGGTAAAGAAAAAATGATTTTTTTTGCCACTTAGGATAGATAATGTGTTTATTTTGTAGCATGGATGCTTAATTAGACATAAGTACTTAAGTGGTGCTTATGTATATAACTATATATAATTAATAGATAATGCAATCATCTAAGCACATAAAAAAGAGATGTTTGCATTATAGAAAATGACTTTTACATATGTGCTTGATGTTGTGGCTATGTTATTTTTCTTTAAACACTTGTATATAAACATCTCTCGTTGTACATGCTCCTTAGTGTTGTACATACGGGGGCTCCTTTCATTGTACATGTCTAGACTCTGGACCCACCGGTATTTAGATACTCAGAAGTCGGAATTAGGTCACAAATTAACCAACATTTTATTTTATTTTTCATCGTCTAAACAAAGATGGCTTGGTATGAACAGTGAGCATTGTCTTCGGATTTTTTGTTGTTTTTAAAAAAATATGTATTGCTCTGTCTCTATCCGTATGTTCACGCTAGGATGGTGTTTAATTAACACTATGCTAGGCTAGTCATTGGTTGGCATATCATGAAGTGATTAAGATGAGGGCGTATGCTTAAAACTTGGGAATTCATCCGATGATTGGTTAGATTAGATTGGACAACAATTAAGCACATTTGATAGTTTTTGCCAGAACGGGGGGAGGGGGGTTGTTGAATAGGAGCATGATTTTTTTTTCATCTCGATCGGATTCAACATGTTTTTCACTCCAATAGCTATGAGAGCTATGAAGATCAATGTACAAGCCTAGCAGAAGTATTGTATTAAATCCAATCGAAACCCTAAAGCAAAACAACCAAAATCAACAAAAACTTAGTTCACAATGAGTTGGCTGGTCAGACCTCTCAGCCTAGCGGTCTGACCTCTCTATGGGGCAGTTTGACCTCTCCAAGGGGCAGTTTGACCTCCAGCACGATGAACAGTAAAATCAGCCCGAACTCGAAATCACAAATTGGTCTTAACTTTTGATCCACGACTCCAAACTTTACGAAACTTGAAACATACCTTCTCTAGGATGTCAGAAATCTATTCCAATCAAGGATCGTGAAGATCATTGCTAAAGTTCTGACTTTTTTCCATTTGAGTGAAGGTTGCTTCAAAATTGAGTCAAAACCAAAATATGATCCAAAAACATACTCATGGGTGATAGATGATCAAGATGATTCTATATGCATTCCCACATGTCACAGCAAACAAGATACAGGCCAGAAACCAAAGGAAAATGAAAAGATCAAAGAAAGTGTTGGACCGAAAAGGCGACTAGAGGGGGGTGAATAGGAGTATGCTCACTTTTTCACAAATAATAGATTCAACACAAAATTCACACCATTAGATATGGAAGCTATGAAGATCAGTATATCAGTACAGCGGAAGACTAATATTGAATCAATATAAACCCCTAAGCAATACAACAAAATCAACAAAGATTAAAGCAAATCAATGCGCTGGCGGTCGGACCGCTGTGTCACTAGCGGTCGGACCGATGACCTGCCGGTTTGACCGGTGATTCTTACGATCGATCGCGGCTGAAGAACGAAAAAGAAATGATGGCGACGTTGCAAATAGCTGAAACTTTTGATCTACAACTCCATACTTGATGAAACTTGGAACACACCTTCTCTATGATATCAGGAACCTATTCCAATCAAAGATTGTGATAATTCTTGGAAGAATAGCGATCCTTTTCCGTTTGATTGAAGAAGGGTTCAAAACCGGGTCAAAATGAAAACTTGATCCAAAATCTTGCTCGTTGGTGATTGATGATCAAGATGATTCTAGGTATGTTACCACATGTCACAACAAGATATATCACGTGAAGAATTTAATCAAAAACTCGCGGATCAAAGAAAGACTTAAAATCATCAAATGTAGAGAAAGAACACAATGAAACAAAACATTGATCAAACTTTCCTTTGATTGATTGATATGATATGGGCTTACCGCCTCTCCATCAATGGAGGACAATGCTCAATACAAGAGCACGAAAATCACATCAAACTATCAAGAACCCTAGCCTCCACAAAAGCTCTCCCTAAGAAAATTAGAGTTTACAAAAATAGCAAAAGAGACGAAGCAGAGGTGCAGCCACCTCCCTCCCCTATTTATAGTGGAGGCTTATACCTTCTAGAAGTTTGACTCTATTGGACTCCCGTTAAGACCCAAAACAAACGGGACACATATGCACGCATTTCAATACGCTGTCTTTAACACCTCTTGACCTAACTAGCTACAACTTGCGCCATCTTACGCCTAGGATTAGCCAATAGGTCACCCTTGTCCATCTTGCTCCACGCTTGAGTATATTGACCTCACCCGGCATCGTTGATCGTTCTGGATCTCAGCTCTCCAAGACTAGTCCCGATCATCCTCACCGTTGACCGTCGCTGACCACCAAGCAACCTGCACAACAATAGACAAGTAAACCGAATTTGGGAATAAGTTCTTCACAATTGGACCCATGTTAGTCAAAACATGCATCATGCAACATATATACCCTGAAACTCATGACTTTGACCTAACAACCGAATATTGCCGCCACGACGGGCGACGACCCAAGTGAAAACCGGTCAGACCGCCCCCAGAGTCGGTCTCACCGCCCACCCTGGCCGGTCTGACCGCCACCTATTGGCCGGTCTGACCGCCAATAAAGACTTAGCCAAATTTCCTCTCTGAAAAACCGAAACCTACTGGAATTTTCAAACCAATATAACTTTTGACTGGAGACTCCAAAAATTATGGAACCAAGTGCAATAGAATCTCATCTCTTGCCTACACCCTCTATTTTTGGCTCAGCTCAATTCACCACTTTTGAAGTTGGTCGGTCCGACCGCCGCTATGGCCGGTCGGACCGCCCTTGGACCGGTCGGACCGCCACTTGGGCCGGTCAGACTGCCTGAAGCCTGACAACACTGTTTCTTTGTCGAAAACACGTGAAACGACAAACCGTTAATGCCATTACCAATTGTCACAATATCCTAAGATCTGAAGCATATCCACAGAAAGCCCCAAAATCACAAAAGAGAGAGCAAGCACAAGAAGAGACTCATTTTGAGGAATCTTGCTTGTATTAATTAGAGATTGATGTTGATTTACAACCACTCCATCATGGAGGACAAAGGCTCAACACTTGAGCGCACAATCAATCCAACTCTTTAGAACCCTAAACTCTCCACTTTCCTCTCGCTAAACACAAACTAGGGTTTCTTCAAAATAAGGGTTGGAAGGTGCACAACAAATACCCTCCACTATTTATAGTGGATTCTAGCTTCTAGAAGGACATTCCTAATGGGCACCCGTTAAGCCCACACACAAATGGGTTCAACTCACGCACGTATTTCAAAGCGTTATCTTCATCTTTTATTGACCTAAACCACTTCTCCTTGCGCCGCGGTTTAGCCAAAAGCCATCAAGGCGGTATTTTGGTGAAGTTACCAAAATACCCCTTCTCGATCCTTCTCCAAAGACCGAGTCCAAACTTCATGAAGCAATCCCATACTTCGCCACACGTAGGTTGATGAACGGCTCTCTTCATGGCGGCAAGTCTCTCCCATCTGGCTCCCACCGAAACCACCATGGTACTTGCACCGACTCCCGCGCCGCTTGATGCAACCCGTCGCACCGTACTTCCCGTCCGGTCATCCTTGTCCATTTTGCACAATGCTTGAGTCCATTGACTTCACCCGGTATCCTCGATCGTTCTGAACCTCAGCTCTCCAAGCCTAGTCTCGATCATCCTCGTCGTTGACCTCCAAGCCTCATGCATAACAATAGACAAAGAAATCAATTCCGGAAATAAGTTCTTTACAACTCGACCCACGCTAGTCAAAACATGCATCATGCAACACATATGCACTGAAACACATGAACTTGACCTAACCAATAAACATCGCCGCCAAGCTGGCCGGCGAACAAGTCAAAATCGGTCAGATCGCCACCCATGGCGGTCGACCGCTTCTTAACGATCGACCACACTGATCGGTCGACCGCCAAAGAATGGACTTAGCCAAATTTCTTGCTTGGAAATCGAAACCTTTCGAAATTTCAAACTAATAGAACTTTTGACTTGAAGCTTCAAAAATTATGAAATCAACTGTAGGAGAATCCCCTCTCTTGCCTACACCCTCTATTTTTGGCCCAACTCAAAACTCAAAACCACTTTTATGGCCGATCAGACCGCCGCCCATTGGCTGGTCTGACCGCTAGCCACTTAGACAAAACCCTGACCGGTCTGACCGCCAGAGACAGCCAGTCTAACCGCCACACAGGTCGGTCAAACCGCCGCCCATGACCGGTCTTTATCACCAGCCACTACACCCGAGGTTCGACTGGTCTGACCGCTAGTGGTGGCCGGTCGATCCGCCATACTGGCGATCGACCGCTGATCCGACCGGTCTAGCGCCTATTGCTCGACAAGAATCGAATTTTGCCGAAAATGCGTGTTTCGACAAACTCTCAATACCATTGCTAATTGTAACACCATCCTAATATCATAACCATATCTCCATGATATCCACAGCAAGCACATGCAGTTGAGAGTTTTGGGACAGAATTGCTCTCAAGTTACTCAAGTGTTGCAACTATTAAGGTCATGTATAATGGGTTTACATCAACTGTCTATAGCCCTTATCACGTAGGATTTAAGCTGACGTGAATGAAAGAGAATAAAGAGAGAGAAATGCGTTTGTGGCATGATATAATATATTGTACTCTATCTATACAATTATTTTTCAGAAATTTCTATGAACATTTGAATCATTTTAAGAGGAATGGAAGCACGGTAGCACGAAAATATTGCGGGAGCACTGCATTTGTTCTGGTATACAGTTGTATGTAAAATTCTGCGGGGTATCATCAGTGTCACAGTCTATGTTGTATCATGAGTCAAATAAAACGGTGGCAGGACCATAGAGTTATGCCTACCTGCTAGCGAAAGAGAATAATTAAGGACAAGTAGGTATTTCTCGGGGGAAAAATAGTATTAGGTATGAAAATATGAAATAATGCAAGCATGCGGATCAAGGTGGATATTTGTATGAAAATATAATGATACAGGGTTTAATTGAAAAATCAAAAGAGCTCATGCACAATGTTGGCAACAAATGGAATAATTATAAGACCGAAACAACAGACCCAGGGACCGGCCCATGAATTGGCAAAAAAATTTGGACCATTTCTCGATTTGTGCTTCGGGTTATAAATAGGAGTGAAAAAAACTCGTTAGTAGGGTTGGTTGATTCGGTTCAAAATTTCTCCAATTACACTTGTTAGTTATTTACATATTGAAATGAGTCAATTTCTATTAAAATTGGATTTCGTTTGGCTTGAATCGGCTCGGTAGCTTAGTTCTAAAAATACTTCAAAATTATAAATAAAATTATAAATTAAACTATACTATTTTTAAAAATAAAACTCAACAAAACAAACACATAACTTGATACGCACCTCTGGTCATAAACACGTCAAGGCTTTGCTGGCTAGGCGAGGCGGTACTAAACACGAGCTCTCTGCTGCATCCCGCAAGCGCTAGGAGCCGTAGGATGGGATTACAACCAGTTGGACGAACGCGCGCGTGGCTGGATCTTCCTCAGGCGGCCCAACTTAACAAACCGAGTTGAAGTAGGCCGGCTTTCCTTTATTATTTTTACCGGTAAAATTTGATATATGCCATTGAGAAAATTATCACTTTGAGATTTATCACTCAGTTTTTTAAAATTTGAAATTTGCTACTCCAGTTTATTTTCCCTTTCAAATTTTCCATTTTCACCACGTTTCTTCCATTTTATTTTCATTTCTACCAATTTCCATATATTTTAATAGTAATCTACCGGTTTTACCCCTCTGCCTCAACTTCATCGGATGCTGGGGGATGGCCCGGAGACGCGGCGGCGGCCTGGAATCTCATGGAGCTCGCAGGAGGCGGGGACGGACTGGAGGAGCTCGGGAGGTGACGCCGTCTCAGCGGGAGCTTCGGATGGGGGCACCGGAGGCGCGGTCGGGGAGACGCGCTGGGGTAGAAGCGACACCGAGGCGTGGGTGGGATCGCGCCGGCCGGGGGGCGGGAGGCAGCGGGGAGCATGGGGAGGCAACGCCGCCCACGGGAGCTCGGATGCGCCGAATGAGAAATGAGAAGGAGAAGAGAAACTGGGCAGCCGAGAAGCTGAAGGATGCATATATCGGAAGGGATAGGGGCAAACGGAAGATCACATTTGGAATATATGGAAATTGGTAGAAAAGAAAAGAAGATGGAAGAAAATTGGTGAAAATGACAAACTTGAAAGGAAAACAAACTGGAGTAGCAAATTTCGAATTTCAGAAAACTGAGTGGTAAATCTCGAAGTGGCAGTTTTCTGAGTGGCATGTATCAAATTTTGCCATTTTTACCTGTCTACGTTCCATCCAAGCCGTTGTTTCGCGATCCAGCGTCTGATCGAACTCCAAGGTTTGACAGGGTCAGTTACTAGCAGCAAACCGAGAAATTAACAGCGACAAAGGTAATAGGGAACAGCTTCGAATCCACCTTAACTAGCTAGGCTCTTTGCGCACAAGAGCAAAGCTAATGCTATTAGTGGACAGATTAACACCACCTTCTTCTCCGATGCAAATTAGCTAGACTCTGAATGTACGCATGGACATGCAGTTTATATATCATGCTGCCAACTGCACAACAAAAGAACAGCAGGATGCTGCAAAAAGAAGTAGCTAGAATGAAAAAAGGTGGGATATTTGTGCAAAAATGGAGAGCTAAACAGGGCTTGTATTAGTCGACTTGGTCCCACACTGAACTGCTGTTCCAGATGATCAAGTCATCATCACTTTCCATGCATGGGTTCCAGTATGCAGCACCATCAGCTGCTGTAGAATTGGAGGTCACAGCTGCTCCTCCCATGGTGTCAAGATCTGATCTGGTGCTCTCGTCCTGGCTCTCGCTGAGCTGCAGCAGCGATGAGCTACCCGGCATTGACCTCTGCCCTAGATCAACATTGCCTGCAAGAGGAGGACAAACTAATCATCATGACTATCACGTGCTGATCAGCTGATCACTGGCTAATTAAGTAAGTAGCTATGCGCGGAATGTGTAGCTGCGTGCTTCTGAATATTGCATTGCTTACTGAAATTAGCAGGCAGGCTGCTAAAATTTCAGTTTTAAACCCTTCTTAATGAAATTTTGGAAGTCTGGCTGTTAAGTTCTAAAAAATCAACAAAAATTGCATTACTTGATGTCACTAGGCCATTTCTTGCATCGGAGACCATCCTGCCTGTTGCAGCCTCCTCCAACTGATCCCACTGCTGGTATGCCTGAAGAGCCAGTTGCTTCACTTGGAACTAAAATAAGTGTGATCAGACGTATAATAAATATAATAAATTAAGAAGCAAACTGCATGATTTGTCGTGTAATATCCCGAAACACATTAGAGAAGGAGTTAAAACGGATTTAGAGGGGATTTTCCGCAAAAGAAAGAAAACCTAAGCCATGGGTTTTCGGTCCACGGCACCGTGGCCCAAGGTGGGCCGGAGCTAATAAAAAAGGGCCGAGGAAGCAGCAGCCCTGCCCTAGCCGCGCGCCTCCCCCTCCCACTTGCCCTAGGGCTCCACTGCCCCTGCCCGCCACCTACTGCCACACCGCGCTGCCAGCCCGGACGCCGGGGCTGCTGCCGAGGGAAGTAGAAATCCAGCGGGAGGAGAGGAGAAGCAAGGAGGAAAGGAGCAAGGAGAAGGAGAGGAAAAGGAGAAGAAAAGGAAGGAAAAGATGAGGTTTTCGCGAGTTCCTGTGATTCATTGTGATCGCCAAGAGTAAATCCTATTAATCCTTGAGTTTTTCCATGGATTAGTCGCTATTAAGTTTGTAGGTCGTTTTGATTAGGGGAAAGTTAGTTTTCAGTCTGCCCTAGTTCGTCAAGATTGGACACAGAACCTTGTGGGGGCAATTCAGTGTATTTAGGATCGGATTCAGATATCGGTCCAGTTGGATAAAAATTAGATAATCTTGTTATCTTTCCACAAAGGTCTGGATCATTAGAAGCGAAGTAGCGAGTGAAAAGATATGGCCTTGTGAAGGTTGTTGTCCAGAATATAGACGTAGTTGGCAGATGTCATGAAGATGAGCCAGTTTCATATAGTAGATGATAAAATTAAAATATGGTGAAAACTTGAATAATTTATTAATTTTTGTGTAGTTTTCAGAACTAGCATCATTCATATATTTTCAAGTTTTAAATTAAATATATAAAATTGTGAAGCTTACCATCCTGATAGATTATGGGACGGTCTCCGGAGAAAGAAATGGAGCACAAATCGATAGAATCAGCGGTTCGTCATAACTAGGTAGTTGTAGGATTTTTCGTGAAGATTCAAGAAAGTCTTGGTTTGTTGAATTTGAAGTTCGGATGAATAAGTTAGAGCAATTTTACTACTGGGACAACGTGTATGTCGATCGGTAGAATCAAATTATTTGGATCATTTTTGCGTAATCATGCTAAGGTGAATTATGTGATGTTTTGGTACTGTATTTGACATGTTTTTGAATATGTGTCAATTAGTTGTCCAAGGAGTGTTGCCTCAAGTGTCATGCCACCTTTGCATCATCCGACTCCTAGAAGCTAAAGAGGCAAGTGCTTGGTATAATGGTGAACAACGGGTGGTTGACGTTGTCATGTTGGTTTATTTGAAATGCGATTTATTTATATTGTGTTAAGTTAAATGTTTGACATGATAATATTGTTGAAAAGAGATATATTGTGATATTGATGCAATTGTGATATTGGTGCAACTACCTGGGGATGATATGGTGAGAATAGTATTGTTTAATGAGTTGTTGCATCATTCACTTGCATAAGGGCCAGAGCGGTGAGTACTGCCATGTTTATGGCGGCCAGAGCGGTGAGTACTGCCATGTTTATGGCTAATCCGGCGTGCCTTATGTTAAAATCCTATAGAGGTAGGAATTCCACCCTCAAGAAGGTGGGGGGAGTAAAGTGTGTCACCGATAGGTGAACACTTCGCTATATCGGTATCAGTCGAAAGAGGTGCATCATGGCATTTGCATACATAATAATTATATTATTGAGAATGAGAATTATGAGACTTTCGATAATGCATCGATTGTTAATGAGCTTGTGTTCTTACTATTGTATCTAGTGGTTGCTGAGTCGTGGACTCACCATTTTATTTTGTAGCTTTAGGTGGTCGTTGACGGCATCTCGCATGGGAATGACTAGCACACATGGACAATCACACTGTCTTCACTCAAATGAATTAATTGGCCACATGAACGTTTATTTTGGTGTGATGAATAATTCCTTCTATAGGACTTGATAATTATCGATTAGGCTTAGGTGATGGTTACAAGTTGATTATTCATTCGATGGTTTGGTTTATCCTCTATTTGATTCCTTATTCGTTATTACCATTTATTAAGCGGATGTCTTATTTATTTCATATATTGTCCCAGGGATGAGATTTTATTCGCCATATACTTGCTTGAATTTAATGTAATAGGTGATTTAAATTGGTAGTTGGGGTAATTCATGTAGCATTTCAGGCTCGGTATTAGGCCGGGGCGTTACATGTCCAGTACTAAATCAACAACGGGAAACGATCGAGTACAATTTAAATCAGTTACCATTTGTTGTGGATGTAGCTCCTCGAATGAAAATATCTTGTCACCGATTGTCGCTGCCAAGACCTCACCAGCAGGGTTCAAGGTCAATGTGACACCACACTCTTCTTGCCTGAAGATGTAGCTCTTCCCTCCCATGTCGCACGTTTTCGCGTGGTTTACGATCGCTTTCCATAGCCGATCGGACCCGCCAACAAGCTGAACAATTCGGTAGCCATGTATGTTATATAGAGACGTACAACACGTACGTACTGTTATATAATTCGAGATATAGAGATATCGAATTCATGTACGGACACCGGAGTCGCTGTGCTAGAGATATATTACCTACCCTCTTGAGCTTTTCAGGGTTAAAGGTGTGCAGTTTCAGCAAGTCCTGCACGTTCTTGATTTCTTCAGACTCCAGCCTCTTCTGGATCGGCCCTTCTTTTCTGATGTTCTTCAGCCTCCATATCTCGTCAGTAAGGCGTGGTGGGAAATGCTTCTTGTACACTGTCCAAGTGTTAATTATATATAAAAGAACCAGCTCACTAATTAACCCGGAGAAATTAAATCGACATATATCAACAGTACCACCGATCATGCATGCTTATCCATGACCAAAACTAGAGCAGTACATGCATGGTCTCACATTCGCCGCGGTGATCTTTCACCATGAAGCTCTGGCTGACCGCCTCCCGGATCCTCGGCCGGCCATGGCTCCCGCCCACGGCGCGCGCGCCGATCCTGAACCTACGGCTCCTGATCCAGCTGGAGTTGTCGGTGAAGGACACGTCGTCGATGATGGCGACGCCATGATCAGACAATGTTACATTCAGAGTGCCCACGAGCAGTGGCCTCCTGCCTTCTCTCTCCCTCACAATTGCGCCACTGAACTCATCGCTGGTCCACCCCGCCTCACCGCCGTCCTCGTACCCGAAGTCACCATCTAGCACAAGTACTTCCAGTTTTATAGGTGGGCCAAGGAGATGGCTAGTATCGGCTATGTAGTTGGTTCTCATGTCGACGAGCCAAACTTCGAGGGGGTTGTTTTCGATGTCGACGAGCTTGTTGTTGGTGAAGATTGGAAGCAACAGCGGCCTCGTGAAGGCGAGCTTCAGCGAAGGAGCTCTGGAGATCAACGTATTCTGTTAGGTTAACTAGCTAGTCTAGGCTACTTAGATCAAGTGGTAATGAATTTTATTTTTACTGTTTATACTATCTGTAAAGTTAATTCAATCTTTCGAATTTGGAATGCAGTATTTTAGTTCTGGGTTTTAGCTCAGATCTTTTATATTTATATTTATATTTTTTTATATTATATTTTATAAAAAATTATCTCTATTTAAAAAAAATTTAACTATATGTATTAGAGTTGTATTAAAAATAGGTACTTTAGCATATAACCGGGTAGTTGTGTAGGATTATAGTTTGTTTTTTTAAATTTTTAATTCCATATATTATATATTTAGGTAGCAAAATTATTTAAAATATTTTATATAAATTTTACATATATTTCAATGTCGCAATGTACATCACGCATGCATGCACATGATTGTCATTGAATTCTTTGAAGCTTATTTGACCTGCCCATAGCCGCATATATGTCACAATCTGATTTTCACGTCAACTAATTAAGTGACTGCTAAGGACATCTCTAATAGTTTGTCTCTAAAGGCTCAAACTCATTTACAGATCATAAACTTAGAGATAATATCTCAAATAATTTATCTACAAAATTATTTATTTTCAGCACAACTTTTCTCCTATAACAGTCTAAATTTCAATTTCCAATTGAAAAATAAAATTTAAATTATTTTGGGGAATTTCTGATATTTTAAAAGCTTTTTCCTATTTATTTCCAAGCCAAAATAATTTATTTGAAATTTTTATTATCAAGAATAAGTTGGAAATGTTTTTATTAAGTCCAAAATGTCTCAAGGAATTTCTGTGAATTTTTATATATATAATTTTTGGATTTTATTTGCTATTCTCTAAAGCCATTTTGAATTAATTGAATTATTTAAATTGATAAATCAATTAAAAATCTGATAACAGTGCTCGGGTCGAATCTCGGTCGGCCCATTTCTATTCCCGCGTGCGCGGACCACTCCCCCCAACCACTCAGCCCGTGCGGCCCGCCCTCCCGCCTGTCTCTCTCTCACCCTCTCTCCGCGTCGCCGACAGGTGGAGCCGCCCATGCCACGTCAGCGTCATCCACCTCCCCCATCTTCCCCGCGCGAAGCGTCATCTCGACCGTCATTACTGCGTGTTCGAAGCTCGTTCAACCCGGCGAAATCCTTCTCCATTTATCACGCAATCACGCGCATTAACTTCCCCGATCGTCGCCTCGCCCGTTTCTGGAATTCACCCCCCTCATTCGTGCGCATTTACACTGGGATTTCGCCATCGCCGCCGAGAACCTCGCACGCACGATGTCCTCCTCCCGGCATCCCCTTGGTCTATAAAAGGGAGCACCAGGTGCACATCTTCCCCCTCAACCCAGCGCTCGAGGTTCCCCTTCACCACCTCCTCTCCAGCGCTGGGATTTCGAGTTTTCTTTTGCGTCGCTGAAGCTCGGAACTTCTTTGTTTCTGGCGATGTCCAAGCCTCATCGACGCCATCGACTGCATCTACAACATCGCCGCAACTCCGCTGACCCCGTGCGCGCACTCACTTGAGCCAAGGACCGCCGGAGCTCCATCGCCGGCGTAGCCAGCATCTCGCTGCTGACCATCTAGTCACGCTCCGTAGCTAATTTGGTAAGCACCGAGATCGCCTTGACTCCCTCTCGCGATTGCACCCACTCACGCGCCTCGCCATGCTGCGTAGCGCTGGCGACGCCGTCGCCGTAGCGCCGCCGCTTGTCGGGGTGATGTGGCGTCACTGCCACCTCGGTGCCACGTAGGCCCTAGAAGCTCGGTCAGCGCCGCGTGGCTACCCACGTGGTGCTTGCGTCAACACGCACCACCCCGTTCACTATGTTGTGAGCCGAGTCCACCGTGGACTTTAACCAATTCGTGGACCCAATCTTTGATTGTGGGGCCCACATGTCATAGACTCAAAACATTTCCTTTAGAAAAATAAGTTGGTTGAAAATGGATTATTCGTACGCTGACGTCAGTAGGCGCAATGATTCGAATTTCCTTTAGAAAAATAATTTGGAAATTCAATAAAATCTGAAATTAGGGTTTTCTTTATATTTAAAACTTATAGGAGCTCATATTTCTTCATACGAACTCTGATTTAGGTGAATCAAATTTCTAAATTTATATAAATTCAAGATCTAGCTAGATAAACTAAAATTATTTCATTTGGAATTAATTTGTATGTTCATTTTAATTTATTTGATTATTATTTGAATTTAGCCTATTTTCGCGTATAGATTTAGACGACTCCAGAGAGCCCGACCCTTCTGAAGAGTTAGATTATCATTACTTCGAGCAAGACAAGTTATACCATTGATCATATTGTTCCTATTATTTTAAAGTATTTAATTCTGTTTTAAATTACTATTGCATGCATAATTTTATTCAGTTATTTTAATTCATGTTTTAAATTTCCTAGTTATTCCAATTCCTTTATATGGCCAATGTTGTTATTTGACTTATCATTTCTTTGTCACCTTAGTCAAATAAAATTTGAAAATAATTATATACTTAGTCAATGCATAGATCAAATTCTTGAACTTGGGGAGTTTAGCCAAAATTAGTCAAACTAGTCTTAAATTAGGTCTATGGTATTGTTTTACCATAGAGAGTTTTAGAAAATATTTTAATTGAGAAATAAAATTTAAAATAGTTTAGACTTGGGCATAATGGTTGTGGATGGTGCAAATTGATGCACAGGATCGATTCATTATTTTGATCGAGTTCCGTGGTTTTGAAAGGTTGCCCAAGTTAGTTAAGGACCGGTCTTTGAGCCGCATCTTGCTAAACTCCACCATACTACCACATGTCTTGTATGGGCAGAACTAGGCTCATTAATTTATGATACCTCATTGTCTTGGGTGCCACGTTGTTGAGTGGGTGTTGGTTGTCGGTATTCCCACCTAGCACAAGAGGGGATTCCGCGGTGGTTAACCCAAAGAAGTGAAATCTTAGCAGACGTGTTAGCATTGAGGTAGAACATTGGAAACGTCTTGTGATAATTGCTTAGTCGTACGCCTACAATAGCCAACAAGTTAAGCAAATTATCTCTTGTGGGTACAGTTGTACACACTCTGCAGAGTAGAAAACTATTCGAATAGCCGTATCCACGGTCATAGACATACTGAGCAAAGTCACTCTAAGTTAGACTTTGTTTTTTTATTTCAAAATGATTTTAGAAGATGATTTCGGGATGATAAATCCTTGTGGTAAAATTGGGTGGTTAGTCATGTGATAGGAGGGTATCCATCACCATATTTTATATGGCAGTTATCCACTATAAAACTGTTAATTTAAAAATATGATTTTAGTTATAGATTAAAAATTACCTTAAAACTTAGTATGAGTACTTAAACCTAAAAACACTGCTTTATTGCAAAATGGACCTTATCAACCTTAATTGTTTACTTATGCATGCATCATATTCTTTTATTGGGTGTAACTTGCGAGCATGGAAGTTGTGCTCACTCTTGCTGAATAATATTTATTCAGATGAAGAATTCTACTAGGACGGTGAGGATCTTGACGACTAAGCCTACGCCCGCAGACGATTGCTTGTGGCGCATCGTGTGACTCACTTATTATTTTATTTTCTGCTGTGTTATTTTATTCGGCCTCAGGCCTCATTTTATAATAAAACTCAGATTTATATTAAATAAATGCATGATATGATTGTGATATCACTTTTTGTTCACTGTGTACACTGGCAATCCGGGCTAGTGTATGAAACACAGAGAATTCGGGATCCTTCGTTCACAGGTTGGACATCTCCTTACACACTCACCATTTGATTTGGTTTGCGTACCCATCTTGTCACTTATATAAGAGATGATGTATTCTCTCTCTTCACATCCTCTCTCCTCCAACTAGATTTTTAAGTGATATGACAGGTAAGAGACAACTGAGGTGACCACTATTAAAGATACTCTAACAGGATGAGCGTAGAGATGTAAATAGATAACTGTTTGCTGTAGGTTCGTTAACCAGAGAAGAGTCGTTAACCTTTACTCTGTAATTCCCAAATGAACTTTCGTGCCTGAAGTAGTAGTGGTGGTTTATATTTGAATAGAATTCTTCCTATTCTATACGTGTGGTTTCCTATCTATATAATCCTATGCTCTACATTCCTATGCTACATATATTTGGAGGTTTAATCCCAAGCCTTGGATGATATAGACGGAGAAAACCAACGTGCGAGATCTTTTTTTATTCTTCGATTAATATGGTAATTTCTATCTTTTTCACCTCCTACGTTGAGAACTCTGGTGAGCTTCCAATTAGCCAGTACTAAGTATAGATAAAGACAAATAGTGGCGAATCAGATATGAGCCTAGTGGCACCAAAATTGGTTGGACCTAATAGTTAGATAGGAGGAGGAATTTTATTTACGTGTATAGCAGGTGGCCATGCTTAGAAAGGCTTCTTTCCAATTCCTCATGTACCTGTAAATTGAGATAAAATGGATATATAGTTTGAAGCCAAAATTAACATTTGCATTGATACAAAGGTTTTGTACAAAGTGTGGAAAATCCTAATAAGCTGATGAATTAATTCAAGCTAAACAAAATTTTGATAATTTTGCTTCAACACAAGAACACATGCATGATGGACAATTTCATGGTCTGATTTAAGGAACTGGATAGAGTTAGTATAAATTGATGTAATTCTGAGTGCATGGTGATGCCATTAGTCAAGAACACAGTTTGAGCTATTATCTTATGCTTTCTTCAAATAAAAGGAACACTGGATGAATTCAAAGCTAAATTTTGTTATCATACCGCCTTCCGGAAAACCGGCTCCAGAGTCAGACAGATTTTCTGAATCCTTTCAGCGGCCACGGCTCCGCTAATGACTCTGCAAAAGGAGATCATAAATTAGCCAAACAGTGAGTGAGAGTAAAAGTACACAAAAACAGAACCCCTCTGAAAAACATACCATTAGCTACATAACTTCCATTGCCTATCCCATGATCTAATTACATAGAATCTAAAACATGGCAAAAAAAAAAACAATTGACAAATAAACTATTGTTCTTTGACTAATAATTTAGGTCAAAAATTGAGGAAGTGAAAATAATCAAACAATCAGCATTAACAATATACACTGAAGGGAGGCACAAAGATATAGAGAACTAACGAAGCGAAAGACGGCATCCGTCGCATCCGCTTCCGCTTCGCGTCAGGCCGATCATCAACACTATCCCCCTCATGTTCATCGGCACAGATCCTCCCAAGCGTCGTATATTTCTGATTACTACTCATCATTACGACAGATGGAATTCAGCAGAAGAAAGTGGAGACAAGTAATGTGAGCCTCAATACAGTTGAAGGAGTTGATGAATCGAAACTATATATACAGGCGGTCATCAATTGGTTGCTGTAACACATCAGGAGAATGTTCCAGGTAGGTTCCTGGAAGCTCACTGAAATCCTTTAAAGCAGTGTAGCTTTTGTCCACGGATACGCCGGCTTGACTATAAGAGAGGAAGCAGCTTACTTCAAGTCACGGTGACTAAAATCTGCATTGCTAGGTCAAGGTGTGAAGCTCCTGCTATGTCTCTCTGAATGGTAGGCCCATCTTCGTCGGTGCGCCTGCTTCTTTGCCTTTGAAGAGAAGTTGCTAGCTAGTTAGCTAGGTCACTGGACACAAGAGAGTAGATTAATGTACTTGATTCAAATACTTTCAGTAGGGGAAAACACTATGCACATTGACTTTGGCTAGCTTGAATTAACAGTAGGGAAACTCGAGATTTCTAGCAGTATACTAGTATGTCTTTATTTTTGGACTAAAATTTTACAACAAATCTTTCTTAGAATAGTGGGGGTTCAAGTTTGTTGCACTAAAAGTTTCCAAAGAAAAAGAGAGCTTGAAATAGTGCCTGCAAATTAATTCACTCAATCTTCACACACACACACACACACACACACACACACATAAGAATTTGGCTTAATTGCATCATGGGCGTTCTTCCATGAACATTCCCTGAATACCCCAAGCAAAAGCAGCTCCATCGTCCAGTTGTAGTTGGTCTCGGCACTGCAGCTGTACGTAGGAAGCCACATCACAAAAGATTTCTTGCGCTAACGATGCTACCAATGTCAAATATAATGGCTGCTTGTGTAGTTTTCACTCTTCACGCACTACATTTCCTTGTAGTCCAGAGCTTCCTATAACTTTCTATGCACCTTCCTGAGCCCAAATCATCTCATGTTTGAGGCTGCTAGCTCCCGGTAGTAAGGCACGGTTGGCCCAGCCACACCCATTTAGACTTAAAAATAAAAAAATCAGAAAAAATATGTAGAATTCAAAAACTTGTCTTTTTATCGTTATTTTCTTTTCTTCCTTCCTCCCCTTTTTTTTCCTTCTTTTATTTTTCCTTCTTCTTTTCTCTCAAATGTGCACCCGTGCCCTTCTTCTTTCTTCCCATTTCTCTTCGTTTTCACCTCCTCCTCCTTCTTTCGGTCCTCCCACTACCTCCCTTTTCTATCCCCATGCGGCTGTGCCCGCCGTTCCGCACGGTCTCGCCCCGCCTCCTCCTGCGCCCCGTCGCCTCCACGTCGACCCTATCGCCTCCGCACCAACCTCACTCCGCCTTCGCTCCTGCCCCGCCGCCTCCTCCTCGGCGCCGACCTTGCCCCCTGCCGCCGCCGCAGCCTGGCCTCCTCCTCCTCTGCGCCCGGCGCTGGCGCGCCACCCCTCCTCCGCACTGGCCTACGCCAACCCCTGGCCCTGGCCTCTTGCCCTACCCTCCTCCTCCTTGCGGGCCGCCATGCCTAGCACAATCCGATACTGTTTGTGATGTGCTAGGCAAGCCGTCGTGCCGTAGTGCGGACCTAGGTAAGGCCCAGGCTGCCTTGTCGGTCTGGTCCATAAATAGTGCGGGTTGTATCATGTCTGAACCGAGCTAATAGTATCGTGCCTCGAACCGATACGACTCACTTGAGCACCTCTAGTTACGCTAGATGTACAGGTCTCAGCTTTCCGTTCAGAAAATTACGTATGAGTGTATATTTTCCCTGCAACCTACTGTACGTAGACTTTAATAACGATGATGTGGACGGATGTACCTTTGCATGAGCAAGGCAGAGTGTGTGTGTGCGGTGCCATAGGATGAATTTGGAGCGTTGCATCCGAAGACAAGAGTCCAGACTTATCGCTACAGTATTTATTTTAGGGAGTACAAAACTGTCTATCGCCATAGTGTTTGGTGACCGTTCTGTGCTGTTTTTCTCTCCTCCCTGTTTGGATCTGTTCACCTCTGATGCGCTTCCGTGAAAAAGACAGTAACAAAGTTCAACGGGAAAGTGCAACTTTCAGAAAATTTAGGTGGAAGACGTAAAAAGTTCTTTTGGCAAAAATGTGCAGCTTAGATCTATTTAAGATATTGGGTTTGGACAATGGTAGGTGCAATCATGTAAACTATTTTATATCAACACGAAAATTTCTCCACAAAAAATGTTGAAGAGTTATGGAGGTTTTCACCACCCTTTCAAATTTTTAATGGTAAAATCAAAACAAATTAGCAGAGGAAATATTTAATTTGTCAATAGGAACCTTTGTTTTTTTTTCCCATTACTTGTAACTAACAGTTTGTCAGGGATTTTTCTTTTTGTTTCTCCTAAAAAAATAAATTTTAACTTGAAATTTTAAATGGATGCATGTTATTTAAAACTACCTTCAAGAATATTTTCCGGGAGTTTCTTTGTTGATTCTGTAATCAAGTCAAAGTGCTTTGCATGATTGCATCTGACTCATGGTTTGCATCACTACAACAAATTTGACTATTTATGATAAGCTAGCCGTGTGTCTGTATTTCCTTTTTTTTTTACATTTGACTAAATAACTATAGATAGTTATGTCAATCTTCTTAATAAATTTATTGCCTTATATTAATTAAACTAATTAGATGGTTCAGAAACTTTAGAAAAGACTGTAAAATCAGTAAAATCAAAATTTAACAAATTATTTGGAACAAACATACAAGTCAGAAGTCTAACATAATCTACTGCATATGTAGCTTTTACTCCCTCCATCTCAAAATATAAGTTGTTTTGACATTTCATAGTTTGCAAGGCGAGACTATTAAAATTAGTTTTTTAATAATGATACATCGGTATAAATTATAATATTAATTGTGGCAGTATTTTTCACAACAAATATTATGATGCTATTTGTTACTATTGTCAATCTTGGAAGAACGTCCATGGTACTATTAAGCGAAATTCTTATATATGTGTGTGTATATACATCAATACTTCGCACGTAGGAATTTTCTTGTTTGCTTCATTGGCCAGCTTATTTGAAAGCAAGGGGGAAATACTAGTGGAAACGGCAACATATAACTTTTGTCCATGAATATGTTTGACTGGCCTATAAAGCTTCTCGTTGTAAGCTTCTCGTTGTACACTGTCTCAAATTTGAAAATACTGCTAGGTCAATTTGAAGCTCATGCTCTGCCTCTCTGAAAGGTGGGCCCATATTTGCCTATGAGCTACTTTCCTTGCGTTGAAGAGAAGCTGGTAGGTCAAGTATAGTGGCAAGCGTACTAATTCGTGTACTTTTCAGGAGGGGAAAAGAGACTGCTTAGCGACTTTTTTGTGACTAAAAGTTTACAAGAAATTTTACTTAGAATATTAGCAAGTTTGTTGGACTACAAGTTTTCATTTTTCAAGAAAAAGAACAGCTAGGAAAATGGTCCTGTAAATTTACTCAACCTTTATATGTACAAACTTAGAAATGGAACTAAAAAATCGTTTCTGAATACCCAGTTTGGACGTCCTACCATGAACATTCCCTGAATTCCCTAAGAAGCAACTCCTAATCACTTGTTTTGGTTCATATTTCAGTTGTATATAGGAAGCCACCTCACAAGTACCTGCAGCCTTGTGCTTGTGTTGCCTTTTGTGGTCCAGAGCATCCTATAATTTTCTATGCACTTTTTGAAATGAAAATTTCTCATATTTTATATCAGATATAGTAAAAAAGATGGAGAAATCTAACAAAGTCTAACAACATTAGTATGCCAATGGGTCGGTGACTTTTGACTTCAGAGTTCAGAGAAGTATGTTGATGTAAGTTTCCTCGATTGGGTTGAGGCTGATCTGGACAGATGCATATTTGATATATACCGATTAATTGTTTTCTCTTGAAAAGGATAAGAGAAATAAAGGACAACCTGAGAAAGTGAGAAGACCTTCACTCCAGCTTCAGAGGCGGCAACGAAGGTGCGGAGGAAAGTGCAACTTTCAGAAAATTCAGGCGAAAGCCAAGAAAGTTTCTTTCAGGAAATAAATATTAAGGTGTGTAGTGGAACATTTCTCGGGTGGATTTTTATATTTGATATGTGACCCACAGTCTGTGTATCTGCATTGCTAATATCTTTGTTCAGTACAAGCAGAGGTCGAACTTTCTGCCCGGTTTCTCTTCATATTTCCACAAACATATTACTACATAAAAATGCTGTCACCAGGAAACCACCTGACAAGTAACAATTTGTGACACTTCTTATGTAGTTCTTGGTTGAAGCGCTTCCTGTAATTTTCTCATCACCTTCTCAGCCGAAAACCGTCTTAGAATCTGAGATAGAATAAGAAGATCAGTTAAGAGAGATCTAGGAAGGTACCTGCGTTATGCCAACATCTGACGTCAACATCAGTGTAATCTTATGCAAATCTCAACGGTTTAAGTTGCTAAAATAGGCAAGAACTATCGGTACCTATCTCCAAAGGAACTCACATGATAACATGAACCTGTTACATAACGCAATTTGAGGATTCTAAAATTGAATTCAGATCTCCTGCACGGAAGACATGGTGGTAATTAGTAAACTAGGCGGTTGAGAACTTCAGTCCAAGATTGACAGTGTAACAAATTCTCCAAATTTTGAAAATTAGATTGCGAAACTAAGCCATTTTTTTTTAAAAAAAAGTTCAGTAAGGTTTCAATAGAGGGGGAAAAAATCAAAAAAAGAAATCAGAGCGAGAGCCCCATAGGTCCATACATCCTAAACTCACAAGGGAGTCCATGAAAGCCCAATCCCACGTCTCTCTGTGGTATTCGCACCTCATGGCCTCCTCTTCGTCCCTCTCTCGTGACTCCTTCCCTCCTCAGTTTCTCTCTCTAGGGTTTTTTTTGCCGCACCAAACCCCACTCCCGCCCCCCAACTCCGGTCGGGCGGCGGCCGACGGCGAGAAGCTCCCCATGGCACCCCTCTGGTAACCTCCAACCCCCGATGATCCTCTCTCTCATTCTTCAACCGAGTGTCCCAATGAAACTCTCACTCCCTGCAATTTTACTCGCCAAGAACAAGATCCTAGCTTTAGCTTAGCTTAGCTTAGCTCCTAATCTAAAAAAACCGGATGAATATTTTGTGAACTGATCTTCTACAGCCGAGTCTGTAACTGACCAGATTAGCTCACAATCTCACCCCGTTAGCTGTGGTGACCAGCGAATCAAGCGCGAGTGTGTGACGGCCTTTTGGTGACGGCATGCTGTCACGAAAAGCTTTCGTGTCGGTTTCTGTCCATCGAGAGAAATATAGGATTCTAGTAGTAGCCGTTCTTTGGCAACTTATGGAATTTGACTAATACAGCATTAGCTAAGTCATGTAGCACCAGCCTGGTTGCTGCTGGTTTGCTCATACACTTTCCTGCCTGCTTACAGAAGGTTACTAACATACTACAGTAGTAAAGTAGGCAGACAATGAGAAATTTGGCTCCAAATAAGCAAAACTATAATCAGCTTTAGCCTATCCCTGGCATAACCAAAGTCTCTGTCTCTGTCTGTCTCTGTCTCTGTCTCTCTCCCACACACACACACACACAAACAAAATCAACGGCTTGGGAATTGCAATGGAGTGGATCACCTCAAGCCTATCTATACCCAAGGGCCGGCAGCACGTGGAAGCTGCCCGAGGAGGTGCAAAGCTTGCTAAAGCTGTTAGGTGATATTTGTTGTGTCCGTTTTTGTTTATCAGTTCGAGTCTGAACCACTGTTGTAAATCAAGCCGGATTACTGTAGCAGTCCTAGTTCGAATACTGTAGCGGTAGTTGTGGTTATAAAAAAAGGTCATATGTAATCAAATTTTGTAAGAGATTGAGTCAAAACAATAGAAAAGCTGACTTGTGCAACACCAAATTATCTCTTGTCTTTCTTGAATACGTGTGTTTCTTTCGAGGGCAAGTTTTTCTTCGGTTTGGGCCAACAATTGGTATCAGAGCTCTATGTTCGAAACCCTAGCTGCTACCCTGGGAGGGATGATCTCGACTTTCGGGGTGGCAAATACGGTGGGAGTGCGCACACGCAGATCCATGGCGCATCGAGCGCGTTAGAGCCGGAGCGCCTGGCCTGGCGCCATGCGAGATCGGTCTGCATGACGGTGCATGTGGCTCCGTGACGAGGAGGAGCCTGAGTTTTTGATTTGTGCGTAAGATCATGTCGCGTTCTCCGGGGAGTGGTGTCACCGGTGACGAGGCAACGTCGACGCTCTTCCTACTGGCCGAAAAAAAGACGGTCAAAGCTACGTGGAAGGTGTTGAAGACGATGCATCTTGGCGTCGGTCATCGAAAGGTGAAGGCGAGGGACGTTGAGAAGATGTGTTCGCCGTCCTATGTCAAGTAAGGAGTGTTAAGTCCGGGATATCGAGGAGATGTGATCGTCGTCCTGAGTCGAGTCCGTGTGTTACTCAAGTTGAAGTCGTGACCAACTTGAAGTTCGAGTACGAGTTGGGGCGTAAGTCGTAGTTGAGACCGACTGCCTCAATGAGTAAGCGTCCAAGACGTATTCGAGTTGTGTCACCGTCTTCGGTCGAGTGTGTGGGAGCCATGTTGAAGTTGAGTCAACTGGCAGCACACGAAATATAATAAGTACAACAAATATTATGGAGTGATTGTTAGGTAATATTTGTTGTGTCAATTTCTGTTTAGCAGTACGAGTCCGAACCACTGTTGCAAAACAAGGCGGATTACTGTAGCAGTACTAGTTCGAGTACTGTAGCGGTAGTTGTGACTATAAAAAAGGGTCATATATAATCAGATTTTGTAAGAGATTGAGAGTCAAAGCAATAGAAAAGCTGACTTGTACAGCACCAAATTATCTATTATCTTTCTTGAATAAGCATGTTTCTTTCGAGTGCAAACTTTTCTTCGATTTGAGCCAACAAAACCCCCTACCGAGGGCTCCAACCCTGATAGATGGGGCCGACTGGGGGCGCTTCAAGAACAAGGAACTTGCAGAGCAACCGCTATTGCTCAAACATCTGTCTATGATGCCGAGGACCTAATCGCGAATTTGACACCGAGGAGCTCAAGAGCAAGGTTGAAGGTGTGGTGTACTCTCCTCCTACCATACTTTTGTTAAATTTTTGTTAGAGATAGAGCCGGTCATCTGCGATGTCCAAGGTAATCTAGATCGGGCCGGTGGAAACATGGAGAGTATCCTTAATTCATTTGGTTTAAATGTTGACCCCAAAGAGCTCGGCAAGCCATCTAGATCTGCAAGTGAGCTCAAGATGCACTCGAGTCGAAGAGATCGCTACTTGTCCTCGATGATGTGTGGGTGATGACAAGGAGCGATGGCGAGAGGTTCTCTGCACCCTTGATGCTTGGCCTACAAGGCGTGATATCTTAGTAACCACTCGCTTTGGTAGTAGTTGCCATGGTAACCCATCCCCTGCAAGGCTTACATATGACTGCTTTCTTGGAGTTTTTGTGTGATGCATGTCTTGATGCATGGTGGCACTATCTGTTTGGAGGAGGAATGCTAAGCGATATGGGAACAAACCCACCAACAAAACTTGGCACGCATTATGCGCCGCATTTCAATAGAAGCAACTGATCTTGAATTCACAAGCTTGAACGGCACCCACAGTATGGAGAAATGGTGATCAATGACATTTCTGTTAATACTTTTGTTTTGTAGACCCATTTACAGCCTACTGTTTTGGCTCCTTTAGGAATAATTTCCAAGTCCCAGACTTTATTAGTCTTCATGGACCTCATTTCCTCTTCCATGGCTTCAAGCCATTTTGAGGAATTTTCGCTTCTCATGGCTTCTTCAAATGAGGTGGGATCATCCTCCATTTGAAATTCTTCTGTATTATAAACCTGATAATCATCAGAAATAGCTGATCTTCTTATTCTTTGAGACCTCCTCGGAGCCTCCTCATTTGTAACATTTTCTGTTTGAGGCTGCTGTTGCTCCCCCTCATTTGTGGCAATGGGTTCTATAGGATCCTGAAGAACAGGTTCCTCATTCTCATTCATTGTTGCCACAGGAGGAACAATAGCAGTCTTGGCACCACAAGATCTTGTACCGTCGGTGCAATGACGAGTAGTGAGAAGAGTGGCTCTTGAATCATCGGAGTGGGCACATATACCCGCTTCTCTTCAAGATCAATCTCTCGAGCTACCATGCTCCCCTCATCATTTCATCTTCTAAGAAGACAGCGTGTCTCGTTTCTACAAACTTTGTATATCCGTGCGGACAAGAGAAACGAAAACCTTTTGACTTTTCGGGTAGCCAATGAAATGGCAACTCAACATTTTGGGATCTAGCTTCCCAAGGTTTGGGTTAAATACTTTAGCCTCAAAGAGACTCCCCACACACGTAAGTGGTTTAGTGAGGAACTCTTCACGTCCACAACTCATACGGTGTTTTGGGCACCGACTTACTAGGCACTCTATTGAGAATATGAATGGCGGTTTTAACGCCTCCATCCATAAACTCAATGGGAGTGTGGAGTAGCTCATCATGCTTCGCACCATATCCATCGAGTGCAGTTCGTCTTTCACTACTCCATTTTGCCGAGGTTCGCCTGGTGTAGAATCTTGGGCTACTATGCCATTTTCTGTAAGAACCTCTAAAGGTCCAGAACTTGTCCATATGGGGTATGTCGACCGTAGTACTCCCCACGATCGATCGAACTATCTTAATCTTTAAATCATGTTGGTTTTCAACTTCACCTTTTAAATATCTTGAATTTATCCAAGGCTTCATTTCTTTCTTTGATTGGATAAATATATCCATAACGGGAGTAGTCATCTGTGAATGTTATGAGCGAATCATAGCCATCCACACTTTTCACAGAAAAGGACCACAAATGTCTGTGTGAACAATTTGTAGAACTCTGTGCTTCTTTTTGCGCCTTTCTTTATTTTCTTTACATATTTTCCTTTAATGCATTCTCTGCATTGTTCTAAGTCCGAGAACTCTAATAGAGGAAGAATTTCATTCTTAACTAGTCTTTCTATTCTCCCCTCGAAATATGGCCTAAGCAGCGATGCCATAATTTCGACGATTCATTATGAGTTCTCTTCGCTTTTACATTTACGTTCAGTGACGAGGATTCAATCACTTTCTACGCGACGTTCTCATTATCGCCTCGACATTCACATCATCACACAATGATAACAAATAAAGCTCATTTTGTAATATGGCAAGACCAACACATTCTTTATTAAATATTATTTCGCACTTGCCATTTCCAAAATTACAATCATAACCATCTTTGTCCAAATTTGAAACACTAATCAAATTCCTCTGTAAAGAGGAACAAAAGAACATCTCTAAGTAAAGATTGGAGCCATTAGCTAACTCTAATGAAAGATCGCCAACGGCTTCAACTTCGCTTGGACTCCATTTGCGACTTTAATGCATCTTTCGTTTCTTTGCGTAGTCCTCGTCGAGCGGAATCCTCAGAAGGAATTAGCAACATGAGCAGTTGCTCTGAGTCAATCCACCAAGTGGATTTGAATATTGTACATACAAGCATTCATTTATGAATGTAATAATGTTCTCACCTTTCTTTGCCATGATCATCTTTAAGTAATCGGGCAGTTCTTCTTGTAGTGTCTGTCTTCTTCTGATGAAGACACCGATCTTTGTCTACAAACAAATTTATTACATTGAGGTTGATGGATGATGCTTTTCCCTTGTTTCTTGAGAAGGAGGTCTTGTGAAAATTCTTTTCTTGTTATCCTTCACATAGTTGATAGATCCACCATGTGAGGATTTAAATCTTTCCTCCTCTTGAACACACATAGCTATGCATTTTCTAAGTCCCATTTATCGGGTGCATATTGTAATTGACAACAAAAGTGTCAAACATTACGCAATGAAGCAAAAATCAAGTGAATAAGGAACTCATCCTTGAGTGCCAAATCCATTGGTTTAAGCTTGGATGCCAAGTTGCTCATCCTCAATATGTGTTCTCTTATCCCACCACCGAATACCTTTACATCACAAGTCGCTTTGATCACCGTGTTGCATATGTCTTTGAAGAGCCAATGGCTGACTCTTTATTTTATCAAGGTATTCGTGATAAGTCACGATCTGCGATTGAGCCCACAATTGTTGGCTCAATCGTATTCTTTATCCATGACCATACATTTCTTGTTGGTCGTGGTCCACTTCTTATGCTCTAGGTCATAAGACATCCGTAAGGAGCATGATCTCTCTGTCTTTTACGCCAAGCAAGATCATCCTCATTTTGATCCTCACTTTGGTGCCATAGGCTCGATGGGTCGTCTTGTAGTGAGGACCAGTCCACCTCGGCTAAGATAAGCGCTAAGTCTATCTTTTTCTTCCACTCTCCATAATTATCTCCTTTGAGAGTGGGTATTTCTCTGATACAACTCATCAAGTTGTATCCTCCTGAAAAATTAGATCAAATAAAGTGAGAACATAACATTAAAATTATATGCCTTATTTCCAACGTTGGTCAAAAAATATGACATACAATTAAATCAATCTTATCTATACATTAAATCTATATCACCGTTGGGCAGAAATAGAAACAATGCATAAAAACATCATTAATTAAAATTATAATACTGTTATTATCAACTTTGGTCAGAAAATAACAATATCATAATTCACAATTAAATTCTTAAAAATTAAATTCTCTCGTTGGTTCGAATTTAATTAAAAGAATTATCAATATTTAACTTTTGCAGCGGAAACTGTAATTATTCTAAAATAATCAATTATTCAGAAGCATTATACTGTACACAATTAATCTCTAAATAATAATAACACGTTGGTGCAAAATTTACGAGATTTTAATTCAATTTTCTATTGAAATTCATTCAAAATTATACTTCAAAACAATTAGATTCAATTTTTACGTATTCTTGTTCATAACCGTAGGAAAAAGCGTGCAAAACCGGTTTTCTTGTTCAAACCGCCAAAATCGCTTAAACCGCCATTTGGCCGTTCATGCTTTCGGCCCATTCTTTGTTCATTGTGCGGCGCGTTAGGGTTATCCGAAGCAGCGTTTTGGGCGTGTCGGATTCTCATCCGACGGTTGGATTTCATCGCAGCCGCCGATCCGTTCCGCCTCAAGACAATCTCGGCCGTCGATTCGCATCGGACGGTGGCGTTGTTCTTGGTGAACAAAAACGCGTGCGCGGAACCCCCGGAAACCCTAGCCCATTCATTCCTCTTCTCCATCTCTCTCGTCTTCTCTCCCGAGCGGCGCAACAAAGCGGAGAAGAAACCGAACGGAGCGCAGCGGGAGAGGAACCAGAGGAAACCCGCCGCCGCGGGCCCTTCGCCCGGCGTCGCGCTCCCGAGAGGGAGCGCGCCGCCGTCGAGCGGCTCCGTGTCGGCGGCTCGGCCTCCATTGACGCGCGGGTTGTCTTCCCACACGCCGGCGAGCCCACGGCTCGCCCAAACCCTCTCTTACTCCAGGTAACATCCGATATCTCTTAGATCTGGAGTTCTAGGGTTAGGTTTTGCTTTTCTTTTCGGTTTGTTTTTCTTTTGCCGTCCGGATCTGAGCCATTCATGGCTCTGATACCATTGTTAATACTTTTGATCTCTCTGGATCTATTCGGGTATTTCTTTTGTTCTTGTTTGATGGATCGGGTCCGAGAGAACCGAGGGAGAGAGAGAGAGAGGGGTTACCATCCGAAGTAGATGAAGACGAAGGATTGGCCATGGTAGGTTGCGGTGGTCGAGGCGGCGGTGGTCGATCCCGTTGGTGGTGGCAGCGGTGGTCGATCCCGTCCCTCGGGTGTGGCCGGCTGTAGTCGATCGCGTCGGTGTCGGTGGCGATGGGGAGTCCCGTTGCTGGCTGCGCCCCCTCTTAGATCGGATTAGGGTTATTGTCCGGGTGGGGTTTGTGGCTCCGTTCAACCTTGTGATGCGTGCCACCGGCCCCCACCCTCTCTTTATATAGCGCAGTGCAACAGGGGCCCAACAGCCATGAATGGGCTGAATGCCCCCGATCAGGGCGCGAGGCATTTGGCTGCCTCCACGGGAGATCATTCTAACAATTTCAACCTTATACAACACCCAAAATAAACTGGTGGTTGAATGAGCTTAAGAATATCAGGTTGCTAAGTCTGAAAAGATCAAACATTAAAGAGCTACCTGAGAGCATTGGTTACCTGAAGCATCTTAGACACCTTGATTTAACTAATAGTCAGGTTGGAGAGTTTCCCATCTCGCTCTGGAGCCTTTATAATCTACGAGTTCTAAAAGCTGACAGTACAAAAAATAATAATATCATCAGGGCATAATGAAACTAACAAGCCTAAGAAGGTTGCAATCCCCGAATTTACAGAGGGCAATTGCCCCGATATCCGAGATCGAGAGGTTAACTTCCCTTCAGAACTTGCCTAGATATAATGTATCAACGAAGAATGGACATGGGATTACAAAACTAAAACACATGAACCAGCTCCGAGGATCTCTAGACGTCAAATTTATCGAGAATGCTCGGAGCAAGGAAGATGCAGCTCAAGCTTGTTGAATAATCTTTGATATTAGTTTTTGTGTTTACAATTTCAGTTTTTTTGTTTGAATGGCTAACCGATAGTCATGGCATTAAGTGTCACAGCCCAAATTTTATTAATGGGATTTAGATGCATCTCATAAGCATTTCATAACAATTATGGAGCATGATCATAAATTATGAAATTGAAACTTTTCAAATTAAAGAATAAACACTAAACCTGAACTTAAATTCTCAAACAAATGGGAATAAATATTTATGTTGATCTCCAGAAAATAATTTATTAAAATACTAGACTAATTATCATGAATAAATACAAATTTTATCAAAATTTTGGAATTCAATTTAACCTTGAGAAAAATGCAAACTCAATCCACAAACAGCTACGGTAAATGACTTTTAAATAAATAAATAAATCATGAACAGTAGTTATAGAAAATTTATATGAGTTCTACCTTGTCCTAGGAACCCATCTGCAAAATTTTCTATTTTTATAAATTTATTTGCTATTTTTAAAAATTTCAATTAAAGTAGAGGAATTTAAAATCCAAATCAGCTTTTTATTGTTGGACCGACCGAGCCCTACTACACTGTAGCGACCGAATCAAACCATTGCAACTCGATTCAACCAAACCCACTTGAAACCAATTGGACCCAAATAGTGCCGATCCGACCGCACCACGCCGTTTGCCGTCTTCACGATCCGTGGCTCCACCCACTCGCCAGGCCGTCTTCTTCTTGGCGACGCCGAGCCACGTCGTGTAAGCGCTTGTGCCACGTGTTGCTTGCCATTGAGCGTATGGGACACACGGCCATTCCTCTACACCAAAGATCGCTCTTTGCGCCGTATGCCCCGCCTCATCTCCCGCCCTTCCTCTCCATCCTCCTCTTCACCACAACTCCATCTCGAGCTCCCGTAACCGGCCGCAAAACCACCAAAATGCTCGTCGTTGTCCAGGCCATTCCGACGAGTCCTAGCCACATCCGACTGCGTCACGGCGTGTCGTCCACCTCAAGGAGCAATACCCCTCTGCCGATTTGGAGAAATCACCACCGGGGAGCCGCACATCTGTCGGGATCCAAATATGCAAATCTGGACCCTCTGTGTATTCTGCACTAGTCCAGAATCATGCTAGTGCACACAGTGTCAACATCGATGAAATATCACATTCATACAACGAATATAAGAATAAACGAGTACTTTGAATAACAAATAACTGTTGGGACCTTACGGTCGAGTTTTACATTTATTAAGCCATGCAAGGCTGACAATAAAGAATAAACTGCAGTGGAAACGAAATAAACTCCAGTGGGCTCCCATCAATTTACCACAGGCAACTGACTGGGATCAAGACCTAACGATCAACCTTCGTAGAACTCTTCTTCAAAAGCGGTGACGACTCCTCCATACATTGATTTGTTTAGCAAGAGTGAGTACACACCGCACTCGCAAGTCATACCACAGAATGCATTTATACATGATGGCTTATTCCAAAGGAATGGCTTCTGTGGTTATTTTGTGGAAATACAACATTTGCAATTGAATACAAATAATAGATTGAAAACATAATTGAAAACAATTAAAGAATATTAATTTAACAATTTGTTTCACAAAGGACACACAGTCTAAACAAGCTATTCACACAGCTGTACAAATTATCTCACACAGCTGACCCTTCCCATTTGTTTTATGAAAATCTACCCCTCGTGTGAAATTCCCGAGCATGTCCATATCCGAGGACGCGGCTATTCGAATAGATTGGTTTAAACACTCTGCAGAGGTTGTAGACTTTACCCACACGATACAATCAGTGTAGCTAGCACTAATCATAACAAAACCTTTCAGAGACTTCATCTTAAACAATGACACTCCCGATGTGCTTTCCTGCCGGCCAACCGATACACACAGCATTTGGTTATGACATACATCGTTGGACAGGGATGCAGCGAACCGTCCCGTGATGTGACATATTACACCTCCAGCCCATCACACAGCTTAAAATACAACCTGAGTTGTCAATGTCAAGACTACATAACTTACTAAGTCAGGCCCAGCCCATAATAGGCATGTGGTCGTACAGTAAGGTCCAGTTCAATGGCACACAAAGTTAAGTCCTTAATTGACCAAGGCAAGACTTCCAGTTTTAACTCAAATCACAAAGTTTATAAAGCACACAGCTCCACCATTCACACAGATCCACCACTTACCTTAGTCCAAATCTTTTCCCACCCTGTTGATTAAGTGCAACACATGCCATCACGAGTAACGAAGACACAAAGACACACAGTTTCATCACAGCCCATAATCACTTAGTCAAGTTTATAATTGCAACTCACATGAAATGATGACTCGTGGCATGGCTAAGCAATCTAAGCGTATCTAACCAACCCACGTTGGTGCTATGATAATACCAACTAATAATGAACCAACCTAGGGTGACAAAAGATCATGGCATACAAATTGACAAGGTGGATATAACAAATTGGATTAATAACTACACCTAAAAGCATTTAAATAAATATTTAAATTAGAATGCAGTAATTTAAAATAAAGTAATTTGCAAACTGGGTTCAACATGATCAAAGGTATAACTTGCCTTGGAATAGCTCAAAGTACTGGTCTTGATCTTGAGGAGGTGCTCCTTCTTCAGTAAAATTTCCCGAAGTATCGACGTCTACTCGCAAACGAGACAAAAAAACCAAAAACAAATAAATATAGAGGCAAAACAAACTCCAAAAATCAAATAAAATTCATCATTAAATAGATCTTAATTTTATATGAATTTAAAATTTTGAATGGGCTCAATCGGAGTTCGGATGCAAAAGATATGGGCTTTGGAAGTTTGAAAATCAAATAAAACTCTAATTTGGATTTTATTGAATTTCCTGAATTATTTTTATAAAGGAAAATCGGATTATCGCGCAATGCTTGCGTCAGCCGAGAATTTCCAGAAAAGAAAATAGATTTAAAAAGAAATCTGACATGTGGGCCCCACATGTTAGTCTCGGGGCTCACGGTGGACCGAGTGCACCGAGCCGAGGAGATCCGCGCGGTGGATTGAGCCACGTCTGCGCAGTCTCGGCGCGATCTGGCGCCACGCGGTTGCTATACCAAAGACGAGGCCGACGCCGGCGCCGAATCGACGACAACGGCGGCGTGGCGCTCGGGACCGATGGTCGCCGGCGAACAGCGGCGACTTCGTCGGCGGTGGAGGGTACGATGGATTCTTTGGCGCTAATCGCACTGTTGGTGCCCTTACCGTAGGTCGGTAACGATGGTGGCGGCCGTGGCGAGGAAGAAGTGGAGGTGGAGATTCGGTGTTGTCGGACGAGTGCTCGTGATGCTCGGCGATGAGGAGGTGCGCCGAGGTAGCTCGGGACTTCTTGAGCACGGTGGTGGAGTCGGCGAGGCAAGGGCGGCGACGACAGCGGCACAATTTGCCGGGGAAGAAGCTCGGCCGAAAACCCTAAAACTTGAAATGCGGCGGCGCTAGAGCGATCGGGGCGACGATGGTGGCGGCTCTGGGTTGCGGAGGTGCAGGCGGTGCTAAGGGGTATTTATAGGCGGGGACGCCGAATTGAAACCCCAATTCGGTCCGAAACGCCGGGATTTTGAAATCCTTGAATCTCTGGGATATTTACCGAATCGAGGTTTGATTCCAACAGAAATAGGTACGGGATAAAACGGGATTTGTTTTGGTAACGTCGGCGCGAAGAATCCGCAACGGATACGCGTTTGTCGGACGAAGCTTGAAGCTTCGGTAATAGCGGCGAAGCGTGGGCGTGAGGAAGAAGAAAGGCGCGGAGACGACGACCCTGTGGCGGTCCCACTGGCGGCGCAGAGGCGCGGCGCGAGCGAGCGAGATCGTGGCGAGGCCACGTGGCAGCAATCCAACGGAGGAAGGCGGGGTTGAGCGCGTGCGTCCGATCGAAACGAAGGGCACGCGTCAAGCATCCAACGGATGAGGGAGCGGCCGAGCAGCGAGATGGGCTGGCGCGGCTGGAATAGTGTTGGGCTTCGGCCCAGCACTGTTCCGGAAGATTTTCTTTTAAATAAATCCAGAAAATACAAATAGCAAATGATCTTGGAAAAATTCTATAAAATTCTATAAAATATATCCAAGCATATAGAATCTAAATAAAATATTTTTGGCAATTGTTGATGTTGGAATTAAGCATATTAAATCATTTTGTCCTTAAAGTCCATATTAAGCTTTTAATATAAATTCAATCAAATTGCAAATGGTGAGATTTTCAACTAGCAACTAACTAAAGGATTTTTTTAAAGGCTCAAAAATTGGGATGTTACAACATCCCTTTCTTCTCCAGCGCCGGCCTAAAACCGCTGCCACCGTCACCGTGGCCTTTTCCCCTCCCTCAGTAAGCCTCTGCTCAATTACCCACATCGGGTGCAACCCCATGCCCTCCCCTATACCCATGCCCTCCCCTATCATCCCCTACCTCTCAATCGAGCTCTCCCCCACCCGATCATCGCCCCCATGGCGAGCTACCCCGCACCGCCCCGGCTCGCCGTCGCCGGAGCATCTCGGGCTTCCTCCATCCACATGGTCTGCATAGACGAGTTCCCCACACCCGGTCGGTACCCATGCGCCCCATTCCTCCTCCTACTCCCCTCGTGGCGGCGCCCTTTCCACCTCCACGACCGCCGCCACTCACCTCGTCCACCGCCACCGTCCTCCTTAAGCCATGCAACCACCACCACTCGGTTCGCCTACCATCCACGGTTCCATTTGCCCATACTCGGTAGGTGCAGTGCCTCCTCCACCGGAGACAAGCCGTGTCCCAGTGCTATGAGCTCCCATGTGTTGGCCTCCTGTTCTCTGTCAATGAACTGAGAGTCCGCCTATATGAGGATTAGCAATGGTAGGCGAGTTGTAATGGACTAATTAAATCACTCATATCTGTGTTTAACAATTGGACAAGTGAATTAGTGGGAAGAGGAATTGGTAAATCTGTATAGTCTTTTGGATGATATGAGGATCGAGAAGAGAAGAAATGGTAATTAGATGAAAAGGTTGTTTTGTCAAGAAACTCACTTGTTAGACTAATCAAGTGTTACATTAGCTAATGTTGTAAATATCAATTGAGTCGCTCAATTAAGCTAGCATGTTGGAAGTTAGAGTTGGTTTTAAATCAATTAGTCAGTTGGGCAATTAGTTTTCAAGAGCAACTACATCGAAAGCCAATATGGTTTTGAATGTTTAGAAATCGTGAGAAACATCCAAATCCTATTTATGCATTTTGGGCGAGAGAAGGTGTTTGGGTGAAAGATTGAATTGTCAATTGAATCCTTTGTAGAACCAAACATCTTTTGCTACACAAACTGATGAATGTCTTTTGGCCACTCAAATGAGCTATCAAAGTTAAAGTTCAAGAATTATAGGAAGATTGGTATGTAGCTTGTAGTTCTAATGGATGTTACGAGCAAAGAAGGTTAGTTAGCAAAGCAGTAAAATCCATTTTATGTTTTTGAGCGAAAAGGTCTCCTGATGCAAATTTGCAATTGGTAGTAGACTTCCACTTAGCTTTTAGACAACATCAATTTGTTGTTTAGCTAAGCCTATCTTGCTTAATAGATTTGCTAAGAAGTTGGAGGATAATTTAATAAGATAAGTGAACCAAAGCCTTGTCTAATGCAAAGATCAGAAATCTTATTAGGTTAATCATGTCATTAGCAATTAATCCAAAGAGGGCAAGAACTATATGAGAAGCAAGATTGGAATGCATTTAACAGTGAGATACATAACACAAACTGGAAAGCAATTGAAGATTAAGAATCTTTATTTCATACTTACAATAAAAAAATTCTTAGCTAACTCAAATCAACTCTAATTTGAGTAAAACCAATTTTGTTGGTTTCCTTTTGTAATGTACTGTAATTGGGAATAGGTTTGAAATATGTTGTTGTCTCAGAAAATTTTGGAATTAGAAGTAATTTCAGAAAAGGATTACTTTTACACTAGAAATTTAGTTAACTTCAAAACTGCATAGAAAATTCATATGAACTCCAATTGAACTAAAATTTTCAAATAAATTCATCTAAAATCATAATAACACTATTGTGTAAATCTCAAACATTTTTTAGCATTGTGGATTTTTCGGCTTTATCGATGTTTATTCGCTATCATATTTTCTCTCTAGATTTCAAATTGCACGAAGTGAACAATTACACCTCCGAGAGTGAACAAGTGGACTTCCAACAAGGCAAGCATCCACTTGCATCATGTTGATCCCAGATTTTGATAATCTAGTATTTTGAATTGCAATTATACTGCTTGCATGCTATTTTGTTATATCGATAATTTGTGAGTCTAGTTAACTAAGTCCTAACTCTTGCAGGTTATCCTTGATAAATTCATACAACTATGCTTAAGTTAGTTGTCATGTATTAATATTTTATCAATTATATGAATGTTTAGCCATACAAGTTAGTAGATTCGGTAGTTTTGGTTGACGGGACTATCTCGTCAATCGTGGGAAATACTGAACAAGTTTTTACGGTTATGCTTTTGGTCCAGATCTTCGAATCTGGTTTTTGAGTCTAAAGTTGTTTAATTAAACTGCTTTTGGTCTGGACAAGTGGTTAGTAGTGTGGGTGCCGTCATGCACGAGATTTGGGTTTAGTGGAAATACTTGTCCAGACAATTAAGGACCAAACTTTAGGCTGTCACTCCAAGTATCAGTCGTACTTCCATACACGGTGTATGGGCGCCGATTGGTTAAGTAAAGGGGAGGTCATATTGATTTGAAACGCAGGTGGCGTGAGGACATGGGACCGTGAAATTTCATGTTCCTTAGGAACCCAATGAAAGGATATAATATACAATTGAGAGCTATTTTTATTTTGATATTGGACGTTCGACCCACATGCTAACTCCTTATATTGGCCCGTCCAACACAACTTGCATGACCGGTTAGTTAGCAGGCGGTATAGCTAGCACTAAGCGGGATTTCATCGTGCATGAGTGGTTTACTTCAATATGGTTTTCTTGCTGAAAAATACAGAGTCTTGATTTCCCCGGCCGACACACCAAAGAAAGTGTGTTAGTATCCGGAGGCTTATGGGCTGATCAAATCATGTGGGTAAAAATGTACTCCTCTGCAGGATTATAAACTATTTGAATAGCCGTGTCCACGGTTACGGACAATGCTTGTGTCTTGACTGACATCATTGTTAGACTATAAACTAAAACTGTACATGGGAACAGCTTTGTATCGACATGACAGGTATGCCATGCAGTTTAGTTTATCAAAGTGGGCTGCCACTTTGGTATTGTTGATCTATGTTTATATGATTGTCATTTAAAATTCTTTTGTCAAAATTGTGTTTGATAAATGACATTTACAAATTAGTAGGATGAAAACTTGTGCGTTTTATGCAAAACTTAATCCATTAAAGCCTATCTTTTGGTCAACCTTTAGCACAAATAAATTCTTCTCCTTTGTGTAGTGTCTATCATACAATTTCTTTTATTAGTTTGTGTAAGACTTGTGAGTACCTTTTGTACTCAATTCGGATATCTGCTTGTTCAGGTGAGGATGATTGCGGTAGGTGCAAAACTTTAACCCCAGTTGGTTGTTTGTGGGTATGGGCATGCCAAACTAGTATTATCTTTTTATTTCCAAGTATATTTGGCTGGTTGGCCGCCTTATGAAAAATCGGACCATAAGGTCCTATTTATCAAAATTTTAGCATCCATTCTAATAATTTTTGGCATATTTGACCATGGTTGTGATCAATGTTGTTTGGATATGTGCATGTTAGTCACTAATCCTTGGGAACTAACATGAGACGCATATCAGGGAATCTTGAAATCGGTTTCGTTTCATGTATAGGGTTGTGCCTTCTGTGCAATCACTTAACTTGGAATGGATTCGATTTTGGAATCCCACATTAAGTATTTCAGTTTTTTGCTTTGCATGGCTAACTATTAGTCATGACATTAAGTATTTCAGTTATTGCTTTGCATGGCTAACTGATAGTTCTGGCATTGAGTGTTTCAGTTTTTCTTTTGCATGTATAAAGTGATGAAAAAAAATAAAAATACAGCAACAATTTTTTGGACAGCACCAAACACTGTATTGTCATTTGTTCATCTTCACCACAAAAGCCTGTGTGCGTTCAGGAGAAGGTCTTGATCCCAATAATTGGTATCAGAGCTTCGTGCTCTCCTGCCTGAGAAGATGTCGCACGACGGCTCGGGGTCTCCATCGGGTACCAGGACCCGCGTCGAGGACGGTGCAAGCAGCAGCGGTGCTAGCCGCACACTGGTGGTACCGCCTGCGAGGGAGGGAGTTGTGACTCCCCAATACCCCATGCTCACGGAGAGCAATTACAGGGTATGGTCGATGAAGATGAAGATCAACATGCGTGTGCAAGGAGTGTGGGCGACAATAGAGGGTGAAGAATTGGTCGATGAGAAGAAAGACCAGATGGCTCTCGCCGCCATAGTCCAAGTCGTGCCGGAAGCCATTGTAATGGTCATATACAAGAAGGAGACGACAAAGGAGGCTTAGGACACGCTCAAGGAGATGCATGTCAGCGAAGAACGTGTTAAGAAGGCACACGTTCAAACTCTCAAGAGGGAGTTTGAGCGTATCTACATGGGGGACTCAGAGAAAATCATTGAGTTCGTCTTGAAGCTCACCACCATGGTCAATGAGATACGTGCTCTCGTACCAAGGTGGAGGAGAATGTTGTCGTGGAGAAGCTCCTACACTCCGTCCCCAACAAATTCCTACCGATTGTTAGCACCATTGAGCAATGGGGTGATGTATCGGCGATGTCGGTGATGGAGGCCGTCGGACGCTTGAGGGTGTACGAGGAGAGCTTGAAGGGGCGGTGGCGCGACAAGGAAGAAGGAGAGCACCTGCTGCTCACGTGCACCGAGTGGGAGGCCAAAGCCGCCAAAGAAAAGAGGAGCGGCGAGGACTCCGACAGCGGCACAAAGAAGAATGGCAGGCGCGGCGATGGCCATAGTTGTGGCTGTGGCCAAGACGGTGACCAGAAGAAACACCGCAGAAAGTTCGACAAGTCGAAGATCCAGTGCTTCAATTGTTGGGAGTTTGGCCATTTCGCGTCTGAGTGTGATGAGCCGAAGAAAGGACGAGTGTATCTCACTAACACCCAAGAGGACGACGAGCCGGCTCTCCTAATGGCTGTGCATGCCACAGACGTCATCATGCCGAAGAAGGAGGAAGAGGAGGAGTGGCTCGCACACGCCAAGAAGAGGGGCCAAGGCGGCGACTCCTCCGGCGGTGACAAGGGCAGCTGCAGCGGTGGTGACAACCGCTGCAAGCCAAAGAGTACTGAGCAGGCCCACCCGACGCAAGCCAGCGACGACGAGCCTACACTTCTCATGGCGCAGGTGTGCACGCTCACTAAGGCATCCGTGGGCGTGGGTACTGACGTGGTGCTCAACAAGGTGCACACTCAAGTGCATCTAGGGCGCGAGGAGGACGCCCATGACGACGCTTGGTACCTGGACACCGGCACTAGCAATCACATGTCTTGGTGCTAGGCAAGATTTGCGGAGATGGACGAGGGTGTCACCGGCTCTATCATGTTCGGCGACGGCTCGGTGGTGGAAATACGCGGGCGTGACACCGTCCTGTTCACTTGCCCGAATGGGGAGCACCTTGCGCTGACGGAGGTGTACTACATCCCATGACTGCGTAGCAACATAGTGAGCCTCGGAGAGCTCGATGAGAATGGTTACCAGACGCTCATCCAAGATGGCGTGTTCACGATCCGTGACCGGCAGCATCACACATTTGCTCGGGTAAACCGTACTCGCAACCAGCTCTATGTGCTCACCCACAGCATTGCACAGCGTGCGGTGGCGCCTGCGGCGCACGCAGCGGAGTGTGGCGGCGGCGCCGCGATGCGCGCGCGCGACGCGGCGAACAACCGTGATGCACGGTGAGCGTGTGACGCCCGGGATTATTAAACTTATAATGATTAGTCACCACTTGACCCTATCATCATAAGCATAATAACTCGTGTGTAGGAATGTATACTTCCCAGTCGAAGATACACCCTCTCACAAAAGTTCATGCATCAATTCCATTCAATCACATAGAACCGAAAGCACGAACAAAATAAAGACATACATAATAATATTCAAGAGTAATTACAACAAAGAGGCCAACCGCCAATGATAAATATTACAGAACAGCGGAAGCAAAAGTGCCATAAGATGGCGATAAACAAAAGAGCCCAACGGTGTGCCTTTTACCCACAAGGCAACAGACCAGGCCGCAGCTAGCCGTCGAACCCGCAGCACATCTCACAGAAGTGAAGCCCTTGGGGCTCACCTTCTTCCTCTGCAAACAAAAGCAACCCAGCAAAAGCTGGGTGAGTACTTTGAATGTACTCGCAAGATATATAAGAATGATAACAGATCTATACAATAACTATATGCAAGCTTATTTAAGTGGAGCAGGATAGGACTCAAGTTTGTAAGCATAAAGCAAGTTTTATTTGCAATAATGTAATAGATTGAAGGCAATTTTGCAATCTGATTTTATTTGATAAAAGCAGAGTAATCAAGTATCAACAACGATAAAAGATCACCGGAAGTGGCTAACCCAATAGCCACCACAATAGCATGAATTACCCACTCATGCCAACCATGTCAAGTTTTAATTTTTAAAACAAAAGCAGTTGTTGAAGTCTAGATCTTGCGTGAAATCACCAAGCGTGTCCACAACCTAGGGCGAGGCTATTCGAATAGATTTATCCTGCAGGTGTACCAACTTACCCACATGTCGGACCGCCTTTTGCCACATGATTAAGCACACTTCCTTAGGTATGCTTACAAGCGCGGCTAAGTCCTCTGAGACTTTTCCAATATTATGTATTAACTTGAGTCGCCTGTATGGATAGAAACCCATACGTTGTGTCGGGTCGTGGCCCACCTCGGACAACTACCCCTCACGGGTAAAGCCTCGGACAATCTGCGACGCCCTCGAGGTGGAGAGTCCATCCGGAAACTCCACCACCGCACACCCAAACACAAGAACACAATTCCTTTTCACACAACGCACACAACGCCCTCCTGCGACTCGGAGATAACACACTCCAAAGTACTAGGTCAAGAGGGTCCCATATAACCCTCATGTGGTTAGTACATAAAAGTACTTGGATCGATGGCGCAAGCAACATTTTCGGTCCTTAGGGACACAGGCACCTTTCCTTGTCACACCCAACAATCACACCAACATGCCATTGTGCCCAAGTCAAATCATTTTGTTTCATTTTCGGTTTTACAAAACAAAAGCATAAGGTGCTGAACCAAAATAAACAAAATGATTTGTGTGATCAAGGTCATCGACTAAGTCGATAACCGCCCAATTCTACCGGTAGCTAAGCATTTCTAAGCATGATATCGCAAAGACGTAAAAGAGCATAATTAAATCACGGGCTCTAATTCACCAAATGATGATAATAGCTTATGGTTGTGGCAGGGGATAACATTTTAATGGCAACAATGCATTAGGAATAGCTACCTCTAAACAGGACAAAAATACTTGGACACAAAGGCAATGCATACATATAATTTGTAAACAAGATATTAGACTTTGAAAGTAATGGGACATTTATGATCAAATATCTTGCCTTCTTTGAAGCTCATTGTTTTGCTGCAGAGGATCACTCTCGATAGTATCAATATGGTCGCAACCTATCGAAAGAACCAACAAGTACCAATAAGGCGAGAAACATCCAAAAATGCAGCAGCAAAACTCAGCAAAAGGGTCTCAAATTTTTACAGTAGAAAGAACATAATTTTTATGAACTAAAGCAACAAGAACCAATTGATTTGGATTCTCAATGCAAAAGTTATGGCCAAAACAATTTCAGTCGGCCAAAAAAAATGAAAAACAGCACTATTCACCTAAGCAATGATTTTAGCGAAATTTTCTAGAATGATACAGCTACTGAAACTTTTATGATAAATCAAGCATCTTATAAGATGAACAGCCCCATCGGATTCATCTCATTTGGAGCTTGCAAAATTATTTATGAGTTTTCTAAGATTCACTATTTTTCTATTGCAAAGATAATCAGTTTAATGCTTACTTTCAAAATAAATCTTTTCTGCTACCGAGATAAATGAGCAACTTATACTGGAAATAAGTTTACTAAGAATGAAAAATAATGGCACTGGTTTTATCATTTTTGAAGCTACAGAAAAATACTTATGAATTTTGGAAGATAAAACTACTTTTCAGTTGAAAAATAACTCTACCCGAGAAATATAACCCGATAAGCGGCGTGGAAGATCATGGGCGAAGATCATCGATCCAACGGCCCACACGCAGCAGCGACAGGCTTAACGCGCCAACCCTAAGCATCGACCGTTGGATGAAAGATGAACGAACCGGATGCCAAGGATGTCCGTGGTCCGAACGTTCACACGTCGTGAACCGTTGATCTTGGATCCAACGGTCCACGCGGATCGAACCGTTCGGACGGTCGAACGTTCATCGGTCTGACCGTTGATCGAAAGTCGGACGGCCACGCGCGATGACCTAGCGGCAGCGTCCGATCACGGCCACAAGAATCGGCGTTTGATCTAAAATCCTACGGCTCAAACTCAACGATAATCGAAAGCTCTCGCTTTTCGTCCGACAACGAAGGTCGACAAAAAGAACAGAGGCGGCTTAAACGATCGCCGTGACTCAAGCAAAAATAGCGAAATCTAAAGCTACTACGATGATCGCAATAGCATGGAGTACCCATCTTGAAGCAAGGAATTGGACAGATATGGACTTACGGAGTGGAGATGACAATAACCAATTTCCTACCAAAGAGGGAGAAACCAAATTGATAAGATTCCTGCGGCCAAATGTGAAATTGATTGAGGGCTAATGCGCATGAGATGAGAGTAAGCGGAGGAGCAAGGAATTTGAAAATGGTGCACTTACGAGCTAAAGAAGAAGATCACCCTTCTTGGTGAAAGGGAAAACATAAATTGAGCTCTCTGCGCCAAAAGCAAAACCGACAGAGGGTTAATACTCTTGAGAGGCTAAGCAACCGAGGAAGCAACAGTTCGGATGAGAGGCCAAGAACACCACTTTCACCAAGAACTTGAAGCTTCAACAATGGCGGTAGAGCAATATATCACCAAGGAGCTCACTCGATGCACTAGAAGTGATCTTTGAAGCTCAAAGGTGTTCAAAGAATGCTAATGAAGCAATGAAGAAGCTTATATAGGCCGAGAGGGCAAAGGATGGAGCAATGCAACTTTCGGTCAAAAGCTTGCTTTGTCCAAACGGCGAAGGGATGGGGCAGTGCAGAGGTAGAAGACGACTCAGCAGTCGGCGACTAGCATTTAATGCTCAAAGACGTTGGCGAGCGATGGAGGTGACAATGCCTTTGTGGTTGTTGTATCGCACGTTCTCGTTGACTTCGCCGACGCGCGTGGCGAGAGGAAGGCGAAAAGAGGACGGCCGTTCGATCGCATAGGATTCCAATCGTGCGGCTATTCAGTCCGGTGGCGCGAGCGTTCCATCGCTTGTCGACCGCACGATCAAGATCCAACGTCGGTTCTTAGCCGCACCTCTCGGACGGTCCGAACATCCCCTTCCATCGCGGCCGTTGATCGAAGATCAAACGACTAACACGCTTAAGTGAGTTCGTTCGGTCCGAACGTTCACCCGCGCGTCGACCGCTGGATTGAGATCAAACGGCTACGGATCAGCGCGCCCGAGAGACCGCCCTAAGGTGCTATTAGTTGATCTGGCTGCACCCTTGAGCTCGAACCAGTGTCGGACCGGACGAGCAACGGTGAAACCGATTTTTGACTTAATTGGTGAGCCGACTTAAGAGAATTATTTGGAATAGCAAACAAGCTCCAAAATTCATGAAATTTTAATCGGAGATTCTTGTGATGAGGAGGAACCTTATATAAAATTTTCAGAGACTGTTATGCATTTGCATGTTTCTCTAAAAATTCCGTAAGGCTATTTTAGGAGTTTGACTAATGTTTGACTTGCCTCAAAGATTATCAAATAATTTCAAAATTATGAAATAATTACGAGGTGTTAAACATCACTCCTAGGTCCAATGAAAATTATTTTGAGGGGTTGGGCACCAGATTTTCATTGAGGAGATTTATGACTTGGATTTAATTGGGGAAATTTTGAGTTTTAATTTCCACCAATTAAAGGAAAGAGGTTTCAAACACTGTAACAACACATGAGGCAACAAAAGTTTTAATTTATCCTCATCTTTATTACATTTGAAACACAAACCCAATTTGGGATGTTACAAAACCTCCCCCCCTTACAGAAATCTCGCCCCGAGATTTGGCTCACTCGGCAAAGAAAGAGGGGTAGTCTGCACGCAGACGTTCTTCCCTTTCCCAAGTGGCTTCATCTTCAGAATGATTTGACCACTGAACTTTAAGGAACTTGATGGCACGATTCCTCGTTCTTCGTTCAGCCTCTTCAAGGATGCGAACAGGGTGCTCCTTGTAGGTCAAGTCTTCCTGAACATCAAGAGTTTCCAACGGAGCTTCCTCAGTTGGAACGCGGAGGCACTTCTTGAGCTGGGATACATGGAACACATCATGCACCCCCTCAAGTGCAGCAGGCAACTCCAACTTGTAGGCGACGGCTCCCTTCTTCTCGATGACTCGGTATGGACCGACATATCGAGGAGCCAACTTGCCCTTGACGCGAATCGATGACCCCTCAAAGGAGAGACTTTGAGATAAACAAAGTCATCCTACTCAAAGCTCAACTCACGACGACGACGATCCGCATAGCTCTTTTGCTCGGGTCGAGCCATGCGCAACCGATCTCGAATCAAGCGAACTCGCTCTCGGCTTCATTGATTGAGTGCAGGCCAAAGAATGGTCTTTCACCGCTTTGACCAATTCAGCGGAGTTCTGCATTTTCTGCCATACAAAGCCTCGAAAGGTGCCATTCCAAGACTAGCTTGGAAACTGTTATTGTAGGAGAACTCGGCGAATGGCAAACACCTCTCCCAATTCCTCCCATAGGAGAGAACACAAGCACGGAGCATGTCTTCCAATACTTGGTTGACTCTTTCAGTCTGGCCATCAGTTTGAGGATGATAAGCTGTGCTGAAAGAGAGGCGAGTTCCCATAGCTTCTTGCAAACTATGCCGAAAGCGAGAGGTAAAAAGAGAACCACGATCCGAGACAATTGTCTTGGGTACCCCATGTAAGCTCACGATGCGGGCAATGTAGAGATCCGCCAACCGGCCTACACGGAGATCCGTCTTGACTGGAAGGAAGTGCGCCACTTTAGTTAACCGATCAATGACAACCCAGATGGCATCATTGCCCTTGGAGGTGCGAGGCAGACCGGTGATAAAATCCATCCCGATCGAACCCCACTTCCATTCAGGAATAGGCAAAGGCTGAAGCAGTCCTGCTGGACGCTGATGCTCGGCTTTGACACGACGACATCGTCGCGACTCGAACGAACCTTGCGATTTCCGCTTCATTCGGGTCCACGAATCTTTGCCGAGATCTTGATACATCTTCGTGGCCCGGGATGAATAGACAACGGGAGTCATGAGCTTCATGGAGAATCAAGTTCCGCAATTCCACGATCTTGAACAACCAGGCGTGATCCGAACCAAATGACCCCATGGTCGTCCTCAGAAAACACTTAGCGGAGCCACTCTTGATATTTTCCTTGATGTGACTCACACCGACATCTGACTGTTGTGCAGCCTTGATTTGGTCCTCCAAGGTTGGTTGCACAACCAAAGCAGCGAGAGAACCCTGCTCAACCACTCCCAAGTTGAGCCGCTGAAATTCTTCATGAAGGGTGGCTGCTTGCTGCTGCTCCAAGACCATTAAGGAATTGCAATGAACCTTGCGACTGAGAGCATCGGCCACAACATTTGCTTTGCCCGGATGATATTGAAGACCCATATCATAATCCTTGATCAATTCCAACCACCTTCTTTGCCTAAGGTTCAGATCTGGTTGGGTGAACAAGTACTTCAGACTCTTGTGATCTGAATATACTTCGCAACGATTACCGATGAGGTAATGCCGCCAAATCTTTAGTGCATGGATCACTGCAGCTAACTCCAAGTCATGGGTTGGATAATTAAGCTCATGAGGCCGCAACTGCCTCGATGCATAAGCCACCACCTGGCCCTCTTGCATAAGAACACAACCGAGCCCCTGGCGAGAAGCGTCGCAATAGATATCGAAGCTTCGGTGGACATCGGGAAGAACAAGAATCTGAGCCGTGGTCAACTCCGCTCTTGAGTTCTTGAAAACTCTTCTCGCAATCAGCAGACCACACATACTTCCTGTCCTTCTGGAGTAACTCGGTCATTGGCTTGGCAATTTTGGAGAAGTTCTCAATAAAGCGACGATAGTATCCCGCTAAACCGAGAAAACTCCTCACTTCAGTGACTGACTTCGGCTGGACCCATGATAGCACATCATTGACCTTGCTAGGATCAACAGCGACACCGGATGCTGAAAGAACATGACCCAAGAATGCCACTTCCTTCAACCAAAACTCGCATTGGTGAACTTCGCATAAAGTTGATGCTCGCGGAGTTTCCCCAACACTAACCGGATGTTCAAATGCTCCTCAAAGATCCTCGAATAGATGAGGATATCATCGATAAAGACAACCACGAACTTGTCCAAATACTCCATGAATACCATGTTCATAAGATTCATGAAAAGAGCGGGAGCATTGGTCAAACCGAAGGACATAACGGTATACTCGTATAATCCATAACGAGTAGAAAGCGATCTTCGAATGTCTTCCGATCTGATTCGGACTTGGTGATAGCCCAACCTCAGATCAATCTTGGAGAATACCCGAGCACCGGTCAATTGATCGAAGAGGTCATCAATCCGAGGAAGGGGATACTTGTTCTTCACCGTCACGGTATTCAACGGACGGTAATCAACACACATCCGTAAAGTCTTGTCTTTCTTCTTCACAAAGATAACAGACAACCCCACGGTGATGAGCTCGGCGAATAAAACCCTTCTCTTGAAGCTCGCCAAGTGCTTCTTGACTCCTCCAATTCATTTGGAGGCATTAAATCTGACCTCTTTGAAATAGGGCGATGCAGGAAGCAACTCGATGACAAATTCAATGTCTCTTGCTGGAGGCATCCCGGGCAGATCTTCGGGAAACACATCGCTGAACTCACACACCACGTGGACTTCATGAATCTCCATGGTTAGCTTGGCTTCAAGTGCATAAAGGTGTGGTTCTTGCAGCTTCAGAAAAATTCCCACTTGGCCGCCAGACGGGCTTGTGAGGGAAATGAACCTTCAGCGCAATCGATTTGTCCCTATGTTGAGACAACCAATCCATGCCAAGTATCACATCCAACTTTACTGAATTGAGGAGAATAAGATTTGCCAAAAATCCCACTCCTCCAATTTCAATCGAAACACCCCGGCATTCATTTTCAGCTCTCATTACCGACCCCGGAGATTGAATAATCAAAGGAACATGCAGGGGATCAGCTGAAAGATCACTAAGTGCGAAAAGACTCGATATAAGCGGTGAGAAGCCGGAATCAAATAAAGCAGAGCCGGTGAGAGTTAACGAAAAGTGTACCCAACACGGCGTCGGGTGCATCTGAGCTTCCTCGGCCGAGATAAGGTTGACTCGGCCGCTCCCACATTTGGGGCCTTCTGATCACGACCACTCCCTTGCGCGTCCTCCATTAGGACGAGGGCGCTCCCATCTTCTTAGGGCAATTATTAGCATAATGCCCTTGTCGTGGCGCGAAGAAACATACGACATCTGCGGCGGGGTTGCGGATGCCTCTGGCTGTCCGCAGTGCGTGGATCGGGCACGGCTGCGGTGGGCGTGGAGCGAACGCCGGTGCCCTCGGTGGTGCTTTGCGATCGGGAGGGACGACCGAGCCGGTCCGCCATACGGACGAGGAGCAACGCCCTGGATGCCTTCGGGCCTCCCACTTACGCTGCGAGTCGCCATGCCCTCGCCTTATGCTCGGCGATGACGGCCTTGTCGACCAAGGTCTGGAAGTCGGGGAAGTCAACAATAGATAGCTTGTCCTGAAGCTCCTCGGACAAGCCATCCATGAACTTCTCCTGCTTTGCCTCATCTGTAGGCACATCCTCAGGAGCATACCGAGAAAGATGGTTGAACTCATGGAGGTACTCGAATCGATTTGCGCCAGCTGAGCGCGCGAAATTCCTTCTTCTTCAACTTCATCAATCCAATGGGACATGAGCCCTCAAAAGCGGCGCGAACTCCGCCCAAGTGATAGCCCGCCCTCGTCTTTGCATGGCGAGAAGTTCTCCCACCATGAGTGTGCCCCCTCCACCGATGGGAGGCGACGGTGCCTTCTCGTGATCCCGGCATCGAGCGATGTTGAGCTTCCGCTCAACGAGGCGCACCAGACCATCCGCGTCGAGTGGGTCCTCGGACCTCGAGAAGGTGGGTGGTGAGTCTGAAGGAACTCCGAGAGTCCTCCCCTCTGCGGGTGGCCACCTCCTCCCCGATCCAATGCGCACCGAGATGTTGGAGGTGTTCCGCAATCACCTCCGTGATCCGTGTCCGGTCCATACGGTTCCGCTCGATCGGCGAGAACCTCGGCCATGGTCGGAGGAGGTGGAAGTTCCTCATCCCGACCCTCTGGCGCCCCAGGTCGCTCTGAGTACGACCAGCCATCCTGTCGCATCAAGGCGAGTTAGAAACAGAAATCTGAGAGATATAACGAAGGGATAGCAAAAGGTAAGCTATCAGCTAGGGATTAGTATATGTAATCCTAACCCTACTTCAACCCATAACCCGCAATAAAACGAACTCCAAATAGTTGCAAAGAGGCATAAGATCCATGCAAAACTCATAAGACACAAGATCCAACTTCTCGATGCGACTAACTTGTCTTAAATGAACAAGTAGTCGTTTTGAGAAGAAAATTTCAGAACACTACCAAAAGCTTATTGCATGGAAAAATCGTGGTAAAAACCAACTTAGCGAGGTATTAGTTTTAGTCACTAGACATAGAATATCACTTCTTACCCTTTTAGCCCCACAAATTTTAGTTGATTAAACTCTCATTTCCTACCCCACTAGAAACCATCGAGCTTCTCTGTCCGAAATTGAGGTTCTTTGTAGCGATTTTGCATCAAGCTTCGATCGAAGTCTTCCATTCTAGAAACTTCAAAATCGCACACTTCAATTTGCCAAGCTCGGTGGTCCTATCGAAACCATTGAGCTCATTGTCTGAAATTGAAGCGCGGTCCAGTTCCGCATCAAGCCTCTAGCCGAAATCTCCAGTTCAGAAACTTCAAAAACCCTAAGCACTTCAATTTGCCAAACTCAGTGGTCCCCAAACCCATTTAATCGATAACACTATCTTTGAAGAGGAGATGAGAGGAAAACAACTTTTAAAACTCAAATTAGAGCAAGATGAGATAAGAAAGCTAAGATAGGTAAGGAGTAAAATCTGAGAACTCCTTAAGCTTTCATAAATCGTTTCATACTTCGAAAATAAGGTTTTTCCAAAACATCCTAAAGACGACCAAGCTAGCGGCTTCTATGGTCGATGATGGCTCGATACCAACCTCTTGTGACGCCCCCGGGATTATTAAGCTTATAATGATTAGTCACCACTTGACCCTATCATCATAAGCATAATAACTCGTGACGCCGAGGAATGTATACTTCCCAGAGTGCAGTATACACCCCTCTCACAAAAGTTCATGCATCAATTCCATTCAATCACATAGAACCGAAAGCACAGAACAAAATAAAGACATACATAATAATATTCAAGAGTAATTACAACAAAGAGGCCAACCGGCCAACAGATAAATATTACAGAACAGCGGAAGCAAAAGTGCCATAAGATGGCGATAAACAAAAGAGCCCAACGGTGTGCCTTTTACCCACAAGGCAACCGACTGTGCCGCACTAGCCGTCGAACCCGCAAACATCTCACGAATGAAGCCCTTGGGGCTCACCTTCTTCCTCTGCAAACAAAAGCGATGACAAAAAAAGTGGGTGAGTACTTTGAATGTACTACTTAAGATATATAAGAATGATAACAGATCTATACAATAACTATATGCAAGCTTATTTAAGTGGGCGAGGATAGGACTCAAGTTTGTAAGCATAAAGCAAGTTTTATTTGCAATAATGTAATAGATTGAAGGCAATTTTGCAATCTGATTTTATTTGATAAAAGCAGTAGTAATCAAGTATCAACAACAATAAAAGCAGATCCTGAAGTGGCTAACCCAATAGCCACCACAATAGCATGAATTACCCACTCATGCCAACCATGTCAAGTTTTAATTTTAAAACAAAAGCAGTTGTTGAAGTCTAGATCTTGCGTGAAATCACCAAGCGTGTCCACAACCTAGGGCGAGGCTATTGAATAGATTTATCCTGCAGGTGTACCAACTTACCCACATGTCGACCGCCTTTTTGCCACATGATTAAGCACACTTCCTTAGGTATGCCGGCACGGCTAAGTCCTACGAGACTTTTCCAATATTATGTATTAACTTCGAGTCGCCCGTATGGATAGAAACCCATACGTTGTGTCGGGGTCGTGGCCCAGCCTCGGACAACTACCCCTCACGGGTAAAGCCTCGGACAACTGCGACGCCCCTCGAGGTGGAGAGTCCATCCCGGAAACTCCACCACCGCACACCCAAACACAAGAACACAATTCCTTTTTCACACAACGCACACAACGCTCCTCCTGCGACTCGGAGATAACACACTCCAAAGTACTAGGTCAAGAGGGGTCCCATATAACCCTCATGTGGTTAGTACGCAAAAGTACTTGGATCAGTGGCGCAAGCAACATTTTCGGTCCTTAGGGACACAGGCACCTTTCCTTGTCACACCCAACAATCACACCAACATGCCATTGTGCCCAAGTCAAATCATTTTGTTTCATTTTGGTTTTACAAAACAAAAGCATAAGGTGCTGAACCAAAATAAACAAAATGATTTGTGTGATCAAGGTCATCGACTAAGTCGATAACCGCCCAATTCTACCTAGTAGCTAAGCATTTCTAAGCATGATATCGCAAAGACAGAAAAGAGCATAATTAAATCACCGGGCTCTAATTCACCAGCGATGATAATAGCTTATGGTTGTGGCAGGGGATAACATTTTAATGGCAACAATGCATTAGGAATAGCTACCTCTAAACAGGACAAAAATACTTGGACACAAAGGCAATGCATACATATAATTTGTAAACAAGATATTAGACTTTGAAAGTAATGGGACATTTATGATCAAATATCTTGCCTTCTTTGAAGCTCATTGTTTTGCTTTGCAGAGGATCACTCTCGATAGTATCAATATGGTCGCAACCTATCGAAAGAACCAACAAGTACCAATAAGGCGAGAAACATCCAAAAATGCAGCAGCAAAACTCAGCAAAAGGGTCTCAAATTTTTACAGTAGAAAGAACATAATTTTTATGAACTAAAGCAACAAGAACCAATTGATTTGGATTCTCAATGCAAAAGTTATGGCCAAAACAATTTCATCGGCCAAAAAAATGAAAAACAGCACTATTCACCTAAGCAATGATTTTAGCGAAATTTTCTAGAATGATACAGCTCTGAAACTTTTATGATAAATCAAGCATCTTATAAGATGAACATTGCTGGATTCATCTCATTTGGAGCTTGCAAAAATTATTTATGAGTTTTCTAAGATTCACTATTTTTCTATTGCAAAGATAATCGGTTTAATGCTTACTTTCAAAATAAATCTTTTACGCTATCGAGATAAATGAGCAACTTATACTGGAAATAAGTTTACTAAGAATGAAAAATAATGGCATTTGGTTTTATCATTTTTGAAGCTACAGAAAAATACTTATGAATTTTGGAAGATAAAACTACTTTTCGGTTGAAAATAACTCTACCCGAGAAATATAACCCGGATAAGCGGCGTGGAAGATCATGGGCGAAGATCATCGATCCAACGGCCCACACGCAGCGATGACAGAGCGAAACGCGCCAACCCTAAGCATCGACCGTTGGATGAAAGATGAACGAACCGGATGCCAAGGATGTCCGGCGGTCCGAACGTTCACACGTACGTGAACCGTTGATCTTGGATCCAACGGTCCACGCGGATCGAACCGTTCGGACGGTCCGAACGTTCATCCAGATCTGGACCGTTGATCGAAAGTCGGACGGCCACGCGCGATGACCTAGCGCGCGCGCGTCCGATCACGGCCACAAGAATCCGAGCGTTTGATCTAAAATCCTACGGCTCAAACTCAACGATAACCGAAAGCTCTCTGTTTTTCGTCCGACAACGAAGGTCGACAAAAAGAACAGAGGCGAAGCCCGACGATGCGCCGGTGACTCAAGCAAAAATAGCGAAATCTAAAGCTACTACGATGATCGCAATAGCATGGAGTACCTACTGAAGCAAGGAATTGGACAGATATGGACTTACCGGAGCTGGGGATGACAATAACCAATTTCCGGCCGAAAGAGGGGAGAAACCAAATTGATAAGATTCCTGCGGCCAAATGTGAAATTGATTGAGGGCTAATGCGCACAGAGATGAGAGTAAGCGGAGGGAGCAAGGAATTTGAAAATGGTGCACTTACCAGAGCTAAAGAAGAAGATCACCCTTTGCGGCTGAAAGGGGGAAAACATAAATTGAGCTGCTCTCTGCTGCCAAAAGCAAAACCGACAGAGGGTTAATACTCTTCGAGAGGCTAAGCAACTGAGGAAGCAACAGGTTCGGATGAGAGGGCCAAGAACACCACTTTCACCGAAGAACTTGAAGCTTCAACAATGGCGTAGAGAGCAATATATCACCAAGGAGCTCACTCGATTGCACTAGAAGTGATCTTTGAAGCTCAAAGGTGTTCAAAGAATGCTAATGAAGCAATGAAGAAGCTTATATAGGCCGAGAGGGCAAAGGATGGAGCAATGCAACTTTCGGTCAAAAGCTTGTCATCCAAACCGGCCAAGGGATGGGGCGGTGCGAGAGGTAGAAGACGACTCAACGAGTCGGCGACTAGCATTTAATGCTCAAAGACGTTGGCGAGCGATGGAGGTGACAATGCACCGGTTGTTGTCTGCATGCACGTTCTCTGTTGACTTGGCCGACGACGTGGCGAGAGGAAGACGAAAAGAGGACGGACGTTCGATCGCATAGGATTCCAATCGTGCGGCTATTCGATCCGGTGGCGGCGTTCCATCGCTTGTCGACCGCACGATCAAGATCCAACGTCGGTTCTTAGCCGCACCTCTCGGACGGTCCGAACATCCCCTTCCATCGCGCCGTTGATCGAAGATCAAGCGACTAACACGCTTAAGTGAGTTCGTTCGGTCCGAGCGTTCACCCGCGTCGACCATTGGATTGAGATCAAGCGGCTACGGATCGGTAGCGCCGAGAGACCGCCCTAAGGTGCTATTAGTTGATCTGTTGCACCCTTGAGCTCGAACCAATGTCGGACCGGACGAAACAGCGATGAAACGATTTTTGACTTAATTGGTGAGCCGACTTAAGAGAATTATTTGGAATAGCAAACAAGCTCCAAAATTCATGAAATTTTAATGGAGATTCTTGTGATGGAGGAACCTTATATAAAATTTTCGAGAGATGTTATGCATCGCATGTTTCTCTAAAAATTCGAAAGGCTATTTTAGGAGTTTGACTAATGTTTGACTTGCCTCAAAGATTATCAAATAATTTCAAAATTATGAAATAATTACGAGGTGTTAAACATCACTCCTAGGTCCAATGAAAATTATTTTGAGGGGTTGGGCACCAGATTTTCATTGAGGAGATTTATGACTTGGATTTAATTGGGGAAATTTTGAGTTTTAATTTCCACCAATTAAAGGAAAGAGGTTTCAAACACTGTAACAACACATGAGGCAACAAAAGTTTTAATTTATCCTCATCTTTATTACATTTGAAACACAAACCCAATTTGGGATGTTACAGAACGCGTGGCACAACGTCAAGCCGGCGGCTAACGGTGCGACGGGCGGCGCGGGCGTGGCGCAGAGGGCGCAACGAGCTGCGCACAAGGCCTGGCATCGTCGAGATCAAGAAAGCGCATCAAGGATTAGGGGCGTTTGTTTAATAATCTTTGATATTAGTTTTTGTGTTTACTGTTTTAGTTTTTTTTTGTTTGAATGGCTAACCGATAATCATAGCATTAAGTATTTCAGTTTTTGCTTTGCATGGCTAACTGATAGTCATGGCATTAAGTATTTCAGTTTTTGCTTTGCATGGCTAACTGATAGTCATGGCATTGAGTGTTTCAGTTTTTGTTTTGCATGTATAAAGTGATGAAAAAAAATAAAAATATTACAGTAGTTTTTTTGGACAGCACCAAACACTGTATTGTCATTTGTTCATCTTCACCACAGAAGCTTGTGTGCGTTCAGTAGAAGGTCTTGATCCCAACAAAGCTAGCCTGGTCACCAAGCATCACCTTAAGACACTGGAACTACATTGGCATTATAAAAAGAACCAGTTGGTGAAGAGCATACACCTTGATAGTGATGTTCTTGAAAGTCTTCAACCCTCTCCTAATCTCAAAGAACTGACAATAGAAGGTTACATGGGTTATAAATCTCCAAGTTGGCTATGACCACTAGAATTAATTACCTCATGTGGAGAGACTCAGATCTTTTGGAATCTCTAACCTGAAGGTCATATGCGTCTCCCTTGCTTCCCTCAAAAGTTTGAGGCTTGTTGACAGTGAAATAGAATCAATTTTGTCAGGTAAAGAAGAATGTTCAAGAGAACATGGTCACAGTGATGTCTGTAGCAACAATACAATTGTGAGTATACCCGTCAGGGAGCTACTTATTTTGAGGTGTGGGCCGATGAAAAGTCTTGAAAGTTGGTTGTTGCCACATCGTCCTTCACATCAGTATGTCTATTGTTATGCTCTAGTCTAAAGGTCCTTCCTGTTCACAAGTTTGTGGGCTTTGTCAGTCTTGAGGAATTGAAATTAAACATGCATTTTAGGCTTCAGTGCGCAAAAGGAATGATCTTACCTCCTTCCATCCGGTATATTTCAGTGGAAGACTGCGGCCAGCTTGATTCGTCAATTCCAAACTGCCTAAATAATCTCAAGCTCTCAGCGCTCTCATACTCCTAAGGTTTGTCCACTGTATTAATGTGGCATCTATTCCCTTGGCCTCAAGCAATCTAGAAACACTCAAGTATGTGGTTCTTGAGGAATGCTCCTGGAGTTGTCAACTATTGAGGGGGAGGGAACCCTTGGATCAATTAGTTATGTGCGGATTGTTGTAAACAGTGCAGATTAAGCATAAATACAGTAATAATTCCAGCCAAAGTAATGATATCTAAAGCATAATTCCAAATAATTGACCAAAACAACACACAAGCATGTGAATCCTCCGTGTCAATTAAGTATGATAATATGCTCAAGGCAACAAAAAGAAACATCAAAATGCTCAGACTTCTATGAATTTAAGATTGCTCTCAGAAGTAGAGTTGCAGAAGAAACTTCTATGAATTTAAGATTGCTCTCAGAAGTAGAGTTGCAGAAGAAATCAATCTCTGCCTTCTCCATACTTAGTCTATACTCTTCATTAAATAAACATGACAAAATAGTTTCAAACTTGGAGCTCTATTCAGATCTTTGCTAAACTGTCAAAGTAGTTCAATAGTAAAGATCACAAATAATACTTCCAATCAAACAGAAGATCTAAAAGATCACAATTTGAACTCTAGACAATTAACAGTGATATTGATCACTCTCTGCATCAACTGATCTCAAAGACACAAGATCAGGAATAAAGCCAAACAGGCTAACAGAGTAATCAGACAATGCAAGAGAACAATGGAATCAGAGAATTCAAATCAGCTAGTTAAAACTGAAAGTAATAGACTAGTAGATCAAAGAGACAGAAGCTTGAACACAACAGAGCTCAAGTATAGAGGAAAGAGCACAAGAGCGAGGCACTGGAAAGCGCATAGAGGAATATTCCGGCCTAACCACCGACACCACCAGAACAAGCACGGCAGCGCTGTAGCTCTGAAGATCCAACAATCGAGCACAAAGCAAAGGAAAAGCAACACTGAAAGTTGGAGATTTTTCTTCCCACTGTTGTTTTTTTTTCTCGATTCCAAAATAGAGAGGAACCGCCGCCTAAATAAAGAGGAGGATGAGAAGGAGATGAACCCCCGTTGCTACCGCCAACGACCCATGCTCATCGCACACGAGCCACCGAACTCCCGTGTCACCTGCGTCGCACTTGGTGCCGCCAGAGCCAGGCCAAGACCAGCGCTCCTCTCCTCTCTGGATGGAGATAAGGTCAAAGACCTTATCCCTTTCTAGGATGCAAATGACAAGTGGGGCCCCTCTTTTCCTTTTCTTTCCCTAATTCTTCTTTTCTCAAAGTAGGGAATTCCCAAAAGACCCTCAAGAATTCAACACAGATATCCAACTGCAACAATCTGGCATAAATGCAACAACCATATAATAAAGAGAAAATCCCTTCTTTGTCGTGCAAAGTTACCGATTTTCCTAATATTCCACCAAAAAAATGTTCTTCCTTTCGGTACCACTGGAGTCGTCATCCCCGTCGGGCCCACTTGCTGTTAGAAAAAAAAACAGCTAGTATATTCCCAAAATTCCCATCTTGCCCTTATCTTCTTCCTTCCCCGCTGTCCTCTCATTCCTCTTTCCTGCCTCACTAGATGCCACCACCGACCAACCATGCGAGGATGAGGAGCGGGTCCAGTAGGTGGGAGAACTCGGGCAGTGCCCCGATGAAGAGGAGGAACTTGAGCGATGACGATTAAGAGGAAGAACTTGAGCGACGACACAAGGAGGTGGCAGTAGCAGCATAGCACCACAGCGGTGGCCTCTGGCATGAGGCACGACGTGAAACCATGCGGTGCGGCAGGGAAGTTTGTGGCTGGTCCACGGAAGTCGTTGTGGCGCATGAAGAGTAGGAGCCCCGCCGACTGGTGGATTCAGCGAGATAGCCAGGGCGGCGATCGGAGTTAGGGAAGATAGTTAGGGTGGCGGCGGTGACGATTCGATGACCAGAGATCCAATTAGATTGGGGGTTTTGCAGAGGATGGTGAGAGGAGGCCTTAGGCCTAAGTAATTGGCATATGAGGCAGAGGTGGTGGAGATCGTTGGCGGGTGCGACTTGCCGTAGGCAGAGAAGACAATCGGAATACGACCAAGACAGTAGGGGAGGGGGCGAGGGCTTCACGTCGATGAGGGCGTCGAACTGGTCTGGGGCGGCGGGGTTCGAGGCAATGGTGAGCACAGGCGATGACAACGACGAGGGGTTGTCGTCGAGTAGGTTGTCCTTGCTGCCGGCTCGTCATGAAGTTGCCCCACCCGGTCCTTGCATGGCTCCAGCAGCGTCGACTCGGACCAGGTCCTTGGCTGGCCGTGATGGCGTAACGGACGAGCTCGCGGCGGCCTTTCCTTTGTCGCCGTCCAACTCACAAGGGATGGAAGAAGTTGGGGCATCATTGGCTTGGGCGGTTTAGGGTGGAGAGAGAGGAAGAGAAGGGGTGGGGTGGGGAGGATGGGGATAGATGATGAAAGGGGAAGACGAAGGGTAATAGCGTTTTTTCCCATCCAAATTAAGACCCACCATACGATCAAAGGACGACAATGACAAGAAATGGTGGAGAAAAATGAACCGGTGGCACCGAAGGAACGATCATTTTTTTCAGTGACATGTCAAGAAAATCGGAAACTTTGCATGAAAAATAAGGACTTTTTTCTATAATAAAAATGAGTGGTTCGGGGACAAAAAGAAATTCATGACCGTCTTAACTATAGTAACTAGGAACATGGGTCGATCAGGTCGAGGAACAGAGTTGTGGGAACTGGCGCCACTTTTCATTCTAAATTACATAGGAATGGTTTACCACGTCCCGTGAATCGTACATGGGTCGATGAATTTGGTACGTGGTACACAGGAGTTGTGGTGAATCTGGTGACTATGGTCTTAACAATTACAATAAGATCTCTCTCCCTGGACATATTTGATGGAGTAAGCCTCTGATTAAATTGAGCTACTACGTTTGATTATGGGAGAATGGAGATGTCTTCTCCTCTGCCATTAGGGCTAGCAATAAGCAGGATCTTATTGATGAAATGGAAATAAGTTGTTCAATAGACTGTGGAATAAATGTATGCTCATATGTACGAATGTACCCCGTTGAGCAAATCTTGTAATAATGCATTCTACTAACGCTATGTGTCTTCTCTTTCCATTGCAGATGTCAAATGGTCGCAAAGAGACCTTTGAGTACTAGTATACTCATATATGCATGCTATATGTCATCCAAGGTTCTCAAGAAGAACCTCGCAAATAAAAAGGGTCCTCAAGAAGGCTTTGTTGACTTCTTCACTAGATCAGTTTCCATTCTCTCAACTCTCCAATACCTAGCCTAACATTTCCGGGTTTTTTTTTTGTGCCGGCAGCCTGGCCCTTGCAACTAAAACTATCAGCTTTTAGGTTTTAGCAGTGTTCGATGCATTATAAACTAAACAGGAAGGTGTTTCTTCCTACTAAATGCAGTAGGCAAATATTCCTGAGTTTTAAAATGGTTCAATTTAGCTCTTAAATTGCCAGTTTGTAGATTTTCATCCTTGTATCAAAATTTCTGCTAAACTGACACAAAGTTTAGAAAACTCCTACTACGATATGCAACGGATACCCACGGATGATGTTGGTGTTATGAATAGAGTTTGTATTGATACGAGGCCAATGCGTCAATATATATACAAGTACATGTATGACATATTTGCAAATAAACTCTTGTATAATACACATCTAACATCCCTCTCAAATTTATGGTGGATCAACAATATTAAGTTTTGAGAGATAGAAACTGTACTGAGCTCTGGTCTGCGACTTTGTGAAGAAGTCCGCCAACTTAAGTTCTGAAGGCACATACTGAAGAACAATAATCTGGTCCTGCACCTCGGTCCGCATGTAGAAAGCATCAACACAATACGCTTTGTAAGATCATGCTTCACCAGATTTGCAGCAATGCTAATAGCTCATGTACTGTTAGACGAAAGAGGAGTGTGTGCTGAAACAGAAACACCAAAATCCTTAAGTAACCATCGTAGCTAAGTAACCTCTGCAGTCAATAAGGCCATAGCTCGCAACTCTGTCTCTGCACTTGAACGAGAAACTGCTGTTTGCATCTTAGTCTTCCAAGCAATAAGAGAACCATCAAGAAAAATATAATAGGCAGAAAGAGACTAGCGATCAGAGTGATCACTAGCCCAGGCAGCATCAGAATATGTCTGGAGCTGTAAAGAGCTGGAACAAGGGAAAAACAGACGACGAGTGATGGTTCCGATATCATAGAATATGAAGAGGATGACTATGGTGAAGCTGGGTGGGATTAGAAAGTAACTAACTCAAGATATACACAGTGTACGAAATATCAGGACGAGTGGCATCCAGATAAACAAAACTCCAAAAAAGGTGACGATAGCGAGTAGGATCAGTAAGAGGTGCACCATCAGTGGGCCGAAGATGAATATTAAGCTCCATGAGAGTCTTAGCGGTGTGTTGATCCGTAAAAGAAGCACGATCAAGATCCTGAATATACTTTTCTTGGAACATACAAAAACCCTCAGGCATAGAAATAACCTCAATCCCAAGAAAGTAGCGAAGAAGACCCAGATCAGACATGAGAAATTGCCCATTAAGACGCTCCTTGACAAAAGTGATGTACTGAGAATCATCTCTAGTAATAATCATACCATCAACATATAAAAGGAGAAGCGTCCGACCATAAGGCGAAGTGTGAATAAAAAGAGCAGAATCATGAGCACTGACAGAGAAACTAGCTGCAGTGACAACAGAAGAGAAACGATCAAACCAAGCACGAGGAGCTTGTTTGAGGCCGTAAAGAGATCGGCGAAGGCGACAAACCATACTCTCAAGAACAGAATACCCCGGTGGTGGCTACATATAAACCTCCTCACGTAGCTCACCATTATGAAAGACATTCTTGACATCAAGCTGAGAGATGGGCCATGACCGAATAGATGCCACAATAAGAAGAGTGCGTACGATGGTCATGTGAGCCACATGAGCGAATGTCTCATCATAATCACGACCATACTCCTGCTGAAAACCACGTATCACGAGACGAGCCTTGTAGCACTCAAGAGAACTATCAGAGCGGGTCTTAACCTTATAGACCCATTTGCACGTGATAGGAGTGACACGTGCGGGAAGAGGGACAAGATCCCACGTACCAGTACGCTCAAGGGTAGTAATCTCCTCTACCATCGTATACTGCCACTCCTGATGAACAGTAGCATCACGATAAGAAGTCAGTTCAGCAAGAGCCACTAAACAAAAACGCGTAGGAGGCCAAATAGACTGGTTATCACAAAGAGCATATCGAGGAGGAGAGACCAGACGATGAGTGTAGTAGAGAGGATAAGAAGGAACAAGACTAGGAGGAGCCTCTAGAGAGGGTGGTAGCGGCGAAGGAGACGGTAGAGGAGGCACCGAAGAGGCCAAAAGCTGTGATGGAGGTGTGGTGACTTGAGAGTGGTAGGAAAAGTCAGAAAAGAAAGAGGCTTGACAAGAGATGCTGGAGTGGTGGAAGGAGAAGGACGAGGGTAGAAAGGATTAGACTCATTAAAAGTGAGGTCCCAAGAAACCCGCATCCGTCGCCCAATAGGATCCCAACAACGATATCCCTTATGCTCGGTGCTATAGCCCAGAAAAACGCACTCCACGGACTAAGTGGTCAGCTTGGTACGCTCATAAGGGGCAAGAAGAACATAGCACACGCACCCAAAGAGGCGAAAACTAGAATAGTCAAGAGGCTTGCCGCAGAGATGCTCAACGGGGATCCCACCCTAAAGAGCAGAAGAAGTCTGAATGTTAATTAGGAAAGTGGCAGTTGAAACAGCCTCAGTCCAAAATTGTGGTGGGATAGCAGAAGCAACCATAAGAGCACAAGCTATCTCAAGAAGATGACGATACTTCTGTTCAGCCACACCGTTCTGGGCATGAGCACTAGGGGCAATAAAACTGTGAGAGAGTACCCCCTTGCTCAGCAAGAAAACCACGAAGGACACTTGACAAGTATTCCCCAGCAGAGTCAGCACGAAAGACACGAATAAGAGAATCAAACTGAGTCCAGATCATGGTGGCAAAAGTCTTGTAGATGGATAAAACCTTACTACGAGATGACAAAAAGTATATCCATGTGTGGCGAGAAAAGTCATCAATAAAAATTATATAATATCGATGACCTCCTTTCGAAACGAAAGGAGCCGGACTCTATACATCAGAATGAACAAGATCAAAACGACGCTATGACACTGACTCACTGGAAAGATAGGGAAGTTGAAGCTGTTTACCAAGCTTACAACCCTGAAAATTTAGAGAAACATCACCAGACACAGACCCTAAAAGACCGTAATGAAGTAAAGAAGATAGACGCGACCCACAAAAATATCCCAAACGATGATGCCATTGAGCAAACAACATAGTGGAGGATGCAGCAGGAGCAGTGGCAACGGTGGAGGCGACAAGATTGGCAGGGGCAGCGAAAGGAAGATGAAGCCAGTCAAACTCCCAAAAACACTGTGAGTCACGGTGGTGAGGGCTAGTACCAACTAGAGTCCCCATGCGTCGATCCTGAACACAACAAGGATCAGAATCGAGAATAACATGACAACCATGATCAGTGAGCTAACCGACAGATATGAGCTGCATGGTTAGTTTGGGAATATGAGAAACAACAGGAACATGAAAAAAAAGAATTCGAAAGAGTGCCTCGTCCTGCGATAGAAAGAGAGGTATTGTCTGCTGTCTAAACAGTGATAGGAGCAGCTAAAGGACGAATGGAAGTGAGGCTGGTGGAATCATATATCATATGAAAGGAAGCACTAGAGTCAAGAATCTAAGGTGATATACCTGAGGAAGAAGTAGAAGGTGGTCTCTCACTCAAGGCGTGCGTGAGAACCAACGAGAATCGGATGGTACAGTAGCTATGCGACCAAAGCGGTGAGAAACTCCTGAGAATTAGAAGCACCAGAGCTCTGCTGAGAGGAGGAACCACTAGGGCCCTTCGGAGGATGGCCACCACAATGTAAATCCTTCTTCTTCTTGTAGCAGAACTACTCTACATGTTCATGCTTGTTGCAATTGGTGCAGTGGAGTCCCCTTCTAACAGTAACTATCACTGGTGAAGACACAACTAGTGATAGAGTAGCTGTAGCAGGTGTAGAAGCTGGAGGAGCTGTCAAACCGAAGGAAACGACTGAAACGGCAGCAGACCCGCAACACAAAGGCGAATCTCCTCAGCACGAACAGCTACAAGGGCCTCCAACAAAGTCACACGAGGGTGTCGTGCCAACAACTGAGCACAAGTCTCCTCATACTTAGCCCGAAGACGTGTCAAGAAGTTGTAGATGCGACGAACCTCCAGGTGAGAGTGATCCTGACGCACAACAGAAAGATACAAGGAATCACCAGACGGCTCGTAGCGGTTGTGCAGATGCTCCCACATCAACTATACTGAGGCTAAGCCAACCACATCCCCAGTGAGATGCACTTCCATGCTAGCAATGGGAATAGCAGAGGCACGTGCATCCTCATCAATCCATATCTTGTAGGCAGCATATTGAGTCTGAAAAGTCTCTACGACATCCTCAAAAGCAGCAAATATCCCTTTACGAGTGTCTTCGGAAGCATCCTTCAGGAGCATGGGCTCAACAGTGGAACATGGCGAGGTGGACATGGCAACTCGCCGGTGAGAAAATATCAAAGACGCTGACCACGCATATGGAGGCGCATGTGCTAAAACCAATCCCGATAATTGAGATCATCAAAGATCACTGGACAACAAGAAACAAAAACAATATCCATTGGTAGGCGGCGACCAAGACAATGAAGTCTAACAGGTGGTTCTGAACGGCGCATCGGTTAGAACGACGTACTATTTTCCCCCTTTCTTCCTCTCTCTTTTTTTACTATACGGGCTGATTACAACTTAAAAAGGTCATCCGCTCGCTCGGCTCGGCAGTGCAAAACATGTACGGGGGAGGGGAACCTAGGGTTCCCCTTGGCGATGCGACGACGCGAGTGGTGGTGGTCCATCGGTCTCGGCGGCGAGCGACGAGGAGGCGTGACCTGAAGACTCACCCGACAGCGCAAAACACACACGGGGGAGGGGAACCTAGGGTTCCCCCTTGGCGATTTAGGCGGCGCGAGTGGCAGTGGTCCAGCGGCTCGGTTCGGCAGCAAGCGATGAGGAGGCGCGGCCCGAAGCGACGACAACGGCCGGGAGACAAGCGGAGGAGGCGGCGGCAGATCGAGGCCGATGGCCGCACGGGTGAAGACGACGTCAGTGATGGCCCAGAGCAACGGCGATGGCCGGGTGGACGACTGAGCCGGGTGACCCGAGACGAAGACAGCCCAGATGAAGAATCAGCGGCGACGGCGACCTGGCGACGGTGGCGCAACAAAGTCAGGCGGCGACGGTGGTCTGACGAAAGCGGCGGTGACCCGGCTGGAGAGAAGAAACCAGTCGGCGATGGCGGCGTAGATGAAACCCTAGGTATAACTCTAATACCATGATATGAATAGAGTTTGTATTGGATCGGGCCGGGGCATCACAGTCCACACGGACCGTTGAATCGTGTGAGCATCTGCAAGGGCACGTCCATTTGGGTAGTGTCTCGCGCGTATTATTCAAAACTTTTTTTAAGGCATGCTCTTGAAATTGAAGTGCCGCAAGCAACCATTTTTTTTATACCGTCTCTTAACTACCCTTTTGTTTCTTAGATTGAATTACTTCTCTTGTTGCTAATTCGCTGAAACTCTTGCTGTCTTCAGCTACTCCTGTGATTAACACATATGCTGTCTTCAGGATTCAGAAGCGCAGTTCTTGCCGAGTTCTGATCAAACATACCGATCAAGATCGTCTTGTTTCTCTGGCATATAAATTATTGGAATGAAAGATTGAACTACACTTAAATGAGGCTGATCTGACGGATGCACCTTTGATATATACGGGTTGTTTTTTTTTTCTTGAAAACGAGAAGATAAAGAAAGGGAAACCTGAGAAAGTAACGAAGGTGCGGAGGAAAGTGCAACCTCCAGAAAATTCAGGTGAAAGACGAGAAAGTTTCTTTCAGCATAACAACAAATATTAAGATGTGATGTGGAACATTCTCGAAGCGATTTTCACATTGGTTATGTGACCCATAAGCTGTGTATCTGCATCGCTAATAGGTGTTTGCTATCTATCAGATAAGAGAGCTACATGGTTATGGACTGAACATTAGGTCTATAGCCGCGTCCTTGCTAATATCTATCCTTGTTCAGTACAAACAGAGGTCGAACTTGGCAAGTACCAATTTGTGTTATACTTCTATTCTTATGTAGTCCTTTCGCAGCTAGTAAAGTTCCATATTTTGCACAGCTCGCTGTAATCTATTTTTGGCACTTGCACCTGAAAAACAATTTATTGATCAGTAAACGTATAACCATAATCTAGGAGAATTGTCACCAAAAAGAATATCTACATTTCTAGATGTTGAAGGTGACTGTTTTTGCTCTAACATTAGGAGGTGACTGTTGGAGGGATGGTAAACAAAGCTGATCTATCACATTATACAAGCTAGTAAGGTAAAGAGGCCCCATCTCCATTTCTATACAAAACAAAAATACAGGGCCATGCAAAACAGACCCATCAAAGGCAGGAAACCAAACATCATGCTTCCAAATTCTAAATTGCGTTAAACCCTAAATTGAATACTATATCCTTTCTAACATTTGAAATTGTTTTGCTAATCTCAATTTCAGAGTATTTTTTTGGAAGCTATGATGGGAGTTAAGTCAAAAAATTAAGGGGGAAAAGTTTATTAAGGTCTTTTAGAGGAAGAAAATTCAAAGAAGAAGAAGAAATCAGTGCGAGAGGCCCGTACTTCCTGAACTCCCAAGGGAGCCCATGAAAGCCCAATTCCACGCCTCTCTGTGTATTGTGCCTCCACCTCCATTGTCTCCTGACTCCCTCCCTCCATCCCTCTAGGGTTTTTGCCGCACCAAACCCCACCCGCCCCCAACTCCGGCGACTGGCGGCGGCCGACGGCGAGAAACCCCCATGCCACCCCGCCGCTAACCTCTATCCCCCGCTGAGGTACGCTCTATCTCTCTCTTTCTCTCCTGTTGTTGCAACCGGCCGAATGCCCAAATGAAACTCTTACGCCCTGTAATTTTACTCGCCAAGAACAACATCCTAGCTTAGTTTACTTCCTAATCTAAAAAACCGGATGAATATTTTGTGAATTGCTCTTCTACAACTGAGTCCCCTCTCTGTAATTCACCTGATTAGCTCACAATCTCACCCAATTAGGTGCGGTGACCGGCGAGCAATCCGGTTGCTGGGAGGAGGGGATGGGGCAGGAGATGGAGGTGGTGCAGTCGGTGAGCGACCTCCCGGTCCAGGACCCCCCCGGGGAGGAGTTCTCCGCCGCCAACCTCACGTGGGCCAAGTTCGCGAGCTCCGAGTACCACTGCGACGACGTCGCGCTCATCCCCTACGAGCGGATGGAGGCCTTCATCAGCGGCGAGTGCAACAACCCTGAGCGCCCCACGCGCTTCCACATCGAGCGCGGCCGCAAGCGCGAGAGGGGCAGCCTCAAGGAGTTCAGGAGCGACGAGTACCTCCTCTACAGGATGTACGTGTGCTTATTGGCATACCCCCAGCCCCCTGAAGTTTTTCAGTCTTTGATTGTGAGTTCTTAATTGTTAGTGTGCACTGTTCTAAATTGATTCAGGTATTGGTGCTCGTTTGGCCCTGAGAATTACGGGGAGGGAGGGACGATCTTGCCTAGCAGAAGGTACAGGCTCAACACGAGAAACCGTGCCGCTCGCCCACAGTCGATGCGAGGCTGCACCTGTCATTTTGCAATCAAGCGGTTATACACCCGCCCTTCCCTGGTGCTCATTATCTACCATGAGAGGCGTCATGTCAACAAGTCCGGTTTCATATGCCACGGGCCCCTGGACCGGGATGCCATCGGGCCTGGTGCCAGGAGAGTGCCATATGTTGGGAGCGAGATCCAGCAGCAGACCATGTCGCTGATTTATCTTGGTGTCCCGGAGGAGAACATTTTGCAGACGCATATAGAAGGGATACAACGTTATTGTGGTTCAGATGCGAAGGTTGATAGCCTCGCTTCGCAGTATGTCCACAAGCTTGGGATGATCATCAAGAGGTCTACGCATGAGTTGGATCTAGATGACCAAGCTAGCATCAGAATGTGGGTCGATAGGAATAAGAAGTCTGTCTTCTTTTACCAGGATTCGACTGAGACGGATGCCTTTGTTATAGGGATCCAGACGGAATGGCAACTGCAGCAGATGATCCGCTTTGGTCATCAGAGTCTTTTGGCTTCTCATTCCTCATTTGGTGTAAGCAAGCTGAAGGTATCTGACTGCAACGAAAGTCCACAGTTGTGTAATTATACTTTAAAGCAACATGTTATATTATGTGATGTCCAGTTATGTCTGCGGGGACAGATTTGAGATTTCATAGTTTTTTTGACATTCTACTCTTTGCTGCAGTACCCATTGCACACACTCCTTGTATTTGACTCAAGACAACATGCTCTACCTGTTGCATGGGTTATAACCCGATCAGTTACCAAGCAGGATACTTCGAGATGGATGAAAGCTCTTACTGATAGAATACATTCTGTTGATTCCACCTGGAGAGTTGGTGGATTTATAATTGATGACCCAGCCTCAGAGCTTGACCCAATCAGGTATAACATAGATTCTGATCTTCAATTCTAATTATCTAATTATTCAAACTATAGCTAGTTCATTGTCATTGATGTAAATGTGTCATTTCTTCAGGAATGTATTCTCCTGCCCAATTTTATTTTCTTTATGGCACATTAGGAGAACCTGGCTTAAAAATGTAATCAAGAAATGCAGCAACAGTGAGGTACAGCGGGAAATATTTATGCGACTAGGCAAATTTATTTACAGTATCTGGAGTGAGAAAAATCCCATGGATGCCTTGGAGCATTTGTTCCAAGACTTTGTTGACCAAGCCAACTTCATACAATACTTCAAGTCATTTTGGGTTCCCAAATTGGGTAAGAATATCGGGTGGTAGTTTCAATACATACATCGAATTGCAAATTCATTAGCAAATGCTAACAATATTCCTCGTGTTATCTAGAGATGTGGATTGATACCATAAGAAATCTTCCACTAGCAAGTCAGGAATCATCTGGTGCTATTGAAGGTTACCATCTAAAGCTCAAGGATAAAGCATATGACGATTCACAACTTGATGCTCTCCAACGTGTGGACTGGTTGGTTCATAAGCTCACAACAGAGCTCCATTCGAGCTACTGGCTCAATCTATATGCAGATGAAAGTGGTTCATTTCCTGAGGTGAAAGCAGAGTACATTGCATGCACTTCATGGCAAAGGGCGCTGCAGATACCTGATGACTCTGTTCTCTTTGATGACAAAGAATCTCTTTCAGCCAAGGTAGCAAGCCAGAAGGATGCTAGTCAGATGCGGACCGTATGGAATCCTGGGTCTGAATTTTCTCTCTGTGATTGTTCGTGGTCAATGCAGGGCAACCTATGTAAGCACGTCATAAAGGTTAACATGATGTGTGGACCCCGCAAGGATTTCCAGCCCTCGCTATCATTTCAATCATTTCAGCGTGTCCTACTTGATCTGTGGCAAAAACCACTGGATGATTCATGCTCGCTCGATCTGTCGGTAGCATGGGTTATGCAAATGCAGGAGAGGATCCAAAAAGTCGCGGAGCTCGCTACCTCTGATGGTATTGCCCAAGTTGCAGGCAAATTGCCAATTCAGTGGACAAACAAGAGAGGGAGAAGAATAGCTGCTAAGCGCACCAGCCCTTTACGTGTTCTTCCTCATTGCAATGGTGGCGTGCAAAAATATTTGACCCCAAAGAAGAACAGAAAGAGGAAAAGGCTGTCCAGCTTTTCGGGTTAACAATGCACCGTTTGTTATTGGCCAGAGTTTTTTCTCTCTGTAATTAAACGGCTAATTGTCTTTGTTTATTTTATCTTTCTTCAGTTACTTTTTGGCTGAGAAAACTCGCTCAGCTTGCTGTAATCAGTTTGATATAGGCCTTGGATCATCTTACCTTTTGAAATCATCCTTCTGATGTCTACTTGGATATAATTATTCATTCAGTGAAAGGAAGCCATTGAATCAGTTTCTTTGGCCCAACATTATATTGAGACAGTTTTATCCCTGTCTTGGGCATTTGTATCACATCCCCATTTTTATGAAATGGAATTAAGATACATCACCTGAGCATGCATATCATTTCTGGAATATTGGTACAAAATATTGCAATTTGAAATTTTTGTATTAAAGTTAAACCTACAACCCAAACTGAAGTTCCAAAACAAAACAGCATTAAATATTTGTGATCATCCTTCGAAAATAATTTATTTAACTCTTATAATATTTATCATAAATAATATATTTTTCCCCAAATTTTTAGCTACCAAATCAACTCTAAGAAAATTCAAATCCCATGTCAATAACCCTTGTGGTTAAAGAATTAAAAATAAGTAAATAAAATATGAATAGTAAGGTTAGAAAATTTTATTTGTGTACTAGGTCATCCCAGGAATACCTCTGAAATTTTTTAGAATTTTAGAAATTTATTAGCTATTTTTAACTCACCAGTCAAAATGTAATGATTTGAATTAATTCAAATCAGTTAACACTGTTCAACCGACCCACACCCGACTTGACTTGACTCGATCGCACCACCTAACCAACTTGGCTCGAGCCACATTCTGACCCAGTCGCTCGTGAGCCGCTGACCGTTGGGGCCCGCTTGTCAGTTTCGCCTTCCTCCTCGCGCTGGCGCGCCATGTGGCCACACCGCTTTGCCCCGAGCCAGTTGACGTCGTGAATCCGCCGCCCCCATCCACCACTCCTGGACCTTCGCTGCTTAACATCGTCCTTATTTGTAACATCCCAAGTTTAATTAATGTTAATTAGTATGCATATCATGAACATGCATATTGTTTTTGAATCTTTTGCATCATTTATTGCACTTGAAAAATCCCAAACCAAATTTAAACCTACAACTCAAATCTAAACTCCCAAAAGAAAACTGAAATAAATGCTATTAAAGTTCTTTGGAAAATAATTTATTTAAATACTATAATATTTATGATGAATAAATATAGTGTTTCCAAAAATTTTAGAACTTATTTCAACCCTCAGAAAATTCAAACACATCTCAATGACCTATTTTAATTTGAATTTGAATTAAGCAAATAACTCATGAACAGTGGTATTTAAAATTTTATATGGAGACTAGGTCACCCCAGGAACACCCCTGAATTATTTTAGAATTTTTAGATTTTATTTGCTTTATTTAAAGCCTCAGTCAAACCTATTAGTATTTGGTCAAATCTGTTTTCCAATTTCAAACTTGGTCACTGTTGGTCCGACTCTAACCCGACTCCAACTTTGTCCAGCCCAACCAACTCGCCAAACTGCCGCCACAGGGCACCGATCGAACCCAAGCACTGTTGCTCCGACCCAGACCCATCGTCGCTTGGTTCAACCGGACCGTCTCGCCACGCGCCCGTTCGCTTGAGTCGCCGACAAGCCGGGCCCACTGCGGCAGTGGTGTCTTCCTCCTCGGGCCGGCGTGCCGCAGAACGCGAGCGCCACGCGGCCGCCAAGCTCTGTGCGCCTCCGTCCACGGCGTTCCCCCACTGCCCCTTCTGACCACTCCCGAAGAGTCGCCACTTCACACTGCCTCTTCCTCCGTCTTCAAGCTTGCTCAAAACTAACCCTACCCCGTTCTCTCCCCTCACTTCTCTCCTCAGCTGTGGGAGAGAAGGAAGCAAAGCTCCCTCTCCCGTCCTGGTAAGCGCTGTCGCGACAAAGCATTCTCTTTCTCCTTCGGCATGGTTCCATTTTTGCTAACCTGAGCCGCTCCGTTGCCGTGTAGCTCGTGGAACGTGACCTCGTCTCTGTCATCGCGGATGCGCGCTCTGGAGGTGACAGAACCATCGCGCTGAGCCGATTTCCCCTCCGGTGAGCCTTGAGCCCCCTAACCTTGTCTAGGAGCTTTGCGTTGCCCCAAGGAGTGTCTCCACCAATGTAATTGAGTTTTGGTGCAAGCATTAGCCCCCACAACCATCGTCTTCCTCGGCTCCGACCAAGCTCCGCCTTGGGTCGAATCACCAAATCGGGTGAGCTGTTCATCCATTCCTTTCGGTAGTAGCATCTCCTAGGTCTACTTAAGTGATCCCGATCATTCTATTGTTCTCTCCTTGCTCAGGTTGTCGTGCCCTCGTGAAGCCGCACCGCCGCTGTGGCCATCACTGTCGACAAGCTTCCTCAGTGCTTCTCCAGTCATCCACATCCCTCTTGAAGTTTAGGCTCCCCAAACTTCCTAAATGCTAGAGCACGCGTTAGTTAGCTCACTGCTCACTCGAGCTGTCGCGCATGCATCGCTTGGTAAACGCACGCGCGACTCCATTGTCGCGCCGTCGCTACAACCATCCTCCGAACTTGTTCCGGTCACCAGTCGGACCGTCAGGCTATTAGAAACCTGTACCTGCCCTTGGTTCACGCCGGCATGGACCGCAGCGCCAGCGAGCCGCCGACAAAGCGAGCAGGAGTAGTAGCGCTGTTTGTCGGAACGGCCGACAGCTGCAGTAGCGAGATCATTAGGGTTAATCACTGCCATTAAATGCTAATGATTGATTAATGTAAGTAAATGACTATCTTAACGTCTTAGTGTGTCGCTGACATGCGGGTCCCGCACATTAAGTGCACAGTGCACTAAGCGGTGGACCGTGGACTGGGCTCATGGACTCTTCGGTCCATGCACTGTTCCCATGGGTCGTCGACAGGTAGGTCCCACGTGTCGCACTGTTAAATCAAATTTCAAAATAAGAAAATACACTATTCATTAGACCCCACATGTCATTGACCACGGCTAGGATAGGGTTCGGTAAGAAAAGTATTAATGTATTTATAAAATGCCGAATCGATTTATTTATACACTGAAAATTTGAATAACTTCATAAATGCATAACTAATTCATTTTAACACCAAAAAATAGTGAAATCAATTTTGTTATTTTTCATTTTAAATGAACTTTATGTTAAAATAGGTTTCAACCTTGTCACTATCACAGAAAACATAGTTTGTGGAAAGTGATCCTAAATTGAATTATTGTTACATTATAAATTGCTATTAACTTTGGAAATTTATATTTAATTCATAAAAACTCCAAATGAGATGAACCAAGTTATTTTGGTCCTATAATAATATTCTCTATCCATTTTTGTAATCCTTATCTCCACCACTACTCCAGAAATTTTTGCGAAAACTTTAAATGCGGTGAATAGTAACATATTCTATTTAAATTGTATTTTTCTGAAAACTGATTTTAAAACGACTATAAATATCACATAAAAACTCCAAATGGAATAATTATTTCATCTAAAATCATGATCTACCTGCTGTATAAATTTTATGCAATTTGGATGATATTGAATTTTTGGATATTTTCGTTGTGTTCGTTCTTATTCGATGTTCTCGTTCGTTTGATAGCGTTCGACAATAAGAGTGTGATCGAGAGTGATATTCAGAAGTACCTGAACCATCCCTAACAAAGGCAAGTAGTTTTTCTTTTGATGCATGTTGAATTCCTATTACTTTCGAAAATGTATCTATGTTGTTTTTCAAGTATTCTATGTATTGCTTAATTTCCAATACTTGTATGTCAAATGGGTAGTTTAGTTATCTCCACTTGCTGCATTGGCCCTCCTTTGAATGTTGATTACCATTTTACCTTGAATGATTAAGGATATATGTTATATGTGAATGTTTGCTAATTTGTAGCACGTTGCTTAGCCCTGCTAGTAGTTGTAGTCGAAAACGGTTGATGGAGCTAGTCCATCGGCCGATGGATTGAATTGAATCTTGATGGAATTTGAGGATTATATTAATTGAATTATGTTGAAATTGAGGTACATGTCCAGATCATCGAATTTGGTTATTGTGGATTTGTTGGGTAGTGGTTTTTGTGTGTTGGACTTGGACGGGTGGTAGGGCGATGAAGGGAGGTTGTTCCGGATTCATATAGCCCCGTCAGGGTATTTGAGGACCGGTCTGTGGTGTGATGAACCAAGTCTTGTGTACAATCACACGCTGGGATAATGGCGAAGGCTTGGCTAACTAATTTGTTGTGTGTTAGCTATCAGAACACAATTAGGTTGACAACTTTTATTGTTACTGTTTAATTGTTGTGTTGTCAATCTAGTGAGGGCATGTTAAGCATTTTCTTACTTGCCCTTAAGGGTCTTTTGTGTATACCTATTAGCTACGCAACGGACTTATACAACGGGTACACCCATGGTGACACTAAGCGACTTTCGTCCATGGTGTTGTTTCCTCCGGGGGTTTGATAGTTAGGACATGACATTGTAACGGCCTCGTTATGATATCTCAGTCACACTCCTACGGAAAAGTGCATGGCGACAGTATGAGGTATTCATATTGTGTGGGGAAGCTGTACACTTCTGCATAGTCAAATAAATCTATTTGAATAGCTGTGTCCCTGGTTATGGACATCACTTATGGGAAAGCATGCACAGTTAGCTTATGGTAACTTTAGTTTGGGTTATGGTTGGAAAGATTATGTCATTATGTTAATTTGTTCAGATCTGAAATTGTTATCACGAACGAGAAGTTTGCGTGTTGATTTTGTTAAAGAATGACTTGTGTCGCAAGCGAGAAGTTTGTGTGTTGATTATTTTTAGAGTATCCACTGTTGTTGATCATAAATTGGGATTACCTACTGTTATATAAAGTTTCTATATGTTTTACAAGTGGCATTTTGAATCTATACCGTTTATCTCAATTGAAAACTTGCTTTACGCTGAAAATGAGCCATGTAAGCCTATCCTTTGACACTTGAATGCATTTATTATATGTTGTTATTCGTAAGTCTTGTGAGTACGTTTTTGTACTCAGCTGCATTGTCCATGTTGCAGGTGAGAAGTCGTTCAAATTGGGTTAAGTACTTCAGACGCTACGACTTTAACTCCAGTTGGTTGCTTGTGGGGTTTGGGCATGCCAACTCGGTTTTGCTATTTTATTTTCTTATTTATCTTCCGCTGCGATTTATTTAAGTTATGTTTCAATTTGGCCGGTCAGCCCTCTAATGCAAACTTGCACCTTAAGGTTTTAATTAATGATGTTGTAATAGCGATTCTATTATTTTGTACATTGTGTATGGATGTGAATACAATGTTGTGTTAGGATATGTGCATGTTAGCCACTGATCTTTAGGAGCTTGGATGAGACACATATCCGGGCACTTGGAATCGTTTTCGTCTCTCATTAAGTGTTGCGATTTTGGTGTAATCACTTAGTTTGAAACGGATCCGATCGATCCCAGGGGCTCACATTATTTCCGTCATCACCCGAGCTTAACACCCCCCCGCTAACCTCTTGCTCCCTCATTCCTCCTCTCGGTGGCTGAGGAGGGAGAAGCTTGTTCTTGCTACTCTCTCGGGTAAGCTTCAATCCACTGCGTCCCCTCTCTTCTTTGTTCATCGCCGTGCCCTTTTGAGCTAACCTTAGCCCTTGTCTTGGCTTGTAGCTCTCGGAACGCGAGTGTGCCCTTCGGAAGTATGCTCGATAGCTTAGCAAAGGAGATGTTTGGTATGTGGGTAAAGTTGTACACCCCTGCAGGGTTTAATCTATTCGAGTAGCCACGTCCTTAGTTATGGACAAGCTTGGTTATTTCCCGCAAGAATTAAACTCTACATTTTTTTAATAAAATTTGAAATTAGGTGGTACAATTTGGGGAATTCGTGCTATTGTTGTGGTGGCTGTGGGAAGCCACTTCTAGGATGTTATTTATGTTCATATTGTTGACTCACTATTATTTAAACAATTAAAAATAGATTTGATAAATTGCCTTACAATCTATTACTCTATTGCAAAGAAAATGCCTTTATACTAAAAAATTGTTTAGTGTAGAAGCTATCCTTTGATACTTGAATGCATGTAGCTATGTAAAGGTTTGTTATTTGTAAGTCTTGCCAGTACAATTTTGTACTCAACTGGAATATCCATTTGCTGCAGAGGAAGTTGACCCCCCAAGGGGTTAACTATTATGAGACGTATTTCACCCTTTACGAATAGTTCGACGGTTTTCGATCGGTTTCTTAGTGGGTAAGGGCAGCCGGTTGACTTTATTTTGTTGCCATCTTATGGCATTTGTTTCCGCTACAATTTTAGTACTCTATTTTGTTATTTGGCCGGTTGGCCCTATTTATGTAATATGAGATTTGTATGACCCTTGTGTTGTGATCTATTAAGACTTTGGTAATGTAATCTTATTGTGTATGATCTTGATGTATAATTTTGTGCGGGTGTATGTGTAACGCTCCTTGGAGGTACACAATACACCAAGAGCACAGATATTTCTCTTGTGATGCTAGGATCAATTGGACGGTTAAGCATTACAAGCTAAATAGCCGACAGCGCTCACAATTTGATGGAAATCTTGGGGCATGTTTGGTTTGATGCCAATGTCTGTCATACCAAAATTTGCTTGCAACTCTGCATAAATTGTCCTGAATTCTATTACCTCGATCTGGTTTTACCTGCCCATATGTCACTATGTCAGTACCTGCTGAAAGCTGTTGATTTATTTATTTTACTGATAGAACTGAAAGTTGTAGCCCTGTATTGCATTCTGTTGAAGTTACGATCTCGCTTGCCGTTGTTATTGTTACAACAAACCTTAATATGATTTTTTTTTTCTTCTGTTGCACATGGGAATCCTCTGCTATATAAGCCCTGATAGATTACCTACATGACATTCACGTTGGAGGCGAGTCAAATTAATATACAGATTGCTTTGGTTATTTTGATGTTCTGATCTTCTCTCATGCGTGGCCTCATATTCTGTTTGCAGTAGTTCTGTTTCTGATAATTGGATCCCACCAGTGTTCCATCTAGCCCAACAATCCCTTCTTCCCCAATCATTCTTCGATTTGTTGCACCGTTCGTGGTTCAGCTCAGAGGTGAGGAGATTAATGCCTGTTCTTTGATCAGTTAACGTTTACACCTTCGGTTATTGGTCTGATTAAACGGTGAATTATCGAGTTGCAAGTTTTGTTTCACTTCATCAGTGGATTGTGAACCCAATTTGTAATCCTTGGACAGTGTGGTTTCCAGTCTTCACAAACAGAGAAATCCTGATATATGTTTGTAATAAAAAAAAAGGATATCAGTATGAGCTCTATCTTTTCAGGACGAACCCTATCTTTTATCTGTCTCAAATCTAAATCTGTAAAGGCTGGATTCTGTTCTAGATAATCCACCGGTGGACCAATCTATTCAATTGAAAGTTTAGCCTCAACTACTTTTCCTTGGAACACCTTGAGAATATAGGTCTTGGCAGCACAAATTTGCAGCCGCTATAACCTAAAGCTCAATTGCGCTTGAGCCGAAATGGATAAAATTCTAGAGCTTACAAAATTCTAAAGCTGTCCGTCCAACACACAAACCGCTTCCATAGAAAAACTCGGTGTAGATTAGACCTGTTCGTTCGTGATGACGTTAACTAAACTCACTAATTGGGAAAATATATAGCTCATCACGTTAACTAAGGCCAGGTTCGCGCCTCTCGCCTAGTCGCCGCCGGCAGCCGCCGAAGTCGCCCGTCACCGCTGACGAACGCCCGCCTCGTAAGTCGCCGCCGGCTGCGGTCCGGCTGGGGAAGCCTGTGCTCGAGCACCTGCAAGCACCCACGGTGGCTCCGTCCTGCTTCAGGTGGATCATTAGCCTCTGGTCTTAGCTAGATTTAGGTTTTATCTTTGGGGGGCCAGTTGTGAAAGCATTATCTTCTTGATCTAGTGACTTATAATTTGAATTTGAAGTCACTAATTTCGATGCACTGCAATTTTACAACACTTTCTTTTTCTCTAAGTATGAACACTGGCATTACTGTTTTCTTGATATCACCAAACTTTTTCCTTTATGATTGTACTGCTCCGTTTCAATTAATTTTTTAGATGGATCCCTCCGTAGATGTCATTTTAATAAGATGTTTTGGTTTGCAAATTGTTCTTTTTTGTTTCTCTAGGCACATTTTCCCACTAAATACCATGTTAAATGCCGAACGGCACTAGCACTATTAATCTATTTGTAGATTTGTTTACTCCCCTTCACTAAAAATATATGACATTTTAATTTTTCATGATCTCCGATGCAATACTTTGACCATGATTTTTTTTATAATAATATATATACGAGTAGTAATAAAAATTATTATTGCATACTACAAAAGTATTTTCCAAGACAAGTCTAATGATTTTGGTTTCACATGGTCGGTCAGTCCATATAGTTCTACGTATATTATTGGCCAAATTTTTGAATGTATTACCGCACGAATTGTAAGATAACCTATGTTTAGTGAAGGACAGAGTAGAGATAAATTATGTTTAAAGTTTTTTTTGTGACGTTAACCTAAATTTTTTAACTCCTTCGTATACGAGTCTATCTATACAAGATTTGACTATTTTCTTAGTCCAAAATAGTCAAATTTTAGTTCATTTACAACTTCATTATACATAAATTATAACAAATTATTTATGTATTTTTTGTTCTTGATCACAGTCATTATTCTTGAAAGTCTTAATAACTCATATTTCCATTACACGATTCAAAATCTAACATGTACTTTAAGAGATTGAGCACAAATAAAGACAAAAAAATAAAATTATATACCAATAAAATATGACAATTTTCTGAACACGTTATGTTCCGAAGAAAAAAAATCATAATAAATTCGGACCTAATTTATAAGATGGAAAGAAGTGCAAATCTCAAAGCATATCAGTTGAATAAAAATTTGACTATTTTGATATAAAAAATAATCGAATATTATTTAGCAAAAACAAAATTTTAACTCCTTCGTATACTAGCTCACGCTGAAAAGATTGTATTTTATCATGGAGGGGGTAATAACCGGAGCCGACGGAGTTGGTCCGGCCAGCAGAAATCAACTGGAATTCATTAGTCCTTCAATGCACTAGAAAAGAACAGAAAAAGGTACAATTTGAGACATTCAGAGTTTTTCTTTCCTTCTAGAATGGCATGTCTTTTAAGCGAAATAGCAAAAATAATATCGTTGTAGGACACCTATCACGCGCCTAGTTCACGGCAGATCGCCTAAGCACGCTCCTGCCTGCCGACCTGACTACGGTCTGGGTGCGAGGCTTGGAGTTCGCCGTGTGCTATACCGCGGTCTGGGTCAGCGGCACATGACCTCCTGCGTGGTATTTTCGTGTGTAAGTTGTCATTTTTACAATTCCATTCCGGAAGATTATTTTTACTATTTTGTAAAAAGAAAAGCTAAAACAGAAAAAAAAAAAAAAAACTCCAGACTTTCCTAACCATGCAGTTTTGCATTGTAGCCCCATCTTTTGTTGGTTTCTCTGCTTAGGGTCCAGGCTGGACGCAACGTAACTATCCATTGGATAATTGGATCTTGCAATAATGTGTGTGCTCGTGAGGTACCATCTGACCTGTTTCGCGGGCCAGCCCTTCCCTGATTTTTGTTTTTTAGGGAACATCTCCTTCGCTTTCGCAAGCTACCTGGCAGTTTTGCCCGTTATGGTACGTCTGCTATCTTTTCAAAAGTTAAAAAAAAAATCGTATTATTTTTTCGATTAAAAAGGAAGACATACACACATCAGCTGCAGCTGCCGGACACGGTTGATCTAAGTCTGGAAATTTGATACGATTACCAACGAAAATGCAAATGTTAGACGTATGAACACCCTGGCTAGTTAGTTAGTTAGTTGGCAAAATGGAAATGGTATACATGATTTGCCTTTGGAGTCACAATACAGTCGAGGTAACATTCTCTGAAAGTCACTAATTAATTATACCTTAGCTAGGAAGCTTGGAACACTGCCAGCTACGTGCTCCATGAAAAGTTTCTTCCTACAGGCAGTGAACCACAAGTAAAGATGCTGAAACGTACGAGAGTTACTGGGATTAACATGCCTAGTAACAGTGGTGAAGCCACAACGAAAATAGAGAGGTGCTAAGGTTGAAGTTTTTCATCCAATTGTCTTGTTCAATCCAAACTCGTACATAACTAGGGGAAAAAATGCAAATTACAGTGAAGATAGTACATCGCTACTGGATTGTGTTCCGAATGGCTATAAATATACACGAGTAGCGATTAGTAGTCTGTAGATCAGAATTAGTGATACAACGGTAAATTGTTAATAATTATAAATATTGAAAATAAAACAGAATACACCACTAAAGTGCTAGCTTTGAGTGCGAGGCAAATTCATTATACGAGATTCCATGTCTTGGAAGCGTAATGTGATTCTACTATCATCGATGCTATTAAAAATCTCTCGTCCAGTGTAGCACAACATCAAGTTATTAAGTCATTCATCCGCTACCTTGCTGCGCAAATCTATTTTGATAATCTTCATTGCTGAGAAGTTTCTCTCAACTCGATCTTTATTACTATTGGAAGAATCAATGTAAGCTCGATGAGGCGATAGACCAAGGTTAAATTTCTATATTTTCCAGTTTTAACCATCTTTTGAGCGATCTTTGTAAGATCACAATATCTATGAAATTCTACACTTATTCTAATATTGAGAATGAAGGTTTGAAGTTGATTTTTTTAAACAAAAAACAATCAGCTATGGCGAGGTCATCAGCATAAATCTCAGCTAGTCGAATAAGCATATCCACATCAAAGTCAAAAAAATAAGTCTCTAGGATCAAGACAAGACATGCATATCAATAACTCTTAAGAAACCTCATTGAAGTGATCTCTGTCATAATGGCATCAAGACCAACATTGAAAATGTCAACTTTGTAATAATGAATGAGATGATCACCTTCTGCTTCCGATGTGTACATTTACCCCTAACACCAATTGATCATCCATATATGGCACACCAATCTCACTTGCCTCGCAAAAGCCTCTGACTTATTAAACAATGGCTCCCACTCATTGTCCGTCAATGCTTGCAAGCGCACTTTCACAGCCACAATGAAACCTCTGCCTTGCTATAAAGCCATGCCCACACCGTACCTTGCAGCACCACATATGTCATTGCTTGGCGTTGCCTAGGTTTAGCTTGCCTCGCCGCGGCTCACCCCGAACCCTACCTTGCTGCTTGCGCCCTGCCTTGCTGCCAAGCCGCGCCCTGCCTCACCTCGCCGCACACGTTGACGCCGCCTAGTGGCCTAGGTTTAGGCCGCCACGCTCGCTGCTCACATTCTTGTGATTGAAATTGGGGAAAAGGGATGGAGGTGACTGGTGAGCCGAGCCTGGGTCATTCTTGCCATCTTGGAGTTGGTCTGACTCGACCAATTGGTGCTGAAGTGGGATTGGGGCATTGGGCTGATGGAATGTGGGCCTGCCTTTCTACCAAGAGGATGAATTCGGCCCAAATTCGCTTGTCTTCATCCTCTAGCTCGTGGACCATCTTCTTCCATGGAGAACAATCGGTGCTTCCTCCTATTTCCTCAAATTTTGGCAGAGGTAGTAGTGAGGGGTACCCTTGGTGCGACGGGAGGAGCCAGTGCTCCAACACCCCAAACACCGGGGGTAGCTTAGCCCCTGCTTTATTAACCTGTATGTGTATATATGGACCATGAGAAGGCTTAGCTAGCTCAGTTTCTTGTCTCTAGAAAATGTTACTACGGGGCTGTTTGGTGCTGAGTGCATGGGGCACAAAAAAATAGTAACTTTGATGGAATTTTTTAAATAATATTATCTGAATTAAAAATTACAAAAATAAATATTAAAAAAAATACAAAAATGAAATTTCAAATGGTAACAGGAGGCAGGGGATGGTTCCTGTCGCCGGATGAATTGGCGTCAGGGGCTATACTATAAAAACCTCGATCTCCCAAGCTCATTCCATCCGAGAGAAAGAGAGGAGAGAAGGAAAAGCAGAACTAGTCACCTACTTCGCAGGTAACACTACTATAGAAAAGGTAATCACAAATGGTTCAAAATCGTCATCACAAATAATTTTTTGAACCGTCTGACTTTATGGGTCAGTGATACTATGTGGTCATTACATACGGTTTTTAAACTGTCTATAATAGTTAATTATTATAGACGGTTCTTGAACTGTCTATGCCGTCTATGATAATTGACTATCACAGACAGTTGTTTTTAGTAAAAACCGTTTGTGATAATTTTTTGTATTGCAAAAAAAATATAATTTTGAGCCAAACCAATCAATTGCTGGATAATAGTTTCCATATGCTCTTTCGATAGTTTGCAAGAAGGTAATTAAAAGATACTCTCTTTCTCTCTCAATCAGTGGCTCGCTCTCTGACGAGGACGAGGTCGAGTAGAGGCGTCCATCTCAAACCGAATCGGCCTTCCTTGTCGACCACAGATGGAGGTCGTCATTGAGAACGAAATCTAACAGGATGCAGAGAACGAAATCAGAGTGAGAAGGAAACTAGGATGACGATTTGGGGGCAAAACTTCGTGCTCAATTGAGGCCAAGATGGGAGCGGCCAGAACTGGCGGTACTGATCGAGCTGCAACGCGCGCTCATCGGAGGCGCTGTGAAACAGCAGGCTGTATCTCCTTGCCGAACCACTTCGGGGAATCGAGGGCAGTCTTCGGAGCTCGCGTCGGGAGGGGAGAGGAAGAGACTGATTGAAGACAAGGCGGGGGTGACTATAATATATAAGGACGACACCAAAATATTTCACCTCCCACGCTACGAATCACAGACAGTTTCAAAGAAAAATAGTCTATGATGTAATATCGCTGACGGTTCTTGTTCAGAATCGTCTCTGATAATTCACAGATGGTTTTCAACATGAATTGTCTGTGATTTACCATGACTTTAAATGCCTTATTCTGTGACTTTACCATAATTTGAAAAAATGTCTAACTCTGTGATTTTACCATGACTTGAAGAGGCATTTCAAGTCATGGTAAAATTAGAGAGATACTTATCTGTTGGACCGAAAAGGCGACTAGAGGGGGGGGGGGTGAATAGGAGCACGCTGACTTTTTTCCCAAATAATGAATTCAACACAATTTCACTCCAATAGCTATGATGAAGCTATGAAGATCAATATACCAATCTGTTGGAAGACTAGTATTGAATCCAATTAAATCCCCTAAGCAAAATAACAAAATCAACTAAGATTGTAAACTCACAGCACGGGCGGTCTGACCGCTGGACCCAACCGGTCGGACCATTGTTGTCTTGTGATCGATCAAGCTCAAAATCGGTCGGCCCAGGTGATGACAATGATCGGCCGTACGACTCGAACCGATCGCAATGATAAATCGGCCGAGATGACGAAGTTGCAATTAGGTGAAACTTTTGATTCTCAACTCCAATCTTTATGAAACTTTGCACACACCTTCTATATGCTATTGAGGACCTATTCCAATTGAATATTAGGATAATTCTTGGAACGATCTTGAGCAATTGCCAATTGATTAACAGAAGGTCTAAAACCAGGCAAGAACGAAAACTTGATCCTAATGCTTGTTCGTGAGAGATTGATGATCAAGATGATGCTAGATAGATTCACACATATCACAGCAAGCTAATCCACGTGAAAGAATCAATCACAAACTCGCGGATCAAAGAAATCCCTAAAAACACGAAATTGAAAGCAAGAACGAAAAGAGACTTATCTCAAGCAAACCTTGCATAGATTGATTTCATGATTGATGCTGGATTACATCCACACCATCATGGATCAGTGGACAATCAAAGATCACGAAATTCACCACAAACCATCAAGAGCCCTAGCCTCCACCTCAACTCCCCTAAAGACAATTAGGGTTTTGAAACATAAAAAGCGAGAGAGAAAAGAGCTAGATGGTGCAGCCACCACCTCCCCTATTTATAGTGGAGGCCTAGACTCCTAGGGTTTGACTCCATTGGGCTCCCGTTAAGGCCCACTAACAAATGGGTCACACACGCACGCTTCGCAAAGCGCCGTCTTTAACCTTTTGACCTAAACCGCTTCACCATGCGCCATGGATTTGCCAATAGGTCACCCTTGTCCATCTTGTGTCACGCTTGAGTCATTAACCTCACCCGGCATCGTCGATCGTTCTGGACCTCAACTCTCCAAGTCTAGTCCCGATCCTCCTCGCCGTTGACCGTCGTTGACCACCAAGCAACCTGCACAACCACAGACAAGCAAACACGAATTCGGGAACAAGTTCTTCACAACTTGACCCATGTTAGTCAAAACATGCATCATGCAAACCATATGCCACGATACCAATGACTTTGACCTAACCAATCAACATCGCCACGAAGTTGGCCGACGTTCAAGTCAATACCGGTCTGACCGCTCCAGGTGAGCCGGTCGGACCGCCCTCTGGCCGGTCGGACCGCTCCCAATGAGCGGTCGGACCATTGGGACTTAACCGAATTTCAACCCCTGAAAATCCGAAACCTACTTGAAACTTTAAACCAATAGAACTTTTCTTGGAGACTCCAAAATCATGAGACCAAGTGCATTGGGATCCCCTCACTTGCCTACAACACCTATTTTTGGCCCAGCTCGTTTTGACCACTTTGGTCACGGCCGGTCCGACCGCCCCACATGGCCGGTCCGACCGATTTGGGACCGGTCGGACCGCCGTGCAAGGACCGGTCGGACCGCCCCTGTCCAGTAAGCCTGTAACTTTGTCGAAAACACGTGAAACGACAAACCGTAAACGCCATTGCCAATTATCACATCATCCTAAGATCTGGAACATATCCCCATGAAATCCACATTATCATAGACGGTTTTTAATACACACCATCTATCATGTGGATAGGAAGTCATAGACGGTTCTTGTTGAAAACTGTCTGTGATACTTCACAGACGGTTTTCAACACGAATCGTTTGTGATATTACCTCTTCAAAGACGGTTTTTAGCGTAGCTAGTAATACAGACAGTCACTAAACCAAAACCGTCTGTGATTGTATTTAATACAGACGATTTTGGTCAACCGTCTGTGATGAGGCGTCCAGTATTAATCTTTTTGTAGTAGTGTAAATGTTTATGTAACTTTGTAATTAAATTCGAAACCTTGGTAGGTTAGCAAATAAAACTAGCGACGTAGAACTGATTTCACTAGATCATTTTAGCTGTAGTGTAGTATGTTGTAGTTTAAATTATCATTATAGTTTAGTTATTTTTTGGATGGTAAATATTTTGTAAATACCAAGAATACCTTTTAAACAGGGAAAATGGTAAGATGGCTCTAAAAATTCTATAAAAATTACAAAGCAGCTAAATAGGGTGTGTAGAGCCTAATTAAAATATTCCCAGCTTCAATTTTATTCTCATTTTTGCACATTAAATATTTTATAAATACCGAGAAGACCTTTTAAACTGTGAAAATAGCAAGATAAGAGTGCACGAGCTAGACCAGTGAGAAAGACATGTAACTATTCCGGTGAGGTCGGTGAGAAAGATACATGACTAGTCCGGCGTGCCCTAGATAAAGTTTTACATTTGTAGGAACTAGTTAAAGTACTACAAAGTAGGGACCTCATTCTAACGAAGATGAGGGAAGAGTGTGTCATCGATGGGTGAATATTTCGCTATACCGGTTTCAGCTGATGAGATGCATATGAGCATGAGCATGAGCATGATGGTGCACTCACATATATGAGTAAATGGTTAAATTGTACAAATTTACCTATATAGTATATGACTTGTTTATTTGAGTATTAGAGTGGCATTAAATAGATAGATGATGACATACTGCAGAAAAGGTCATGACAGACGGTTTTTAAAACGTCATCGCAGACGGTTTCGTGAGCCGTCTGAGTTTATGGGTCAGTAATAACATGAGGTCATCACAAATAGTTTTCAAACGGTCTGTGAAGCAGACTATCACAGACGGTTATTAACTCGTAACAAATGCATGATAGTTGACTATCACAGACGGTTTGTAGATGAAATCGTCTATGATAACTTATATATCATAGGCGGTTTGTAGATGAAGCTGCTTGTGATAGCTGATATTTCACAAGCGATTTGTCCTAAGGAACCGTCTATGATATTGTTTTGTATTGTTAAATCAATTTCTGTTTATTGGTTAGCCTCAGAAAATGCTAGCCAATAAACAAAAATATATAGGAAAATGAACGTCAACCGTCTTCATGAAGAACAATTCCCGAAGAGAGGGTGACGCTTTGATTTTTCAACGATTTATTGGGAAATATTCTAATAAAATTTTATCAGTTGGACTTCCGTTTAACTTTGCCACAAGTCGATAGCCTATAAATAACCATCAGAAGGGCAGAACTTACGCACAAATTTTTCATCTTTCCTACTACTTACGCACAAACTTTCCATCTTTGCTACTTTTACTTCGTTTTAAAGTTCTTATCTCCAAACCTCTCAAGTCTGAATAGATTTCTGTAGAAGAAATAATCGGTCCTTGGAGTTCTTCCACTATGGGTAAGATCATAGAAAAGATACATTCCACAAAACAAATTGATTTTTCAACCACTTTTCGACCATCATGGAAAAGACAGAATCCATGGATCATGACTTTAAGATGGTCGAAAAGTCAATTTAGTCTATGGATTGAAGTCTTCAACAAATTGGTAGAAGAAAAAATCTCAATGACCAGGTGAGCACTTCACTGTCTATGATGAGTAACTTTCGATCAAGACTAAAGTCTATACCAGAGGCGAAAAAAAATCTGAAAAGTGCCTACCGAACTACATATCTTCTGATTTCCTTCTATTGGAGATCAACCTTGACCACTTTGAAGATCAATCTCGAGGAACTGGTTGAAAAGGCTAACCAGTTAGAAGAAAGGTCATAGAAGAAATGTAACTAGGATTTTTCAACCTTCTGCAACATGCAATATGCATGTTTTGGTTTTAATGAAATAAAGCTTTGTTCCTTTGAAGCACAAGTCAAGAAAATAACCTCTTCAACACCATAGCGTGCTTGGGGGAGGGGAGGAGGCGGGCTCAGGGAGGAGGTGCGCCAGGCTCAGGGAAAGAGGGGTGCCGGGTTCGGGGAGGCAACGGGCTCGGGGGAGGAGGTGCGCTGGGCTCAAGGAGGTGGCGGCATCAGGGCAAGGCGACGGGCTCGGGGAAGAGGAGAGTTAAAAACTTAATCATTTGAGTGGGGGCGCGGCAAAGTACCCTAGAGCGAATAAGAAAAAACCATTTGTGACATTTAGTAATATCACAGACGGTTTTCAACATGAACCGTCTGTGATATTATCTCTTCACGGATGGTTTTTTACGCAGCCAGTAACATAGACGGTAGCTAAACCAAAACCGTCCGTGTTTGTATTTAATACTAACGGTTTTGGTCAGCCGTCTATGATGAGGCGTCCAATATTAACCTTTTTACTGTAGTGTGATGATAACCTTGATTATGGTTAATAAAATATTGTTTATAGTTTTATTATGTATTTTCTGAGTCTTAGACTCACTTCTACTTTATTGTTGTTATTAGGTGACCGCTGGCGATTTTCACTTGGGAAGGGCTAGTGCACTTGGAACTTGGGAAGAGCTAGTGCACTTGGAACACAAACCCACACTCAATTACTTGATTCATTAGACATAAGAACCTTTATTATAGAGTGATGAATTATACTAAGGACTTGTTAGTTTTGAATGACCTTAGATGATAGGTATGAGTTGATTATTCATTTAATATACTTTATTCGATTGGTTTTGTGTTGTTTTGTATTATTATCTTGTTATACTTCCTAGAGATTAATTATCCATGATTGTTATATCATTATAATTGTTTTAATATGACTCATGGACGGGTTTTTTTTTTCCTTGAGATGCTTGCTGTAATTTATTGTAAAATGATGTTAAAATTGATAGTTAGTATAGTTGGTGGCATTCTGGGCTCCGTGTTGGGCCAGGGTGTTACACCCAGTCCGTGGTAGGCTATTTTGTGCATGCTCTGGCCACAGACTGGGTTAGCGGTAGGTTGCCTACTGCCGGCTCGAAGCTCGCCATGTGTCTTGCCGCACTCTGGGTCAGCTGCAGGTGGTCTGCCGCGGCGTTTTCGCGCAATAGGGGTCTCATTTTTGCTTTTTCATTTGGGGTGGGGGTAGGGGGAGGTGTGTGCAATTTTGCTTCGAAAACGTGCTAAATAATTCAAAATCTCACGTGTCATCACATTGAATAATATTTTCTAATTTATACCTCTTTAGTATTTAGGATGGTATCAAGCTAATTCTCTCTCTTTTTTGTTAATTACGATAGAAAATGGGCTGGAGCTCGTGATCTCGACCGCCATGCCTAAATTTACCAACAAGGTACATGGTCCTTCAGCTTATAATAGCTTATAAACCCCATAAGTCCCGGCCGACTAACTCTAGCTCAGTACTTCAAATAGATCAACCCCCCCCCCCCCATAATTAGGTCAGGTTCGGTGCATAAGAAGAATAATTTCACATGATTTTTTTAATGAATTTCATAAAATATACTTCAATTCCTAATATATACATATAGCTAAATTTGGAGATAATGGTAGTCGTAATCCTATTCGATGTATGAATCTCCTTGAAATATTGATGCCCTTACTGTTGTAGCTAGCTATTAGGTTATGGTATAGACTATAGATGATGTCAAATTAGGAATTTCGAGTGCGAGTATCGCATAATTACTTAGTCAATCCATAGTCTATACTAAAATTTGCTAAAAGGATGACATGATGAATATGAATTTGGGAGTTTTTGAAATGATGATCAGGAGGGGTTTACCTCTATTATTTTGTATAAAAATAAAAAAAATAAAAAACCCAGTTTGCGACCCGAGCGAGTTATATTATATTATGAGAAGTGTGAGAGGTGTATCTCACAAGTAGATAAGAGGAGATCCTCGCCCGTGTCATTAAGGATCGAACACCTGTATATCCGATCTAAGCGTAAGCGTACAACCACATATAGCGGTATGGACCGATATTAGGTAATTAAGTCATTGAAAACTAGCCTTGCACGTTAGTAGAACATAGTAGTGCGGGCATGACCGATGTATGCATGTTCGAAGGGGCTCCCTTTACCGAGGAGTTGGGCACAAAGTGTTTCGACACAATGGTGAATGTCTCACTGAGACGACGGTGTACCTGGGTGAAGTGAGGGTGTTCATTCATCGGGCTAGTGCAAGGATAGGACTCGATGATGTAAATGTTTCGACGCGTGCTCTAGACTGCTTACCAAAGGTAGTGAGCGGTGGTATCGACAAATGCCGAACAAACTAGAGAATTCGTGTGCTGTGGGTAAAGTTGTACATCTCTCCAGAGTGTAAATCTCTATAAATAGACGTGCTCGCGGCGATGAGTGTGCTAAGTGTAGCATTGCCGAGTATAGTCTTGGTTTTCATGAAAACAGTTGGTGAAAAATGTGGGAAAATATTTTTGGTTTATATTTGAGTTGAGTGCCATGTCTATGGCTGAAAATAAAATATTGCTCGCAGTCAAGGAGAGTTGCGAGTTGTTATTTATTCAATCACTTACTTGTTGTCCTTTATCTATTTAACCACTCTTAAAATTCCCGTTGCAAAATACCACATATCGATATTGCAAATAAAATTTACTAAATGCAATATAACTTGTAGCATAGAGCCTCATCTTGTAATTAGCCATGCATTTATATAAATTTTGCAATACACTACAAGTCTTGCTGAGTACGCAATGTACTCAATCTTGCTTAAATTGTTGTTCAGAGTAGGAGGATGAACCAGTTTCGGAATAGGGGTGTTAGCTGCAGGTGGCATGCCACGGTGTTTTCGCGCAATAAGGGTATGTCATTTTTGCCTTTTCATTGGTGTGTGTGTGTGGGTGGGTGGGAGGAGGTATTTGCAATTTTACTTAAAAAATATACTAAATAAGTCAAAAATTAATGCGTCATCCTCGTATTGAATAATATTTTTCTAATTTATACCTATTTAGTATTGAATAATAATTTCTAATTTATACCTCTTTAGTATTTAGGATGGCATCGAGCTAATTCCCTCTTTGCTTTGTTAATTAAGATAGAAAATGGGCTGGAGCTGGTGATCTCGACCACCATACCTAAATTACCAGCAAGGTACGTGGTCCTTCAGCTTATAACCAGCTTATAAACCCCACAGGTCCCGACCGACTAACTCTAGCTCGGTACTTCAAAATGATCAACCCCCAACCCCCATAATTAGGCCAGGTTCAGTACAGAAGAATAATAATTTCACATGATTTTTTTTAATGGATTTCGTAAAATATACTTCAATTCCTATAATAATAATATAAAAATTTATTGCATCCCAATCAAGTCCTTATATTTCGACTAGTTTGATAAGATTTATAATACTTCGGATAATACTAGATTGAGTCAAATCATCACTATAAAGTCGGCATGGACGCATACAAAAAGGGCGGTGGAACACATGCTGCCTAATTAAACAAATTATTTGGCCATACGATTGGTTGTTTAGAAGGTTCTCTAAACTTTGGTTTGCAACCTCCTTAAAAGACTCAATGAAGCACAAATAATGCTACTTTAGCTAGGAAGAGGGGAGGTTAAAATAGTGCCAATCTTCATTTGTTCAATCATACTACGACACTACAAAAAGAAATAGGGGATTCACAATTAATTCTTTTAGGGACACACATGAAATTTACCAAATTATTGTTGGAATTCAACTATTTCCTATGGAGGACCTGTGAATTTCCTTTGAAATTATTGTGTGCTGTGTTTGGAATGGAGGAACTCCAAAGGAGTTTTGAATGAATTGTACTTGTTCCTGCAAAATTCATGTAAGGTGGTACAAAAGAAAATCCTTACTACACCATTTCTTGTACAAGTAACACACACACACACACACCAAGTTTTCTAGTTCTAGATGAAACTTCAAACTATGGTGGCTATACCTTTTTATAGTTTAAAGTACTCGATGTAATGAACTGTGCTCGCATCGGTTTTGAAAACGAAAGATGATAGAAATAAAAAGCAGTGCAAAAGTTCAAAATGACAAAATCCGAAGGGGCAAAATTACAAAGCGACTCCGCATGGCACACCATCCACAGGATCAAATTTCAAAGTTCAAACGAACTCAAATCAAATGATCTACCCCACAAGACAACCCAACAAAAGCCACCAACCACTCCACTCGTATTCGGTTCCTCTTTCGTCCTTGTCGGCAAACCGCGGGGCCTTTCTTTCCCTTTCACCTCCTCCACTAGCGAATGTCTCAGGCTCCGAATCCGATCCGCGCGGTGGAGAAAGCGGGAGGATCGAGTAGGTAGGCGGGAGCGCGACGGAGACGCCGCCGAGCCTGCCGCGCGCGACATATAGCAAGATTTCAGGTGCCAATTCGCAAAAGATTTGACCCAGAGATTATTGGATTAGCTCGGACGCGGTTCCTTTTCTTCTCCCTTCTTGTTTTTTTTTTTTTGGGGATTTCTCTGTGCTGATAATCACCGCGGGGGTGCGATAATTTCTCTCTTCTTTTAGGGGGCGAGGAGGCGCCGATCCGTGGGGGCTCTCGGCGCGAGCTCGAGGAGCCGCTGGTCTCACACCGCGAGGGAAGCAAGAACCGTCCTGTGAGTTCTTGATTTCTCCCCGCCTTCCCTCACCCCACTGTCCTGTGAAATTTATTACGTTTTTGTGTGTGTGCTTGCTAGTGTGATGTTACCTGGATTAGTTCTTCACTTCTTGTGCTTCATCCAAGGATATAATATTCTTTTTCAGTGATTATTGGCTATTTGGATTCTATACATCCCGAGTCCTTCTTGGCCACTCTAATTTTTAGAGGCGAATTTGCATTTCTTTTGAAAGAATTAGAAAGATGGTTATCGTGGATAAGTTTCTGTATGGGTCCACAATGCCGTGGACTGAAGGTACCTATATATATATATCAAGCGATTCAGTGAAGAAAGTAATGTGAAATTTTCGCCCCAAATTATTCCCTTCCCGGTCCTATTTGTTCTTCTTGTCTTCCTCACAATTGGCTGTGCCGCTTCGCCGCCGGCGACCTTGCCGCGGGTGCTTGACGGGACACGACAAGCCAGACCTGCTTCCACACCGAGGAGATCCCTCCCGAATTGGATCGATTCCTTCGTTTGTTGGTAAGGAACCCTTAGCCTGATTGGATGGATTTGATTCTTCTCATAAGAGTTCGCAATCAAACGCAAATCTTTCTAAGAGTTCGCAATCAAACCCAAATCTTTCTTTCTCCCCGTCCACTTAGTTTCTGGTTGGTTCGCTGCGTGGTACCCTACTAATCTAATCCATCACTCCATGGTTCGATTAGGTTCTTATTATTCTGCGTGCAAGATCCATCTCAATTTATTTTCCAAAAAAGGGGGTTCAACTGAACCCCCATGCCCCACGTTTCGCCCGACCCTGGAGTCAAGTGGGCAAACAACTGGTACTGGCAATCTTTAAAATGTTTGTGGCAACAGATAGCTGGTGTCAGATGATTAAGTTTCAAATTGTTTGCCAGATTTCAGAGATTGTGAGTTTTGTTGGCATTCCATTTTTAATGATTGTCATAAATCATCAATGTTAGTAGAATAGCAACGCGTCAACCAATCTTGTTTTTTTTTTTTGGATCATATTCCTTTTCCCGGCAAATTAAAATTTGCATTGTCTTCCTGCTCACCTCATTGTACTGTGATTTGTAAGTCGTAGCTAGCACATTTTGTCCAAGGGATAAAATTGATAAAACTATGTCCTAGATAAATCATGTTGATAGTGGCCTTCTGATAGTGTTTTTCTTACTTGAAATTTGACTTGGTCCAGAATTTTCATGCTACCTAGGGTGGGCTCTTTGGGTTGCCAAATTTTGGTTTTTGTTTACCATAAAAATTGAAAAGTTTGTGTGTCAGTCCTTGGCCATACCATGGTTGATATGTTATTCATATGGAACCAGTAATTTCCTACCATATGTTTGAAGTTTTCTTGGATGCCATGAAATTTACAAACGTGAACTTGCAATTTTGTTCATTAGTACAGTTCGAAATGCCTCAATCATTGGGTCCATGTGTAAAATATTGTATGAAATATGTTGTATTATGTACAGTTACACTACTGCCATATATGGTGCTAATGTTTGAAAAATGAAAAATATAGCTTGTTAACATTATCATTTTCAGTTGAAGCTTGAAAATATTGTGGAACTGTAGCAGCACTATGTGCACGGAATAAACTAAGGAAATGCGAGAATGTAGAGACGTTCTGATAAATATCAACCATTGTCCAATGGTATATGATTCGACTAGTATACTTGATTATACCGTCCATGGTATCTATTGGAGGATCTGGAGAGCTATCTTTACACCCTGTACAAAAGCCAATCAAGAAGAATAACATAATCTTTTTTTGGATCTGTTGCAAGTGTTGGTATTCTTGGTATTTTATTAGTTTTTATTGAAATTTATTATCTTTGATTTTATTATCGCTGCATTACATCCACAGCCTATCTTGTAGTTATTGTAACTTTACTCACTCATTTTGTTGTCTTGCTCCCTTTGTTATTTATAGGATACAATGGCAGATATCCAGTTAGGGTGTTACACTATAAAATCCCATGGAAGAAAAGTGGCAAGATTCCACATGTATGACTGGATAATACTTGTCCTCCTTGCTGTTATAGATGCACTGTTGAATATAATTGAGCCTTTTCACCGTTTTGTCGGGAGGGACATGATGACTGATTTGAGATATCCATTGAAGGGCAATACGGTGCCCTTTTGGGGTGTTCCGGTGTGTTCTTGTGTCCCTTAATTGTGAATATGTCTCAATCTCTTACAATACTTTTGTGCAATTCAAAAATCTCTTTCCAGTTTGGTAACTATTTTTGTGATTTGCAGCTCATTGGAATTGTATTACCTTGTGTCATCTTTGGTGGAATTTACTTCAAAAAGAACAATTTCTATGATTTGCACCATGGCATACTGGGTATATTACATGTTCTTGATCCTATCAATACATTGATATAATATATAAAAGAAATAATGCTGAACAATGGAGTTTTGTAGGGATTCTATATTCGGTGCTCATAACTGCAGTGATCACTGATGCCATTAAGGATGGTGTAGGCCGACCACGTCCAGATTTCTTCTGGCGCTGTTTCCCAGATGGAAAGGATGTAAGACTCATAAGCTAAAACTTCAACTTTGTTCCGGTAGCAAGTTCATCTGTGTTGAATGTTGACCTGCCTGTTCAAATGTTTTATCATTTGTGGAATCCAAAAGGACCAAAACTCATTGATGGAGTCTCCTTCCAGGTTTATGATAATGTCACTACTGGCGTTTTATGCCATGGAGAGAAGAGTGTCATCAAAGAAGGTCACAAGAGCTTTCCAAGTGGGCACACTTCATGTAATGGCTGACATAAATACTCAATATACCTTATGTTGCCTTCGATAAATATTGGTTTCATTCATTTATTGGTTTCAGAACTCCATTACGCACCGCATGATTCAAAACTCCATTATACGCCTAAAAAGGTTTAATATTATTGAATGATAACACTAAAATGCCCTTGCAAGTATGCCTTGCAAAATAATTATCCTTTCGACACAAGGTGGGCCGGGACCTGGGATCAAGTGATGACTAGCTATAGTGGTGTGGTTGAGTCATGAGTGGGTAGTTTGTAGTGGCCGGCTTAGTGGCAAACATGTGATTGGGCAACAGGGGAGCTGGGAACAGGTGGCAAGGCCTAAATTGGGGCATGGGGACATCATGATGCGGCGGCTAGTTTAGTGCAATGGTAGCGGGGAGCCAGGAAGTGGCAGGCATGCAAGTGGTGCAGTTTTGTGATGACGAAGGGCCCACAAATGCAAATGCTTGGTGTATGAGCAGTTGGGACGGTAGGTAGTTCTGGAACTACTACGTAGCAACAAACATTGGGTTTCTCATGTCTGCCACATCCCACATTATGGAGTTACATATCTTATGGTCAGACAATGTTAGCCTTGTCTCAACATTGCAGTCAATACATGCCCTGTGCTAGGTGCTGAAAATTCTGAGTCTCATTGGAGGTTTGCCTCGTGAGGTTTATTAAGAAGTTAAAAGTGATCTATACATTTTTGAGAAAAGCAACAAATTTTCAGGGCAAGGCAATATCAAAAGTTCTAAACTGGGGTACATTTGAGGCACCTTGAGGCATGCCTCATGGAGTTGAGGGAATTTTGATATTTGCTGAAGTCTGAAGTATATCAATTACCCTCTTTATCACTTCCCTACTGTACATCTTATATAATTGAAAATGTCCCCCTGATTTCCTAATTACCATAATAAGTTGTGGGCTTGTGCTTCTTCAGTTTTTTAGGCACATCGATGGTAGTTTTGATACAATTCCGTCAAATGGTGCTGTGATTAGATTATCTAACATTTGTGTTTTCACCGTCTGTTAAACTACTTCAGGGTCTTTTGCTGGTCTAGGCTTCCTTGCATGGTACTTAGCTGGGAAAATCACAGTTTTTGATCGTAGAGGCCACGTTGCAAAGCTGTGCATAGTGTTTCTGCCTCTACTTACTGCTGCGCTTGTAGCTGTTTCTCGAGTGGATGACTACTGGCATCACTGGCAAGATGTATTTGCAGGAGCTATTATAGGTTTCTATTTTGAAAGATTTATCATAAGAGGACCTTATATGGTCCTAAATGCACATATCATTTTTACTCATTGTGGCCTCTTCCCTTTGCAGGTCTTACAGTTGCTTCATTTTGTTATCTGCAATTTTTCCCATATCCTTATGATGCCGACGGTACCTCCTTTTTTTTTACCTATCGAGTTTTGAGTTTTGTCCAGTATGTCATAGAAATTGGTAATATATGTTTCCCTCGCAGCTTTCTGGCCTCATGCATACACCCTCCAGCTAGCTGAGACACGCAACAGTGGCACTGGAAACTCCTACAGCATGCGACCAGCGGAGATCGAAACCGTCAATATTCCGGAAGGGCATGGGCATGGTGGGATCGCCCTAAGAGACACCAGCCCTATTCCAGACAACCTGGAGTCTGGCAGGAGATCATGAACCCTGAGACTGGACTGGAGATATCCCAAATACCCTTATTATCCTGACTTTCCTAGTTTGAATTTTGTCGACATGGCAGGCTCTCCAGGAGCTGTTTCCATGTACACAGTTAGATGTATTGTAGAGCTGTCGATTGCTGCCCCCGTATCTATCTTCTCTTTCTGTAGGTTTTTTTTTCTTAACGGGATAGCTGGTCTTATAAGGATTGGCTGTAAATTATCTAGGGTATGCTTCCACTTCTGGATGATCTTGTGCATTAATTTGTGCGTATGGAGAGTCTAGGGTTGTGCTCAAAGTGGTTGTGTTTATGCTCCGTGTCTTGATTGATGTTTGATTCCCTTGGGTTCAGAAAGGATATATATGGCCAGATATGCATGTTGTTTCAGTCCGATTGATCTGTATCTCTCGTCGTTCATCAACCCGTGCACCGCACGGGCTAGCAGTTTTAAAAATATTACATTTCCATTTTTATGGAAATTCAAAAGGTCACTATATATTCTTTAAAGTTTTTTATCAAATTTCCTTTCTTTTAAGATAGGTGTTTCTCTCTCTAATTGCTGTTTAACCTATAAATATGTAGTACCTCAATATTTTTGGTGTTGGTGATGTTATTTTTCGTTTTGCAAATTAAGGGTGTAGGCATATTTACCTCCTTGGTTCTAGCTCTTTATCTCTCTTAGTAACGTGTGAATTTCAAGCCTTTCTCTTCACCATTCATACACATGCTGTATTAGGATTTGACTGCAGTTTTTTTATTAAAAAAAAATCAAGCGATAAGCTCTATTCATCTTCGAAAGAAAAAGCACAATCTAGCTTAATAACATCAGCAAGAAACACATATGTGCAAAAGCTCTTAATTTTTATGTTGTTTGTAGGGGTGTCAATTAGATATGAATTATCCGTTTTATTCGACTACTGTGTCCAATAGAACATGAATATAGTTTAGATTTTCTCATTCGATTAACAATTTTTTCCTTACTCGTATAAAAAATGGGTAAGAATATGGTACGGATTTTTTGCCATCTGAAATGTTATTTTATCTTGCAGTATAGCTAATTAGTTGGATGAGTATTTTTAAATTTAATGTAAATTCATATTTTTAAGTGAAATAGATAAACTAGAATGATTAAATGTCCTATGTATGAGAATAAAGTATTTTAAATATTTTGTCATTACATAAGTTACTATATCTGAATCCAACCGAATTGAGTAGCTATTCGATCCGTATTCGTTTTTGTTACAATATCCGATTCATATTCGTATTTGATAATATTTGAATTCGTATTTATTTTAAAAATACAAATATCAATATAAAAAGACAACTATTTGATTCGTATAACATCCGTCGACACCACATGTTGCTTGTACGTGGATTTGACTGCAAATGATTAGCTAGATGGCTCGTAGTTGTTAATTTAGTCAAGGCAATTACCTAAATTTAATAGCCGGAGGAAAGCGCGCCCGGACGCGCGGGCCACGTCGCCCGGAAACCTTTGGCCCTCAGATCGCGCGCGGTTAGCCTCGCGCCCGCACGATTGCGGCATGCCGCGCTTGCGGCGATTGGGTGGTCTCGCGCGGGCCATTGACGTGTCCTGGTACAACTCATTTTTCGATTTTGAGTTGGCATTGGTAGTATGTACATGTACGCGTAGTAGTCCAAATTGAATCCTTTATTTTTAAGGAAAATTAGATCAATAACACTCTAAATATATGTAATTAGAGGAATAAGAACACAAACCCACTCAACTTCAAAATAACATTGCAAAAAGCAAAAAATCTGAAAAATAACACTCCTTTGGGTGAAAAAACACTTTTGCCCTTTGATTTTTTTGAATGGCATAAAAAGATGTTTTTCTTTGATTTTCTGAATGGCATAGGAAGATGTTTTTCGAGGCCAGTTAACAATAGTTGTAAGTTCCTTCGTACTAGCACAGTGAAGAGGGGACACGACAGGGAGGTGCTGCGAGCTTGGAGATGGAGGAGTTAGGGGAGGAGGGGGGTATTCATGTCATTTTGAAAATACTGTAACAGAATATTCTTGGGGAGTGCTAATTTCCAGATTTCTGCTCTTAGCGACACTGGTGGCGGCGGTGGCATGACAGCTGCTTGGTTGTTCTGGTTCATCATGTTGACTATGGCAGCGGTAGTCTGGTTCTATTGATTCATCATTTGATTCACATTCTTCTTCATAGCATGGCATTGGGATCCACTGGTTCACTGGAACGTGCTGAGTTGCGGGTCTGAATCATCTGAAACACGTCTTTACAGGTTTAATAGATAAGAGGGAGAAAGCATGATAGGTGTGAGGGACAAACACAATAGACGGAGAGAACAAGGAGAAAGATAGAAGCAAACTAACTGGAAAGTCGATTAAACCCAAAGAACAAATAGCCGAAATGCTATTAAGAAACATCAACTCTGAAGCAAGAGATCCTATTACGCGGACTAAACAATACTAAAACTGAGAAAGAAAACTCTGGTACGACACTACTAACTTACATGGACGGTCAACTTGAAACACTCAGCAAATCTTGAAACTTCCAGGCCATCTGACACTTTGATCACCGAAGACTCGATCCTATAGAGATTACTGAGGTGAGAAAATTCCTTTTAGATTTGAAAGCAAAGTTTCATAAAAGACAAGAAGTAAGAACCTAAGAATGATATGAGAAATGATTAGAATGAAATGAGAAAAGAATATAATAAGACGAGAGAAGAATAACTATTCATGTCAATTTGTTAGTTTGATTTAGAAAATATACCTTTTTTTTTTTTGACAAAAACGATCGTGCTAACTATGGTTACATCCTACAGTCGATATGGCTCTCATACCATCCCTGTCGGGACCTAAATTTCTGAATCCGAACTCTCTGTGTATTTTGAATTAGTCCTATGATTAGTAGCTAGTTCAGACAGTGCTAACATTGATGAAATCATATCCAAACAATGAAATAGCTAGGAATAAGCCAAATTATTATTAATGAGAAGCAACATACCTTATGGTCAAGGTTTTACAATTATTGCCACGCAGGGCTAACTACAGAATAATAAACTTGCAGCGGAAGAAACTCTTGCGGTAGCCATCCGACATGCCCACAGACAATTGAGTTGGGAGCGCACCCTAGTTCGCATAGTCTTCGTAGAACTTTGTGTTCCCCTGGGTCTTCCTCGGTGCCTGATCAACAATGGCATAAAGCCGTGAGTACATAAAGTACTCTGCATGTCGTAGGGAAATATATGCAAATAGTATTCATACAAGACTTGAACAAGGAATAGCTGTATGGTTATTTTGCAAAAAGCCGTATTGACAGTAAATACAATAAATAGATTGAAAAACTTAATTTAAAAGATTAAATACATAATTAAGCAAGTTTTTTTTGAAACAAATAGTGGACTACCTGCTCACTTCCCGACCAAAACCACCTGAACTTTATTCATTCAATCACTTACTTACTATCATGTATCTATTTAACCGCCTTTAAACTTCCGTTGCAAATTACTACATATTGATATTGCAAATAAAAATAGCTTTAAGCAAAATAACTTGTAGACTATAACATCATCCTTTGTTAAGCCTTGCATCTGTATAATTTTGCGATACACTACAAGTCTTGCTGAGTACGTAATGAACTCAATTTTGCTTAAATTGTTGTTCAGAGTGTGAGGAAGAGCCAATGCCAGATGACGCTTTTTTCACACCCGGAACCAGAGGGTTCAGTGACGGGTCTATCTAGGCTTTGTTTCTTGTCAGTTGCCGATGGGTTATGGATGGGCATGCCGCTGGAACTTACTTACTTTTATCACTTTTACTTCTACTGCTATTTTTGTTACTTTTTAGGTGCTTGTTTTATTTGGACGGTTAGCCCATGATGTAATAACTTTAATCGCTTAAGTTAAGTACCATGTTACTTTATTTTGTATATGTGAATGTATGGATGTGAATGCCAAATGTTATGAATGTGTGTATTGGCCACTGATCATGGGACTAGTACAATACACACACAATGTCTTCGGGTATTCCACGCTCGGGGTCTGACAGTTAGACCTAGAGACGGTGAACCGCCATAGATGTGACTTTCAGAATAGTCCACACCTCCACCCATTACTAAACCTACTACGTGAGTAGTCAATGTAAAAATTTCACAACTCACTAAGTTAGGCATGTCCCACTCCAGGCATGTGGTTGTACAGTTGTGGCTCAGTTTAATAGCGCACAAAGTTAAGTCCTTAATTGACCAAGGCGAGACTGCCAAAATTCTACTAGTAACCAAGATTCTCATTTCCGAATCATAAGTCTATCATACCACTAATCCTTTCCACTCGCCCCAGTCTAAATCTTTCTCTCACGCTGTTGGTTAAGTGCATCACATGTCATCAACAAGTAACAACATATAACACATAGTCTTTTCATAACATGTTCCATAATCGTTTAGTCAAATTTATATCTTGTAACTCAAAATGATATCAATAACCCGTTGCATGGCTAAGAATACTAATCGTGTCTAACCAACCCACGTTGGTGCTATAATAATACTGTGGATATCATGGGGATATGCTCCTGATCTTAGGATGATGTGATAATTGGCAATAGCGTTAAAGGTTTATCGTTTCACGTGTTTTCGGCAAAGAACCAGTGATGTCAGCCCTTTGGCAGTCTGACCGGCCGAAGCGGGGGTCAGACCGGCCATAGGGCGGTCGGACCGGCCACCCCTGGCGGTCGGACCAGCCAGTGGTAGTCCGACCGACCATGACGGCGGTCGGACTGGCTAATTTCAAATATGGTGTTTTGAGCTGGGCCAAAAATAAAGGTTGTAGGCAAGAGAGGAGATTCTATTGCACTTGGTCTCATAATTTTTGGAGTCTCTAGTCAAAAGTTCTATTGGTTTGAAAATTCTAGTAGGTTTCAGTTTTCCAGGGAGGAAATTTGGCTAAGTCCCAGTTGGCGGTCAGACCGGCCAATAGGTGGCGGTCAGACCGGCCAGGATGGGCGGTCAGACCGGCCATGGTGGCGGTCTGACCGATTTTCACTTGGATCATCGTCCTTCGTGGCGGCGATGTTTGGTTGTTAGGTCAAACTCATGAGTTTCAGTGCATATGTGTTGCATGATGCATGTTTTGACTAACATGGGTCAAGTTGTGAAGAACTTGTTTCCGGATTCGTTTTGCTTGTCTATTGTTGTGCAGGTTGCTTGGTGGTCAACGACGGTCAACAGCGAGGATGATCGGGACTAGGCTTGGAGAGCTGAGGTCCAGAACGATCGACGATGCCGGGTGAGGTCAATGAACTCAAGTGTGGTGCAAGATGGACAAGGGTGACCTTTTACCAACCTGTGGCGCAAGGTGAAGCTGATTAGGTCAAGAGGCGATAAAGACGGCGCTTTAAAACGCGTGCGTGTGTGATCCGTTTGTGATGGGCCTTAATGGGAGCCCAATTGAGTCAATCTTCTAGAAGGTCTAAGCCACCACTATAAATAGAGGAGGGAGGTGGCTGCACCCCCTCCTCAACTCTTTTATTGTTTTGAAACCCTAATATGCTTAGGGAGAGGCTTTGTGGAGGTTAGGGTTATAGAGAGTTTTGATTTGATTTCGTGCTCTTTGATTGAGCATTGTCCTCCATTGATGGAGTGGCTGTAAACCAAAATCATATCAAATCAATCCAAGAAGAGTTTGCTCAAAGATGTGTCTCTTTGCTTTCCTTCTCTTTATTTGATGATTTTGAGTCTTTCTTTGATCCGCGAGTTTTTGCTTGATTTCTTCACATGATCTAGCTTGATGTGACATGTGGGAACATATCTAGGATCATCTTGATCATCAATCACCCACGAGCAAGATTTTGGATCTAGTTTTCGTTTTGACTCGGTTTTGAACCATCCTCGTCTCAAACGGAAAAGGATCGTAATTCTTCCAAGGATTTTCACAATCTTTGATTGGAATAGGTTTCTGACATCATAGAGAATGTGTGTTCTAATTTTCATCGAGTTTGGAGTTGTAGATGAAAAGTTACATCTATTTGCAACTTCATTTTTGGGCTGTTTGATCTGTTCATCAGGCGGTCAGACCGCCCAAGGTCACCGGTCCGACCGCCATTGACCTAGCGGTTAGATAGCCCAACACTTAGTCTTTTTAGATTGTGTTGATTTTCGTTGTTTTGCTTCGGGGGTTAAATTGGATTCAATACTAGTCTTCCGCTGTACTGGTATAGTGATCTTCATAGCTTCCATAGCTATTGGAGTAAAATCTTATTGAATCTATTATTTATGAAAAAGTGAGCATGCTGCTATTCACCCCCCTCTAGTCGCCTTTTCGGTCCAACAAATACCAACTACTAATTAACCAAGCTAGGGTGACAAAAGATCAGGGTAATACAATAGGCCAAGTGGATATAATCAAATGTATGAAGTGCTAATCCCAACATATTTAAATAAATACATAAAGTAAAAACAATAATTTGAATCAAGGTAATTTTGAAAAACTGGGTTTAACATGGTCAAAGGTACAACTTGCCTTGAAACAAGTCTTGGTATTAGTCTTGAGCTTGATCAACTTCTCCTTCCTCAAAGGCTCCCGAAGTATCAATGTCTACTCACAAATGAAAGTGGAAAAAAAATAAATACAAAATAGAGTAATAAATAAACTACCAAAATTAAATAAAAATCTCAGTAAGGTAGAGATTAAATTTAGATGAATTTAGGAACTTGAATGGGTTCAATCGAGTACGTATGAGGAAGAACAAGTTCTCAGAAAATTTAAATCCAAGAAAAAGAGAAAGGAAATACTATTTCAAATTTTTGGAATTTTCTTTCTAAAGGAAATATCAAAATATTGCATCAGCATGATGTCAGCAATGATTTCAGAATTAAAAGAAAATATGGAAAATAGGAAATAAAGGCTGACATATGGGACCCTTGTTCTATGGACCAAGTGGATGCTCTAGTCTACTGGTCTATGGCTCATGGGTCTATGGAAAAGTGGATCTGTCATGTGGGACCCACATGGCTATGGCTTAGTACATTGTGAATTAGGTTTAGCTAGGATTAGGTTTAGGGTTTGGGTACAGGTGACAAGGAGACGGCTGACTCGGCTGACATGCAAGCACAAATGCTGAGGTGGCGATGAGATGGCAAACACATGGCTGGCACTTGGCATCCACGTAACTTGCCGACGACGAAGACTCTGGGATCGATGGACTCAGGTGAATGGCGGCTCTCCGGCGACGATGAAGGTTCAGAACTGGGCAAAGGAGACACAGGGAATCTGATGACGCGGTCGGAGATGACCACAGTGGTGGCAGTTAATAGTTGAGTTGCGGAGCGGCTCGGCTTACGATGGCGATGGCCAAGTGACAGTTCTTCGGGGACAAAAAGGGATGCACGAGCTAGATCATGAGGCAATGAAGCTAAGGAGATAGATGATGGCACCCGGGCCCACCGACGATGAATAAATTGATGGTTCAATGGCGATGGAGGAGGAAAAGAAAAGCTTCAATTCTCGGAAATGGCAACTCCTCGCTCCGATTAGCTTCTCCTTAGGGTTGGCGATGACGAGGCTATCCTTTTGACATGAACAAGACCGTCGGGTAAGAAACACAACGGTGGTGCGACGAGCTTGACCTTCGGCTTTAATGGCGGCAATGACGAACCTTAGAGGGGCAGCTAGGGCTAGGGTTTCCGGGGTAACAGCGGCTCGGGGTGAGGAAACGACAGGGGTTGAGCGGCTTTTAATGGCAGCAGAGGGGAGAATCCGGGATAGGGATGGTGACACTACGTGTCAGGGGCGCACACAGTAAGGAGTCTGGGCTAGAGACGAAGCTGGCATCGCTGACATGGCGGGCCCACTCAGCAGTGAGAGGGAGAAGAGAAAAGGCATCTGGGTTGCGGGCGAAAAGAAAAGGCCAGGTGGGTTGGGCCAACTGAAGAAGAAATGGGCCAGGGCTAAAGAGATTCAACCCGAGTGTTTTCCCGATATTTTAAATAGCTTTTCTATTTTTGAAATACCAGAAAATCCAAATAGCAAATTAAAAAAAATAGCAAATGAACTCAGAAAAATATAGAAATTATTTTCAAGTATAAATAACTCAAGTAAAATAGTTTTGGAATTAATTGATGTTCAAATTAATCACATTAATTTTTTTTGACATCTAGAAGTCTCATTTAAGCTTGATTAAATTCGAATAAAACATGGTGAATTTTTTTAAGGATTAAACTACTCACAAGGTTTTGAAACTCGAAAAATCGGGATCTTACAATCCTACTATTTTACTAATTGTATTTACTTTTGCAAAATCTATTTTGCTTGCGTGTTTGTTTGATTAAAATTGCTAAATTTTGGGATAATGCTAGTCGTAACGCTATTCGATGCACGAACCTCCTTGAAATGTTGATATCCTTACTGTTGTAGCCATTAGGTTATGGTTTAGACAGTAGATGATGTCAATTTGGGAAATTTGATTGCAAGTATCGCACAATTGCTTAGTCAAGCTAGATTCTGTACTAAAAATGGCTAAAATGGATGACATGTCGAATATGAGTTTGAGAGATTTTGACATGATGGTCCAGAGGAGTTTATGTTTGTTATTTTGTACAAAAACAAAAATAAAAAACTTAGTTTGCGGTACGGGCAAGTTATATTATATTCTGAGAAGTGTGAGATGTGTATCTCACAAGTAGATAGGGGGAGATCCTCGCCCTGGTCAATTAAGGACCTATCGGGACCTTAGGCCGCTGGATCCGAGCCCTCTGTGTATTCTAAACTAGTCCCATGATCAGTAGCTAGTCCACACAGTTTGCAACATCAATGAAATTATATCCATACAACAAGGTAGCTAAGAAGTAAATAAATTAATATTACTTAATGGAAAAAGACCTTATGGTCAAGTCTTACAGAGGTTGCCACGCAGGGTTTAACAACAAACGATGAACTTACAGCAGAAACCAAAATGTTTCGTGGTAGCCATCCGACATGCCCACAGGTAATCGAGTGGAGGACACGACCTAGTTCATGTAGTCTTCGAAGTAATCTTCCTCGCAGAACTCGGTGCTCCCTGGTTCTTCTTCGGCGACTAATCAACAAGTGGTGCAAAGCCGTGAGTACTTTAAAGTACTCAGCAAGTCATATGAAAATGTATATAAATAGTATTCATACCAGGCTTGAACAAGGATAGCTTTATGGCTATTTTACAGAAAGCAGAATTGATTGTAAATACAGTAAGTAGATTGAAAGCATAATTTAAAGGATTAAGTTCATAAGTATCAAGTTCTTTTGAAAAATCTAGTGAACATCTGTTCACTTCCCAACCATCAACCAAAACCAACTACTCGTATCCATCCAACCCAACATTTTTGAGAAAATCTACCTCTCGTGTGAAATCACCGGGCATTATCCATAATCGGGGATACGACTATTCGAATAGTTTTAAACTCTATAGAGGTGTGCAGCTTGACATACAAGAGATAATCATATTACACTGTCAACTCACACACTTTCGAGTTGTGCGACTAAGAGATTGTCACAAGACTTTTACAAAGCTCTGTTTTGACTCGGTTCTGCTCGCTAAGGATTTGCCATTCTGGGTCCTCTCTTGCGCCGCTCATCAACCCAAACAGAACCGACTCAAAACATTGCTAATTAGTTGGCTAGGTCTACCCCATAAATAGACTTGTGGTTGTATGGTAAGACCCAGATCAATGGTGCACCAAGTTAAGTCCTTAGTGACTACCCAGGCGAAACGTCCTCATCCCAAATGTGCTTCCCGCACCCCCTTTACTGCACGACCATTCGCATGAGTAAGAAATCAATTTTGGTTCAACCCAACCAAATGGCAACCCTTGCATGGCACAGTAAAATTTATCAATAGTGGCCCCGCTACGATTCCAAATATCATTAAGTCAAGTTTATCATCACTGAATCATGTGATCGAGAGACAATCGCATAACTAAAGCATGACTAAGCATAATATACACCCATGTTGGTAGTACAATAATGTCAAACTAAGATTACCCAACCTATGGTGTCCAAGGATTTATGTCATTCATGGGTACATGTCAATAGCAAATATTCATAGTGGCATAATGTTGAAGAGGACTTTAACTATTCTGTAAAATAATTATTATAAAACTAGCAATGCATGTTGATATAAATGAATATAATTTTACAAAATGGGTACGACATGATCAAATATCTACGACCTGCCTTCGTTGAAGTGTTGAGATGCTTTAGTCGTCAAGTCTAAGAGCTCTTCAGAAATGTCAGAATCTATACGTGCAAAAGGAGCGAAATAAATAAAAAAATTCCAAATAAAATCCAAGAAATTACCAAACTAGAACCAAAAGGAAGGTGCTGAATTTAGATGAATTACCAAAATTTGAATAACTCAAATCAGAGCTCGAACGAAGGAGAACGAGCCCTCGGAAGGAGGTTCGACTACAGATGGTCGGAAGGAGGTTTGACTACAGTCGGAAGGAGTGTTCGGTGGTCGGTGGTTTCGACTACAGGTCGAAAGATGGTGACCGTGGCGATGAAGAGAGAGGCGGCGAGATGGCCTGTGGTGGGCCTTGGCGGAGCGGTCGAAGATCGCATGGGCACTCTGGTGAACTCCAGGCGAAGACAAGGGGAGCCTCGGGTAGAACACGCTTCTTGCGGCCGAAGGTGAAGACAACGTCGATGGAGAGGCTTTGATGGCGGAGCTAGAGCCGTGGCGAAACTCAAGCATGGTGAAGCGAGGCGAGAGAGAGAGAGAGGAGAGTTGAGGGGAAAACAAAATGAGGGTGAGTGTTCCTTGGTGCTCTTCTTTATAGGGCACGGGGGAGACCGGAGGGCGAGATGGGATTCGACGGAGACAACGACATTTAATGCGCATGTTGCTAAGGAAAATGAGGGAGGAAAAACACATTGGGGCGGAGACGGTGGTATTTAATTAGCACGTCGCTGAGGAAAAAGAGAGGGGTGGGATTCACACTGGAGTCAATGGCTTTCGCGGCGGCGTGACGCCGACGCGCTCTCAGTGGCTTGGGCGAACTAAGGGGGGAGAAAAAGATGAGCAGGGGCTGACATGCGGGGCTGGTCGAAACTTGGTCGGAGGGTATGGTTGAAACCGCGAGGGTTGTCGAAACTGAGAGGTGGTCGAAACTGAGTGGGTAGTCCAAACCGAAAGGGTAGTTGAAACCGAGTGGGTGATCCAAACCGGGAGGGTGGTCGAAATCGATTTTAAAAAAATAGAAAATAAAGTCCAAAAATTGGGATGTTATAAACCTACCCCCTTAAGGGAATCTCGACCCCGAGATTTGAACTGACTAAGGAATAGTTGTGGAAACTCGGCCTTTAGGTTCTCTTCACGTTCCTAGGTGGCTTCCTCTTCAGTGTGATTACTCCCCTGCACCTTGCAGAAATGGATGATCTTGCTTTTCGTCACGCGCTTTGCCACTTCTTAAATCTTGATGGGTTGTTCCTTGCAGGTGAGATATTTATGAAGATCCACTGCTTCCAATGACATCTGCTCCTCTGGCACACGTAAATACTTCTTCAATTGCGACACATGGAAGTTATCATGCACATCTGACAGCTGAGTTGGGAGTTCCAATTTGTCACCAACTTCTCCTTTTCTAACCAGAACTAGAAAGGGTCCGATGTATCTCGGTGCTAACTTCCCGCTTACTTTGAAACGACACATTCCTTTTAGAGGTGAAACCTTCAGATACACGTGATCTCCAGGTGCAAAAGCCAAGTCTCAACTATGGTTATCAACATAACTCTTCTGCCTGGTTTGTGTTGTTCTCAGCTTTTCTCTTATTGACCGAACTTTATCTTCGGCTTCCTTTAGGATTTCTAGCCCAAACACTTGTCCTTTGCCCGATTCAGTCCAATACAAGGGTGTTCCGCACTTCCTTCTGTAAAGAGCTTCATACGGGGACATCTGGACACTTGATTGATAACTATTGTTGTACGAAAACTCTGCATAGGGCAAATTTTGATCCCAACTGGTCTTGTTTGCTAGAGCATATGCTCTCAACATATCCTCCAAGATTTGACTTATTATTTTTGTTTGGCCATCTGTCTGTGGATGGTAGGTTGTACTGAAATTCAGGTTAGTACCCAAAACGCTATGCAGCTTCTGCCAGAATCTTGAGATGAACTGGGATCCTCGATCCGACACGATCTTCTTTGGTACACCATGCAGACATACTATCTGTAACATCCCAAATATGGATTTATGTTTCAAATGTAAGAAAATACGAAGAAATTAAAACTCTTCTTGCATCTTGAAGCCCTTGATCATTTTTGTAATTCTTTTAAAGAGAATTATGGAAAATCAAATTCAAATCCTCATTTGACTTCAATCACAAAACCTCCTTGTCATAGATCTTGTGCCCCACCCTGGGAAATCTTTTCCCTGAGTTCTAGGGAGGCTTGGCAACACCTCTGAATTATCTCATGATTTTTAGAAATTATTTGATAATTTTTGGAGGCAAGTCAAATTTGGTCAAACCCTATTTCCCCTTTTCTGGAATTTCTGGAGAAAGATTCAGTGCATGAAAATCTCTGAAAGTTTTATGAGAGGTTCCTCCTGCTGTCAGCAAGCTCCAGTTAAAATTTCATAAATTTTGGAGTTTGTTTGCTACCTTAAATAATCCCTCAAAAATCAGTTATTCAAATTGCAACCCTAACTGGTTTTGACTGTTCCTTGGGTTTGAGTCGGACTTGGGCTCGAGCCACTGGACTCGGTCCAGTCAACTGATCGCACCCGGAGCGGTCGATCGGGTGTGCTGGTCGTGAGCCGTTGGATCGGCATCGAACGGTCTTCGACCAGCCGAACGACGTGATCGTTTCAACCCGCTCGATCTGTCTCGGCCTTTCGATTTCCATCCGACGATCGACGAGTCGTCTCCTTCCTCCGTCAGCGCGCGCGTGTGCAACAGCCATGGCGTGCGCAGAGGGGAAAAGCCGCAGCGTCCTGTCCACTCCACGGTCGCCTTTAAACGGCTAGCTCTGCGCGCATTAAATGCCTGTCACGCTCCTCCCTCAGAAGGCCATGATTCGACTGCTCCCATCGCGCTCAAGTGCTCTCATGGCAGTGTTGACCCGACTGGAAAAACCCGGCCGTTGCTCTCTGCCATCGCTCTATTTAAACTCCTTTGCTTCACCCTTAGCTTCCTTTAGCACTTCCGCAACTCCAGCTAGCACTCATCATCTTGCTTGAGCTGCAGTTCCTTGCAATCCCCTCGACCGCCATCGTTGAGTGTGGGGTTTCGATGAAGGCGGTGCAGCAGGGGTTTCTTCTTCAAGTCTTGACCCCTCTGCTCCCCTTTACTCATGGAGCTTGACCCTCACTCGGTTTGGTTCTCTATTTGCTCAGTCGCCGTGGCCTAGTGAGGACCTTACACGCTGCTCGGTCACTGTCACGGAGCCACTCCGTGGGTCTCTGGTCGTTCTTGAGCTCAGTACTTTCACCTTACCCTATAGGAGCTTAGGTATGTTTTCATTGTTCTTTTAGTATTGTCCGTTCGGAGAGTTCTCCCGGGCCATACCTACTCGGCCGCACTCCGTGGTCGTCTTGCCACCGTGGTCGGAAGCCGCCGAGCCAGCGGCAAGCGTGCGGAGGCGCCTGCGTGGTCGAATTCACCGATCCATCGTAGCTTGGTAGTTTCTACCAGGTGCAGTATTATGATGGGTAAATATGACGTCGCGTAGACCTCAGAAGTATCCCTTATATTTATAAGGGAGAGGCCTACCAATTGATTGTAAGTCTCCTACAATCACCCCCATAGTCGTAAGTCTTGCTACGACTATGGCGTGATCATAAGTCCTTCTACGACCATTACCCCGTCGTAAATTCTGTCGTGGCCTGTACCTAGTCGTAAGTTCTTCTACGACTTGTACCTAGTCATAAGTCTGTCTACGACTAGTACCCAGTCGTACGTTCTTCTACGACCACTATCTGGTCGTAAATCCTTCCACGACTATTGTCCAACGTAGGTTACGCCTCGACCACTACACCGTCGTAAGACCTTCTTTGGTCGTATCTTTGGCATTAAGAATCCAAATCAATTGGTTCTTGTTGCTAATTTCTTTATAAATTATTCTCTTGCTACGGTAAGATTTTCAGAATTTTTGGAAAAAGTTTGCTGTTGAGTCTTTGTGTGTTCTTCGTTCTTATCGGTTCTTTTTCGCCTTCTCGTTAGGATCCGAAGAGCACATTGACAACATAATTGACCCTCAGCAACATCTTGACCCACAGCAAGCAGGTAAGCAGTTTGATCATGTTAATCCTATTATTTTTCAAGTCTACTATATTGATTTCAACTCGTATGTATGCATTGCTATTTTATCGTCAAATTATGGTTAGTATCCTATAGTTGCATAATCTGTAGGACTTGTTTATCCTCTACTACCATGAGCTTAGGTTATTTGTCTTTGTGGTGAGTCCGATGGATGGACTCGGGTCACTTAGTAGCTTCCGATTTGAAATTGCTTAGAAATGCTTAGTCTCGGTAGAAATGGGTGATCATCGATTGTAGTCGATGATCTTGATCTCACATTACTTATTATTCCATTTTGTCCAGCACTTGTGCTTTGTTATTTTGTAAAGTCAAAATCTAAAAATGGAAAATTGATTTGGACTCGGGCAAGTGGTCGGATGGTGGGTTATTGGGTTTGTGGATGTCTTGCCTAAGTCAATAAGGACCGAACATCTTGTTACACTAAACCAAGCATTTTTGCGTGCTAACCACGCGAGAGGGATATGAGACCTCTCTTGACTAAGTACTTTGGCGTGTGTTATCTCCGAGTCGCAGGAGGGGGGTGTGTGTTGTGTGAAACATGATATGTGTTCGTGTTCTTGTGTTGTGTGTGCGGTGGTGGAGATTCCGGGTAGGCTCTCCACCTCGAGGAGCGTCGTAGTTGTCCAAGGCTTTACCCGGGAAGGGTAGTTGACCGAGGCTTTACGATGACTCCGACACAACGTATGGGTTTCTATCCATACGGGCGGCTCGTGGGGTAATACACAATATTGGAAATGTCTCGCAGGACTTAGCCGTGCCGGCATACCTAAGGAAGTGTGCTTAATAGCTTGGCAAAAAGGCGGTCTGGCGTGTGGGTACATTGGTACACCCCTGCAGGGATAAAACTATTCGAATAGCCTCGTCCTAGGTTATGGACACGCTTTGGGAGGTCTTCCAAGAGTTAGACTTCAACCTTTTAAACTAAAATTTGACATGGTTGGCATGATGGGTAATTCATGCTATTGTTGTGGTGGCTAATGGTTTAGTCACTTCCAGGATTGTTGTTGTTTCTCTATCTACTGTTATATTGTTGTCTTTTTCGGTTATTTGAACTGTAAAAACGGATTTGTCAACTTGCTTTTTAAACGTATTACATTATTGCAAATAAAGATTGCTTTGTGCTGAAAATGAAACATACAGCCTCCATTTAAATAGCTTGCATGTAGATATTATCTAGGCTTGTTACTCTACACGTAAGTCTTGTGAGTACATTCCAAGTACTCACCCGGCTTTGCTGGGCTCTTTGTTGCAGGGGAAGAAGGTGAGCCCCAAGGGCCTCACTTTTGTGAAATGTGCTGTGGATTCGACGACTAGCTTGGCGGTCCGGTCGGTTGCCTTGTGGGTAAAGGCACACTGGTCGGCTCTTTTGTTTATGGCCATCTTATGGCACTTTCGCTCATTGTCTATTTCTTTTGTCTATTTATGTATCCGCCTACCTCTCCTTTGTAATACCTATCTTTTATTTATGCTATCTTCTGGTTGTTGCTTTGCTTCGGTTCTATGTGAATGAATGGAATTGATGCATGAGCTTTGTAAAAAGGTGTGTATACTGCATTTCTGGGAAGTATACATGTCTCGAGTCTCGGCTTATCTGATTTGTGATGCTAGGGCCGAATGGATGGCTAAGCATTACAAGCCCGATAAACCGGGGTCTCACAAGGTTTGGTATCAGAGCCATACTGACCGTAGTAACCCAAGCTTGGTCGTCTTTTATGATATTTTAGAAAACCTTATTTTCAAAGTATTAAATGAATTGTGAAAGCTTAAGGAATTCTCAGATTTTATTCCTTACCTATCTTAGCTTTCTCCTCTCATCTTACTCTAATTTGAGTTTGGAAAATTGATTTCCTCTCCTTCCTTTAAAGATAGTTGTTATCGTTTAATTGGGTTTTGGGAACTAATGAGCTTGGCAAATTGAAGTGGTGGTTGCCCTCTACAAGGTTTTGAAGTTTCTGGAATGGATAAATTGCGACTAGAAGCTTGGATGCCAAACCTGGACAGCGATCTTTCAATTTCCGGACAGCAAGCTCAAAGGTTCTAACTGGGGTAGAAAATGAGAGGATAATTAACTACAACGTATGGGAGTAGAAGGGTAAGATGTGATACTAGTTAGCTATGTATCTAACACTATTTTCATTGATTTAACCTTGTTCTTTAGTGGTATTAGATCTCACCTTGATCTTCTGATTTTTATCTTCTCAATCAATTACTCGTTCATTCAATACGGGTTAGTTGTATTGAGAAGTTGAACGTTGGTGTTATGGTTTCTTGCTGTTTTTGAGTCTTGTACAAGCCTTTTTAAAGTTTATATACTTGCTGTTTTCGGCTTTCGATTAGGGTGATATTCCATTCCCCTAGTCGCTAGCATTTTGCTTTCTTTCAGCTTTGTCTTTGAGTCTAGTTTTAACCAAAATTCCTTGTAACAGGATGGCCGGACGCACTCGCAGCGGCCAAGGCCAATCAGCTGGTCCGGACGAGGATCTTCCTCCTCCTCCGACCATGGTCGAAGTCCTTCTTGAGATCGAGCGCAACCGTGCAGAGGACAGGAGGTTTCTTCTGGACGTCATCGCGCGCAACACTTCCGCCCTTACTGGTGCTTCAGGATCTGGGCAAGGAAGTGGACACCAGTCGCGTGGGGGACTCGCGGAGTTTGCGCACTCACCCCACTTTCTCGTGTCCGAGGACCGCTGATCGCAGCGATTGGCTTCGCGGTTGAGCGAAGCCAGATAGCGCAGCGCGAGAGCACGAGAAGACGCTGTTCGCATCGCACCAGCTGGAGGGTGCAGCTTTGTCTTGGTGGGAGAGCTTTCTCACCATGCAGCCTGACGGCCACACCGTCACTTGGGAGGAGTTCCGTACTGCCTTCCGCCGGAGTCACATTCCTTCCAGCCTGATGAGGCTGAAGAAGAAGGAGTTCTTGTCGCTCAGACAAGGACGTTTCGATCCGAGTACATGCGAGTTTAACCATTTGGCTCGTTATGCTCCGGAAGAGGTGGCCACTGATGAGGCCAAGCAAGAGAAGTTCAAGGATGGTTTGTTTGAGGAGCTTCAAGACAAGCTATCTATCGTTGACTTCCCGGATTTTCAGGCCTTGGTGGACAAGGCCATCGTCGCTGAGCACGCAGGGAGAGTGCTTGTGGATTCCCGCAAGCGTAAGTGGGAGGCCCACACGTTCTCTAGGGCTAGCTATCCCCGCTTCAGTACGTCTCAGGGGTCGCGTCGTGACCCAAGACTTCCGAGGCCGCCAAGACTGGTCTTCGTCCTTCGCAGGACGTGTCCCAATCACGTGCACCTGCAAGTCAGCAGGGTGGTCCCCGCAACCCGGCTGCTGGAGTCACCTGTTTCGCTTGCAACCAGAAGGGGCATTACGCTAACCAATGCCCTAAGAAGACGGGAGCAGTCCCTCGTCCTAATGGAGGACGCGGGCCAGGAGGTGGTTCTTCTCAGGACCTGAAGATAGTCCCTGCTACCCAAGGCATGGGTAGTGGTCGCGTCAACCTCATCTCCGCGGAGGAGGCACAGGAGGCACCCGACGTCGTGCTGGGTACGCTTTCTGTTAACTCCCATTCTGCTACTATTTTGTTTGATTCAGGGGCGTCTCATTCTTTTGTTTCTGGGTCTTTTGCTGCTATTAGTGAGCTTCTTTTTACTCCATTGTTGGTCCCATTACTCATTCGCTCTCCGGGTTCGGAGTTGAGAGCTGAATTGAAGTGTAGGGATGTACCAATTGAAATTGAGGGAGTAGGATTCTTAGCAAATCTTATTCTCCTTCATTCAGCAAGTCTAGATGTAATTCTTGGTATGGATTGGTTGTCTCAGCATAAGGGACAAATCGATCGCGCCAAGAAGTGTGTCTCTCTATCTAGTCTTTCCGTGAAAGGTTCGTTCGCTTCCGAAGTCGCTAGGTCCGCATCTCTTCGCGCAGGCGAAGCCCGCTCTAGATATTGGTGAAGTCCCAACAGTTCGTGACTTCGTTGATGTCTTTCCTGAAGATCTTCCAGGCATGCCACCGGTTCGAGACCTCGAGTTTGTCATTGAGTTGGTTCCCGGTACCGCCGCGATTTCAAAGAGGCATTATCAGATGCCACCAAATGAGTTGGTGGAGTTGAAGAAGCAACTGAGTGAGCTGCAAGAAAAGGGTTTCATTCGCCCTAGCTCATCTCCGTGGGGTTGTCCTGCAATCTTCGTAAAGAAGAAGGACAATACCTTGCGCATGTGCGTGGATTTCCGTCCGCTTAATGAGGTAACGGTAAAGAACAAGTATCCATTGCCCCGCATTGATGATCTCTTTGATAATTTAACTGGAGCTCGAGTATTCTCCAAGATTGACTTGAGAGTGGGATATCATCAAGTTCGGATACGACCGGAGGATATTCCAAAGACGGCTTTCTCTACTCGCTATGGCTTGTATGAGTATACCGTCATGTCATTTGGCTTAACCAATGCTCCCGCCTTGTTCATGAACCTCATGAATTCGGTATTTATGGAGTATTTGGATAAGTTTGTCGTGGTCTTCATCGATGATATTCTTATCTATTCCAAGGACGATGAGGAACATGATGAGCATCTGAGGCTTGTGTTAGGCAAGCTTCGTGAGCACCAGCTGTATGCGAAGTTCAGCAAGTGCGCATTCTGGTTGAAGGAAGTGGCCTTCTTGGGTCATGTTCTTTCCGCAGGAGGCGTAGCCGTTGATCCTGGTAAGATCGGCGATGTTCTTTCTTGGTGTCAGCCTACTTCGGTAACCGAAGTGCGGAGTTTTCTCGGTTTAGCTGGATATTATCGCCGTTTTATCGAGAACTTCTCCAAGATCACGAAGCCGATGACGGAGTTGCTCAAGAAGGATATGAAGTTCTTGTGGTTGGACGCTTGTGAGGAAAGCTTCCAAGTACTCAAGAAGCGTTTGACCACCGCTCCCGTTCTCGTTCTTCCCGATATCCATCAAAACTTCGATATCTTTTGCGATGCTTCTCGTCGAGAACTCGGTTGTGTCCTTATGCAAGAAGGCAAGGTAGTGGCCTATGCATCAAGGTAATTGAGACCTCATGAACTCAACTACCCTACCCATGACTTGGAATTAGCTGCGGTGATTCATGCACTTAAGATCTGGCGACATTACCTAATCGGTAATCGTTGCGAAGTGTATTCGGATCACAAAAGCTTAAAGTATTTGTTCACCCAACCAGATCTAAACCTCAGGCAAAGGAGATGGTTGGAGTTGATCAAGGACTATGACATGGGTATTCACTATCATCCGGGCAAGGCTAATGTCGTTGCCGATGCGCTCAGTCGCAAAGCGCATTGCAATGCCTTGCTGCTCCAGGAGCGTCTGCCCACTCTTCTGGAGGAATTTCAGCGTCTCAACTTGGGATTAGTTGAGCATGGTTCCCTCGCTGCCTTGGTTGTGCAACCAACTCTGGTGGATCGGATTAGGTCGCTCAGCAATCGGATGCTGGAGTGAGCCGCATCAAGGAAAATGTCAAGAACGGAACAACCAAGTGCTTCTCTGAGGATGAGCATGGTGTTGTAAGGTTCGGGCAACGCCTTGTGGTTCCAAAGGACATGGAATTGCGGGATTTGATTCTCCGCGAGGCCCATGATTCGCCTTTGTCTATTCATCCCGGGGCCACAAAGATGTATCAAGATCTCCGTCGTGATTTTGGTGGACCCAATGAAGAGGGAAATTGCGGTTCGTTGTCGAAAGCGACGTGTGTCGTTGTGTCAAGGCCGAGAATCAGCGTCCAGCAGGACTGCTTCAGCCTTTGCCTATTCCCGAGTGGAAGTGGGATTCGATCGGGATGGACTTTATCACCGGTCTACCCAGGTCGCCCAGGGGAAACGATGCCATTTGGGTCGTCATCGATCGGTTGACTAAAGTGGCTCATTTCATTCCTGTCAAGACGCAACTTCGCGTGGGACTCCTAGCTGAGCTCTATATCGCCAGAATTGTAAGTTTGCATGGGATACCGAAGACGATCATTTCTGATCGTGGTTCTCTGTTCACTTCTCGATTTTGGCATAGTCTGCAAGAGGCTATGGGAACCCATCTTACCTTTAGCACAGCATATCACTCCCAAACTGATGGTCAGACCGAAAGGGTCAACCAAGTGTTGGAGGACATGCTCCGTGCTTGTGTTCTCTCATATGGAAAGAATTGGGAGAAATACTTACCTTTTGCCGAGTTTTCCTACAACAACAGTTTTCAAGCCAGTCTCGGCATGGCACCTTTCGAGGCCTTATACGGGAGAAAGTGCAAAACCCCGTTAAATTGGTCGGAGACGGCGAAAGACCTTTCTTTGGCGGACTCGATCAATGAGGCCGAGTCAAGTCCGGCTTATTCGTGATCGTTACGCACGCACTCAATCCGCATAAAAGAGCTATGCGGATCGCCGTCGTCGTGAGTTGAGCTTTGAGCCTGATGACCTTGTTTATCTCAAAGTCTCTCCTTTGAAGGGCCATCAGCGTTTCGGCGTCAAGGGCAAGTTAGCTCCTCGATATGTCGGTCCTTACCGTGTTATCGAGAAGAAAGGAGCTGTTGCCTATAAGTTGGAATTGCCAGCTGCACTCGAGGGAGTACATGATGTGTTCCATGTGTCCCAATTAAAGAAGTCCCTCCGTGTTCCAACTGAGGAAGCTCCGTTGGAAACCCTTGATGTCCAAGAAAATTTGACCTATCGCGAGCACCCTGTTCGCATACTCGATGAGGCTGAACGAAGAACAAGGAATAAGACTATTAGATTCCTCAAAGTTCAGTGGTCGAACCATTCTGAGAATGAGGCTACTTGGGAAAGGGAAGATCGTCTCCGTGCAGACTATCCATCTTTCTTTACCGAGTGAGCCAAATCTCGGGACGAGATTTTTGTAAGGGGGGGAGGTTTTGTAACATCCCAAATATGGATTTATGTTTCAAATGTAAGAAAATACGAAGAAATTAAAACTCTTCTTGCATCTTGAAGCCCTTGATCATTTTTGTAATTCTTTTAAAGAGAATTATGGAAAATCAAATTCAAATCCTAATTTGACTTCAATCCCAAAACCTCCTTGTCATAGATCTTGTGCCCCACCCTAGGAAATCTTTTCCCTGAGTTCTAGGGAGGCTTGGCAACACCTCTGAATTATCTCATGATTTTTAGAAATTATTTGATAATTTTTGGAGGCAAGTCAAATTTGGTCAAACCCTATTTCCCCTTTTCTGGAATTTCTGGAGAAAGATTCATTGCATGAAAATCTCTGAAAGTTTTATGAGAGGTTCCTCCTGCTGTCAGCAAGCTCCAGTTAAAATTTCATAAATTTTGGAGTTTGTTTGCTACCTTAAATAATCCCTCAAAAATCAGTTATTCAAATTCCAACCCTAACTGGTTTTGACTGTTCCCTCGGTTTGAGTCGGACTCGGGCTTGAGCCACTGGACTCGGTCCAGTCAACTGATCGCACCCGGAGCGGTCGATCGGGTGTGCTGGTCGTGAGCCGTTGGATCGGCATCGAACGGTCTTCGACCAGCCGAACGACGGGATCGTTTCAACCCGCTCGATCTGTCTCGCCTTCGATTTCCATCCGACGATCGACGAGTCGCTCTCCTTCCTCCGTCGGTAGCGTGTAACAACCATGGCGTCTTGGCGCAGAGGGGAAAAGCCGCAGCGGCGTCTGTCCACTCCACGACGCCTTTAAACGGCTAGCTCACAAGATTAAATGCCTGTCGCGCTCCTCCTTCAGAAGGCCATGATTCGACTACTCCCATCGCGCTCAAGTGCTCTCATGGCAGTGTTGACCCGACTGGAAAAACCCGGCCGTTGCTCTCTGCCATCGCTCTATTTAAACTCCTTTGCTTCACCCTTAGCTTCCTTTAGCACTTCCGCAACTCCAGCTAGCACTCATCATCTTGCTTGAGCTGCAGTTCCTTGCAATCCCCTCGACCGCCATCGTTGAGTGTGGGGTTTCGGTGAAGGCGGTGCAGCAGGGGTTTCTTCTTCAAGTCTTGACCCCCTCTGCTCCCCCTTTACTCGCTGGAGCTTGACCCTCACTCGGTTTGGTTCTCTCTTTGCTCAGTCATCGTGGCCTAGTGAGGACCTTACCACGCTGCTCACCACTGTCACGGAGCACTCGTGGGTCTCAGTCGTTCTTCACTCAGTACTTTCACCTTACCCTATAGGAGCTTAGGTGTGTTTTCATTGTTCTTTTGGTATTGTCCGCTCGAGAGTTCTCCGGGCCATACCTACTCTGGCCGCACTCGTGGTCGTCTGCTTGTTGTGGTCGGAGAATGATACGGATTACGGGTCTTCACGACGAGGATCGAGGGGGATAAATAGAGAAAGCCTATTGAGAAGCAAATCTTGGCAACACACTCCAATGAGATAGCCTCCAACAAAGAACTCAATTAACAATCTCTCTAATTGAACGACCGTGTCCATACATCCGTCGCACGATGCTCCTTACAATCCATAGGAAATACAAGGACAAGATGGGGAACTCCCAACCTAGGGATCTAACCTAGGCAAGAGCAAAGCTCAAGTCTTCTTCTGCTTTCTCTCCCTTTGTTTGTGGGATGGAGGGCCCCTTTTATAGTGGGGTCGGGTTGGAGATGTTCGGTTCGGCCCAGCGCCGGCGGCCTCGACCGGCGTGGTGGCGGTCGGACCGGCGTGGGAGGCCGGTCGGCCGGAGTGGTGGCGGTCCGACCGGCGTCGCGAGGTCGACCGCCTGCTGAACTTGGCTCGCCCGCGTCGGACCGCTCGGAACAAAGCAGCCGACAGTCGAGTTGGGGAAGTTTGGTTCGGTCCAGGCGTCGGCCGGTCTGACCGGAGTGGGCGGCCGGTCTGACCGGCGTGGGAGGCCGGTCTGACCGGCGTGGGAGGCCGGTCTGACCGGTCTGGAACAGCAGGCAGTCCTTTGTCTCCCGATCATCATTCCTCTTGCCATCTTCTCCCGCGAAGCTGATTAAACATACATATGGAGCATGAGGTAGCATCCAGCTCTCAGAGATATCAAAGCGAGACTCAAGTAAGAGCGACTTCACCTCAATGTTAAGTTGTTGTGCTCGCGCTCTTGTCATTGGTCCCTTGGGCGTGATGGAGGTGACTTGGCCCTCCTTGGAGTTGATGGAGTTGGTGTCGATGTCCTCATCATCCCCCCCTTCTTGGAAAGGAGTCGTCCTCGACTCGATGTGTTCTGGCTCCAAGAATGGTGATAAGTCCGCCACATTAAAGGTAGAGCTCACCGCGTACTTGTCGCTTGGAAGGTCAATCTCATATGCGTTGTCATTGATCTTCTTGAGCACTTTGAAAGGTCCATCGCCGCGTGGCTTCAACTTGGAGGAGCGCTCGGTGGGGAAACGGTCTTTGCGAAGGTGAATCCATACCAAGTCGCCGGGCTCAAATAGCATTTGCTTCTTGTGCATATTGGCCTTCTGTGCATAGAGGCGGGTTTTCTTTTCAATTTCCTCCCGGGTTTTGAGGTGAATTTTCTTCACGAAGTCGGCTCGCTTGGAGGCTTCCATGTTGACTCGTTCTTGTAGCGGTAGTGGAAGAAGATCAAGTGGTGTAAATGGTTTGAAGCCATACACCACTTCGAAAGGGCACATGTTGGTGGTGGAGTGAACGGCGCGGTTGTAGGCGAACTCCACGTGAGGTAGACATTCTTCCCACTCTTTGAGGCTCTTCTTGATCATGGTCCTTAAAAGACTTGACAGTGTGCGATTCACAACCTCAGTTTGGCCGTCGATCATGGGTGGCGGTGGTGGAGAAAAGCGACTTGGTGCCAAGTTTTGCCCACAAAGTCTTCCAAAATAGCTCATGAATTTGACATCGCGGTCGAAGACGATCGTCCTAGGCATTCCATGGAGGCGCATAATCTCCACAAAAAAGCAGGTTAGCTACATGGGAAGCATCGTCGCATTTATGACAAGCAATAAAATGAGCCATTTTGGAGAATCTATCAACAATCACAAAAGCGAATCCTTACCCGCCTTCGTTCTAGGTAAGCCCAATACAAAGTCCATGCTAATGTCCTCCCAAGGAGCACCAGGAATGGGAAGCGGGGTATACAAACCGTGGGGATTGAGCTTGGACTTCGCCTTGTGACACGTGATGCACCGTTGAACATACCTCTGAACGTCTCGTCGCATTTTAGGCCAATAGTAGTGATCGGAGAGCATGGTGTAGGTCTTTTCCCTTCCAAAGTGTCCCATTAAGCCGCCAGCATGAGACTCCTGCACAAGGAACAAACGAACGCACGACTCGGAATACAAAGCTTGTTAGTATAAAAGAGGAAACCGTTGTGCATGTGGTACTTTTCCCAACCCTTGCCCTCACAGCATTGCGAAAAAGGCATAGAGAAAGCAGGATCATTCGCATACAAAGATTTCAAACTTTCTAAGCCAAGTACCTTGGCCTCTAGTTGCACCAGCATGATATGTTTTCTAGAAAGAGCGTCGGCTACCACATTCTCCTTCCCTTTCTTATACTTCACAACATAAGGGAAAGTTTCTATGAACTCGACCCATCTAGCATGACGACGATTTAATTTTGATTGGCCCTTAAGATATTTTAAAGATTCATGATCGGAGTGGATGACAAATTCTTTGGGCCAAAAGTAGTGTTGCCAAACTTCTAGCACCCTAACCAAAGCATATAATTCTTTATCATACACAGGGTAATTAAGTTGGGCGCCATGTAATTTTTCGCTAAAGTACGCTACGGGTCGCCCATTTTGCATCAAAACACCCCCAATGCCCAACCCACTAGCATCACATTCCACTTCAAAAGTTTGGGTGAAGTCCGGTAAAACAAGCAAAGGAGCTTCGGTTAATCTTAACTTTAACTCTTGAAAAGACCTTTCTTGAGACTTACCCCAAACAAAGTTAACACCTTTTTTTGTGAGTTCATTCAGGGGGGCGGCAATGGTGCTAAAATCTTTCACAAACCGACGATAAAAACTAGCCAAGCCATGGAAGCTACGAATTTGACTAACATTCAAAGGGGTTGGCCAATTTTTAATTGCCTCAATTTTAGCTTCATCAACTTCAATTCCCTTAGAAGAGACAACAAATCCGAGGAAGATCAATTTATTGGTGCAAAAAGTGCATTTCTCAAGATTAGCAAACAGTTTCTCATTTCTAAGCACCTCTAGAACAAGCCTAACATGCTCAACATGCTCATCCAAGGATTTGCTATACACGAGAATATCATCAAAATAAACAACCACAAATTTCCCAATGTAAGCACGCAGGACATGATTCATGAGACGCATAAAGGTGCTAGGAGCATTGGACAAACCAAAAGGCATAACAAGCCACTCATACAAGCCAAACTTGGTTTTGAAAGCGGTCTTCCATTCATCTCCTACGTTCATTCTAATTTGGTGATACCCACTCTTCAAGTCAATTTTAGAGAAAATGATGGAGCCACTCAATTCATCAAGCATATCATCAAGTCTAGGTATGGGGTGCCTATATCTAACCGTGATATTGTTGATAGCCCTACAATCTACACACATGCGCCAAGTGCCATCTTTCTTAGGGACAAGGATTACCGGTACGGCGCATGGGCTCAAGCTCTCGCGGACATAGCCCTTGTCAAGTAGGGCTTGCACTTGACGTTGGATCTCCTTGGTCTCCTCGGGATTGGCGCGACACGGCGGCGGTTGGGAGAGGAGCCCGGAATGAGGTCAATTCGATGCTCAATCCCTCTCAAAGGAGGAAGCCCTGCCGGAATCTCCTCGGGGAAGACGTCCTCAAATTCCTGCAAGAGAAAAGAAAAAGCACTTGGAAGAGGGGGTGAGTCATTAGTTGAAAGAATAAGGTCCTTGCACACTAAAAAGAGGGGGCATATGGTGGAGTCCTCCTCACTTCTCTCACATCCGATTTGGTAGCTAGCATGACTAAAGCTCTCCTCTCTCCTTTCTTTTGGCCGCTCTTGTGGATTTTGTGGTTCTCACACCAAGGGTGGCCTCATTCTTACCCTTTCTCCTTGGCAGGTAGCAACCCGTGGAGCATTGTCGGCGATGATCTGGCTGGGAGTCATGGGACGAAGCACCACCTCTTGGTTATGCCATTTGAACTTGTAGTGGTTGGTTCGGCCCTCATGTGTCACCGCTCGATCGTACTGCCACGGCCTCCCCAACAGGAGGTGGCACACCGTCATGGGCACCACATCACACTCCACCGAGTCGGCGTAGGCTCCAATTTGGAAAGTGACCTTTGTCATGTATTGCACCTTGACCGTGCCACAATCACTTAACCATTGTACATGGTAAGGGTGAGGATGCTTCTCCAATTTGAGTCCCAACTTGAGCACAGCTTCTTGGCTTGCAAGGTTGTGACAACTCCGCCATCAATAATCACTTTGATGGATTTTCCTTGTATGCCACCTTGGTTTGAAATAAATTGGTCCTTTGCTCTGCTCATCTTGTTTCGGACCGTCAAAGTCTTCTTTGTGACAATGAGAGCCGGGCTCATATCAAAGTCACAAAAGAGTGGGTCTTGGGCCTCTTCTTCTTGGGCATCTTCACGGTTAGCAATCTCATTCAATTTTTCGGCCTCTTCATTACTATCGGATTCATATTCTCCATTTTCGGTCACAATCATGGTTCGGGTGTTTGGGCACTCCCTTGCAATGTGCCCACGGCCCAAACACTTGAAACATTGGATCTCACGGCTCTTGGCGGTGGATCCGATTAAGAAGACCCACTTGTTGCTTGGGAACTCGCGGGGTAAGGGGTGTGGGTGCTTCTTTGGTGCGGTGGTGGTGGTTGGAGGCCTTATGCTTGAGGCGCCTCCACCACTCCCTTGGGTGTAGCTCTTCTTGAGTGGGCTCTTGGATGTTGATTTGTTGCTATATGTTGTAGCCCTGGGCGTGAAAGTTGGATAATTGCGGGCATTCTTTGAATCTTGTTGCACTTGCCTCTCCGCCTTGGTAGCTTGGTGCACTAGCTCGACCACGTTGTTGTATGGTTGGAACTCTGTGATCCTCTTGATGGAGTAGTTCAAGCCCGACATGAAACGGGCCATGGTTTGTTCTTCTGCCTCTTGTATGTTGGCTCGTATCATGGCTTTCTCAATCTCCTTATAGTACTCCTCAACAGACCGGTTGCCTTGCTTCATGTTTTGCAATTGGTCATACAAGTCTCTCTTGTAGTGCTTGGGCACAAATCTTGCCCTCATCTCATGCTTCATCTCAACCCAAGACGCTACCGGCCTCTCATTGCGGGCTTCCCTTTGGTTGATTACCTGTTCCCACCATATGAGTGCATAGTCATCAAACTCAACCGATGCCATTGCTAGTTTCTTCTCTTCGGAGTAATTATGCAGCCGAAATATTTTATCCACTTTCAACTCCCAAGTGAGATATGCTTCTGGATTCGGACCTCCATCAAATTTGGGTATGGTGAACTTTAGCTTCCCAAACCTTTCCTCTTCACGCTCATACCGGTACCTTCCGCGGGGGCCATCACGCGATCTCGGCTCCCATCCATCATCATAGTGATCGGCAATGCCTTCTGTTCTTCTTGGTGGAGGTGGGTGAGCTTGGTGATGGTGGGTGCGGTCCCTTCTTGCTTGCCGCTCTCGAGCTAGGCGCTCGGCGGTTTCTGCATCGGTCTCATCCAATTCAACCTCGTGTGCTCCCAACGGATTCGCTCGAAGTTCCCTAATGATGTCGGCCACGAGGTTGGCTCGGAGAACCCCGAATTGTTGGTTGATCTCGATCTCCAAGTCCCTTTGAGTACTGGCCATTGTTTCCTGGATCTCTTGTCGGCGGCCCCTCAACGCATTGAGCTGCGTTTGAGTGACACAATCAGCGCCCAACTCATCTCCTGCTGCAGGGTGGCCTCCTCCTGACATGGTTAGTAGCCAACAAAGAGAAACGAAGTTTAGCTTGAAAAGAAAATATGTGAAATCTCACTCTCCCTCACCTTCCCTGCCAACCAAGTCCTTGTACTCCCTCACGGATTGTGGAAGAGGATTGAGAGAGTTCTTTGCTGGAGACCTTGAACACACACACAATTTATGTGGAGCTTGGAAGGGGTGAGTATACAAAAACAAACACAAGACGAATTTTCAAGTGAAATAATGCTAAAAGGAATCCAAACTAGATTGCAATAGCCTAGGTGCCGATCCCAAGTCAAAAGAACCCACTCACACTTCCAAAGATGATGGTACTAGAATGCAACCAAAGGTAAAGAGCTAAAGCAAAGGATGGAAGTGAAGGTGGAATTAGCTCGTGTTGCACTAGTAAGGGAAGACGCTAGTTCGATTGCAAAGTTGTATGGCTATAGATTGCATATGTCAATAAGAATGCACCAACATGTAGGAGCGTGCTTAAAGGTATTTGAGTTGGCTTTCCTTCCCCTTTTCTTTCTTTCTCTCTTTTTTTTTGATGCCTTGTTGGGACAACTCTCTTGACTTTTCTTTTTCTGTTCCTGTTTTGGAGGGGAAGGTATTTCTTTGTTGCCCAACTCAAATCATATGAATTTCCGACGGATTCACGCTCTACGAATGGATCTAGGTGCACCGATTATTTTACACATGCGAAGCCAAGCAATCATGGATGAACTAGTCTGACTAGGAGCAAAGGTATTCGCAAAGGTTCGATAAAGGCTTACAAGGCTCAAAGTCGAGGTTGAAACGCTGCGCTTTACGGAAAGTTGTTTGTTCTTTTTCCCACGGGCGGTCCGACCGGGTGTGTCCAACGGTCGGACCGGTCTGGTCCAACGGTCGGACCGGTCTGGCCACCGGTTCGAACTGTTGGTTCGGCCGGTCAGACCGATTTCACGAACAGAGCCCAGATCCAGTCGGCCGAAATGACGAATTTCTTCGATTCCGAACGATTCCTCGGTCCAAATGGCACAAAAATCACAGGGGAAGTAGATCAGCACATAAGCAAAGTATCTATTGGATCCAAATTAGCAAAACTCAACAATCAAACTCGAATCGGAGCTAGGGTTGTCAAATTTGGGGAAGAACACATGAACCCTAGAAACAAGAAAAGTGATAGATCGATCCTACCGTGGCAACCAAGAGCTCTGATACCAAGATGATACGGATTACCGGGTCTTCACGACGTAGGATCGAGGGGGATAAATAGAGAAAGCCTATTGAGAAGCAAATCTTGGCAACACACTCCAATGAGATAGCCTCCAACAAAGAACTCAATTAACAATCTCTCTAATTGAACGACCGTGTCCATACATCCGTCGCACGATGCTCCTTACAATCCATAGGAAATACAAGGACAAGATGGGGGAACTCCCAACCTAGGGGATCTAACCCTAGGCAAGAGCAAAGCTCAAGTCTTCTTTCTGTTTTCTCTCCCTTTTGCTGTGGGATGGAGGGGCCCCTTTTATAGTGGGGGTCGGGTTGGAGATGTTCGGTTCGGCCCAGGCGTCGGCCGGTCTGACCGGCGTGGGCGGCCGGTCTGACCGGCGTGGGAGGCCGGTCTGACCGGAGTGGGTGGCCGGTCTGACCGGCGTCGCGGAGGTCAGACCGCCCGTTGAACTTGGCTCGGCCCGGCGTCGGACCGTTACGAACAATGAGCCGACAATCGAGTTGGGAAGTTTGGTTCGGTCCAGCGTCGGCCGGTCGGCCGGAGTGGCGGCCGGTCGGCCGGCGTGGGAGGCCGGTCGGCCGGCGTGGGAGGCGATCCCGACCGTGCAGAACAGCAGCGATCCTTTGTCTCCCGATCATCATTCCTCTTGCCATCTTCTCCCGCGAAGCTGATTAAACATACATATGGAGCATGAGGTAGCATCCAGCTCTCAGAGATATCAAAGCGAGACTCAAGTAAGAGCGACTTCACCTCAATGTTAAGTTGTTGTGCTCGCGCTCTTGTCATTGGTCCCTTGGGCGTGATGGAGGTGACTTGGCCCTCCTTGGAGTTGATGGAGTTGGTGTCGATGTCCTCATCAGAGAAGCCGCCGAGCCACTGGCAAAGCGTGCGGGAGGCGCTGCCTCGTGGTCGGAATTCCGACCAGTCACTGTAGCTTGGTAGTTTCTACCAGGTGCAGTATTATGATGGGTAAATATGACGTCGCGTAGACCTCAGAAGTATCCCTTATATTTATAAGGGAGAGGCCTACCAATTGATTGTAAGTCTCCTACAATCACCCCCATAGTCGTAAGTCTTGCTACGACTATGGCGTGGTCATAAGTCCTTCTACGACCATTACCCCGTCGTAAATTCTATCGTGGCCTGTACCTAGTCGTAAGTTCTTCTACGACTTGTACCTAGTCATAAGTCTGTCTACGACTAGTACCCAGTCGTACGTTCTTCTACGACCACTATCTGGTCGTAAATCCTTCCACGACTATTGTCCAACAGAGAGTTACGCTACGACCACTACCTGGTCGTAAGACCTTCTTTTGGTCGTATCTTTGGCATTAAGAATCCAAATCAATTGGTTCTTGTTGCTAATTTCTTTATAAATTATTCTCTTGCTACGGTAAGATTTTCAGAATTTTTGGAAAAAGTTTGCTGTTGAGTCTTTGTGTGTTCTTCGTTCTTATCGGTTCTTTTTTGCCTTCTCGTTAGGATCCGAAGAGCACATTGACAACATAATTGACCCTCAGCAACATCTTGACCCACAGCAAGCAGGCAAGCAGTTTGATCATGTTAATCCTATTATTTTTCAAGTCTACTATATTGATTTCAACTCGTATGTATGCATTGCTATTTTATCGTCAAATTATGGTTAGTATCCTATAGTTGCATAATCTGTAGGACTTGTTTATCCTCTACTACCATGAGCTTAGGTTATTTGCTGTGGTCGGAGTCCGATGGATGGACTCGGGTCACTTAGTAGCTTCCGATTTGAAATTGCTTAGAAATGCTTAGTCTCGGTAGAAATGGGTGATCATCGATTGTAGTCGATGATCTTGATCACACATTACTTATTATTCCATTTTGTCCAGCACTTGTGCTTTGTTATTTTGTAAAGTCAAAATCTGAAAATGGAAAATTGATTTGGACTCGGGCAAGTGGTCGGATGGTCGGTTATTGGGTTTGTGGATGTCTTGCCTAAGTCAACAAGGACCGAACATCTTGTTACACTAAACCAAGCATTTTTGCGTGCTAACCACGCGAGAGGGATATGGGACCTCTCTTGACTAAGTACTTTGGCGTGTGTTATCTCCGAGTCGCAGGAGGGGGTGGTGTGTGTTGTGTGAAACATGATATGTGTTCGTGTTCTTGTGTTGGGTGTGCGGCGGTGGAGATTCCGGGTAGGCTCTCCACCTCGAGGAGCGTCGTAGTTGTCCAAGGCTTTACCCGGGAAGGGTAGTTGACCGAGGCTTTACGATGACTCCGACACAACGTATGTGTTTCTATCCATACGGGCGGCTCGTGGGGTAATGATGCTTATGAACAGGTGATCATGAATGATCACAACTCCACGGGAGTGGAGGAGGTCCCCGATCCTTATGGAGGAACGGGCTTGAGAGTGAATGTTGTCGCGAGCATTCACTCATGCTATACCGGTATACGCGAAAGAAGTGCATGGTGACATGTAGATTAGAGTTGCATTCATACATGAGATTAATGGATGTGAATCAAAGAGAAGATAACTGCATGAGAGTATTAATAAAAGTACTTGTGATGATAATGAAGTTATTGAATGCTGTTGGTTTATTATTGTTCGTTGTTATGTATGTGCTTGCTGAGTCGTGGACTCACCCTTGCTCTTTTGTTGTTTTTAGGTGATCTTCGAGAACGCCGTGACTGAGAGCGAGTAGAGCACATGGATTAGACCCATACTTCAATCACATGATCATTTGCCATAAGAACCTTTTCATTCAATGTTGGATTACTCTTGGTCATGTTAGAGACTGAATAAAGTTTAGGTCACATTTTGGACTAGATTATTTATTTCAATAATTTGGATTCATTGGTTGATGCTATTTTGGATTATGTACCTGGTTATAATTCCCTTGCTTATTTATTATCACTTGATCCATAATTATGCATGCTCTTTTGTGGTCCATGGTTATGTCTATTGATGTTTTCTTCTTTGTAATTATATAGTGTGTCGATGATTATTAGTTTGAGGGTAGTTTAGTGGCATTCGGGCTCGGTGTTGGGTGGGTGTTACTGATTGGTATCGAGCATCAACCTTATTTGCACGCGGCGCGTGGAGGACAAGCGCGGCATATGGCGCATGGCGCATGTGGGCGAGTGGACACATGGCATGGCATATGTGCCGACCTTTGGGCGCACGGACGTGTACCGAGGGGTGGTTACGGGCATTTGCGCGTATGCGGTATCTTTGCCGAGGGTCGCCCCTTAAGGGGTGAATGTAATACCCCGGCCTGCTCGTAGCGTGGCCCATGTGGCCCATGAGGAGTTGTGTGGTGGGATTAGTCCCACATTGCTTGTCTCAAGTGAGTTGTACTAGTATATAATGCCTGTTGGATCCAAACATAGCACCTCCGGGTTAACCCTTTTACATGAAGCGAGGACGAAAAGTGTAAGTGAGGTGCTATGTGTGGCGGGTCCGCCCCACGGTGGGCTGGGCATTGAGCCGATTTTGGGTCAGGGTGTTACAGATGGTATCAGAGCGGGCTTTAGGTCCGTGGTGAATAGATTAACAACTTAGGCAAACTAAAACTGTTAAAATTTGTTTTAGTTTGGTAAATCAACTAAAATATGCTAATGGTTAACTAACCTAAAAATTTGACACACTAGTGCACAGTAAGTTAGAGAGAGGTACGAATATAGTTTTACGCTTCCGTTATGTTGTTTATTGATGGATGATTTTATTTTGACCTTTGAACTTATTGTGTATTGTTGATTGTGGTTGATAGCTATGCCGAGGGGTAGAGGACGTGGTCGTGGTGGCTGCGGTCGTGGAGGTCGGGGCCGCGGACGAGGGTCCGTGGAGCCACCTCCTATAGCAGAGGAGTCAGTAGCTGAGGGGGTTGCTGTTGACCCGCCTCCGGTTGGGGTCCAGGATGAGACCCTCGCTTTGCTGAGAGAGTTGGTGGGAGAGATTCGTGCTCTTCGTCAACAGGCGCCGGCAGCCCCTGTTGCTGCGGCATCTGTTGTTGCTCCTGTCGCACATCCACCGGTTCCTGAGGCGCGGATGACACTTCGAGAGTGGATGGGGTTGAGGTTGGATCCGTTTGACTGTCGGGCACACCGGTCGAGCGTGGCCCCGTTGCGCTACATGGAGAGGCAGTTTGGAGCTTTGGAGATGTCTTCACATCAGAGGGTCCGTTTTGTAGCCTTTCAGCTGAAAGGGCAAGCAGATATTTGGTGGGAGGGCGTGTTGTCTTCGAGGACCGCCACTCAAGGTCCAGTCACTTGGGAGGATTTTGTAGATCAGTTCAAGGGAAAGTTCTACCCCTACTCTTTTGTTGAGAAGATGGAGGTTGCCTTGACGACCTTTGCTCAGGGGAAGAGGTCTATTGCTGAGTATGAGGCTGAGTTCAACAACTTGGTTCGCTTCGCCGTCCCTTGATGTGAACGATGATCTTCAAAGCCAAGAGGTTTTGTCGGGTCTCACCTGAGTACCGACATGTGTTGGGAGCTACTCCACTCGTGACTACAGACTCGATGTGGAGCAAGCTAGGGGCATGGAGTTGGAGATGCACTCACAAAGGCGACAAGCCTCGGTGGATCGTTGCTTCGGTGGTGACGGAAGAGGAGCTCTAGTGAGGAAGTGGGTCTGCATTCGACCGCTTTCAAGAAATTCAAGGGAGGACCGCAGTCCTTCAAGTCTAAGCAGTCGAGGCCGTTCTCTTCTTCGGCGCCTCGTCCTTTTGTAGGTACTCCGGCTCTTCGTCCTGTCCCAGGGCAGGGCATGCTTTGCTTTAAGTGCGGTGATGGACACCGCGCTGCTGAGTGCACTTGGACGGGAGATTGCCGTCAGTGTGGCCGACCGGGTCACAAGGAGCGGGTGTGTCGCCAGAACCCCGCTAGTGTGATCAAGTGGGAGCCTGTGCCATCTTCTTCTTCAGTGGGTCCTGCTCGAGGATCTTTCCAGATGATGATCGCTCCAAGATCGCCATTTCCTTCGGCTTGGCGCCTCAAGAGGGTACTATCGGCGGCGCCACCTTCTGCACCGCCGGGGTGCACGACCGGCATTACCTGCACCGCCACAGCAGATTGTCGGGGCTCTCGCCGCCCCGCCGTCGTCTTCTTTCGCCATGGCGCCACCTGGAGTGTACGCCATGCCTACTGCAGAGTCTGCGGGTCGTCCTGACGTGGTGACAGGTACTTTGCTTGTGGATTCGTTTGATGCTTTAGTCCTTTTTGATTCAGGGGCTACCTTTTCGTTTGTCTCGACGGCGTTTGCTAGGAGAGCGAACTTAAGTATCTGATGGATTTCTCGATCGGTGTTGGTTAGTTCTCCGGGGTATTATTGCTAGTTCTCTTGCTTGTCTGGGTGCTCTATTGTCATTGATGGAGAGAAGTTCACGGCGAATTTGATAGTTATTCAAATGGAGCCGCTCGGCGTTATCTTGGGTATGGATTTGTTGCACTCTTATCGAGCCGTGATATCCTGCTTCAGAGAATAGTCTCGTGCGAACCCGTCCGGGAGACGTTGACCTTTCGAGGAGTGCGCCTCGCGCTCTCTTTCATATTACGTGGATTGTTTCGGTCGCCAAGCAGCGAAAACGGACTTCTTTTAGCTCTTCTTGAAATCGAGTGTGGCCGCGCATTGAGGAGATTCCAGTGGTTAGTGATTACCCAGATGTGTTCCCAGCTGAGCTTCCGGGCTTGCCACCTGCGCGAGACGTGGAGTTTCGCATTGACCTTGTTCCGGGTACTCGTCCCATCTCGATGTCTCCATATCGATTAGCACGTCCGTTTCAGGACGAGTTGAAGAAGCAATTGGATGATTTGTTGGCTAAAGGTTTGATCAGGCGTAGCGTATCGCCGTGGGGAGCTCCTGTTCTGTTCACAGAGAAGAAGGATGGGAGTTGGCGCATGTGTATTGATTACCGTGCGCTTAATGCGGTCACAATCAAGAACAAATATCCATTGCCCCGCATTGAGGACTTGTTTGATCGGTTGAATGGAGCTCAAGTGTTCTCCAAGATTGATCTCCAGTCAGGGTATAATCAAATCCGGGTGCGTGAGCGAGATGTAGAGAAGACCGCTTTCTCCACTGGTATGGGCATTATGAGTATAATGTTATGTCTTTTGGATTGACTAATGCACTGCCATTGTTATGGAGACCATGAACAACATGTTACACGAGTATCTAGATGACTTCGTGGTGGTGTTCATTGATGATATTCTTATCTATTCCAAGACCAATGAGGATCATGAGCGTCATTTGAGGCTGGTTTTAGATACCTTGAGAGAGCACAAATTCTATGCTAAGTTGAAGAAGTGTGAGTTCTGGATTTCAGAAGTGGGTTTTCTGGGTCATGTGATTAACCCTCAGGGCATTGCTGTTGATCCTAGTAAGGTCTCTACAGTGGTGGATTGGAAGAGGCCGACTAGCGTGAAGGAGGTGAGGAGTTTCTTGGGATTGGCTGGTTATTATCGGTGTTTTGTGCAGGATTTCTCTATCATCGCCAAACCGATGTCTCAACTTACTCAGAAAGGTGTGAGATTCCTATGGACTGATGAGTGTGAGCGCAGTTTCTGCACTTTGAAAGAGAGGTTGGTGACCTCTCCTATTCTCACTCTTCCCGAGCCAGGGAAGCGGTTCACAGTCTTTTCAGATGCGTCTCGAGTGGGTCTTGGCTGTGTTCTCATGCAAGACGGTAAGGTAATTGCTTATGCGTCGAGGCAGTTAAAAAGCACGAGCAGAATTATCCCACTCATGATTTGGAGTTGGCTGCGGTTGTTTTTGCTCTCAAGATTTGGAGGCATTATCTATACGGCGAGCCTTGTGATATTTTCACAGATCACAAGAGTCTCAAATATATCTTCACTCAGAAGGATCTGAATTTGAGGCAAAGGAGGTGGTTGGAATTGATCAAGGACTACGATCTTACTATTCAGTATCATCCAGGCAAGGCCAATGTAGTTGCTGATGCTCTTAGTCGCAAGGCGACTCCTGCTACTCTAGATTGCCTCATTGCTGATTTTGATCGCATGGGAATATCTTATTGTTATGCGGGCACAACACATGTTGAGACACAGTTGATTCTTGAGTCAGCAATTCCAGACCGTGTGCGGGAAGCACAACAGAGTGACCGGTTATTACAGGAGGTTAGGAAGCGTCTGGATGAGGGTAAAGAGTGTGATTTTAGCATGGACGATTCTGGTACTTTGAGGTTTAAAGGCCGCCTTTGCGTGCCACAAAAGGCAGAGGTCAAAGATGATATCTTGAGGGAGGCACATCGCACTCCATAATCGCTCATCCCGTGAGACTAAGATGTATCGAGATCTCAAATGCAATTTTTGGTGGAAAAGAATGAAGGTGGATATTGCTAATTATGTGGCTTCTTGTGGTGTTTGTCGACAAGTGAAAGCCGAGCACAAGCGTCCCGCAGGTTGTTGCGCCTTTGGAGGTTCCCAGTGGCCTTGGGATGATATCTCTATGGACTTTGTGGTGGCGTTGCCTCGTTCGCCGCGAGGAAGGATGCGATTTGGGTAGTGGTGGATCGATTCAAGAAGTCTGCGCACTTTATTCCTATTCGCACGACAAATTCAATGAGTGATCTAGCTCCTATTTATGTGCGGAAATAGTAAGACGCATGGTGTGCCAAAGACCATCATTTCGAGGGACGCCAAGTTTGTCTCAAGTTCTGGAGAGCTGCGGAGTGCATCGGGCACACACCCGCCTTAGTACGTTTCACCCACAGCATGATGGTATCGAGCATCAACCTTACGCACGGCGCGTGCGGGATGGAAGCGCGGCATATGGCGCATGGCGCATGTGGGCGGAGTGGACACATGGCATGGCATATGTCCGCAAGACCTGGGCGCACGGACGTGTACCGAGGGGTGGTTCGGGCATTTGCGCGTATGCGGTATCTTTGCCGAGCGTCGCCCCTTAAGAAGTGAATGTAATACCCCGGCCTGCTCGTAGCGTGGCCCATGTGGCCCATGAGGAGTTGTGTGGTGGGATTAGTCCCACATTGCTTGTCTCAAGTGAGTTGTACTAGTATATAATGCCTGTTGGATCCAAACATAGCACCTCCGGGTTAACCCTTTTACATGAAGCGAGGACGAAAAGTGTAAGTGAGGTGCTATGTGTGGCGGGTCCGCCCCACGGTGGGCTGGGCATTGAGCCGATTTTGGGTCAGGGTGTTACACGCGGCGATCTCCGACACCGTCACCGACAAAGTCCCCAATGATTCACTGTTCAAGTGCATCCAACAGTAGTAGTGCCCCAAAATGGTGGTGAACAGGGGCGTTCGGTCGCTCGTGGACCAAGCTGATGCCGTAGTAAGCCGACTAACTTAGGTCACTAACGTAGATAGTCACAGTGCATTTGGGCTATTAAAGTTTACTTCGCTATATATTTTTGTATGATGATTGTGCTCCCTGCGTGTCCATTAATTAACTGGTTTGTAACTTTTCACAATCGCGTTAATTATTTTTTAGCACTACTACTGCTATTATAATACAATAAAAGCATTGTTTTTCATGACAATTTTTTTTCAACCACCGGTTTTCCCCCTGATTCGTTCTTGCCTATGAGATAGGCACAAATATATATATTTTCAACCCAAAAGCAACTCAAATCCCCCAGAAAAAGCATCTGAACGATGCTCAGAAATAATTTGCTTGGTAGTTTAGACTTATCCAGTCAGAGCTCGATCAGTCGCCTAGACAGCATCTAGTGCAAAACGATCAGCATTTCCTCACACTTGGATGTCCCAGTCGAATCGTATGCTGAATTAATACCCCTCCAGCAAGAATTCCACAGGAGCATGGTCCAGTACCATTATTTAGGGTGTACAGATGCCGATCAATGATGGTCATTATACATACTAGTCATCAATTTGTGCATTTGCACGGACTTGCTACATCTTCGAAAGTTTGAATGTTTAGATTGCCAAATTCAAACTTTTATTTCTTTATTTTGGATTATATATATTTCTCTACCATCAATTTTTTACATTTTTAGTTTGTTAATTTTGAGTTAAAAATTTGCTATCTACTCCCTCTTTTCTTTTCTTTTAAATTATGTTTTGGGTTTTCAAGATCTTTGACTTTATAATTGTAACACCCTGATTTTCAGAGTCGGGATGTTAATATTTAATTTGGCGATCTATTAAATTTTTGACCGTGCTTTTTTTTTAAAATTCAGTGTTAAATTAAAATGTTGCTTAAAAAATCAAATTGAATTAATTAAAAGGTTGCATTTAAAGTTAAATCAAATTGTTTGAGAGACTGTAATTAAATTAAATTATTTTGTTTCTTGTTTCGCATGCATTTCAAAAATCATGATACATGCATTAGTATCACCTTCTTTCCTAATTCGACCGACCGTGAGCGAAACGACCACGTTCCTTCATTTTCCGGTCATCTCTCCCATTTTCTGACACTGCTAGCTCTTGTCGCTTCTCTCCTTCAAATCTCAGATAAAAATTCAAAAACCAAGTCATGCATGTCATACCATCGCGATCGTTATCGCACAAGCAACCCATTTCTGTAATTTGTTTTCGCATGCATGGTAGTTTGAGCGAATTCGCAAAAAAAGAAAAGAACTAGCAGATAAAACAACTGCGTGTCCATTCTTTTTTCAAACTTCTCTCCTCGCAATCACAACTAAAAACTAAAAATCATGTAACACATGTTATACCACGGCATACATCATCGCGAGGGTATTCCGTTTCTATACTGGGTTCACGCATGCGAGGTCGAAACCGAGAGGGTGGTCGAAACCGCGAGGGTGGTTCAAACCGAGATGGTGGTCAAAACCGAACAGGATCCAAACTAATAGGGCGGTCCAAACCGAGGGAGTGGTCGAGATCGATTTTTAGAAAATAGAAAATAAAGTCCAAAAATTGCGATGTTACAGGACCGAATACCAATTTGTCCAACCTAAGAGTAAACGTACAACCACATGTGCTGATATGGGACAACATTAACTAATTAAGTTATTGAAAACTAGCCTTGCACGTTAGTAGGCCGTAGTAGTGCGGGCATGTGTGATTGCTCGAAGGGGCTCCCTTTACTGAGGCGTTGGGCACAAAGCCTTCTGACAGAACGGTGAGTGCCTCACTTGACGGGGATGAGCCCGATCGAAGTGAGGGTGATCATTCACCAGGTTAGTGCAAGGATATGACTAGATGATGTAAATGGTTCAACGCGTACTGTAGACTACTTACCAAATGTAGTGGGCGGTGGTATCGACAGATGCCAAACAAATTAGAGAATTCGTATGCTAGGGTAAAGTTGTACTCCTTTGTAGGATATAATCAGAACATTGTAATAACTATACTATAGATTTCCCCAGTGAACATAGGGCATAGGAAAGTGAAACCCCAATTTATGCACTTGTGAACCATATATATATGAACCACAAAACCTATGAGAAGCGTCAAGGGGGTCAGATTGTAGTATTGTTGCACCTCCAGGGATGGGAAACTCTCTCCCATCTTGGTGCCCATCCACGTTCCCCCCCTCCTGCGAAAACACGACGTGCGAGGATCTCCGTTGCTGCAATAACAGTTGCATTTTCAACTGTTGCAATCAGGCAACCAAGGACGCTCACTCTTCAGGGACGCAGCGAAATCCGATACTGTCACCGACAAAGACCACAAATGATGCGCCCGTGCCGGCGCCGGTTGATTCGACGGAGACGCAGCGAAATCCGACACCGTCACCGACAAAGACCACAAAGGATGCGCCCGTGCCGGCGCCGGTTGCTTCGATGGAGACGCGGCGAACTCCGACACCGTCACCGACAAAGACCACAAAGGATGCGCCCGTGCCGGCGCCGGTTGCTTCGACGGAGACGCGGCGAAATCCGACACCGTCACCGACAGAAACCCCAAAGGATGCGCCCGTGCCGGCGCCGGTTGCTTCGACGGAGACGCGGCGAAATCCGACACCGTCACCGACAAAGACACCGACAAAGTCCCCTATGGATCACTGTTCAGGGCCGCCACCGGATTCAAGAGGCGAGGGCAAGTGCATCCCTTCGACGGACAGGCCGCGGGCGGGGCCGTCGCAGTCGCCGTCACCAGCAGTGCAGTCTCCCCGTGTGGAGTCTCGCCGCTGTCCTCCACCGGTGGCCGAGAATACGAAGGAGAGCGGCGGCAGCGTCATGGCGGCAGAGGTGCCGCACAGTGGTGAACAGGGGCGTTCGGTCGCGCGAGGACCAAGCTGATGCCGTGGTAAGCCGACTAATTTCAGTCACTAACGTAGATAGTCACAGTGCATTTGGGCTATTAAAGTTTACTTTGCTATATATATTTGTATGATGATTGTGCTCCATGCGTGTCTATTAATTAAATGGTTTGTAACTTTTCACAATAGCGATAATTATTTTTTACCACTACTATTGCTATTATAATACAATAAAAGCATTGTTTTTCATGACAATTTTTTTTTTCAACCACGGGTTTTCCCCCTGATTCCTTGCCTATGAGATTAGGCACAAATATATATTTTTTCAACCCAAAAGCAACTCAAATCCCCCAGAAAAAGCATATGAACGATGCTCAGAAATAATTTGCTTGGTAGTCTGGGCTTATCCAGTCAGAGCTCGATCAGTCGCCTAGACAGCATCTAGTGCAAAACGATCAGCATTTCCTCACACTTGGATGTCCCAGTCGAATCGTATACTGAATTAATACCCCTCCAGCAAGATTTCCACAGGTGCATGGTCCAGTACCATTATTTAGGGCGTACCGATACCGTTCAATGATGGTCATTATATATACTACTCATCAGTTCGTGCATTTGCACGGGCTTGCTACATCTTCCCAAGTTTGAAAGTTTAGATTGCCAAATTCAAACTTTTATTTCTTACGTTTGGATTATATATATTTCTCTACCATCAAATTTATTTTTACATTTTTAGTTTGTTAATTTTGAGTTAAAAATTTGCTATGTACTCCCTCTTTTCTATTCTGTTAAATTATGTTTTGGGTTTTCAAGACCTTCGACTTTATAATAAAATAAAGTAGTTATAATTTATAGATAAATCTATTGATATAGTTTTCATATAGACAATATAGAATGTTATAATTAACAGATTGATGGTCAAACAGTTTGACTGCATCTATTCTAATTAAAATGTCATTTAGAAAAGATCAAGGGGAATAATTTAACTTAATCAAAACTTGTAGTTCAAATATAACATGCTGACTGTAATTTGTTTTAATAGCTTTTTTTTTGGTCAATCTCTAAGGGCATGTATAATACACAGTTGCTTAGAAAGCTGCTTAGAACAGCAAAACTGTTTTTTTCTTCTTGCCACCTAGGACATATAAGATACTTATTATACAGCATAGATGCTTGAGTAGGCTTAGATGTTGAAGATACCCCGCATGCATGCATTTGTTCCTTTCTCCTGCGCACATGCACGCATACGCAGCTATGTACCCTGCCTACTGCATGCTGTGAATGCTGCAAGCGTGCGTTGCGCGGATACTTCCGAAAACTCACGTACCGGTATACTGCCTTGGATACGGATATTGTCACGATACATCCGAATGCGTATTGGCCGATTCTCCCTTTTTCAAAAAAAGATATTAATTTAGATAGATACATTTTCGATACTTCCCCGATGCCGATTTTCCCCTTTAAAAAAAGATATTAATTTAGATAGATACATTTTCGATACTTCCCCGACACCTCTGAACCATAACCCAACTTAAACACATAGCTCTTGACCCCGATATTCTCACTCTGTTCTGCTTGACCCTGACCCCGCGCGCGCCCGGCCGCCACTACCCTGCTGCCTCCCGGTGTGGTGAGTCTCACTTTTCTTCTCCCCTTATTTTTTCCTCTTTTCCTTATTTGCAATTTCTTATTTCATTTCTCCACTTTTCTAGATCGGCTACTGGATTAGGAAGCTCAAGTGCATCCAACAGTGGTAGTGCAACTTTTGTAGAAGCAACCAGTGGAGCTGCCATGGTAAGCAACATCCTAAATGTTGTTCGTGTGATACCTCCAAATGACGATGAAAAGAAGCCTCTGTGGAGGTATGTCGAGTTGCTAGAGAAGACCGGACGAGGTTAGGAGGGGGGGGGGGGAATACAAGGTCTAATTACAGGCTCTGGCTCTATGATCACGTTATCGATGTGTGCTACTCTAGAGTTAAAGCACATATTTTGAAGGTTGGAGGTTATGGTATGAAGTTTTGTCTGAGGGGGGACATTTGATGTTCTTTCTCAACTTCATGACAAAGTTGCAAGAGCCCAAGCAGTGATTGCGAGAAGCCTATCTAGGGACATCAATATTAAGGTATTCTTAGTTTCTTATTTCCTTATAAGAATTCATTAATTTTTATACCTTTTTATTTTAATTATATATATACGCATGTATCGTTGTATCGGTATTTTTATTATTATGAAATGGCGTATCACGGTATCTGCGTATCGCTTATCCGTACCCGTATCGGGGTATCCGGGCAACTTAACCGCATGTTGCATGCCACAACAGAGAGAGAGAGAAAAGGAAAGGATGGCAAGGTAGATTCCTTGTGCAGGCGTTTGCTCTGCTGCATGTGCTGCCAAGGGAGCCAGCAAGGAAGGAAACAAAGGGAGAACAAGGAGCAAGGAGAGGGAAGGGGAGAGAAGGAACAAAAAGGAGGAAAGAACATGGGTTCGCGATCGTCAACGATAATTTTATGGGTAATGACCTAGTAGTCTTTAGTTTCATCCTAGCATAACATTTACTCAGATTGTAGATCGTTTTGGACATCAGAATTATAGATGTTGGGAAAGTCTAGTTCGTCGAATTGTGCTGCAGAACATTGCGAGGGGAATTAAGGGTATTTACGTTTAGATTTAGGGTTTTATTAACTTACATGTGTGGTCTACTTGTCAGTAACTCGTAGTTTATTATCTTGATTTTTATTTATAAAACAGAGGTAGTACCACATGTCATAGACTCATTATTTATTAACTAAATGATTGAACCTATTTTGATTTTAATTTACTAACAACTGGGGTCCACATGGGAGTCTATCGGGTTTTAAAACATATTTTAAACCCGGAAACAGTGGGTGGTTCCACATGTCATTGACTCATTTACTAAAAACATTTGAAATTAGATTTATGTTAATATTTTCGATTGGTCCCACCCGTCATCGACTCTACATGCTTAACTACAGATATTTGGTGTTAATCAATCCTTAATGATGTGGGTCCCACTAGCAGAGAGAGAGGGAGAGAGAGAGAGAGAGAGAGAGAGGCAAAGCAACAGAGCTGCGTAGCCGAGAGGGAAGAAGAGCTCGACGGTGGCAAGGTGGTCGCGTAAAATCTTAAAGGAGCTCGTAAATGGAGAGAGGGAGTCAATGTGATGCTAGGGGGAGGTGAGGTTGGCTGGAGAGATGGACGGAGTCGACGGCGGTTAGCTTTGCGTCCGCTGTGTACTTTGCGTAGGAAGCATCCTCCAGGCCAAAGTAGTGGTGAACTGTACTCAGCGAGAGTCTAGGTGATGCTAATGGACCAGGCACGATAACATAGGGTCACCGGACGCGGGCCGGTAGCATACAACTATAGCGGCCCCATGGGTGGCAAAGGATGAATGGGCACTAGGGAATTGCTCGTGGCAAAATGAAGCACGTATGAGGACCAATGACTCACCATGATCACGAGGGTTTTGTTAAATATCTCAACGCTATTGCCAATTATTCATTACACTGAGATTAGGAGTATATTCCTATGACATCGACAACTTGAAATCGTATAACAACTCAACCATAATCACAACATTGTAATAACTATGCTATAGATTTCCCCAGTGAACTTAGGGCATAGGAAAGTGAAACCCCAATTTAAGCACTTGTGAATATATGAACCACAAAACCTATGAGAAGAGTCAAGAGGGTCGGATTGGTGTCTTGTTGCACCGCTAAGGATGGGAAACTCTCTCCCATCGTGGTGCCCATCCGCGTTCCCCCTCCTGCGAGGATCTCCGTTGCTGTAATAACAGTTGCATTTTCAACTGTTGCAATCAGGCAACCAAAGACGCTCACTGTTCAGAGCCGGCGCCGGTTGCTTCGACGGAGACGCGGCGATCTCCAACACCGTCACCGACAAAGTCCCCAATGATTCACTGTTCAAGTGCATCCAACAGTGGTAGTGCCCCAAAATGGTGGTGAACAGGGGCGTTCGGTCGCTCGTGGACCAAGCTGATGCCGTAGTAAGCCGACTAATTTAGGTCACTAACGTAGATAGTCACAGTGCATTTGGGCTATTAAAGTTTACTTCGCTATATATTTTTGTATGATGATTGTGCTCCCTGCGTGTCCATTAATTAAATGGTTTGTAACTTTTCGCAATAGCGATAATTATTTTTTAGCACTAGTATTGCTATTATAATACAATAAAAGCATTGTTTTTCATGACAACTTTTTTTTTTCAACCACCGGCTTTTCCCCTGAGTCCTTCTTGCCTATGAGATTAGGCACAAATATATATATTTTCAACCCAAAAGCAACTCAAATCCCCCAGAAAAAGCATCTGAACGATGCTCAGAAATAATTTGCTTGGTAGTTTAGACTTATGCAGTCAGAGCTCGATCAGTCGCCTAGACAGTATCTAGTGCGAAACGATCAGCATTTCCTCACGCTTGGATTGTCCCAGTCGAATCGTATGCTGAATTAATACCCCTCCAGCAAGAATTCCACAGGAGCATGGTCCAGTACCATTATTTAGGGTGTACAGATGCCGATCAATGATGGTCATTATACATACTAGTCATCAATTTGTGCATTTGCACGGACTTGCTACATCTTCCAAAGTTTGAATGTTTAGATTGCCAAATTCAAACTTTTATTTCTTTATTTTGGATTATATATATTTCTCTACCATCAAATTTATTTTTACATTTTTAGTTTGTTAATTTTGAGTTAAAAATTTGCTATCTACTCCCTCTTTTCTTTTCTTTTAAATTATGTTTTGGGTTTTCAAGATCTTTGACTTTATAATTGTAACACCCTGATTTTCAGAATCGGGATGTTAATATTTAATTTGGCGATCTATTAAATTTTTGACCGTGTTTTTTAATAAAAAATTCAGTGTTAAATTAAAATGTTGCTTAAAAAAATCAAATTGAATTAATTAAAAGGTTGCATTTAAAGTTAAATCAAATTGTTTGAGAGACTGCAATTAAATTAAATTATTTTGTTTCTTGTTTCGCATGCATTTCAAAAATCATGATACATGCATTAGTATCACCCTCTTTCCTAATTCCACCGACCGTGAGCGAAACGACCACGTTCCTTCATTTTCCGGCCATCTCTCCCATTTTCTGACACTGCTAGCTCTTGTCGCTTCTCTACTTCAAATCTCAGATAAAAATTCAAAAACCAAGTCATGCATGTCATACCATCGCGATCGTTATCGCACAAGCAACCCATTTCTGCAATTTGTTTTCGCATGCATGGTAGTTTGAGCGAATTCGCAAAAAAGAGAAAAGAACTAGCAGATAAAACACCTGCGTGTTCATTCTTTTTTTTAAACTTCTCTCCTCGCAATCACAACTAAAAACTAAAAATCATGTAACACATGTTATACTATGGCATACATCATCGCGAGGGCATTCTGTTTCTATACTGGGTTCACGCATGCGAGGTCGTTTGGGTGAGTTGGAGAAAAGCGAAAGAACTGTATCTGTTATTCATCTTCCAAGAAAACAAAAGCTTAAAGATTTTTAGATCGCATCACACTACAGAAAAATTCGTAAATTTTTTTACCTAAGTATCTGCATTATGTCAGGAACCTTCCCTAAAAATTTGATTATTTTTGGAGCTAAGCAACCGTGTCTAAAAATTACCTGGACATTCTCGACCATTTTACAAATTCTGAAATCTACTGTTCATTCAAAAAATTGTTTGTCCAACTGAACACAAGCAGAGCACTACACACCATCATTCCACATCCTTCCCCACTGCCATCTTTTCTCCCAATCGCACCCCTCTGCCATTTCCTTTTCAAGCCACCACACCTTTTCTTATTCAACACACTTCCCATTTCTTTATTTGCACAGCCGAACCAACTCACTGCCATTTTTCCTTCTCCCGAGCAGCAACCATTCCATCCCCCCCTGCCAACTTGTTTTCCCAAAGCAACCGAGAGAGCACTTCTAGTCTTCTCATCTCGTCTCTCCTTCCAATCTCTAGGAAAAACAGAGAATTAGCTCCTACATGTTCTACCTAGGTGATCCTCATCATCTAAGGATTGTTGACCCCAAACCGAAGACAAACAAACTCACGGCAAAAAGTTCTCAAGTACGAACAAAGAAAAATTTTCAGTGCGGCACAACTAGCACCCTTATCTTCTTTTCTTCTCAAGTTATCGCATATTAGAGTACAATGTCCTTACTTATATAGCACCAAGACTCAGCCGCACAAATAAAATAGGACTAGGAATCTGAATACAACTAGAACTCGATGATATACATAAGGAAACTAATACTTTAGACAAAGATTTCCTAACAATCGCTCCCTAATCTTTGTGTACTTACTTATTATGTGTACCCGGCTGCTAGTTGGACTCAACTTCAACTTGGCTCACACGATCGCCCGGAGACGGTGGCACAACTCGAACACGTCTTCGCACTACTACAAAAGAGGCTATAGCAGACGGCCCATCCGTCTGTGTTGGGTCTGTCTGGGCTTTGTTTTGGCGCAGCGAGCCTATTTCAGAACCGTCTGTGATATCACAAACGGTTCTGAAATAGAACCGTCTGTGTAATATCACAGACGGTTCTATTTTCAGAACTAGAACCGTCTGTGATAATTTACTATCACAGACGGTTCTGAAATAGAACCGTCTGTGATTTCATGTGCTTCATATAAATTGAGCCGAGACATCCCTCAGCCGCACTGCCGCTGTGTCTACCGCTCCAGACGCCACTTCCCTGCCCTAGCTCCTCCAACCTGCGGCTCCTCCTCTAATACTGGTATGAGCTCCTCCAATCTGCTTGTGGACTTGGCATTGTATTGTGTGTTAATGCATTGACTAAAAGAAAGGAGAAAACATAGTGTAGATGCTAACTGTGAATTAATATTGAGAATGGTGTTGTTACTATTGATTTATTACATACTTGCTGAGTCTTGGACTTATGCACCCTTGTTTTTTTTGTTGCTATTTCTAGGTGATCTTTGAGGATGACACAAAGATTTAGCACATGATCGATCTTGCACCGTCAATGTTGGAATAAATAATATTAGCCCTGCAAATCTTAGTTTTGAATAATGGTTTCCCTTATAACTAATGAACTAAAATTTGACTTAGGAGTGGTAACTTAATAAAACTGAATTAGGTCTAATAATCACTAAAATTTGAGTTAGGATAATTAATTGGCTTAAAAAAATAAAATTTACACACCGGTTCACAGTACGGTGGGGTTTGGGTCAAGCAATATTGCATTTACGGTTCCGGTATTTTAGGTTAATAAGTGTTGTATGAGATGATGCCTATATTTGGGTTGCATGATTGTTCAATTGAGATAGATATCGGTGTCGAGAGGTAGGGATTATCGAGAGATATTAGATATTTTCTTCGTGAGCTCCGAGGGTAACGATCTATAACCCTTTATGTTTGCTATAAATTAATCGCTAATCAATTTGACACTAATTTGTTACATGCGTAGTGTAGATGGATCGAAACTGGATGTACGGTGTGAACCGTGTGAGTCAAGATTACATTAATGGCGTGGTTGCTTTTAGCAGAGATAGAGCAGGATATGTTGAAGAAGGGGATAAATTTTATGTACTGTCCGTGCATTGATTGCGGTAATCTGAAGATGTTTAACAACGCGGCGCAGATCGAAGCGCACTTGATTCGAAGGGGTTTCAAAAAAGGGTATACATGTTGGACTAGTCACGGTGAAGAGCAGATTATACCAGAAGTTAATAATGACGACATCGCCGAGGAAGTCAACGATTTGCCGGATGTGGACTGTGCTTTTGATGAGGATAGGGGGCACGATGACAATCTGGATCAGATGCTACGCGATGCAGAAGAGAACTACAGTGAGAGAGAGTTTTGTAAATTCGAGGGCTTAAGGGAGGACTCGGTGAGACCTTTGTTCCCTGGCTGCAAGCCGGAATACACAAGGTTGTCAACCGTGCTTGAACTGCTGAAATTGAAGCCAAGCAATAGTTGGTCCGATAAGAGTTTCACGGCGTTGTTTGGTCTCCTAGCGGACATCCTTCCGGAGGAAAACGTGTTGCCCAGCACCACCTATCAAGCAAAGAAGGTTATTTGCCCATTGGGAATGGAAGTAGAAAGAATACATGCATGTCCGAACGATTGTATCCTCTACAGTAAAGAGTATGCGAGACATGCATGTATGTCCCGTGTGCAAAGCATCCCGATACAAGCGCCAAAATATCGCTAAGGTGAAGTAAGGACCTCCTGCTAAGATGTTGTGGTATCTCACTGTAATTCCACGCTTGAAGCGCTTATTTGCGAACCCAAAGGAGGCAAGATTGCTGCGTTGGCACTCGAGGAGCGTAAGAGAGATAGAAAGCTAAGACACCTGCCGATTACGCGGTGGAGAAACTTCGATCGGAGCTTGAAGAGTTCGGTCTTGAACCGAGGAACATAAGGTTAGGGTTGAGTACGGATGGAATGAATCCTTTCGGTAACATGAGCAATGACATAGCACTGCCCGTGAATCTATATATGTACAACCTTCCTCCTTGGCTCAGATGAAGCGGAAGTACATTTTGATGTCACTACTTATCCAAGGGCCAAGCAACACGGGAATGATATTGATGTGTACCTAGCACCATTGCCGGAAGATCTTGTGACATTGTGGAACGAAGGGTGCAGTATGGGATGCGTACAAACGAGAGAACTTCACTTTACGAGCCATGTTGTTCGCACCATCAATGATTTTCCCCCTTGGTAACTTTGTTCAAGCTTGATACAAAAGGAGCCAAAGCCTGTCCGCACTGCTTAGATGCTACGGAGAGTGTATGGCTGAACAACTCGCGCAAAACAGTGTATATGCGTCACCGTAGGTTCCTTCCGAGGAGTCACCCATACCGCAAGATGAAGAAACAATTCGACGGAAATAAGGAAGACGGTTCAGCTTCAAGGGCTTTTAGTGGGAAAGAGGTCTATGATATGGTTAAGGATATCGATGTTGTGCTTGGGAAGGGACGTAAATTAAGAACCCGTGAGAAGAACATCTGGAAGAAGCGGTCAATTTTTTGGGACTTGCCTTATTGGGAGTACTTAGAAGTTCGCCACTGCATCGACGTTATGCACGTAGAGAAGAATGTATGTGATAGCTTGATTGGTCTCTTGCTGAAAATTAGTGGCAAAACAAAGCATGGTGTTAACGCACGGCGTGACTTGGTCGATATGAACATAAGGACCGAGTTAGCACTGAAAGAGACCGATACAGGACGAACGTACCTTCCCCCAGCTTGCTACACTCTGTCCAAGGCCGAGAGAAATGAACTGTGCCAGAGCTTGCACGGTGTGAAAGTCTCGTCTGGTTACTCCGCTAACATTAAGAAACTTGTTTCTATACAAGATTTAAAATTAATTGGTATGAAGTCGCATGATTGTCGTGTGCTGATGACACAAATGCTTCCTGTTGCAATTAGGAGTATCTTGCCGAACAAGGTCCGAGTGGCAATCTTGAGGCTGTGTTATTTCTTCAACTCAATTGCTCGGAAGGTCATCGATCCCCAAGGACTAGATGCTCTGCAGGCCGAGGTAGTGACGACTCTGTGTCATCTTGAGATGTATTTCCCTCCGTCATTTTTCGATATCATGATCCATCTCATTGTTCACCTTGTGAAAGAGATAAAGATATGCGGCCTTGTGTTTCTACGTCATATGTACCCGTTCGAGAGGTACATGGGAATTCTCAAGTCCTACGTACGGAATCGATCTCGACCGGAGGGCAGCATCATCGAAGGTTATGCAACGGAAGAGGTCATTGAGTTCTGCGTCGACTACATGGCTCAGGTGGATCCGATTGGTGTGCCTCTATCTCGTCATGAGGGGAGACTGGATGGTATCGGGACCATCGGAAGGAAATCAATCACTCCCGATCTGGATACGTACGCTCAAGCCCATTTCACGGTCTTGCAACACATGACCCAAGTGTCCCCGTACATCGATGAGCACAAAGACATGGAAAAAGGAGGATTGTCGGAGTTGAGAATGTAGTGGACGAGGAAGAATACAATCAATTTGACGAGTTGCCACCTTTCGGAGACGGCATCAGGCTCGAGGAAGAACCCAGTGAGGAAGCTAGCTATATGCGCGTCGATCATCATGAAGGGCTATATTTTAATTAAGAATTTACTCCATTGTAATTAACTAATTTATTCCATTGTCATGTGTTAATGTGTTATGGACTTATGATCTTTAATATTGATAACAATGTGGATGTTCATTGTAATGTACGGAGTATCAAATTAAATTGGTTTCACTTCATTTGGAGTTGATGTTCATTGTAATGCTCAAATCAACAAAATGAGTTTATGGAGCTTTGATTTCACAAAGTTAAATACAAAGTCAAATCATGAGGTCCGATTGTGATGGCATTTGCCGACTCCACAACGATTATGATGGCACGGAGCAACTCTTTATCACTATATATCATCAATAATCGTATGATTAGAAGTATGGAACAGTAAATCTTTGGCTATACCATGTTTGCATGTTCCATATATAGGGAACGTAAATCTTTGGCTATACCATTCTTCAGACATCACGACGGTTCTCGAGGGAACCGCTCAGGATAGGATCACAGACGGTTCCCTCAGAGAACCGTCTGTGATGTTGTTCTTTTAAAGGCAGCAACCGATAGGGTTTCACCTCTCCCGCGCCCCTTAGGTCTCGCGCGATCTTTCGCCGCTCGCCGTCACCGCCGCCCCGACCTCGGCGCCGCCATCCCCGACCTCTGCGCCGCCTCCCCCGACCTCGGCGCCGCCATCCCCGACCTCTGCGCCGCCTCCCGACCTCGGCGTCGCCTCCCCGACCTCGGCGCCACCATCCCGACCTCTGCGCCGCCTCCCGACCCAGCGCCTCCTCCTCCCGAATCCGGCGCCCTCCTCTCGAGCTCCTCCACGACCCGGCCCGGCGCCACCTCCTCCCCGACCCGCGCCACCTCCTCCCCGAGCTCCTCCCAAGCACCACGAAGGTAAGCCGGACACCCCCCACCTCCCCTCCCCCGAGCCAATAAGGCAGTGGGACTGCATAATTCCAGATGAATTAGAAAGATCGCATATTAACTTTGACTCTACATATGCATAAATCAGTAAAATACATATGGCAATTTTGACTCTACAGAATACAGTAACACTATCACAGTTTGTATTTTGACACTACAGAATACAGAATCAGTCAAATTTAACTTTTAAAAGTATAAATAGGACATACTCGGTATCTGCCATATCATTTATTAGCTTTACACGTACATCAGATGGCATTTGTATTTTGAACACACAAACCTGCAAGAAGTTTATTTAAAGAATTATATCTAAGCCAGCCCTTTTCTCATCTTAATGTCAGATATATCTAAGCAGATAAGGAGACAAATTGCATAAGACACACCTTTAGACCACGAATTGTGAATTGTTAGGAAGATAGTACTGGTAAGTAAGGATACATTTGTAATTGTTTGAAAATGATTCATTTAGTAACCAAAATGCAATCTGCTCAATGTCTTCTTTTTTTATGGATGCTCAATGTATTTCTAAGATGGGGTTTCCGTGCAAAGGTAGACAACTCCTTCATTATTTGTTTGGGATGACATGTGTGTTGATTGCATATAAAAGGCAAGTTAAGTCGATGTCAAACCAATCGTTACACACCAACTCATGGAACAAAACAATGGATATCAAAAGGCAAAACCTATGCATATGGTTAGGCTGAATGTTGAACTTGAGACATACACGTCTCAAAAGTATTTGATGCAATATAACATTGTAAGAATGGCATTAGTTGAGCCCAACGTCATATGTCCTTGACTTCTTGTTATGCAAATCAGAAAGAACTATGCCTCATCCGCACCTTAATGCACAATATTTTCTCGGTCTTTTCAACTCTCCTTCACCCATGGGAACCTTTTATTTTTTCACTAACTAAATATCACACACTCATGGTAAAAGATAGCGAGTTTAGAATGATCAACAATACTTGAGTATTCAGCATAACTGAACACGTAAACCGAGAAACCTAATGACAGTTCTAGATTTCTAAAATAATCTTACATAAAAATAAGTGCTTACCCCTCAGCACTGGATCAATGGATGCCATATATATACTGTTAATTATGTACTGGATATTCTTTTGGACTGTTAATTCTAGGATGCCATATATATATGTGATTGTTATGTCACTAGCTTGGTTCATTGACTTTGACGGGTCATATATACACCGACAAGCAAGTATATAATTAATACAAGAACGGCTAGCTCCTTCAGATCGGATATTCTTGCCATTAGCATATTTTGCACCGCCTTTTTAGAAAAGAGAACGACGAAGTAGTATATATCAACGTATCATTTTTTTGGTATATGAGAATAGTATTCTAGCTTCTTAAACAACATCATTAGAAAGATTGGTCTGTTTTGGACTGTTAATTCTAGGATGTCATATATATACTGTTAATTCTGTACTGGATATTCTTTTGGATTGTTAATTCTAGGATGCCATATATATACCGTTAATTCGTACTCAAGCATGGCATTATATTGACTTACAATCCATCCTCGCTTGCACAACACGCCTCTGTGATGAATGATTAGATAGCAAGTAAGCGAGATGGCGAGGCGCCGTCTTCGTCGCCGTCACCGACGCCAAGACATGGCGTAGGCGCCGTCTTCGCCGCCGTCACCGACGCCGCAGATACGTAGCGAGATGGCGAGGAATATCGAAATTTCTCGCGGCCGATCGACCATCACGAGGTCGGTGATGTTGGGGTCCTCTCGAGTCCCCGGCATCAGCGGCGAGATTCCGGACCATCTGCGGGATACTTGCAAGGGAAAAGGTCCCTATCACCACACCAAAGTGGAAGTCTCTGACAAAAGATCAGACACGCGTGCTGTGGGAAGACCTTTCAAGCAGGTTCACTATCCCGGAAAAGACATGAAACGCGTCGAACGGCATGCCTTGCTCTCCATGTGTCACGCGTGGAGGACCTTCAAGAGCGTTCTTGTCATGCAGTAGTGAACAAGAGTGAGACGCCCTTCACGAAGTTTCCATTCTTGACGTGGGAAACATGGAACGCCTTTGTGGCTATGAAGACGACGGATGAATTTAAGGAGCAAAGTGCGGCGCACAAAGCAATCCAGGCACGAAACACTCACCCCCACAGACTCGGCACCGCTGGGTACGCGGCTAAATCCGCGCAATGGGAGGCGGAGGAGGAGAATCTATTTCGATATCACACACCCGCTCCGTGCACGGTTAAAAGCGAGGGCAAAAGTCTCGTCTGATGGCAGCGTCACTTTCCCAAACCCGGCGGACCAGGAAGTGTTCCAACGTGTGGTAAATATATCGAACTACCTACTTGTTTATAAGTCCATAACTTCATAGTGACTATAATAACATGATGACCTCTTGCAGCGTGAATTGATTGCCCAAACTTCCGAAGGCTCCTTCCAAGAACACTGGGAGAAGGATATACTATCTACGGCCCTAGGAAACAAGGAGCACCCGGGTCGCACGCGAGGCAAGGGGGTTAACGTACCTTGGGTACATGGATTCGCAGACGACTACTTCATGTATGGAAGTAGAAAGAGATCCAAGGCCGAGTACGACAATCGCTTGGAACCGCTAAGCGTAATTTCAAGGACGATAGCAAGTTTGCGGGATCAATCAATCAAGTATTCGCAACTAGTCGCAAGCCACCCTCGTTATTGCGGAACAAGTCCTCGACATCGGAGTAGTGTCGCGTCCACGCATAATTTTGAACATGACGACGACCAATTACCGATAGACCGCATCAAGGTAATGCACATCTATGGAATGCACCAAAGATAGACCTATATGACGCCTTAGCTAATTGCGTATCGTTTTGTAGGAGCCGACGGCCTGCAAGCTCCAACTGAGGTTAGTTGGGTCCATTCCTATTGAGGTCAAGGGGATGGTGCATCCATACCAGAAGGAGCAAGGCAAAGACGGTGTCGTGTGGCGATGGTTACGCAAGGGTGGAGGTGGACATGGTACATCAACATTTCATGGCCGCCCCGCCGGACATTCGCCCAAACGAAGAGATCACAACACTAGGGGATGCCGTACGCTTTTATCCAGTGGCCCAAGATGGACATCATCCTCGACCCAAAGCAGGCCGCAATCTCGACAGACCATTCCTCTCCAACGGACCTCCATGACTCCACCTCATATTTCGCCTCGAAGGCCACCTTATCGGTTCCCGTGGAGAAGACGCCAAGGAACAACAAAAGCGTGCTACCGTACGGTTCCCGAGTCGCCTCGCAGAAGACGCCGCCAATCGTTAAGGCCAAATCGAAATCGACGAACATTAAGCCGCCTCCCAAGTCCCGTATACGGAAGTACTCCATCGAAAACCGCAGCCCTAACGCACAATTAGCCCACGCTGATTTGCTTGTCGCTTTGCATGCCTAGTACCGCGAATACCGCAAAGAAGGGTGCGACATCGAATCACCATCGCATACAAGGATGAGCATTTCTTCAACGGGCCGCAACTTCGTGGTGGGCTTCAACGACTTATTCAACCTATTCAATCTCGAAGCCCTCGACGCCGCTTCTACGATGTTGGACATCGTAAGTGTGTACAATCAAGTTCTACATTCATGTAATACCGATAAATATTGCAACTCATTGCTTATGTATAGATACATGATGAAATATGCCCGAAGGGCGAACCGTGGGTTTCTCGACCCACACGTGGTATCTATGCAAACCATCGAAGCACGCGACCTTCGCCGAGAACTACATAACGACGGCATTGCTTCTTCGTAATCGCAAGGACTACATACCGGTGCCCTACAACCGTGGGTAAGTGCTTCACTATTTGCTATTCAAATTTCATTTGTACTTAGGTTTAATAGTTATAGTGACATACATGAGTAGGTACCATCGATCCTTTTAGTCATTATACCGGGAGGAACACGTGATATATCTTGATTCCCTAGTCGAAAACGATCACGACTTCAAAGATTCTCGCAAGGAATACTCGACAAGTATGATCATTTCCTCCATACATAACTCTATTGTTGTCTTCCTTCGCTTGAAATGCCCAAGGATAACTTTTTCAATTATGTAGTTCGCTCATCTCCTATGTTAGCCAACAAGGAAGATACAAAGGGATCCAATACCAACTAACACACAGATCTAAATTTCGCACGCTACAACACAATAATCCTATATATATCATACTTTATAAAAATGTGTCTTCAATGACTATACGTACATATGTAATTCTATTTTTGCAAAGGTCGCCAAAGAAAAAATGTCGAGCTATGTGCATTCTACGCTTGCCATCATATGCAAAGAAATCATTAGTGCTAAGATGAAGAATCCGAGGTTTGTCAATCTCGAAATAATTTTTTGTAATTGTAAATTCAAATATATATCCTTACCATTTTTCTTGACCTAGCGGCGTGGTTTGATAATAGATTTACATGGACTCGCTATGCAAGAGCTCGTGGAAGTTCGAGGCGCTATGCACCTTTATCATGACAAAATAGTTAGCAAAGGAGAGTTTCACTCCATCGCCGACCCGAGATTCACGCAAATAATTGACTTAATTGTAATCCAATTGTACAACTATAGCGAAAATACTTCAACAAATTCGATCTTTATTAATTTATTTTGAGTAATGATCAATTTGAGTTGTCAACAATTGATTATCTGTGATGTATCTGCTTTTTGTACATGCTTGTTTTCGAGGGCATGGCTAGCAATTCCGAGGCCGCCAAAAACACCAAACAATGTAGCTAGGATCGCTCACTACCACGACGGTTTTATGTTGAATCGTCAGGAAGGCTATTACCACGCACGGTTTCAACATAAAATCGCCTATGGTAATAGTTTCACGCACGGTTTTAAGTAAACCGTCTATGATATGTCTAGTATCACGCACGGTTTTAAAGTAAACCGCTCGTGATACTAGAAATATCACGCACGGTTTACTTAAAACCGCTCGTGATAAGTGGTTATCACGCACGGTTTTAAAGTAAACCGTCTCGTGATAAGTGGTTATCACGACGGTTTACTTTAAAAACCGCTCAGTGATAACCGTATCACGAGCGGTTTTGAACCGCTCGTGATAATCGCTGTTATCACAGATGAACAAATATAGACGGTTCGGAAACCGTCTGTGATGACGGTTCCGAACCGTCTGTGATGACGTGTTCTGTAGTAGTGTCGACTATTACTCATTGAGGCAGTTGGTCTCAACTACGACTTACGCTCCAACTCGTATTCGAACTTCAAGTTGGTCACAACTTCAACTTGAGTAACACATGGACTTGACTCATGACGACGAGCACATCTTCTTAACGTCACTCGCCTTCACCTTTCAATGATCGGCACCAAGATGCATCGTCTTCAACGTCTTCCACGCAGCTTTGGCTGTCTCCTTTTCGGCCAGTAGGAAGAGCGTCGACGGTGCCTCGTCACCGGTGACACCACTCCCCGGAGAACGGGACATGATCTTGGGCATAAATCAAAAAACTCAGGCTCTCCTCGTCATGGAGCCTCATGCACCGTACAGTGCATCGGTCTCACCGTCGTACCTCGCTTTGGCACTCCAGTACTTGCTGCGATGCGCCACGGATCCGCCGCATGCGACTCCCGCCGTATATGCCACCCCGGGAATCAAGATCACCCCTCCCGGGGCAGCAGCTAGGGTTTCGAACCTAGTGCTCTGATACCAATTGTTGGCCCCTAACCGAAGACAAACAAACTCACGGCAAAAAGCTCTCGAATACGAACAAAGAAAAATTTCCAGTGCGGCACAACTAGCACCCTTCTCTTCTTTTCTTCTCAAGTTATCGCATATTAGAGTACAATGCCCTTACTTATATAGCACTAAGACTCACCAAGCACAAATGAAATAGGACTAGGAATCTGAATCCAACTAGAACTCGATGATATACATAAGGAAACTAATACTTTAGACAAAGATTACCTAACAATCGCTCCCTAATCTTTGTGTACTTACTTATTATGTGTACCGGCTGCTAGTTGGACTCAACTTCAACTTGGCTCACACGATCGCCTCGAGACGGTGGCACAACTCGAACACGCCTTCGACTATTACTCATTGAGGCGCTTGGTCTCAACTACGACTTACGCTCCAACTCAGATTCGAACTTCAAGTTGGTCACAACTTCAACTTGAGTAACACATGGACTCGACTCATGACGACGAGCACATCTTCTTAACGCCACTCGCCTTCACCTTTCAATGATCGGCACCAAGATGCATCGCCTTCAACGCCTTCCACGCAGCTTTGGTCGCTCCTTTTCGCCATTAGGAAGAGCGCCGACGGTGCCTCGTCACTGGTGACACCACTCCCCGGAGAACGGGACATGATCTTGGGCATAAATCAAAAAACTCAGGCTCTCCTCGTCATGGAGCCTCATGCACCGTACAGTGCATCGGTCTCGCCGCCGTACCTGCTTTGTGCACTCCAGTATTCGCTGCGTCGATGCGCCGCGGATCCGCCGCATGCACTCCGCCAGATATGCCACCCGGAGTCAAGATCACCCTCCCGAGGCAGCAGCTAGGGTTTCAACCTAGTGCTCTGATACCAATTGTTGGCCCCTAACCGAAGACAAACAAACTCACGGCAAAAAGCTCTCGAATACGAACAAAGAAAAATTTCCAGTGCGGCACAACTAGCACCCTTCTCTTCTTTTCGCATATTAGAGTACAATGCCCTTACTTATATAGCACTAAGACTCAGCCGCACAAATGAAATAGGACTAGGAATCTGAATCCAACTAGAACTCGATGATATACATAAGGAAACTAATACTTTAGACAAAGATTACCTAACAAGGATTCCATTCATCCAATTAATTTTTGTATGCATTGTCTTTTGAGCATCGTGCAAGGAGGAGGGATGTAGTAATGCACTGTAGCAACTAGTTGATTCAGCTGGTGCTAGAATCTGGGCTGCAGTTAGTGCACGACAGTGCTAGTAGCAGCCGACCTGTGCAAGCAAACGGTCGGCAGTAGCCCATGAAACAGCAGCTCCGTAGCTCGGTGGCTTCATGCGACAATGCAGCGGCAGCAGCCAGTAGGGAGCAGCATGCAGCGGCTCGGTCGGCAGTGCAGTAAGCTGGCCAGACAGTGCAGCGGCAGCAGCGAACCAGTGCAAGCCACCACCAGCTGTGCATTTGTTCGGCTGTGCTAGCAACGACAGTTTACTTGGCATGCATGCAAGCAGCTCGGCAGCAGCTCGAGTGCAGCAGCAGCGCGTGGCGACACGGCACGCAGCGGCGCGGCCCAAGGCGAGGTGCTGCAGCGGCACGTGGTGGCGTCGGTACAACGGTGGCTCGCTGCGGCACGGCGACACCAAGATGGTGGAGCCGACGAGGCCGAGCGACGGTGCAAGCTGCCGGAGCCATGCATGCACGTGGCCGAGCTCGACGGCATAGAGGCAAGGACGGCGCGGTACACGAGTGACATTAGCACGACGCATGCGATGACGCCGAGGTGGAGATGGCTGAGCCGAGGACGCAAGGTTTGGCTTTGGATTCTATGTGAGGAATGGAATGGAATTGATGCATAATTTTTGTATGGGTATGTGTACTTCATTTCTGGGAAGTACATATACGCCGAGAGTCGTGATATTTGGTTTGTAATGCTTTAATCATCTTGATGGTTATGTATTACAAGCTAAATACCCCGGGGTCTCACACTGTAGTTCCCTTGTGCATCGCGCAGCATCTGATCCAGATTATCATAATGCAATCTGTCCTCATCAAAAGCACAGTCCACATCTGGCATATCGTTGACTTCCTTGGTGATGTCGTCATTATTAACTTCCTGTATAATCTACTCTTCACAATGACTGGTCCAACATGTATACCCTTTTTTGAAACCCCTTCGAATCAAGTGAGCTTCAATCTGCATCGGGTTGTTAAACATTTTTAGATTACCGCAATCAATGTATGGACATTATATAAATTTTATCTCCTTCTTTAACATATCCTACTCGGCGACTTTTCTAAAAGCAAACACACCATTAATGTACTCTTCACTCACACGGTTCTCAACGTACATCTAGTTCCGGTCCATCTACACTACGCACGTAACAAATTAGTGTTTAATTATATTAATAAACCACAAGTACTCTTCCTATTAACCAAACATACTAAAATTTATTAGTGATTAACCTAGAGAAAATATAAAGGGTTACAGATCGTTATCCTCGGAGCTCATGACGAATATCCCAAATTAATATCCGGCGAGATCCTCCTACCTTTCTTCCTCCTCTCCTCCCTTCCTCCTCTCTTTAGCTTCCTCCTTTCCTTTTACTCCCTGCCTCCTTCCTTCCCTTCCTTCTCTCTAAGGTGGCGCAATGGGGGAGGAGGCAGCAGGGGTGGCGCAATGGGGAGGAGGCAACAAGAGGTGGCAGTTCAAATGGGAATGGGCAGGGGGTCTATCAGGACAAAGTATTTATAGTGCCTGCATATCACATACGGTTCTTATTACGAACCGTCTGTGTATGGATCTATCACAGATAGTTTCTAAATACAATCATCTGTGATAATGTAAGTCATCACAGACGGTTCTGAACAAGAAGCGTCTGTGATACTTCACAGACGCTTGTATTTAGAAACCGTCTGTGATAAATCCATATCACAGACGGTTCCAAGAGAACAGTTTTTAATTATTTTATCACAAACAGGTTTGTGATGAGACGTTTTCTATAGCCTGTTTGATAGTAGTGAGTATTCAATTTAGGGTGAAGAAATGTCAGAATAGCAAGTATTCAGAGTTCGCAAGAGCTCTCAGCACACCCAAGGTAAGAAGATGAATAAAACTGAATGTTATGACAAATGAATGGCGGAGATTAGTTGATACCCTTTTGGGCAAAGATCAACGGACTAAGAGAGTCTTAGTAATTACTGTTTACATCATTTAGTTTTCGTTACCGGAAACAGTGTAGCGCGGGTAAAACTCAATTTACTTAAACTGTTAAATCCCTTTTACTTTTTTTTTGCGAAAAAAATCCCTTTTACTTTTGACAGCAATGTAATCCTTTATAAACCAAGAGATGGAATGAAAACGGCATCAATCATTTATGCCATATATATAGCCTTAGTTTCTCGTAGAATTAGTTGTGTGCTTGCACTTTCTCCTCCTTCGATCGGATCGTGGGGATCTGACGTTCCTGCCATGCTTCCTTCCCTTGCCGTGGTGCTTCCCCTTGAACTCCGCGGCGACACGGCAGTGGCATCAGCAGCAGCACACGGACGGCAGCAGTTAGCCTAGGGTTCGGCGACGGCGGAAACAGCAGGTAGGCGGCTCGGTGCAGAAGCTAGGGCTGGAGCAATGCCCTTGCCGTTCCCTATATCAATGGAGTACAAAGTTAAGTGCTTAGTTGGCTGCTCAGGCGACACTACCACATCCCAATGTGCTTCCCGTACCCCCTTAACTACACGATCACCCGCCCGAGCATAAATCATTTTTGGTTCAACCCGACCAAATAGCAACCCTTGCCATGGTACAACATCTTTTAACAACAGTGGCCATGCCACAATTCCATATTTCCTTCAATCAAGTTCAATAATTTCTTTGAGTATGTGATCGTAAATCCCATCGGATAACTAAAGCATGGCTAAGCATAGTACAAGCCCATGTTGGTAATACAATTATGTCAAACTAATAATTAACCATCCGAAGGTGTCCAAGGATTTATGCCATTCAATGGGACATGTCATGCTCAATTTATCAAGGAGGCATAGTGGCAATTAGGTAATTAACTATTCTCAAACCATTTTTATACAACAAGGCAATGCATGTTGATATAAAATAATATAATTTTTAAAATGGGTACGACATGGTCAAAGTTCTATGACTTGCCTTTGTTGAAGAGTTGCGACGCTTGGTTGTTGGTCGAAGAATTCTTCCAAAGCTGGAATCTATATGTGCGAAAAGAATAAAATAAATAAAATAATACCAAATAAAATCCAAAAATTAAAAACCAGAATGAAATTAAATACACTGATTTTAGATGAATATAGAAATTTGAATCTCTCAAATCGGAGTTCTGGATGAAGAAAATATGGCCTTGGATGTTTGAAAATACATGAAATGATGAAAATCAGAATTTTTGGAATTATTTTTCTAAAGGAAAATTGATTTATTACGTCATGTTGACGTTAGCGATCAATTTTATTTTTTAACCGAATTATTTTTCAAAAGGAAAAGAAATGAGTCAGCGGCAAAGCGGCCCCACGTTCTGTATGGACTGGGTCCACGGAAAGGCGCCAGTCCATGGTGGACCCATTGTACAACACAGTGTGCTCGGGTGCGCTGGCGCAAGCTGCCATACCAGCGCTGACGCGGCAGCCACGTGCGTAGAAGGGTTGACGTGGCGCCGAGGTGGCGCCACGCGTTAGCGCGGAGCGGCGCGCGGGAAATGAGGGTCACCGGCGATTGCTGGGGACATGGTCGGCGACGAGGGCACCCAGAGGGAGAGGGGCTCACGGCAAAGCTGATGCGCTAGGTCTCAACGACGAGGCGCCAAGGGGGGCCAGCGGCGAGGTCGAATAAGCGGCGGCGGCCAACGGTGGCAGAGACACTCTGGTGGGCTTTCAGCGACGGGGAGGCGTGCACGAGGACAACGGCGTCCTAGCGATGCCAGAGACGGGGACGACGGCGTCGGAGTATGCTCGGTGGCTGCGCTAGAGACGACGGTGGAGCTCGACGGCCGACGACGAGAAGCTCGAAATACAGCCGGAGGATGGCGAGAGAGAGGGGGGAAAGTGGGGGAAACGTGAGAGGCGGCCGAGGTGCTCCTGGTGCTCCCCTTTATAGCCGAGGAGGGGGGCCCTTGTGAGAGCGGAGCCGCGTGCGTGCTCTGGCGGCGGAAAAGGCGCGGGCGGTGATGGGACAGGAAGGCGGCGTGCTCGAGGCAGAGAAGCGGGGCGGAAGACTGATGGGGAGGCGGTGACAGGACAGGACACGGTGGCGGGCTCGAGACGGCGAAAATTGCGGTGACCGGAGGCGAACGCGCGGTCGCGCACACGCGGAGGCGGCGGACGGAGAAGAAGAACAGGGCGGAGGCAGCTAGGGCTGACAAACGGGCCCGGAAAGTCAGCGGGAGAGAGCGGGAGCGAGCGAGCGGAGTTGCTGCATCTCTATCGTACGGTTGGCGACGAGGCTGCGCGTGGGCGACACGACGGAGTGGCCGACGCGGCGGGCCCAGCGACAATGAGGAGGAGGAGGCCGTCTGCAGCGTCTTGCGGCTGGCGGAGAAGGCCGCAAAAGTAGGCCGGGCCGGGGAATATGAACGGGTCAGGAAGATTCGGTCCGTGAACAGTAAAGGGATTTTTAATCATTTTCAATTTTTTTAAAATATAACAAATCAAAAGGCTTTTTAGAAAATAGCAAATAAAGTCCAAAAATTCTAGAAAAATACACAAAAATTCCTTGAATTATTTGAAACTTAATAAAAATATTTTCAACTTTAATTTATCTTTATAATTTTCAAATAAATTATTTTTAATTTTTGGGAAATTAGAAAAACCCTTTTTAAATTCCAATAAATCCAAAAAAATACTAAAATATTAATTTTGACTTTCAAAACCAGAAAACTCAATTAAATCAAATTTGAATTAATTGGAGTTTGATTAATTCATGTTAAATTATTTTTGTTTTTATGAAATTCCCAATCAACCTTTAGCAAATAAAAGCAAATGGCTACTTTTATTTTTGAAAATTTTCAAAAACTTTGAAAATAAGGATGCTACAGTGTAGCACGGGTAAAACTCAATTTACTTGAACTGTTAAATCCCTTTTACTTTTTTTTGTGAAAAAAAATCTCTTTTACTTTTGACAGCAATGTAATCCTTTATAAACCAAGAGATGGAATGAAAACGGCATCAATCATTTATGCCATATATATAGCCTTAGTTTCTCGCAGAATTAGCTGTGTTCTTGCACTTTCTCCTCCTCCGATCGGATCGTGGGGATCTGACGTTCCTGCCATGCTTCCTTCCCTTGAACTCCGCAGCGACACGGCAGCAGCAGCAGCAGTACACGGACGGCAGCAGCTAGCCTAGGGTTCGGCGACAGCGGAATCAGCAGGTAGGCGGCTCGGTGCAGAAGCTAGGGCTGGAGCAATGCCCTTGCCGTTCCCTATATCGTCGGCGCAACCCGGTGGACACGGCCAGCCCGGCCCAGAGGCCCCAGACACATTCGAGACGGTTCGGTCCAGCCCAGATCTCTCTTCTTTAAAAAAAAAAAAAACTTTTGGGATATCACAAGTTTAATTAGTGTACTTCGCAAATAAGCACAATATGATGTAACTTTTGGGATATCACAAGTTTTCTCACAATCCAATTGTCAAGGAAGAATCTGATCGATACCGCATGAACGTCCACTGGCCGGCCAGAATCGATACTATATATACAGACAGGCAGTGATGATTGCATGAACTTAATTTGCAATGAGGAATGATCCTTTTGGGTTATGTAGTGGGTTAGGTAGTATTTAGTCTTTAAGAGACCACTTTAAACCATGAGGACATATTCCCTTCAGCCTTGATCGACTTATAGTGAGTGCATGTCCAACACGCAGCCACACACACACCCAGAGCGAGAGAGATTTCCAAGAATCGATCGCCGTGGAAGCCATCGATCAATTAGCATAGAGAGAGTGGTAGGGTTGTGATGGGAAACACAGCGGGCAGCCTCTCCTGCCTAGGCGTGTCCGGCGACTTTCGGCTCAGCTGCTGTAAGAGAACTCCACCGCCGGCGGACAACCACCCACCAGCACCTCCTCCGCATCATCCTCCAACGTCTGCCAACGTATACGAACGCCAGGGTAAGTAGACAACACATGTGTGTGTGTATCCCCAGAAGGACAAGTCGCCGATGTATATACCTACTCTGGCTTATGTTGCACTTGCAAGTGAGTCCTGTCTCCTGTGTGTTTAAACTCTCTCTCTCTCTCTCTCTCTCTCTATATATATATATATGGGTTCATTGGTGCAGTATTATTGTCTGCGCCTGCTTCAGGTTTGCAGTGTGCTTTAAAAGGGGAACCGGGACAAGTTCACGTAGAGAAGGGAGGTAGAGAGAGAACTTCAATCTGTTTAAATTGCTTCATTTCTTCCTGAGACTATTGTTGTCAGCACTTAGCAATTTAGACCTCTGATTACTGAAGCCATCAACTTGATGTCAGGACAAGATTTGAGAAATTTCGCAAGTTGGTTTGAGCTTTAGGAATGTCTGACTGTTAATGGAAATACCTTGTTTTTTTGTGTTGTAATTTGACATTACATGTAAGTTTGGGACTTTGGGGAAAGTGTGTACAAGCTTCAGTAAATTAATTATATGCATATCAGCATATGTATTGTAGAACCTTTGCATAGCCATCTTATATTTCTAGTAGCAAAGTGTCGCGCGTATTATATATTTATGTGTTGATTGAAGTCATGTATGGTGCATAGAAAAATCTAATTGGAATATGTTGTCATGGAAATGCAGGACATGTGAACGATGGAGGCATTAACAATGATCTCAAATGGTTAATGTTATCGTTCTCTGTTCGTGTCGGACCCGGATTGTTAACCCGGAATCCTCTTTGATTATTATGTACTACTCCCTGGATCAGTAGGTTGCGCTCACAGTATACATCGCTGAATCATTTTATACACATCGTTGGCCGACTCACCATAATATTACATTCATCAGAGTTTAAATAGACCACGTCGGATCGAGTTTACAGCAGGGGCCGAACAGGCCAAATAGTTCATTACATAAAATTTAGAGGAAAGCGCGGAAGCAAAAGGGGCAACACGACTCCCCACAGGCAAGCGACTGCGGCACCCTATGTACCACCGATATTATCCAGGGACTTGGAGAATATTGGTTACACACAATTACCAGCGGAGCCAAGTAGACTGTGGCGAGCCCTAGCCTACGAATCTAACTACTCCTCGCCTTGGTCTTGACCGTCGAATCCTTGGTCCTCGCAGTACACATAGTCGTCCTGCTCAGCGGATTCTGGGGTTTGGGGGGAAAGAGCGAGAGTGAGCACAACTACCGTGCTCGCAAGCCAACACAACAGACGCAATAATAAATATGCAAGGATAAACAAGGATGTCTCGGGTTCTTTTATTTGCGCAAAGCAACATTTATAAATATCATAATTACAAATTTCTATGACTTAGCATTTTAAACAAATTGTATTTTATTCAAAGAGTAAGTGCAATATTAAATAACAGTAGAGGTTCCCTCCATCGGAGACTCTACGAATGCTTAATTTGATTGGAGCTACCTCCATACATTAACCATACTGGATACGACGATCCAGGGAAAATACCAAACCTCAGGCTAGATGAGCCGACCTGGTTTTCATACCACCTACAAAGGTTTTTGAAATGGAACTATCTCAAATTAAGTTCTCATGTCCGCCTATGACCGTAGGCGTGGCTCACTACTACAGAACACGTCATCACAGACGGTTCGAATCGTTATCACGCAGACGGTTCTAATTCGTAACTGTCAGGATATTGTTTATCACGCACGGTTACGAAATAGAACCGCTCGTGATAGGCCCGCCGCGCTAAAACATAGCCCAGACAGACCCAACACAGACGGTTCCAAAGGAACCGTCTGTGATGGGCCGTCTGCTATAGCCTCTTTTGTAGTAGTGGCTGTTTAAACAGTTTTGACTCTGCAGAGTTTGTACACTGTACCCATAAGAGACAATCATACTCGTTACCCTATATGATTCCATAGTCACTGTAGTCGAACGATCATCACAGTAACCTTTCGAACTACCTTACCCCTTCCGTCATCTCACTCATATGGGGATACACCCATACGTTGTGCGGGATGTTCATCTCAGCGACTGGAGTAGTTGAACGCAGAGCCAACCTACCCCGCAGCGACTGGCAAACTTTACCTTTCCTCGGTGTCCCCTTCAAGCCGGAATGCATCCTGCCACTTGTACATTCCCTCTCTCCCACCATGCGAGATGACATTCAGAATTTGATAATTTTACTAAGCCAAGTTGCACTTTGCAGACTTGTGGTTATACTTGTTTTACATAGGAGGTCATGACAAGATTAAATCCGTAATCCATTCGGGCTGTTCATACCACATACCAACCACTGTCGTGCACGATGGCACCCACCACTCCTACCATCCGCCCAGATGTGGTATTAGTAAGTTTTAGGGTTTTGAAGAAATGTAAAACAAATTAACTCAACCATTTCAGTCACTTACCGCAATGATTGCCCAAAATAATTTTTATACTTAAAGGATGGTAATTGGGGTGATTAGCACCCCGGTACTCAAGCAAGGCTAGCATGGCACTTGAGTACAGCCTATAACTAATAGGTTACCATATAATTACTAGGGTGACAATGATCAGTGAATTAAAAAGGCAAGCAAACAAGATAAATAAATACAAAATCCATAATAAATGTACTCCAAAATTAATGAAACCAGTACCAAAATATGAGTTTTGAAATTACAAATTTTTAGGCACAAGTTTCATAATTTTTGGAGTTATAATGAAAAGGATATGTATTTTTGAACTTTATAAATAATTTTTAGTTAAACAGAAAATCAGAAAAAACAGAAAATTCACATGCTGACACGTGGCCCTCGGTGCACGCTACAGTGCGTGGACCGAGTCCACGCACAGCCGCGGCGAGTCCATGGCACAATGACATATGGGCCCCACCTGTCAGCCGCACAGGCACTGTAGCGGGCCCACTTGTCAGCGACTGTGCGGGCATGAGTTAAGACGGCGACGCGTTCGGTTGAACGCGAGGCGCGAACGCGTCGCCTCGTCTTCTCCGTCGCGCGAAGGAGACGAGGGGGTGGGGGGGTGGGGAAGCGGGGTGAGGGGGAGGGAGAGAGAGGGAAGGGGAAGCACATGGCGGCGGCGGCGGTGCGAGAGAGGGGGAGGGGAGCTGCAGCGCCGGAACGGGCTGGAGGCGAGGGCGGAGGCGATAGAGACGAAGGGATGGCGGCGGCGGCGCCGGCTCCGAGGAAGAAGAAGCGGCGGAGGGGACGAGGCCTCGGCTTGGGGAGAGGACGAAGAGGCGGGGCGAGGAGATGAAGAGGTGGGGGCAGCTTAAATACCTAGGGGGGAGGGAAGGAGAGGCGGTGGAGGCAGCAGAGATACGGGGGAGGGCACTTTGCTTGTATTCTGTTCTCGTTAACCTAGCTCCTAATAATTCAAAGTAGTACGCCTACCTGTCAGATGTCCACAATTGTAGAAGATCTCATCGGCTATTCACTCCTCACATAACCTACGGAGTCCATGTAGATGTGGATATCAAAGAAATAACCGCGTCATTTAATCCACCAGACCTCGCAAACGTGGAGATGGTGTCGCAGTGTACCGGCACGGATGCAGCAACTACGGTTAGGTGGATGAGGGAGAGGGGAGGGGACGGGAGGGGAGGGGAGGTAGAGCGAAGGGAGACGGATCGGAGAGCGCTAGATTCAGCACTCTGAAAAATGAACTAGTGTTTTTACAGACCTACATCAATGAATAATGAATAGTGATGGAAATTACGACGGATTTGACAAGGATATCACTTTTATGCATACACCCAACATTCCTTATAATAGAGCTGAACCTATGTACTTGCAAGATTCATTCACCAGAGCTCGTGCACGTCAATTGAACTATCAAGTAACTTCGTTTTTAGAAGTACATTTTGTTTCTAATAAGAATATGCTGCTACTTAATGTACGTGATGTTCTTTTAATAAGGAACTTAGGAGTTGATCATGAAGGAAGTATGTGCAATCCAATTCGGCCTCCGGAGACAATACTAACTTCAAATATGCATAACTTTTCTATACGGAGTACGTTGGAGGTCCACGAATACTTGATTGAAAGCTTATCTCGCCTTCTTTCCAACGGATCCGGCCCCACCTCCAAATTCCTTCTGAGCGCGCCGCAATCACCAATACAACCTGGCACTGTTTCTGAGCCGAGTCAAAAGGGTGCTGCGCCGCCTCCACTTGGACCTATGGGCTTTGTAACCCTAGGGGCGTGCACCCACTTCCCTGGCTGCCACCCTTGGTCATCTCCCCATATAGGAGTCGCCGCCCTTTCCTAGAATTGGGATTTCGTTTATATTTAGTTCGCTTTCGTTGCAATTTATATATTCTGCGTGTATCGACTAGACCATTCGGTCAAGATACTTATTCTGAATCCCACCTTATCAGTACTTTTATTAATATTTGCAATACATCATATTGCATTTCACCTTGTTCTTACGTGCTTCTTCGGTGTATGGAGGGATTGATCTTTGTGATCAGGTCATCCGGATATTCGTGCACGGTTGATAACGACTTGTCGACCAGTTTAGCAATTGTGTGGTTCCGGATCTTGCGAGTTTGTAGTCAAGATCGTGAGAGTTGAGTGATTTCTACCGAATTTATTAACTCAACAAATGATCGAACCAGAATAGAAACCTCTGTGGTTCATGATAGTTTGTAATATCTTGTTCGAAGTCCTCGTCAGATTCTTCATTAAAATGACTAGGCCTATTATTAGATCATCGGTCTATTCTTCGGAGTGCCCATTATCAGAATCTAATGCACCCCGATAGTGTAACAACAACTGGAGTGCAATATCCACCGTTATAGAAAATAGTTTAATTAAAGGGGTGAATGAATTTGACTGGTTTCAAAACATTGAAATATGCGGTCAATTCAGTATAAATAAATATTAGCAGGCAATTATCGGTAATTCCTATATAAAGTTGAGTTACTTTCACATATATGGGCATCTTATTCATTTATCGTATTCTTGAGACCCCACAGAGTACCTTTCATGTTGCTTTCGGTAAAGATTATTCCAGATGGACAGTGAAGCCTAGATCCTAATATATATAATCCTGGATAGCTTGGTGACTAAGCTTCAATACAAAGCTAGAAACCATAAGATCAAGAATAACCCAGCAAAGGGCAAAGATGTTACTGAAAAGGTGCCACAGTAATCGAGCACCCACAGAAACCTTCCTATACGCCTAGTTCATGGAGGTTTCCATAAAGATACCCACGAATGTAAATCACAGCAAAAAAATCTTACAGACCTCAACTTTAGAACCTTGTTTGGACCAATTTCCAATCATGATAGGTGGTCATTTATTCTACCAGCTGTGATGAAATTGATAAGGTCTAATAAGGGTCTAAACGGATGAGATCCCATAGGATTTTCTGCACCACCTTCTTAGGTACTAGTGTAGTAGAATGGCTGGTGGGTCTCTCAAGGCAGTGCAAAGGGGTCCTATTGCCTGTGGGGCTAGGCTGTAAGTAGGCTTGGATTGAAACGGGCGAAACTAGTTGGTTTTCAATTCGGGTTGGCTTAATTGGATGGATGGAAATGGGTTAAGACAGCTAATGATTGGTTTGGGTTAGGTTTTCACCAAAAACGGCATGGATTGATTTGGGTTAAAAAAAATTCCGGTTTGTATGGTTTCAATCCATGGTCTGGACTGTGGGTGTGTTGGAATGGGCAGAACTGCTACGAGGGACTCGTCACTCGTGAAGTCGTGATTCGTCAGCAGCGCGTGACGCCATGAGCCTATGAAGGTGGGTTGGTGAGGAGCTAGGGTTCCTCCCCACTCTCCTCCGCCGCTCCGTCGACTCCCTCCTCCTCCTTGTTCTCCGTCACCGCGCCGTCGACTCCCTCCTCTTCCCCGCTCTTTGCCACTGCGTCGTCACTACCTCCTCCTCGCTTTTTGCCATATTAAGATTTTAATAAAATTAAATAAAAATTCAAATGGTGAATTTTCACTAGTAACTAATTAAAAAAAATTTAAGGCTCAAAAAATTACGATGTTACTGTGGCAGTGTAATGCAATAGCATCAATTCACCCCTAATTAATTCGTAATCATTACGCAGACATAAAGATAGAGATTTGGCCTAATTACTTAATGCCCATTTTCGGACAGAACAGAGCTCGCCAGGGGAGATTTTCCCGAGCTCACCGCTGTCGGTAGGGGGCAAGGTGGCACCAGCTATGGCCAAAAATGGAAAGCCAGGAACCTTGCGATCCTACTGGCACCGGCGGTGAGGCTCCGGCGACTGCTGGCGGTGGTACAATGTGGTTTAGCAGTGGAGCTCACGGGCAAAAATTGTATTTTGCAAATGTCCGGCGCCTATGACTAGCTCACGCGCGCATAAGCTCCTAGGAAGTACCAGGAACTTACTGGTACTGACGATTTGGCCATGATGGGTTGGTGATGACTTGACAGCGATGACCAATGGCGGCGCGATGGTCTCTGCGTGGAAGAGGCGACCTAGGAAAAGAGGAAGGCCGAGAGTGATCGGAGAGGTACACGTGACTCACAAGAGAGCTTAAGGTGAAAAGAATTGAAACAAAACTCACCGGAGATAGCACATCAATGGATTTTTGGCTTCTTGACCGGAATTGGAGGAAAACGCAATGCTGGCGAGCCCTGCGAACGAAAGGCGAAATTAGTTGAGGGGAATTGGCTCATGGGCTCTGGAACACATGCTGATGCAGATAACAAGAATGGAGCTTCATTGGTTGGCGATGCTGGCGATGGTGGCGCCACGGCGCGGTTGGTCGAAACGAATACCTGAGCTTCACACTAGCTGGTGCTCGGTAAAAGAGAGCAGAAGGTGGAAGATGGTAGCGGTAGCGGAAAGAGGGCAGTAGCCCCAGGGCGACTATTTATAGGCAATGGGCGGAGATCGCTCGAGGAGCCGACGTTGTACTAAAAAATTGCTAGGCGGAGACTAGACTGAGGTCGGTAGCAGCGATGTGACGCAGGACGGCGTGCGGCTTTGCTGGCGATGGCTCAAGCCATGTAGGGCTCTACGTGACCACAACGTGGCGCAGCTTCCAGAGGATGTTGCTGGGAGAGAGAGAGAGATGTTAGAGATAATCTTGTTTGGTAATTTTTTTATTAGTTTCCGTTTAGACTTATGTGTTTTTATTTGAGTCTGGGTGTGAGTTGGGTTCCCGAATAGGATTCAAACTCGGTTTTTTTTTCTATGTATAAATAGGTCCTAGTATCATGTAAGGAGTTGAGTTGAGAGAAGAAATAAAACACAAAAGGAGCAATGCAATAGATAGAAAGATCTCTTTGCTGGAAGGAAGACCAGACCAGGAGGGGGCAGTTTTATGTCAGCCAAGTGCATCATGGATGGAGTCACGTTGAGGTGACTAGTGGGTCCCACGGAAAGCCATGTGAAGAAAACCGAAGGCAGCAGAGGCCAGAGAAACGCTGTGCGCTGCTTCGAGTTTGTTTCTTCGTTACGTAGGAACCTAGAGACGTGTTCAGGCGGACACACGTTGGGGTGAAAGGAGGTCTAGCGGGATCTACGGGGAAAAGCAAGGGGCGTCTCTGATCTGACCGAAGAACCAGGCAAAAATATTTGTTTTCTCGTTCGAAGCAGTATCAAAATAGAAGCTAAATTTCAACAATTGGTATCAGAGCCAATGTCGATCGTTCCTCAGGGCGAGGCGACGCGGGAGAGCAGCGGTGGGCTGTTCCATTATCCGCAGCTGACGGCGACAAACTACACGAGCTGGGTGATTCGGGTGCAAGCGATGATGGAGGATGAAGGCGTCTGGGAAGCAATCGAGACGGCGGTCGGGACGGCTGTCGACGCGAAGAAGGACAAGAAGGCGAGGTCGCATCTTTTCCAAGCGCTCCCGGAGGACCTCCTGATGCAGGTAGCAAGGAAGAAAACGGCGAAGGAGGTTTAGGACTGTCTTAAGACAAGGTTCATTGGCTCGGATCGCGTCAAGAATGCGCGGTTGCAGACGTTGAAGAATGACTTCGACATGATGCGCATGAAGGAGGGAGAAACCCTGGACCAGTACGCCGGAAGACTCAATGGCATGTCCGTCAGGTACGCCAACCTAGGGGCGACGCTCGACGATGCCGCATTGGTGAAGAAGCTATTCGACACCGTGCCGGATCGATTTCTGAGTGTGATCGCCGGGATCGAGCAGTTCTACGATTTCGACACCATGCCATTCGAGGAAGCCGTGGGACAACTGAAGACTTATGAAGAGCGTACACGCCCACGCACGTCTGGTGGCAACAACAACAGCAATGGCGACAGCCAACTCCTGCTTACTCAGGCCGAGTGGCAGGCGCGGCAGAAGAAGGATGATGGCGATTCCTCGTCAAGCAACAAGGGAAAATCCCACGCTCTTGAAGATAGCAGCAACCACAGCCGGGGTGGACGTGGACGCAGGTATGAGCAAGGCGACAGAGGAGAACGTGAAGATTGGGCTAGGCAAGACGATGGTGACAGATCCCGTGACAAGTCACATATCAAGTGTTTTAAATGTGATAAATACGGTCACTACGCGTCGGAGTGCCGCAGCCACATAAAGTGCTTCAACTGCGACAAATATGGGCACTATGCTTCGGATTGCCAAAACAAGAAAAAGAACGAGGAGTCAAACCTCACCCGAGCTATTGAAGACTACGAGCCGGCCCTGCTTCTCTCCTTATGTGTCAACCAGGCGCCAGTCATGGTGATGTTGAACGAGGAGAACGTAGTTCCTAAACTACGCACAGAGGGAGGAAACTATGATCATACTGATGAGTGGTACTTAGACAATGGAGCAAGTAATCACATGACGGGAGATCGCTCCATGTTCCATGAGCTTGATGAGAAGATTTCAGGCAAAGTCAAATTTGGCGACGGCTCCACGGTGCAAATAAGAGGCAAAGGATCAATGCTATTGCAATGCAAGAACGGTGATCAGAGGATGCTGACTGAAATATATTATATACCAAGCCTGTGTAACAACATACTCAGTCTCGGGCAGTTAGCGGAACGGGGGTGCAGGGTGGTGCTGCAGGATGAGTTCTTGCGTGTCTATAACAAGAACAAAGATCTGTTGATAAAGGTGAAGAGATCCCCGAACCGGTTATATAAAATTTCCCTGCAAGCTTGTAAACCGGTTTCTGCGAAGGACAGTGTGAAGGAGCTAGAGTGGAACTGGGGAGTAGAGCGAGGACATGAGGTTTCAGGCATTATTGATCTCATCGGTCAAGGACATGATAGGACCCAAGGACGGCACGCAGTTGGCGCAGGAGGCGCAGCAGGCGGAGCCTCGGGGGGTGCAGACGGTACGCGGGAAGGCGTGCAGGGCACTCAAGAGGACGGCAAGTCCCACGTGCATGCAGTTGCTGCTGGAGGAACCAGCGGCTCGGGTCAAACCCATGGACCCTATCGGCATGCAAGCACAGCAGGAGGGAGAGGCGGTGTAGCCTCAGTTAAGATGAACGCGGGGAAGTGGGCAGACTTGGTCCAAGAGAGAGGGGCGAGAGGCTCAGGTAACGGCGAAGCCCAAGGTGGTTGTGAGAGCAGGTGCTCCAGCCCAGGCGGGCGTGCAAGGAAGGACGAGTTCAGTTCAAGTGCGAGACACGGTAAGCGTTGGTTTGTGCATAGCTCAGGATAAAGCAAGCGCAGGCAGTAGGGCGGTATTGGCCCGGGAAGGAACAACGCACAGGAGTGCAGGTAAAAGAGGAAGACTTGGAAATTCAGATAAAAGAGAAGATCAGCGTGATCAAGATGAAGAAACAAGATTAAGGGGGTGATTGTTAGAGATAATCTTGTTTGGTAATTTTTTTATTAGTTTCCGTTTAGACTTATGTGTTTTTATTTGAGTCCGGGTGTGAGTTGGGTTCCCGAATAGGATTCAAACTCGGTTTTTTTTTCTATGTATAAATAGGTCCTAGTATCATGTAAGGAGTTGAGTTGAGAGAAGAAATAAAACACAAAAGGAGCAATGCAATAGATAGAAAGATCTCTTTCTTTGGAAGGAAGACCGCACCGGGGGGGCGCTTTATGTCGACCAAGTGCATCATGGATGGAGTCACGTTGAGGTGACTAGTGGGTCCCACGGAAAGCCATGTGAAGAAAACCAAGCGCGAGAGGCCGAGAAACGCCAGCGCGCCGCTCGAGTTTGTTTCTTCGTTACGTAGGAACCTAGAGACGTGTTCAGGCGGACACACGTTGGGGTGAAAGGAGGTCTAGCGGGATCTACGGGGAAAAGCAAGGGCGTCTCGATCCGAGAAGAACCGAGCAAAATATTTGTTTTCTCGTTCGAAGCAGTATCAAAATAGAAGCTAAATTCCAACAAGAGAGAGAGAGAAAGAGCCATGGTGATGTGCTTGGGAGTAAGGGGATGAAGTGCTGCGCTCTAGAGTGGTTATCGCTAATTCCTATTTTTTGCTAAGAAATCTCTCGTTGGCGATTTGAATATTTAGAGTATTAGATTTTGAATCTTATGCTATGTATCTTTAAAGTTTACTCTCAATATAATTTTTAATAGGGCAATACTTTAAGTTCATTTTGCTTTTGCAATTTCTGTTTCTAGGGTTTATGTTTTTAGGGTTTCTGCATTTAGGGTTTTCGTTTTTCACTAATTGTGCCGACAAAAAAGAAATGCAGTTTAAATAACTCACAAAAATGCAGGTAAAAAGGATGTCATGCAAAAAGTTTTAAAAATCCATATTTTTGTATTTAGACATTTATGGGATGTTGCAAACCCTCTGAAACCTCAAATCCCGTGTGAAACTTATTGGATGGCTAAAGATATGGAGAAATGGTCTGGAGCTATAATCAAGAGAGGAATGCCTAACTCTACTGTGAATCAGCAAAAGAGTGGGTACAATACTAACTTAGCCAAGAACATGATTCAGGCTGGTCCAAATTTCCAGAAAACCAACCACTCCTTTTACTCCTGGTATTTGTAAATATTGTGGAGGCAAGTGGTTCTTGGGCCACAAGTGTAAGCAGTACCAAAATGTGAATCTTATGCTTTCAGAAATTGAAGATAATATTCCCACCAGTGTTGAGATTGAATAAGAACCTCAAGACCCTAATGAATGTCCTGTTGTGGATACTGAACCAGAAGAGCAATTGATGCAAATGCAAGTTTCAACTCAGGCAGCTCAAGGCTTATCCAGAGTAACCACTTATATATTGTTAGTCAGCATAGGGGAAAAAAGAGGAATAGCACTATTTGACAGTGCCAGTACTCACACTTTTATTGACCTGAGATTTGCCACTAAGACTTCATGTAAAATCATCAGTAACAATCTGCAGAAAGTGACAGTGGCTGGAGGGGGAACAATACTAATTAGATGTCATGTTCCAGATATTGACTATTGTATCAATGGGCATGTATTTTGCTATTCATTCAAAACCCTCAAGCTGAAGGGCTATGATGTGGTATTAGGATTTGATCGGATGTATCAACACAATCCTATAAGTATAGACCTAAATATAAGAAAGCTGACAACCATGAAAGAGGGAAAAATTGCAATGACTCTAGATGATTAATCACTACCTGAATCACTAAGGCTATTGAATCCCAATAAACTAAACAATCTGTCAGTAAAAGGGAAAGCTGGGTATGTAATAGAGTTACAAATAATGAGAGAAGATGGGAAACCCAAAACAATGAAACCACAGTACCGGACTTTGATCTAGTCATACTAGGATGTTTTTATAGAACCCCAAGAATTGCCTCCGGCGAGAATCTGTGATCACACCGTCCCGATCAAAGGAGGAATATAAACCCCTAATGTCAGGCCCTATAGGCTTCCTAACCAGTAGAAGGATGAGATGGAGCAGCAGATACATAAACTATTAGAGTATTGAATCATCAGGCCTAGTGCTAGTCCGTATGCCTCTCCAGCAATTCTTGTCAAGAAAAAGGATGGAAATTGGACGCTATGCATTGATTATAGGAAATTGAAAGCACAAACTGTCAAGAACAAATATCACATACTAGTTATTGAGGCTATGCTTGATGAGCTTTATGGGGCTAATGTGTTCAGTAAGTTGGACTTAAGATCTGGGTACCACCAAATTAGGATGAGCAAGGAGGACATCAACAAAATTGCGTTCAACACTTATTTGGGGCATATATTGTGAGTATTTAGTAATGCAATTTGGACTTACTAACGCACCAGCTACTTTCCAATGTCTCATGAACAACATTTTTGCCCAATGCTTGAGGAAGTTCATTATGGTGTTCTTTCACGATATTCTTATTTATAGCAAGAGTGGAAATGAACATAAAGGACACCTAACTATTGTGTTGGAATTGTTGAGGAAGCATCAGCTCTTTGCTAAGTTCACCAAGTGTGTATTTGCAGTTCCTCAAGTGAATTATTTAGGACATATCATCTCGGGCAATGGAGTGGCTACAAATCCTAACAAAATCAGCGCCATCATCGATTGGCCAAAACCACATGATATATCTCAATTGAGAAGATTCTTAGGTATGACAGGGTACTATAGAAGATTTATCAAAGATTATGGAGTCATCTGCAGACCATTACAAGATATGTTGAAGAAGGGTGGATTTGATTGGAAAGATCCTCAAGATGAATTATTTGTGAAGTTGAAGCATTCTCTGACCACCACACCAGTATTGGCATTACCTGGCTTCTCTGAAGTATTCATACTTGAAACCGACGCCAGTGGGATTGGGATTGGAGGAGTATTGATGCAGAGAGGAAGGCCCATTGCTTACTTCAGCAAAACATTAGGATTTAGGGCTGCAGCAATGTCCACCTATGACTGGGAAGCAATGACAATCATTGAGTCACTGAAGAGATGGAGACATTACTTCTTGGGAACTCAGCTGATCATCAAGAAAGATTAGCAAATCTTAAAATTTATGACTGAACAAAAGGTTTCAGAGGGGATTCAACACAAGTTAATGCTGAGGCTATTGGAATTTAACTATGTCATTGAGTACAAGAAGGGAAAAGAGAATAAGGTGGCTGATGCTTTGTCAAGAAGAAGTGTGAATGTAATAGCAATCTCTATTGTAGTATCCACTTGGACAGAGCTGTAGAAAACAACTATCTTAATGATGCACATTGCAAAGAACTAATGGAGCAGTTATCACTAGCTTCAAACTCAGAATAAGGCTACACATTCCATTCAGGACTCAGGAGTCTTGAGGTACAATGGTAGGATTTATGTTGGGAATGATCCAGAGTTAAGACAAAACATCATATATTCACTCCACACCCACTACTACAGAGAAGGCTATACTAGACGCCTTATCACAAATGGTTCCCCAGATTCCGTCAGTGTTGTAATTATCACAAATGATTTTACAAGTATGACCGTCTATGTTACCAACGATGGCTAGAACTGTCTGTGATAATTAACACACGATTCTTGTTAAGAACCGTATGTGATAATTGCAGACGTCACATACGATTTTTAATTTGAACCATCTATGATAATTCACAGGTGGTTATTAATAAGCACCATCTGTGATAACTGCAGACATCACAGACAATGTTTAATACGAACTGTCTGTGATAATTCATAGACGGTTCTTAACGAGAACCGTTTGTGATAACTATGTATCACAAACGGTTTGTGGTTGGAAGTGTCTCTGATATGTACTCTGTTATTAAATACCCGGCCCATCCCGACAGATTTGTCTACCGTTAGCTATTTGTTCATCAATGCGGGCGCCAGCTTTGGGGCGTTTGGTGAAAGCTAACTGTAGATTTGCAAGCGAGCTATATCTATTTGTTCTTGACGATCTAAGGCTAGTATTTGCTTCTAATTATATGTATTATAATCAAGAGAGATGATAGCTAGGTTTAGATCTAGATAGGTAGTTTTCTCCAATTTAAGAATGAGTCTCACTACTCCTAGTCTATTTCAATATATTCTTGCTTGATATATATATTGCTTTATAAATAGTACATAGCTAGCTAATTTAGATAGACAATTTAAGGTTAATGATATGCGTAAGTGTAATGGCTAGGTAGTTGTAAGAGCATTATTCTAATTTAACACTAATTTGTTACATGCGTAGCGTAGATGGACTGAATTTGGATGTGCGTTGTGAACCATGTGAGTGAAGAGTACATTGATGGCATGTCTGCTTTTAGAAGAGCTGTCGAGCAGGATATGTTGAAGAAGGGGATGCAATTTAATTATGTACTATCCATACATTGATTGCGATAATCTGAAGATGCTTACCAACTCAGCACAGATCAAAGCGCACTTGATTCGAAGGAGTTTCAAGAAAGGGTATGCATGTTGGACCAGTCACAGCGAAGAGCAGATTATATAGGAAGGTAGTAACATAGTAGAGGGAGACAATGACATGCCGGATGTGGACTGTGCTTTCGATAAGGATAGGTCACACAATGATAATCTGGATCAGATGCTACGCGATGTAGAAGGGAACTATAGTGAGAAAAAATTTAGTAAATTTGAGGGCTTTATGGAGGACTTAGAGAAACCTTTGTTCCTGGGCTGCAAACCGGAATACACAAGGTTGTCATCCATGCTTGAACTGTTGAAATTGAAGGTAAGCAATGGTTGGTCTAACAATAGTTTCACGGCGTTGTTAGGTCTCCTAGCGGACATCCTTTTGGAGGGAAACATGTTGCCCAGGACCACATACCAAGCCAAGAAGGTTATTTGTCCATTGGGAATGGAAGTAGAAAGAATACATGCATATCCGAACGATTGTATCCTGTATCGTAAAGAGTATGCAAATATGCATGTATATCTGGTGTGCAAAGTATCTCGATACAAGCGTAAGAATCACTACGATGAGGGTGAGGGCATCGGGGTGAAGCAAGGACCTCCTGCTAAGGTGTTGTGGTATCTGCCTATAATTCCCCGTTTGAAGTATTTATTTGCAAACCGAAAGGAGGCAAGATTGTTGCGTTGGCACTTGGAGTAGTGTAAGAAAGATGGAAAGCTAAGACACTTTGCTAATTCTACCCAGTGGAGTGTGAGACCCCGGTTTATCCGGCTTGTAATGCTTAACCATCCACTTGGTCCTAGCATCACAAATCAGGTAATCCGAGACTCGAGACATGTATACTTCCCAGAGTGCAGTATACACACCTCTTTACAAAGTTCATGCATCAATTCCATTCATTCACATAGAACCGAAACATAAACAACAAACCAGAGGATAACATAAATAAAGGATAGTCATTACAAAAGAGAGGCCGACCGGCCAAATGACAAATACATAAAGAAATTTAACAGCGGAAGCAAAAGTGCCATAAGATGGCTATAAAACAAAAGAGCCAATCAGTGTGCCTTTAACCCACAAGGCAACCGACCGACCGCCAAAGCTAGTCGTCGAATCCACAGCACAACTCACAAAAGTGAGGCCCTTGGGGCTCACCTTCTTCCTCTGCAAGCAAAAGCAGCCCAGCAAAAACTGGGTGAGTACTTTGAATGTACTCACAAGATATATAAGAATGATAACAGATCTATGCAATAACTACATGCAAGCTTATTTAAGTGGAGCAGGTTAGGACTCAAACTTTTAAGCATAAAGCAAGTTTTATTTGCAATAATGTAATAGATTGAAAGCCATTTAACAAATCTGATTTTATTTGATACAAACAGTAGTAATCAAGTAGCAACAACAAGAAAAGCCTCGAAGTGACTAACCATTAGTCACCACAACAATAGCATGAATTACCCATTCATGCCAACCATGTCAAGTTTTAATTTTTAAAACAAAAATAGTTGTTGAAGTCTAGATCTTGCGGAAATCACCAAGCGTGTCCATAACCTAGGGCGAGGCTATTCGAATAGTTTTATCCTGCGCAGGTGTACCAACTTACCCACATGTCGGACCGCCTTTTGCCACATGATTAAGCACACTTCCTTAGGTATGCCAAGACAACTAAGTCCTACGAGACATTTCCAATATTGTGTATTAACTACGAGCCGCCTGTATGGATAGAAACCCATACGTTGTGTCGAGTCATTGTAAAGCCTCGGTCAACTACCCGTCGCAGTAAAGCCTTGACAACTACAATGCTCCTCGAGGTGGAGAGCCTACCCTAATCTCCACCACCGCACACCCAACACAAAAACCCAGAGAACACATATCATGTTTCACACAACACACACAACCCCTCCTGCGACTCGGAGATAACACACGCCAAAGTACTACGTCAAGAGGGGTCCCATATAACCCTCATGTGGTTAGTACGCAAAAGTACTTGGATCAATGGCGCAAGCAACATTTTCGGTCCTTAGGGACCTGGGCACCTTTCCTTGTCAAACCCATCAATCACACCAACATGCCATTGTGCCCAAGTCAAATCATTTTGTTTCATTTTCTGTTGTTACAAAACTAAAGCATAAAGTGCTGAACCAAAATAAACAAAATGATTTGTGTGATCAAGGTCATCGACTAAGTCGATAACCGCCCAATTCTACCTGGTAGCTAAGCATTTCTAAGCATGACATCGCAAAGACAAGAAAAGAGCATAATTAAATCACGGGCTCTAATTCACCAAATAAGATAATAACTTATGGTTGTGGCGGGGATAACATTTTAATGGCAACAATGCATTAGGAATAGCTACCTCTAAACAGGCAAAAATAATTGGACACAAAAGCAATGCATACATATAATTTGTAAACAAGATATTAGGCTTTGAAAGTAATGGGACATTTATGATCAAATATCTTGCACCTGCTTGCTGTGGGTCAAGGTGTTGCTGAGGATCAACAATATTATGAATGTGCTCTTCGATCCTAACGAAAGCAAAAGCAACCGATAAGAACGAATAAAATACAAAGACCCAACAGTAAACATTCTCCAAAAATTCCAAAAATTTTACAGTAGCAAGATAATGATTTATAAAGAATTTAGCAACAAGAACCAATTGATTTGGATTCTTAATGCCAAAGATATGACCAAAACAATTTTAGTCACTTTTATAAATCAAAATGCTACTATTCATTAGCAAAATTTTCTGAGCTATACTGAGGTTGGAAACATTTTTAACTTAAAGATGAGTTAAAAACATAACCAACAAAATTTGAATCAACCGAAAAGGATTTGAAATGAATTAGTTATGCATTTTACAAGTTATCACATTTTTCATTGATAAATAAATCCTCTCGAAAATCGAATTTAAAACGACGTGGCGAACGAGGAGCGCCGATCTCGGATCCGACGGTCCGCGTCCCCAGCTTAACGCCAACGCAAGCGCAGCGTCAACAAACTCTGTCGTTAACCGTTGGATCAAGATCCAACGGTCCACGACCACTTTGGTCTGAGCGCGCGCGATCCGACACAACGGTCGTCCGCCGTTGGATCTCGATCCAACGGCCACGAGATGGGAGCGTTCGGCGGTCCGAACGCTCACGCGCGACGCGAGCCGTGGATCTGGGATCCAACGCTCGCGCCGACTCATCGGGACCATTGATCTTAGATCCAACGGTCCACGCATCGAGACGCGCGACGATTCAAATTTTTCCACGCTGAACGTGGGCGTAGATCTAAGGATCGACGGTCCAAAATGACGACGCTCAAACCAACGCCTGTTTTCTTCCGGCAAAACGACGGAAGAACGGCTCGCCGGCCGGCTCTCGCCGCGGCGGTGCGAGCAAGTGCCCAAAATGGGTCCCAAACATCATTGCGCACCTAAGGGTACCAATGGCGTTGGCTGAGGTGGTCCAGAACGCCGGCAAGCCGGAGAGAACCGAGGTGACCGCAAAGTGACGAAAACGAAAAATGCAAACGGCTCAGCTGCGGTCCGAGGGAGCCGTGCCGAGCCACTAGGGACTAAAGAGGGTTACCAGGCGCAAAGGATGCACCGAGAAGAGTCGAAGCCGCCGCGAAGAAGAATGGCGATTTCGGCCGAAAAGGGGAATCCGAATTCACTCGTCCTGGACAAATTGAACCGAATTGAGTGAGGTTAAGCGCCGATGAGTAGAGGAGAGCAGAGGAGCAAAGACTCAAGGAAGAAAACCCCACAGCACCGACTTCACCAAGCTCCAAAACCGCAATGGCGCCGAGAGCTTCCCGAGAATCTGTGGCTCCAGCGGGCTTGTGAGTGCTAGCTAGAGCTGCGGTGTGGCTAAAGGAAGCTAAGGGAGAAACCAAGGAGCTTAAATAGCCGGGCATGGCCGAGAGCAAAGGCGATATCCCGCCGGGTCAACTCGCCATTTGAGCGCGAGGGCGACGGAGCGCTTGGAGAGTGGACGTCGAGGAGGAGGAGCACGACGGCATTAAATGCGCGCAGAGATAGCCGCTAAAGGCGGCCGTGGATTGACCGACGCCGCGGCTTTTCTCCTCTGCCACGCCATGGTCGCCGCCACGCGCTACCGACGGAGGAAGGAGACGACTCGTCGATTGTCGGATGGAAATCGAAAGGTGAGTTAGATCGAATGGATTACAACGGTTCCGTCTGCTCAACCGGTCGAAGACCGTTCGATGTTGATCCAACGGTGAGTTGGATCGGGTGGATTAGAACGATTCCATCGCTCAACCGGTCGAGGGCCGCTCGATGCTGATCCAACGGCTCACGACCTGCACACCCGATCGACCACGCGGTGCGATTAGTTGATCGGACCGAGTCCAGTGGCTCGAGCCCGAGCCTGGTTCGAACCCGAGGAACAGTGCAAACCAACTAGGGTTTGAATTAAAGGCTGATTTTGAGGAATTTGTTTAAGGTAGCAAACCAGCTCCAAAAATTATGAAATTTTAACTGGAGGTTGCCGACAATGCAGGGGAACCTTATATAAAATTTTCAGAGACTTTTATGCACTGCATTTTCTCTAAAAATTTCAGAAGGCTACTTTAGGAGTTTGACTAAGGTTTGACTTGTCTCAAAAATTATCAAATAATTTCTCAAAATTATGAAATAATTCGAGGTGTTAACCATCCCTCCTAGGTTCAATGAAAATTATTTTCAGGGGTTGGGCACAAGATTTTCATGAAGGAGATTTGTGTTGGTGTCCAAATGGCAATTTGATTTTTGATTCCACATAATTCCTTTACAAAAATTATGGAACTGATTACAAAAATCAAGATCAGAGAAAAAGTTTTAATTTCTCCTCATTTTTATTACATTTGAAACACAAACCAATTTTGGGATGTTACAAAACCTCCCCCCCTTACAAAAATCTCGTCCCGAGATTTGGCTCACTCGGTAAAGAAAGATGGATAGTCCGCACGAGACGATCTTCCCTTTCCCAAGTAGCCTCATCCCGAAATGGTTCGACCACCGAACTTTAAGGAACTTGATGGCACGATTCCTCGTCCTTCGCTCACCTCTTCAAGGATGCGAACAGGTGCTCCTTGTAGGTCAAATCTTCTGAACATCAAGAGTTTCCAACGGAGCTTCCTCGCTTGGAACACGGAGACACTTCTTTAGTTGGGACACATGGAAAACATCATGTACCCCTTCAAGTGCAAACCGGCAATTCCAACTTATAGGCAATGGCCCCTTTCTTCTCGATAACACGGTAAGGACCGACATATCGAGGAGCTAACTTGCCCTTGACGCCAAACGCTTATGGCCCTTCAAAGGAGAGACCTTGAGATACACAAAGTCATCGGGCTCAAAGCTCAACTCACGACGACGGCGATCCGCATAGCTCTTTTGCTCGGATTGAGTACAGGCGCAAACGATCACGAATAAGTTGGACTTGACTCTCGGCCTCATCGATCGAGTCCGCCAAAGAAAGGTCTTTCGCCTGCCTCCACCAATTCAACGGGTTCTCGCACTTTCTCCCGTATAAGGCCTCGAAGGGTGACATGCCGAGACCGCCCGAAAGTCGTTGTTGTAGGAAAACTTCGGCAAATGGCAAGCATTTCTCCCAATTCTTTCCATAGGAGAGAACACAAGCACGAGCATGTCTTCCAACACTTGGTTGACTCTTTCACCGCCATCGCTTTGAGGATGATATGTCGAATCGAAGAAAGCCGAGTGCCCATAGCTTCTGCGACTCGCCAAAACCGGAGGTAAATAGTGAACCACGGTCGAAATGATCGCCTTGGGCACACCATGCAAGCTTACAATCTCGAGACGAGAGCTCAACTAGACGATCGGCCGAAGCTTGGTCTTGATCGAAGAAAATGTGCCACTTTGGTTAATCGATCAATAATTACCCGATAGCATCATTCCCTTTTGTGACGTGGGCGGACCGGTGATAAAGTCCATCCCGATCGAATCCCACTTCCATTCGGAATAGGCAAAGGTCAAGCAGCCCTGCTGACGCCGATGCTCGGCCTTGACACGACGACACACGCCGCACTCGCAACGAACTTCGCAATCTCCTCTTCATTCGGGTCCACCAAAATCTCGACGGAGATCTTGATACATCTTTGTGGCCCCGGGTGGATAGACAAAGGCGAATCATGGGCCTCGCGGAGAATCAAATCCAGCAGCTTCCATGTCCTTTGGAACCACAAGGCGCCGCTCAACCTTACAACACCATGCTCATCCTCGAGAAGCACTTGGTCGTTCCGTTCTTGACATTTTCCTTGATGCGCTTATTCCAAAGATCCGATTGCTTTGAGCGACCTTAATCCGATCTACCAAGGTTGGTTGCACAACCAAGGCAGCGAGGGAACCACGCTCAACCAAACCTAAGTTGAGACGCTGAAATTCCTCCAGAAGGGTGGGTTGACATCCCTGGAGCAACAAGGCATTGCAATGCGCTTTGCGACTGAGCGCATCGGCAACGACATTAGCCTTGCCCGGATGGTAGTGAATACCCATGTCATAATCTTTGACCAACTCCAACCATCTCTTTTGCCTGAGGTTCAGATCTGGTTGGGTGAACAAATACTTTAGGCTTTTGTGATCCGAATACACTTCGCAACGATTACCGATTAGGTAATGTCGCCAAATCTTAAGCGCATGAATCACAGCAGCCAATTCCAAGTCATGGGTAGGATAGTTGAGCTCATGAGGTCTCAATTGCCTCGATGCATAGGCCACTACCTTGCCTTCTTGCATAAGTACACAACCGAGTCCTCGACGAGAAGCATCGCAGAAGATATCGAAGCTTCGATGGATATCGGGAAGAACGAGGACGGGAGCGGTGGTCAAACGCTTCTTAAGTACTTGGAAACTTTCCTCACAAGCATCGGACCACAAGAACTTCTTTTCCTTCTTGAGCAACTCCGTCATCGGCTTCGCGATCTTGGAGAAGTTCTCGATAAAGCGGCGATAATATCCCGCTAACCCGAGAAAACTCCGCACTTCGGTTACTGAAGTAGGCTGAACCCATGAAAGAACATCGCTGATCTTACTAGGGTCAACGGCTACGCCTCCTGCCGAAAGAACATGACCCAAGAAGGCCACTTCCTTCAACTGAATCGCGACTTGTCAACTTGGCATACACCGGTGCTCACGGCTTGCCTAACACGAGCCTCGGATGCTCATCATGTTCCTCATCGTTCTTAGAATAGATAAGAATATCATCGATGAAGACCACAACAAACTTATCCAAATACTCCATGAATACCGAATTCATGAGGTTCATGAACAAGGCGGGAGCATTGGTTAAGCCAAATGATATGACGGTATACTCATACAAGCCGTAGCGAGTAGAGAAAGCCGTCTTTGGAATATCCTCGTCGTATCCGAACTTGATGATATCCCATTCTCAAATCAATCTTGGAGAATACTCGAGCTCCATTAATTGATCAAAGAGATCATCAATGCGGGCAATGGATACTTGTTCTTTACCGCTACTTCATTAAGTGGACGGTAATCAACACACATGCGCAAAGTATTGTCCTTCTTCTTTACGAAGATGGTGGACAACCCACGGAGATGAGCTAGGCGAATGAATCCTTTCTCTTGCAGCTCATTCGATTGCTTCTTCAATTCCACCAACTCGTTCGGTGGCATCCGATAATGCCTCTTTGAAATCGGGCGATCACGGAACCAACTCAATGACAAACTCAAGATCTCGAATCGGTGGCATCCGGGAAGATCTTGGAAAGACATCAATGAAGTCACGAACCGTGGGGACTTCACTAATATCTAGAGCGGGCTTCGCTTCAAGCGCGAAGAGATGCGGGCCTAGCGACTTTCTGGCGAAAGCTTACCCGTCACGGAAGACTAGATAGAGAGACGCACTTCTTGGCGCAATCGATTTGTCCCTTATGCTGAGACAACCAATCCATACCAAGAATTACATCTAAACTTGCTGAATGGAGGAGGATAAGATTCGCGAAGAATCTCACTCCCTCGATCTCAATTGGGACATCCCTACACTCAGATTCAGCCCTCAACTCCGAACCAGGAGAGCGAATGAGCAACGGGACCAACAATGGAGTAAAGAGTAGCTCACTAACAGCAGCAAAAGACTCAGAAACAAAAGAATGAGATGCTCCTGAATCAAACAAAACAGTAGCAGAATGATAGTTAACGGAAAGTGTACCCAGCACGACATCGGGTGCCTCCTGTGCCTCCTCCGCTGAGATGAGGTTGACTCGACCACTACCCACGCCTTGGGTAGTAGGGACTATCTTCAGGTCCTGAGAAGAACCACCTCCTGGCCCGCGTCCTCCATTAGGACGAGGGGCTGCTCCTGTCTTCTTGGGGCATTGGTTCGCATAATGCCCCTTGTTGTTGCAGAAGAAGCAGGTGACATCCGCGGCTGTGCGGAGGCCTCCTGGCTGACTCGCAGGTGCACGTGATTGGGGCACGGCCTGCGAGGGGCGAAGAACAGGTGCTGACGGCCTCGGGGGTGCTGAAGGCGGAGGACGGGACCCCGGAGACTGCCCAACACGAGAACGGAAAGAGCTGGCCTGCGCTGACTTGTGGGCCTCCCACTTGCGCTTGCGGGAATCCACAAGTGCTCTCCCCGCGTGCTCAGCAACGATGGCCTTGTCCACCAAGGCCTGGAAATCCGGAAAGTCGACGATGGATAGCTTGTCCTGCAGCTCCTCAGACAAACCATCCTTGAACTTCTCTTGCTTGGCCTCATCAGTGGCCACCTCCTCCGGAGCATAACGAGCCAAATGGTTGAACTCGTAAAGATACTCCGTGACTGAACGACGCCCTTGCCTGAGCGACAAGAATTCCTTCTTCTTCAGCTTCATCAAGCGGAAGGAATATGAGAGCGGCGGAAGGCGTCTGAACTCCTCCCAAGTGACGGTGTGGCCGTCAGGCTGCATGGCGAAAGCTCTCCCACCAAGCCAAAGCCGCACCTCCACCGTGGTGCGATGCAAGCAGCGCCTTCTCGTGCTCCCGCATGCGCTATCGCGCTTGCGCTCAACCGCGAAGCCAATCGTCAAGCGCCAAGCGGTCCTCGGACACGAGAACGTGAGGGTGAGTGCGAAGAAACTCCGCAAGTCCCCCACGCGGCTGATGACCACTCCCTTGCCCGGATCCTGAAGCACCGGTAAGGGCGGAAGTGTTGCGCGAGATGACGTCCAGAAGAACCCTCCTGTCCTCTGCACGGTTGCGCTCGATCTGAAGAAGGACCTCGGCCATGGTCGGAGGAGGAGGAAGATCCTCGTCTGACCGATCGCCTTGGCCGCTCTGAAAAGTCCGGCCATCCTGTTACAAGAAACTTTGGTTAAAACTAGACTCAAAGATTAAAAGCCGAAAGAAAGCGAAAAGCTAGCGACTAGGGGAATGGAATATCACCCTAACCGAAAGCCAAAACCAGTATGTGTATAAACTTAGGCAGGTTTACAAAAGGACTCCAAAAACGGCAAGGAATCATAAAACCAAAGCTCAACTCCCCAATGCAACTAACCCGTATTGAATGAACGAGTAATTGCTTGAGAAGATAAAAATTCAGAATAGTAGGTAAGATCTATTACCCCTAAAGAGCAATGTTTAGTCAACGAAAATAGTGTTAGATACTTAGCTAACTAGTATCACATCTTACCCTTTTTACCCCACAAGTTTTAATTGATTATCCTCTCATTTTCTACCCCATTAGAAACCATCGAGCTTGCTGTCCGGAAATTGAGGTTGCTGTAGCGATTTCGCATCCAAGCTTCCAGCCGAAGTCTTCCATTCTAGAAACTTCAAAACCTGGCACACTTCAATTTGCCAAGCTCAGTGGTCCTATCAGAAACCATTGAGCTTGTTTGTCTGAAATTGAAGCGTCTTTGTTCAGATTCCGCATCCAAGCCTCTAGCCGAAACCTTCAGTCCAGAAACTTCAAAACCCTAAGAACTTCAATTTGCCAAACTCAGTGGTTCCCAAAACCCATTTAATCGATAACACTATCTTTGAAAAGAAGATGAGAGGAAAACAACTTTCAAACTCAAATTAGAGTAAGATGAGAGGAGAAAGCTAAGATAGGTAAGGAATAAAACCTGAGAACTTACTTAAGCTTTCATAAATCATTTGATACTTTGAAAATAAAGTTTTCCAAAATATCCTAAAGACGACCAACTTGGGTTACTACGGTCAGTATGGCTCTGATACCAAACCTTGTGAGACCCCGGTTTATCCGGCTTGTAATGCTTAACCATCCACTTGGTCCTAGCATCACAAATCAGGTAATCCGAGACTCGAGACATGTATACTTCCCAGAGTGCAGTATACACACCTCTTTACAAAGTTCATGCATCAATTCCATTCATTCACATAGAACCGAAACATAAACAACAAACCAGAGGATAACATAAATAAAGGATAGTCATTACAAAAGAGAGGCCAACCGGCCAAATGACAAATACATAAAGAAATTTAACAGCGGAAGCAAAAGTGCCATAAGATGGCTATAAAACAAAAGAGCCAATCAGTGTGCCTTTAACCCACAAGGCAACCGACCGGACCGCCAAAGCTAGTCGTCGAATCCACAAAGACAACTCACAAAAGTGAGGCCCTTGGGGCTCACCTTCTTCCTCTGCAAGCAAAAGCAGCCCAGCAAAAACTGGGTGAGTACTTTGAATGTACTCACAAGATATATAAGAATGATAACAGATCTATGCAATAACTACATGCAAGCTTATTTAAGTGGAGCAGGTTAGGACTCAAACTTTTAAGCATAAAGCAAGTTTTATTTGCAATAATGTAATAGATTGAAAGCCATTTAACAAATCTGATTTTATTTGATACAAGCAGTAGTAATCAAGTAGCAACAACGATAAAAAGTCCGGAAGTGACTAACCATTAGTCACCACAACAATAGCATGAATTACCCATTCATGCCAACCATATCAAGTTTTAATTTTTAAAACAAAAATAGTTGTTGAAGTCTAGATCTTGCGGAAATCACCAAGCGTGTCCATAACCTAGGGCGAGGCTATTCGAATAGTTTTATCCTGCGGGTGTACCAACTTACCCACATGTCGGACCGCCTTTTGCCACATGATTAAGCACACTTCCTTAGGTATGCCAAAGACGGCTAAGTCCTACGAGACATTTCCAATATTGTGTATTAACTACGAGCCGCCCGTATGGATAGAAACCCATACGTTGTGTCCGAGTCATTGTAAAGCCTCGGTCAACTACCCGCCGCAGTAAAGCCTTGACAACTACAATGCTCCTCGAGGTGGAGAGCCTACCCGAATCTCCACCACCGCACACCCAACACAAAAACCCAGAGAACACATATCATGTTTCACACAACACACACAACCCCTCCTGCGACTCGGAGATAACACACGCCAAAGTACTACGTCAAGAGGGTCCCATATAACCCTCATGTGGTTAGTACGCAAAAGTACTTGGATCAATGGCGCAAGCAACATTTTCGGTCCTTAGGGACACAGGCACCTTTCCTTGTCAAACCCATCAATCACACCAACATGCCATTGTGCCCAAGTCAAATCATTTTGTTTCATTTTCGGTTGTTACAAAACTAAAGCATAAAGTGCTGAACCAAAAATAAACAAAATGATTTGTGTGATCAAGGTCATCGACTAAGTCGATAACCGCCCAATTCTACCGGTAGCTAAGCATTTCTAAGCATGACATCGCAAAAACAGTAAAAGAGCATAATTAAATCACCGGGCTCTAATTCACCAAATGAAGATAATAACTTATGGTTGTGGCAGGGGATAACATTTTAATGGCAACAATGCATTAGGAATAGCTACCTCTAAACAGGGCAAAAATAATTGGACACAAAAGCAATGCATACATATAATTTGTAAACAAGATATTAGGCTTTGAAAGTAATGGGACATTTATGATCAAATATCTTGCCTGCTTGCTGTGGGTCAAGGTGTTGCTGAGGATCAACAATATTATGAATGTGCTCTTCGGATCCTAACGAGAAAGCAAAAGCAACCGATAAGAACGAATAAAATACAAAGACCCAACAGTAAACATTCTCCAAAAATTCCAAAAATTTTACAGTAGCAAGATAATGATTTATAAAGAATTTAGCAACAAGAACCAATTGATTTGGATTCTTAATGCCAAAGATATGACCAAAACAATTTTAGTCAGCTTTTATAAATCAAAAATGCTACTATTCATTAGCAAAATTTTCTGGAGCTATACTGAGGTTGGAAACATTTTTAACTTAAAGATGAGTTAAAAACATAACCAACAAAATTTGAATCAACCGAAAAGGATTTGAAATGAATTAGTTATGCATTTTACAAGTTATCACATTTTTCAGTTGATAAATAAATCCTCTCGGGAAAATCAGAATTTAAAACGGCGGTGGCGAGCGAGGCGTCGATCTCGGATCCGACGGTCGCGTCCCAGCCTTAACGCGCATGCTGCAAGGCATGAAACCTGAGTGGTTAACCGTTGGATCAAGATCCAACGGTCCACGACCACTTTGGTCGGAGCGCGCGGGCGATCCGGGACACTGGTCGTCCGCCGTTGGATCTGGATCCAACGGTTCACGAGGATGGGAGCGTTCGGCGGTCCGAACGTTCACGCAAGACGCGAGCCGTGGATCTGGGATCCAACGCTCCGCGCTGACTCGCATCGGGACCATTGATCTTAGATCCAACGGTCCACAGACCGAGACGCGCGACGAATTCAAATTTTTCCACGCGAACGTGGGCCGTAGATCTAAGGATCGACGGTCCAAAATGACGCACGTTCAAACCAACGTCCTGTTTTCTTCCGGCAAAAACGACGGGGAAGAACGGCTCGCCACGGCGGCTCGCCGCCTGGCGGTGCGAGCAAGTGCCAAAATGGGTCCCAAACATCATTGCGCACCTAAGGGTACCAATGGCGTTGGTGAGGTGGTCGAGAACGCCAAGCGAGAGAACCGAGGTGACCGCAAAGTGACGAAACGAAAAATGCAAACGGCTCACCGCGGTCCGAGGGAGTGTGCCGAGCCACTAGGGACTAAAGAGGGGTTACACAGGCGCAAAGGATGCACCGAGAAGAGTCGAAGCCGCTCAGGCGAAGAAGAATGGCGATTTACCGAAAGGGGAAATCAATTCACTCGTCCTCGGACAAATTGAACCGAATTGAGTGAGGTTAAGCGCCGATGAGTAGAGGGAGAGCAGAGGGAGCAAAGACTCAAGGAAGAAAACCCCATTGCACCGACTTCACCAAGCTCCAAAACCGTCAATGGCGGTAAGAGCTTCCCGAGAATCTGTGGCTCCAGCGGGCTTGTGAGTGCTAGCTAGAGCTGCGGTGTGGCTAAAGGAAGCTAAGGGAGAAACCAAGGAGCTTAAATAGCCGGGCATGGCCGAGAGCAAAGGCGATATCCCGCCGAGTCAACTCGCCATTTGAGCGAGAGGCGACGGAGCGGTTGGAGAGTGGGCGTCGAGGAGGAGCACGACGGGCATTAAATGCGCGCAGAGATAGCCGTTAAAAGCGGCCGTGGATTGGACCGACGCCGCGGCTTTTCTCCTCTGCCACGCCATGGTCGCCGCCACGCGCTGTGACGAGGAAGGAGACGACTCGTCGATTGTCGGATGGAAATCGAAAGGCTGAGTTAGATCGAATGGATTACAACGGTTCCGTCGTTCAACTGGTCGAAGACCGTTCGATGTTGATCCAACGGCTGAGTTGGATCGGGTGGATTAGAACGATTCCATCGTTCAACCGTCGAGGGCCGTTCGATCTTGATCCAACGGCCACGACTGCACACCCGATCGACCACGCCGGTGCGATTAGTTGATCGGACCGAGTCCGATGGCTCGAGCCCGAGCCCGGTTCGAACAGAGGAACAAAGTGCAAACCAACTAGGGTTTGAATTAAAGGCTGATTTTGAGGAATTTGTTTAAGGTAGCAAACCAGCTCCAAAAATTATGAAATTTTAATCGGAGGTTGCTGACAGCAGGGGGAACCTTATATAAAATTTTCAGAGACTTTTATGCACTGCATTTTTCTCTAAAAATTTCAGAAGGCTACTTTAGGAGTTTGACTAAGGTTTGACTTGTCTCAAAAATTATCAAATAATTTCTGAAAATTATGAAATAATTCTGAGGTGTTAACCATCCCTCCTAGGTTCAATGAAAATTATTTTCAGGGGTTGGGCACAAGATTTTCATGAAGGAGATTTGTGTTGGTGTCCAAATGGCAATTTGATTTTTGATTCCACATAATTCCTTTACAAAAATTATGGAACTGATTACAAAAATCAAGATCAGAGAAAAAGTTTTAATTTCTCCTCATTTTTATTACATTTGAAACACAAACCAATTTTGGGATGTTACATGGAGAAACTTTGATAGGAGCTTCGAAGACTTCGGTGTGGTACCGATGAATATAAGGTTTGAGTTGAGTATAGATGGAATGAATCCTTTTGGTAACATGAGTAGCCGACAAAGCACCTGGTCCGTGTATCTATGTATGTACAACCTTCCACCTTGGCTGTGTATGAAGCGAAAGTATATTTTGATGTCAGTACTTATCCAAGGGCCGAAGCAACCTGGGAACGATATTGATGTGTACCTAGCATCATTGCTCGAAGATCTTGTGACACTGTGGAATGAAGGGGTACATGTATGCGATGCGTACAAACGAGAGAACTTCACTTTACGCGTCTTGTTGTTCTGTACCATCAATGATTTCCCTGCCCTTAGTTACCTGTCAGGGTTGTGTACAAACGAAGCCAAAGCTTGTCCTCACTACTTAGATGATATCGAGAGTGTGTGACAGAACAACTCATGCAAAACTATAGTAGACTTGTGGTTGCACGGCCACTTCTTGCGCCGCTCATCAACCAAAACAGAACCGACTCAAAATTTTGCTAATTAGTTGGCTAGGTCATCCCATAATGGACTTGTGGTTGCACGGTATGGTCCATATCAATGGAGTACAAAGTTAAGTGCTTAGTTGGCTGCTCAGGCGACACTACCACATCCCAATGTGCTTCCCGTACCCCCTTAACTACACGATCACCCGCCCGAGCATAAATCATTTTTGGTTCAACCCGACCAAATAGCAACCCTTGCCATGGTACAACATCTTTTAACAACAGTGGTCACACCACAATTCCATATCTCCTTCAATCAAGTTCAATCATTTCTTTGAGTATGTGATCGTAAATCCCATCGGATAACTAAAGCATGGCTAAGCATAGTACATGCCCATGTTGGTACCACAATTATGTCAAACTAATAATTAACCATCCGAAGGTGTCCAAGGATTTATGCCATTCAATGGGACATGTCATGCTCAATTTATCAAGGAGGCATAGTGGCAATTAGGTAATTAACTATTCCCGAAACCATTTTTATACAATAAGGCAATGCATGTTGATATAAAATAATATAATTTTTTAAAATGGGTACGACATGGTCAAAGTTCTATGACTTGCCTTTGTTGAAGAGTTGCGACGCTTCGGTTGCCGGGTCGAAGAATTCTTCCAAAACGCTGGAATCTATATATATGAAAAGAATAAAATAAATAAAATAATACCAAATAAAATCCAAAAATTTAAAAACCAGAACAAAATGAAATACACTGATTTTAGATGAATATAGAAATTTGAATCTCTCAAATCGGAGTTCGGATGAAGAAAATATGGCCTTCGGATGTTTGAAAATACATGAAATGATGAAAATCAGAATTTTTGGAATTATTTTTCTAAAGGAAAATCGATTTATTACGTCATGCTGACGTTATCGATCAATTTATTTTTTAACCAAATTATTTTTCAAAAGGAAAAGAAATGAGTCACTGACAGGTGGGCTCCACGTTTTGTATGGACTGGGTCCACGGGAATGCGCCGGTCCATGGTGGACCCATCGTACATCACGAGTGCTTTCGGGTCTTGTTGTCGCCATACCATGGCACGACGCGGCAGCCACGTGCGTAGAAGGGTTGACGTGGCGCTGAGGTGGCGGCCACGTTGGCGGCGGAGCGGCGGCGCACAGGAAATGAGGGTCACCGGCGATTGCTGGGGACATGGTCAGCGACGAGGGCACCCAGAGGGAGAGGGGCTCACGGCAAAGCTGATGCGCTAGGTCTCAACGACGAGGCGCCAAGGGGGGCAAGCGGCGAGGTCGAATAAGCGGCGGCGGCCAACGATGGCAGAGACACTCTGGTGGGCTTTCAGCGACGGGGAGGCGTGCACGAGGACAACGACATCCTAGCGATGCCAGAGGCGGGGACGACGGCGTCGGAGGATGCTCGGTGGCTGCGCTAGAGACGACGGCGGAGCTCGACGACCGACGGCGAGAAGCTCAAAATACAGCCGGAGGATGGCGAGAGAGAGAGGGGAAAGCGGGGGAAACGTGAGAGGCGGCCGAGGCGCTCCTAGTGCTCCCCTTTATAGCCGAGGAGGGGAGGAGCCGCGTGCGTGCTCTGGCGGGGGATAACATGCGGGCGGTGATGGGACAGGAAGGCGGCGTGCTCGAGGCAGAGAAGCGGGGCGGAAGACTGATGGGGAGACGGTGACAGGCGGAGACACGGTGGCGGGCTCGAGGCAGCGAAATTGCGGTGACCGGAGGCGAACGCAGGCGATCGCGACACGCGAGGCGGCGGACGGAGAAGAAGAACAGGCGGAGGCGCTAGGGTCGACAAACGGGCCCGGAAAGTCACGGAGAGGCGGGAGCGGCGGCGGAGTTGTTACATCTCTATCGTGACGGTTGGCGGCACGAGGTCGCGCGGGGCGACACGACGGAGTGGCCGACAGGCGGGGCCCAAGCGGCAATGAGAGGAGGAGGCGGCCGTCTGAAGCGTCTTGCGGTCTGGCGGGAGAAGGCCAAGCAAGTCGGGCCGGCCGGGAATATGAACGGGTCAGAAGATTCGGTCCGTGAACAGTAAAGGGATTTTAATCATTTTCAATTTTTTAAAATATAACAAATCAAAAGGCTTTTTAGAAAATAGCAAATAAAGTCCAAAATTCTAGAAAAATACACAAAATTCCTTGAATTATTTGAAACTTAATAAAAATATTTTCAACTTTAATTTATCTTTATAATTTTCAAATAAATTATTTTTAATTTTTGGGAAATTAGAAAAACCCTTTTTAAATTCCAATAAATCCAAAAAAATACTAAAATATTAATTTTGACTTTCAAAACCAGAAAACTCAATTAAATCAAATTTGAATTAATTGGAGTTTGATTAATTCATGTTAAATTATTTTTGTTTTTATGAAATTCCCAATCAACCTTTAGCAAATAAAAGCAAATGGCTACTTTTATTTTTGAAAATTTTCAAAAACTTTGAAAATAAGGATGCTACAGTGTAGCACGGGTAAAACTCAATTTACTTGAACTGTTAAATCCCTTTTACTTTTTTTTGTGAAAAAAAATCTCTTTTACTTTTGACAGCAATGTAATCCTTTATAAACCAAGAGATGGAATGAAAACGGCATCAATCATTTATGCCATATATATAGCCTTAGTTTCTCGCAGAATTAGCTGTGTTCTTGCACTTTCTCCTCCTCCGATCGGATCGTGGGGATCTGACGTTCCTGCCATGCTTCCTTCCCTTGAACTCCGCAGCGACACGGCAGCAGCAGCAGCAGTACACGGACGGCAGCAGCTAGCCTAGGGTTCGGCGACAGCGGAATCAGCAGGTAGGCGGCTCGGTGCAGAAGCTAGGGCTGGAGCAATGCCCTTGCCGTTCCCTATATCGTCGGCGCAACCCGGTGGACACGGCCAGCCCGGCCCAGAGGCCCCAGACACATTCGAGACGGTTCGGTCCAGCCCAGATCTCTCTTCTTTAAAAAAAAAAAAAACTTTTGGGATATCACAAGTTTAATTAGTGTACTTCGCAAATAAGCACAATATGATGTAACTTTTGGGATATCACAAGTTTTCTCACAATCCAATTGTCAAGGAAGAATCTGATCGATACCGCATGAACGTCCACTGGCCGGCCAGAATCGATACTATATATACAGACAGGCAGTGATGATTGCATGAACTTAATTTGCAATGAGGAATGATCCTTTTGGGTTATGTAGTGGGTTAGGTAGTATTTAGTCTTTAAGAGACCACTTTAAACCATGAGGACATATTCCTTCAGCCTTGATCGACTTATAGTGAGTGCATGTCCAACACGCAGCCACACACACACCCAGAGCGAGAGAGATTTCCAAGAATCGATCGCCGTGGAAGCCATCGATCAATTAGCATAGAGAGAGTGGTAGGGTTGTGATGGGAAACACAGCGGGCAGCCTCTCCTGCCTAGGCGTGTCCGGCGACTTTCGGCTCAGCTGCTGTAAGAGAACTCCACCGCCGGCGGACAACCACCCACCAGCACCTCCTCCGCATCATCCTCCAACGTCTGCCAACGTATACGAACGCCAGGGTAAGTAGACAACACATGTGTGTGTGTATCCCCAGAAGGACAAGTCGCCGATGTATATACCTACTCTGGCTTATGTTGCAAGTGAGTCCTGTCTCCTGTGTGTTTAAACTCTCTCTCTCTCTCTCTATATATATATATATATATATATGGGTTCATTGTGTAGTATTATTGTCTGCGCCTGCTTCAGGTTTGCAGTGTGCTTTAAGAGGGGAACCGGGACAAGTTCACGTAGAGAAGGGAGGTAGAGAGAGAACTTCAATCTGTTTAAATTGCTTCATTTCTTCCTGAGACTATTATTGTCAGCACTTAGCAATTTAGACCTCTGATTACTGAAGCCATCAACTTGATGTCAGGACAAGATTTGAGAAATTTCGCAAGTTGGTTTGAGCTTTAGGAATGTCTGACTGCTAATGGAAATACCTTGTTTTTTTTGTGTTGTAATTTGACATTACATGTAAGTTTGGGACTTTGGGGAAAGTGTGTATAAGCTTCAGTAAATTATATGCATATCAGCATATGTATTGTAGAACCTTTGCATAGCCATCTTATATTTCTAGTAGCAAAGTGTCGCGCGTATTATATATTTATGTGTTGAATGTGTGAGATGCGTACTACTAGTCTGCAAACTAGAACACCTAGACATTCATAAGGTTGGAGGACTTACGGTCGCCGATGAACGCCATTGAGCGAAGACCCGTGCCTGCGTGATGCAGGCGTGAGGAAGAGTTGGTGAAGCTCGTCTGGAGAGTCGCCGGTGATGTCCTGTAGCAGCGGCGGCGGCGACGGCGACGGTCTTCCCGTTGCTACCAACCTGATGGAGATCGGGCCACGTTAGGGATTGTTAGGGATTTTCTCTCACGGGAACAGTAGTCATCGGGAGAGGCCGGACCCCTACTAAATATAGCGCTGTTGCAACGGGGGACCGTAACCATGAGTTGGTTAGTGAGAGACCATGTGAGAGGTCCTCCACTCTGAGTGATGAGTATTTGACAAGTGTGTTGATTAGATTGAGAGTTGAGGTTTTCGGTTTGGACTGCTTTCTGGTCGAGTCAGGAAATCGGAACTACACTGTATGGAGCGGAAGTTCGATTAATCTAACTACCGGTGTTGGAAAAAGGAACTTCCGATTTACAGGTTTTGGTTTGGTGAAGAGAATCGGAACTTCCGCACATGGGGTAGCGGAGTGTCCGATAATATCGTATTGAGATTCCTCCGAGACGAAAATCGGAATAGAATTTTTGGACGTCGCGGATGTTAGAAGATCGGAAGTTCCGCAGCGGTAAGCACGGAACTTCCGATAATTCGACAAGCGCGGATAGTTCGAAATCGGAACTTCCATTGTAGTAAGTGCGGAACTTCCGATTGTGTCCGTAATCGCGAGAGAAGGTTAAATTGTGATTTTGATTTTGTATGAGTTTGAGTCTTATACAAATATTGATGCTATGATATTGTGCAATGCTATGTGATGTGTTTTTGTCATGTTGACCGCAGGCATCAAGATGGAGTCGTGGCGAGACACGTGGACCTGACTAGGCGCAGGAGGCGTTGAGGTCGAACGGTCGGGATGTGTCAAGACGGCGTGAATCTTGAAGCGGTTGCGAGTCGTGCACAACAAGGTGTACGGAGGCTTCGGAAAGGTGCGCAGGGGCGAAAGGGTCTTTTCGCAAAGCGGCAAAAGTGGAGGCGGTTCCGTTCGGGTGTAGCGGGCTTAATGGGTTGGAGGCCCATTAGCCAAGGCTATAAATAGGGAGAACCACAGGGTTAGGGTTAGACTTTTGAGAGAAAATTAGGGTTAGCTCTAGAAAAAGATTTGTTTTGCTTTTTGAGAGCTTGTTGAGAGGGAGAGTGTGATCTGAAATCTTATGTAATCTTTCCTCTGTGTTTCCATCTGTAAACATTTGATATCTATCAATGAAACTCTGAGTTTTGATTACTTGTTTATGTACTCTTCTTTCTCTCTGTTCTCATGTTAAATATTTAGGGTTTTTGGCATATCTTTTGATTCGTCTTATGAAATAGCATGAAACTTGATATCTAGATTCGTTTTGATATTGCTAATGTATCCTCAAAGTTTCATGAACTAGGAATCAGAGAATCGTGTCTATTTCGGGTTTTGGTCGTTCTTGCCCCTTCTTCAAGAAATCCGATTTTGGGTTGTTTGTTAAATCTTTGTTTGCGATTCTTCTCCATGAGGTCAAGATGTTGCTTAGGATGATGTCCTGTGAAACTTGACCAGAGAAGAGCATTCAAGATTGAGCACTTTGGATTTTAGGAAAACCCGAGCGCATCGTTCTTGGTCAGACAATCGAACTTCCGATTGTCCACGGCGAATTATCATGAGCGGAACTTCCGCACGATCCGGAACTACGGAGTGCGGAACTATCACGGGTAGAATCGGACCTTCCGATTTCGACGTAATGTCTAAAGTTTATTTTGATTCTCCGATTTTGCTTCACTCTTCTTAAGAGATCCGAGAGGGCTTTGTAGATTTGCTTTAAATACTGATAGGGGGTTCTTAATTTTATTGCACCATTCACCCCCTCTGCTGCCATTTCGGTCCTTCAATTGGTATCGAGCCGTTAGCTCTTCTTGATAGATCTTAACGGTCGGTTGAGCCATGGCAACGGACAAGTATTCCACCAAGCCTCCAGCTTTTGATGGTCCGGATTACCCTTCCGAAGAGCCGAATGGAAACTTACATCCGTGCTCGGGGTATGCCATCCGGAGAAAGGTGAAGGTTAGATTTGTTTGCTCTGCCGATGAGAACATCAATCTTTGGAAACATGGCCGATGTTGAGGCAAATGCTAAGGCAAGGAACATAATCATTCAGGGTTTAAGCAGAAGTGAGTTTGATCGTATTTCTCATTTGATTTACGCTATGACATCCGGGTGACCTCGATGCATACCATGAGGGCACCACTCAGATTAAGACGGTTCGACAAGACCGGTTCAAGCGTGAATACAATAAATTTGAGATGCTTGCGGTGAATCTCTTGACGAGTGCTTTTGGCGTTTTCACAAGATTTTGAGCAACCTCCGAGCGGTCGGTCTTACATACCCCGACTCGGATAACGCCGACAGATGCTTTTCTGCACTTGATCTTCGTGTTTGGGAGATGAAAGTGACTACCATCAAAGATAGCACGGACCTCTCGACCCTGACTCTTGATGCGCTTTACTCGCGTCTCAAGACTCACGAGATTGACATTGTCTCTCGAAGGTCGAAGTCACAATGATGGCTTTAGTCATCGATCCCACTTCGGATCTTCTTCGAGTCGATCGTGGGTTCTCCTAGTCGCTCTCTGTGACATAACCGATGATCGCTAGAGCGACTTGAGGATGAATAGCTAGCCCTCCTAGCTCGGAAGTTTTCCCATGCTTACAAGAGGAGGAGGGATGGTAAAAGAGGAGGTCCTGTGATTTGTTTCGAGTGTGGTGGCCCCAACCACATCCGAGCAAACCGTCCCAAGCTTGGGAAGGGCAAAGGTGACTATGGCGGTCCAAGCAAGAACGACTACATCGACAAGAACATAACACGAAGCCCTCAAAGACTGACCAAGGCAAGAAGAAGTTCCGCAACTTTGGGAAGGCTAAGAAGTTGTTCCATCGCGTCCTCACCGCCTCGACGAGCCGGACACCGGCGAGGTGGAGGGGTGGAGTGACGATGATGGGAAGGACGATCATGATCCCAAGGAAGACGGCAACTTCTCCCAAGATGTGCTTCATGGCCCTCGGGCGAATCGAGCGACAATGAGTACTCCGACTCCGACGAGGTTAGTCCCACTTATGACCAACAATGATGCTTTTCTTAAGCTAGGTAGATTCCATGCTAAGTCTAGGACTAAGTGTGTTGGGTTGGAGAAGGAAGTAGCTAGACTATCACGGGAGCTCACTTTACTTACATCTGCTCCCTCCCGTGATGAATGTGACACATGTTGTGCTTTGATTGATGATATGGAAAAACTAAGGACCTTACATGATAGTGTGTCCTCCGAACTTGACATGATTAAGGTAGAGAACATTAGCCTTCTTGTTGAATTAGAGATGACTAGGATAGCACCTCCTTCATCCACTACTGTTGAGGCTACTGCTTGCACCTCATGTGAGGTTAAGGACAATTCGCTTAGAGGTCTTTATACCATGTTGCTTGATCCGCTCAAACTTGTGAAAATTGTAATAATCTCAAGATGAACCTAAAGCAGGCGGATCACAAAATTGTCAATTTCAAGTCGCGCTACTAGAGCCTGTTGTTTCTTGTTTAAACTGTCCTAAGTTAATCTGCGAACTAGAATCAGATTCTAGCGGTTTCAAGAAATGATTGATCACAATAACAAATTGGCTCAAGATGCTTCTAAGGACCTTGTTAGCTCACCTTGCAATCATTGTAATAAACTAAAATGTGATTTGGTTGCATTGGATGAAAAATGTGTGAAGCTAACTAAGGACCTTCTAGAGACACAATCATCCGCTTGTATTGTGTGTCTTTGGGAAGAAGTCTAAGGGTTTGGTAGAGACGCCTAGTAACGTGAACCAATCGCTAGCGATGGGACTGCCCTCAAAGTCGGTGTGCGTGCACAAGCCAATCCTTCCTCTGTTGGTGGTTCTTCTTGCTCCCTTACCTTCTCACCGTCCCTTTCTTCCCCTCGCTCTTCTTGCACCTCTCTCTTCTGGAGTGTCGGATCTTATGAACACTCTCGAGAGGTTTGTAGGAGGCAAGAAGAAGCTCAATCTCATTCTAGACAAATCTAAAATTTGCAGATTTAATCGTGGTCTAGGATATGATATCCGAGAGGATATGAGGAAGCATCCACCGTCGTGCTCAAAACCATAGCACGGTGTGATCAAAACTAAGCCGGGGATCGAGAAAGTCAATTTTAAGTCGGCGGGTTTTGTTCAAAGGATTTCGACGACAAGGTGATCCACTGCGGCTTGACCCCTCGTAAGGCGAAGTATCATTGCACCTTCATCGTAAAGATGGACATTTAGTTGATCATTGCTTCAGCGCGCCAAGATCGCAGCGTAGAGACCATGTTGAGTCTCTTAGGTACATTCAAGGTCACCCCGGATCTTGAGTGCACCTAAGACCAACATGAAGTCTAGGTTTGTTCCATCCGATGATTTTGGGCGAGATCGAGGACTTGGTTTTTCCGAAGTTTTACGAGTTTCGTCCTCATGCTCCCTTTGGTCGTAACTTCCGCCCACGAGGTAGATCTCGTTTTCCTTTCGAGATAGCTACCATGGCGAGATCGAGATATTATCGCACTTCGACTCGCTCTTCCATAGCAATGGATCCAAAGAACAGTGAGATCTTTGACTTGTTGAGTGACAGAGCGTAGGGTAGATAGAGGTCGGTCTTGCTTGACTACTTCATCATTCGCGTGTTACTCGGTATTGGGTGCCAAAATCACTGTTGATTCACCCCATTACTGAGACTTTACTCTCTGTTTGACTTAGGGTCGCCGGGCTGGGAAGGGAAAGGTCTGGATTGTAGACTCCGGTTGTTCACGTCATATGACTGGTGAGTCTCGTTGGTTTTCTTCCCTAGCCCGCGCTCCAGGTGATGAGACGATCACCTTGGAGATGCTTCATTTGGGCGCGTCATCGCTAAAGGTCTGTGAGCATTAATGATTCTTTTATTTTAAAAGATGTTGCCTTAGTAAGTAAGCTGCGAGATAATCGCTTTCGCCTCTCGACTTACCGATGACGGTTTCGAGGTGAGCTTTAAGAAAAACAATTGCAAAATTCTTGATTCTTCGGGTAGTCTAGTTTGCGGGATTTCTCGTTATGGGAGGATCTTTCGTGCTGATTTTTCTGGATCTTCTGGTGATCCTCTCCGATGTTTAATTGCTTCTGAATCCCGTGATTTGACTTTCTGGCATAGGAGACTTGGTCATATAGGATTTGATCATCGACCGAGTTAGCGCCACGATCTCATTCGTGGTTTGCGAAACTCAAAATGGTCAAGGATCTTGTTTGTGCTCCTTGCCGACGCGGCAAAATGGTTGCTGCTTCACATCCTCCAGTTACAGTGACTATGACAGATGCACCAGGTCAACTACTCCATATGGACACGAGGGACCACCAGAGTGCGATCGATGGGAGGGAAGTGGTACGTACTTGTCGTGGTCGATGACTTCTCGAGGTATTCTTGGGTATTTTTCTTAGCCTCGAAGGATGAGGCGTTTACTCTTTTCGTGGTCTTTTAGTAGGCTTTCTGTTGAGCTCCCGGTGCATTACGAGCAATTCGACCGATAATGGCACCGAGTTCAAGAATTCCTACTTTGAGAGTTTTGTGGTGAGACAGTGTAGAGCACCGTTCTCGCTCCATCGCCCCCAACAAAATGGCGTTGTGGAGAGGAAGAACCGTACCTTAGTCGAGATGGCGGGACGATGCTTGATGAGTACTCTACACCTAGGAAGTTTTAATGAGGCAATTGCTCTCGCTTGTCATGTTTCTAACAGAGTTTTTCTTGGGCACTCTTGCATCGCACTTCTTATGAGTTGAGATATGGGCGAAAACCCGTCTCGCATTTTCGTGTGTTTGGTTGCAAGTGTTTTATTCTGAAGTCTGGGAACCTAGATAAGTTCGAGTCACGATCATGTGATGGGATCTTTATGGGTTACTCGACTTCTTCTCGTGCCTATAGAGTCTGGAACTGCGAGTCTAGTAAATTGTTAGAGACTCGTGAGGTGACCTTCGATGAGGCCACCAGGGACTAGGCACGATATCTCGAGTTCTTTAGAGCGATCCGAGTCCATCTTTGTGGACGAAGAGGAAGACGGAGATGAAGGTTGTCTACCTGACCCAGTTCTTCCTCCTCCTCTTGAGGTGCCTTCTTCCACTGCACCTCGAGGAGATCAGCCCTTACCTTCTGCTTCTTCCGAAGCTAGTGGCTCTGCTCCTATCTCATCCGATCATGAGGTAGAGGCCACTTCTTCATCTCACCTGGACCTCCAAGACACATTCAAAGGACCATCCTTCAGAGCGGATCATTGGAGACCTCTTCGAGCGTGTCACACGCTCAAAAGTCGCCTTATCTCTCTTGTCTCCATTACGCCTTCGCGCCTCATTTGAGCCCAAAGACGTTTGTCATGCTCTATCCGACGAGTCTTGGACAAGCGCTATGCATGAGGAGTTGGAAAACTTTGAAAGAAACAAGGTCCGTCCTTGTTGAGCCCCTCAAGGTCACAATATCATTGGGACCAAATGGGTGTTCAAAACAAACAAAGTGAAGATGGGTTAGTCATTCAAACAAGGCTAGGCCGTAGCTCGGGGTACTCTCAAGTTGAGGGTCTAGATTTGAAGAGACTTTTGCCCCTGTAGCTAGACTTGAAGCCATTAGAATCATGCTTGCCTTTGCAGCTTCTAAGGGTTTCAAGCTTTACCAGATGGATGTCAAGAGTGCCTTCCTCAATGGCCTTATTGAGGAAGAAGTCTATGTGAGACAGCCTCCTGGTTTCGAGAACCCCAAATACCCTAACCATGTCTACAGGCTTTCCAAAGCTTTGTATGGACTCAAGCAGGCTCCCAGAGCTTGGTATGAAAGGCTTAAGTCCTATCTGCTGAGCCATGGTTTTGAGATGGGTAAAATTGACAAGACCTTGTTCATCCGCCGTCTAGGCACTGATCTTCTGCTCGTCCAGATTTATGTGGATGACATTATCTTTGGCGGCTCCTCGCATGCTCTCGTTTCCCAGTTTTCCGATGTCATGAGCTCGGAGTTTGAAATGAGCATGATGGGCGAGTTGAGTTTCTTCCTTGGCTTCCAAATCAAACAGACTCGAGAGGGTACCTTTCTTCATCAAGGCAAATACACTCGAGACCTCCTGAAGCGTTTCGACATGAATGATGGAAAGCCAGTATCAACCCCAATGGCATCTACAACCTCTGGATCCGATGAAGACGGCGAACACATTGACCAAAAGGATTTTAGGAGCATGATTGGCTCTCTCTTGTACCTCACGACCTCGAGACCGGACATACACTTCTCTGTGTCTTTGTGCTCGGTTTGAGCTTCTCCTCGCGTATCTCACCGTCAAAGCGGTGAAGCGATCTTCGGTACCTTCGAGCTACTATTGACTATGGTATCCGGTACTCTTCCTCTTCTTGTCTATCTCTTAGAGCCTTCTCCGTCTGATTTACCGGGTCAGAGGATAGATAGGAAGAGCACTTCCGCACTTGCCAATTCATTGGCACTTCTCTCGTCTCCGGTCGTCGAGGAAGCAATCCGGTGTTGCGCATCCACTGCAGAGGCCGAGCACGTTCTCGCAGCCGATTCTTTGTAGTCAAGTGCTTTGGATGGTCTCGACCTGCGAGATTTCGGGCTATCTATCATTGCGTTCCACTCTTCTGTGATAACACGTCTGCGATTTGCATTGCCAAGAACCCGATGCAACATTCTCGGACCAAGCATATAGATATCGATATCACTTTCTTGAGATCATGTAGAGAAGGGTGACATTGTGCTCGGTTTGTGGAGAGTGAGCACCGGTTGGCGATATCTTCACTAAGCCTCCGGGCGGCTCTCGGTTTTATTTCTGGGGAGAGCTTGGGGTGGTTTGTCCTTACGGATTCTTTGTGAGGGGAGCTTTGTGCTACTCTTGTATCATATTATATTATATTATATTATATTATACGCTTACTCCTTGCTCGTTTCATTTCTTTTAATATTTGGGTCAAGTCCTCCAAAGATAGGTTAGAGCGTTTCTCTTGCCACATTGCTTTGACTGCCACTTCTTGTCTTGTGCTTCTAGGATGCTGCTTATTAGCTGTCTCTTCCCTCTCTAAGTAGAGCTTACTCACTTCTTATAGGTTCTAGCAGGGGTCGGGCCACCCTTGGGTAGACAGGGATGTGTTTGCTCCTTAGTGTTTGTGTAGATCGACTAATAGTCCTAGAATCATATGGGGTAGATAAGAATCATCTGGCGATAGTTTTCTATATCTTTTCTATGCTCTAAAGGACTGTTTTTTTTTCTGGGTTTACTTATCAGATTCTCGTTTTTGTTCCTTTGGTTCAGGGGAGTTACTCTTGGTTATTCCATATTCTTAATTGTGTCATAACTCAACCTTGAATTAAAAGATGCATCTCATTCTAAAGGGAATCTGGATTTTTGTGTATTTCATCAAGCATTGCATGATAATCAAATGGAGCCTTGTTTATTATCCCTTATGATCTGCTTTCACTATTTTACATCTTGCCATGATTTATGCTAAACCGCTAGATCTATCATGACTTTTTATGTGTAGTTTAGTCTTTGACATGCTAAGGTATTTAAAATGCTAAACTTGAATTAAAATCTTGTCATGATAGCTCTTGAGACTAGTCCGTTAAAACTATCCTTTTATGATTTTCGCCATGTCAAGTAGGTGAGTTGAGTCTGAATCTCTTTTGAACTTTTGAGTAAGCTATGTCGCTTGTTAAGAAACATGACTTATCTCTAATCACCGGTCTAAAAACTTCAAAAGCAAAATGATCTCTTTTGTGCGAAAAACCGATCTCACCAAATCTTTCTCATGAGACGGCTTGCCATTGCACTAGGCATGAACTCGGGGGAGCCTTGGATGACCTAAGATCACCTCCTTAAGTCATTGCTTGGAGTGGTCGCATAAGGCTTGGGATCTAGCACATGGTTTAAAAAAAAATGGTTGAAGCTCAGGAGGCAGTTGTGGATGGCACCTAGTCCAGAGCTTGCTTTACTGAGATAAAACCTTAAAGAGCCTTAAAATATAAAGTCTTAAAAATGTGCTAAAATTGCTTATCATCAAAGAGACCAAGTTTTGGATAAAATGAGTCCTTCTTCAACTAGTAGCACTCTAAACTGTTCAGTATGAGTCTTCTTGGTTCAACTTAGATTATTTGACATGGCTTGCATCATCCTTGGATATCTTTAGCTAGATTTCAATCTTGACTTATTTGACATGCTAAAGAACTGGATCATTAATCGATTATGGACTTTCTGTCTTAGCTCTTCTATACATCGATTGTCATGATCTTGATAGCATTCTTACGTGTTATGGCTTGGTGTAATACTATAATAGTCATTTTGGATAATCTACATGGCTCCTAATGCTTAAAATGAACATCATATAGTCTTTTCCTCCCTTTTCTACATATTGATGATTTTATTGCCAAAGGGGAGAATGATTGTGAGAAAAAGCCTTACAAGAAAAGCCTTGAGTTTTGTGCGAAAATTGCTCTTTCATCTCATCTCAAGTCTTTTTCTTTGTGTCAACTTGGTCTTGTGCTTTATTACTCTTGTCTAGACCTTGGTTGACTGTAATCTCAAACTCATCTTATGCTTTTTGTAATTGTCAATATACTCATCAAGGGGAGATTGAGAGACCATGTGAGAGGTCCTCCACTCTGAGTGATGAGTATTTGACAAGTGTGTTGATTAGATTGAGAGTTGAGGTTTTCGTTTGGACTGCTTCGGTGAGTCAGGAAATCGGAACTACATTTGTGTATGGAGCGGAAGTTCGATTAATCGAACTACGGTGTTGGAAAAAGGAACTTCCGATTTACAGGTTTTGGTTTGGTGAAGAGAATCGGAACTTCCGCATACGGGTAGCGAGTGTCCGATATCTGATATTGAGATTCCTCCGAGACGAAAATCGGAATAGAATTTTTGGACGTGCGGATGTTAGAAGATCGGAAGTTCCGCAGCGATGGTAAGCACGGAACTTCCGATAATTCGACAAGTGCGGATGTTCGAAATCGGAACTTCATTTGTGGTAAATCGGAACTTCCGATTGTGTCGAGCTCGCGAGAGAAGGTTAAATTGTGATTTTGATTTTGTATGAGTTTGAGTCTTATACAAATATTGATGCTATGATATTGTGCAATGCTATGTGATGTGTTTTTATGCATGTTGATCGCAGGCATCAAGATGGAGTCGTGGCGAGACACGTGGACGGACTAAGCGCGGAGGCGTTGAGGTCGAACGGTCGGGATGTGTCGAAGACGGCGTGAATCTTGAAGCGGTTGCAGTCGTGCACAACAAGGTGTCTGAGGCTTCGGAAGGTGCGCAAGGCGAAAGGGTCTTTTCGCAGCGGCAAAAGTGGAGGCGGTTCCGTTCGGTGTAGCGGGCTTAATGGGTTGGAGGCCCATTAGCCAAGGCTATAAATAGGGAGAACCACAGGGTTAGGGTTAGACTTTTGAGAGAAAATTAGGGTTAGCTCTAGAAAAGATTTGTTTTGCTTTTTGAGAGCTTGTTGAGAGGAGAGTGTGATCTCAAATCTTATGTAATCTTTCCTCTGTGTTTCCATCTGTAAACATTTGATATCTATCAATGAAACTCTGAGTTTTGATTACTTGTTTATGTACTCTTCTTTCTCTCTGTTCTCATGTTAAATATTTAGGGTTTTGGCATATCTTTTGATTCGTCTTATGAAATAGCATGAAACTTGATATCTAGATTCGTTTTGATATTGCTAATGTATCCTCAAAGTTTCATGAACTAGGAATCAGAGAATCGTGTCTATTTCGGGTTTTGGTCGTTCTTGCCCCTTCTTCAAGAAATCCGATTTTGGGTTGTTTGTTAAATCTTTGTTTGCGATTCTTCTCCATGAGGTCAAGATGTTGCTTAGGATGATGTCTGTGAAACTTGACCAGAGAAGAGCATTCAAGATTGAGCACTTTGGATTTTTGGGAAAAACCCGAGCGCCTTGTTCTTGATCGGGACAATCGGAACTTCCGATTGTCCACGGCGAATATCATGAGCGGAACTTCCGCACGCATCCGGAACTACGGAGTGCGGAACTACACGGGTAGAATCGGACCTTCCGATTTCGGCGAACGATCTAAAGTTTATTTTGATTCTCGATTTTGCTTCACTCTTCTTAAGAGATCCAGAGGGCTTTGTAGATTTGCTTTAAATACAAGAAAGGGGGTTCTTAATTTTATTGCACCATTCACCCCCTCTGCTGCCATTTGGTCCTTGATTAGGCACCCCGATCGTATGCTGAAGACAGAAACGTGGGTTTCCCCGTCCCTCCTTTTTCCTTACGGCCGTTTTGGCCTTAGATCAATATCCAACATTCTCCCCTTGATCATAAGGCAAAACATCATAAGCCCTCTCTCAATAAAAGTTCACACCAAAGCAATGCGTCACAACAGATCAATTAAGTACAGTTGGACATCAGGACTTATAGTGCTCCATTTTATATCGATCGGATAACATAATACTTTATGGGAGTTGGTTACTTTATATGGTCCTCTTATTCCGTGATCACAAAGCTCTCCAATAAACCCATGCCTAAGCAACATGATTACGTAAAATATTGGGTGGTAAGCCTTTTGTGAGCGGATCCAAGCATAAATTTAGTTCAATATGCTCAATCTTAATTGTTTGATCCTCGACTCTATCTTTCACAACATGATACTTTATGTCAATGTGCTTGGCAAACCGACTCGACTTGTTGTTACTCGAATAGAAAACTGCGGGTTGATTATCGCAGTAATGAGTGGTCTAGAAATGCTGTCTACCACTCTCAATCCCGGGATAAAGTTCTTAAGCCATACAGCCTGCCCGGTAGCCTCATAACATGCCACAAATTCAGCCTGCATTGTCGACGATGCAGTAAGTGTTTGCTTTACACTTTTCCATGAAATTGCTGCTCCTGCGAGGGTGAAAATATAACCTGATGTGGACTTCTTAGTGTCTTTACACCCCGCAAAATCAGCATCAGAATAACCGACAACCTCAAGGTTATCGCTTTTCCTGTATGTGAGCATGTGACCTTTAGTGCCTTGCATATAGCGCAGGACTTTCTTAACGGCTTTCCAGTGGTCCGGTCCTGGATTTGATTGATATCTGCCAAGCATCCCGGTAACAAAAGCTAAATCAGGGCGTGTACATACTTGAGCATACATAATACTTCCGACAGCAGAAGCGTAAGGTACATCCTTCATCTGATCAGATTCATAGTCATTCTTTGGGCATTGAAATTTCCCAAACTTATCGCCCTTAACAATAGGAGCAGGCGAGCATTTATGCATATTGTATCTCTTTAGTACTCTGTCAATGTATGCCTTTTGTGATAAACTTAATATTCCTTTGGACCTATCTCGGTGAATTTCAATACCAAGAACATAAGATGCTTCACCGAGATCCTTCATGTCAAAATTAGACGAAAGAAATCTTTTAGTTTCCCGACATGTCCACACCGTCTTTGCTAATAATATATCGTCCACATAAAGGATTAGGAAAGTGTAATTACTCCCCCTGAACTTAACATATGTGCAATTATCAACATCATTCTCCTTAAATCCAAAATTTCTTATGACTTCATCGAACTTAAGGTACCATTGCCTAGAAGCTTGCTTGTGCCATATATGGATTTCTTTAGTTTGCATCCCAAATGTTTCTCGTCTTCCAAAACAAAACCTTCCGGTTGTGTCATGTAAACGTCCTCATACAAGTCTCCATTTAGGAATGCAGTCTTAACGTCCATTTGGTGCAACTCTAAATCAAAATGTGCTGTGAGCGCCATTATAATTCTAAATGAATCTTTAGTCGAGACAGAGAAAATGTTTCATTATAGTCAATGCCTTCTCTTTGTGTAAATCCTTTTGCTACAAGTCTCGCCTTAAACCTTTCGATATTCCCTTTGAGTCACGCTTTGTTTTGTAGACCCATTTGCGACCCTCTTGTTTTAGCTCCGTTAGGAATTTCTACTAAGTCCCATACATCGTTATCGCCCATAGACTTAATTTCATCTTTCATGGCATCTAGCCACTTAGATGAATCCTTACTCTTCATAGCTTCCTTATAAGAGCTAGGATCATCCACCTTCCCAAGATCATCTTCATTCAAGTAAACCTCATAATCACTTGGGATAGCGAGATCTCCTCACTCGTTACGATCTCTCGACAGTACATTAGCAGCTCATTAGGTCGTTCATTAATTGTCATAGAGGTCGTGAAGGCTCATCATTAGGTACGACACTTGTGCTTTGAGCCCTCAACGTAAGAAGTAGCCACAGCATTAATCGAGACGCAAGCAGAGTTGCAACTCACAGGATCAGCGTGGGCACAACCACTGGGGCATAGGAAAATCAATCATTTGGATTAGCGGCGAAGCAACATACATCCGCTTCTCCTCAAGATCAATTTTCCTAGGCTCCAAATCACCACTAATGCCATCATTTTCCAAGAACACAGCGTGCCTTGTTTCTACAAATTTTGTGGTACGATCTGGACAATAGAATCGGTACCCTTTAGATCTGTCGGGGTAGCCAATGAAATGGCAACTCACGCCTTGGGATCTAATTTCCCAATTTGTGGGTTAAATACTTTAGCTTCACGCACAACCCCACACATGGAGGTAGTTCAAACTTGGTTTTCTCGATCCATAATTCATAGGGTGTTTTCAGACCGATTTCTCGGGAACCCGATTGAGTATGTGTGCGGGTCTTTAATGCTTCCATCCATAACTTTACAGCAAATTGGAGTAGCTCAACATACTTGAACCATATCCATAAGAGTACGGTTTCTTCTTTCCGCTACTCCATTTCTTTGAGGATCTCCGGCATTGAGTATTGAGCGACTATACCATTTTCTTGTAAGAACACGGCAAAAGGACCGAGAATCATCCATAAGTTGCATGTCGCCCATAATACTCTCCCCACGATCCGAGCGCACTACTTTAATCTTTAGATCAGGCTGATTTTCAACTTCACCTTAAATATTTTAAATTTATCAAGTGCTTCCGATCTCTTTTAATAGGATAGATATAGCCGTAACGTGAGTAATCATCGATGAACGTAATAAAATAATCATAACCATCTACCGATGTCACAGGAAAGGACCACATATGTCGGTGTGAATTAATTCCAAAATCCCCGGCTTCGAGTAGCACCTTTCTTTATTTTCTTTACATACTTGCCTTTGATGCAATCAAGGCAATGATCATCCGAATCACTAAAATCTAAAGGGTGAAGAATTTCTTCTTTAATGAGACGTTCAATTCTCCCCTCGAAATGTGGCCCAAAGCGATTGCCACAATTTCGACGAAGTCTCATCGATTCGCTTATGTTTTTATTCACATCACATACATTCATGGATATAAGAGAATCTTGCGGAGACAACATGTAAAGCTTGTCGTGTCTGATGGCACGACCAACATTATCATTATTGAAATAAACTAAACACTTTCTGTGTCCAAAATTACAAGAATATCCATCATTATCTAATAATGAAACAGAAATTAATTTTCTTCTCATCGAGGGAACATAAAGAACATCATTAAGTTTCATTACAAAGCCATTATTCAAAACTAAAGAAACAAATCCAATAGCTTCAATTTTGGCTTCCATCCCATTAGCCACTCTTAGGCTTCTTTCCCCTCTGAGACTTGTCAACATATGGAATCCCTGCAAGGAATTCGTAACATGCACAGTGGCACCAGAATCAATCCACCAAGAATTTATAGGAAAATCAGCATAAAATGCTTCATCAACAAAAGTAATTTCATAAGTACCTTTCTTGGCGAGCCATTTTAGCCATCCAGGACAGTTATCTTTGAAGTGGTCCTTTGACTGACAAAAATGGCACTCATCACTTTTCTTTTGTCCACTTGAGCTTCCAGGACCTGAAGCGTTTTTAGGCGCTTTAGGGTGCTGTGGATGCTGTGGCTTCTTATAAGGGAAATATGCTTGCTCCTTCTTTCCCTTTCCTTTATAGCCACCTCTATTTCTAGAGGGACCAGTTGTATTTGAGGAGCTGACTTGATTTACAAAATCAGTAGCCCCCTCAGCCTTGAGCCTCTCTTCCTCCTGTGAAACATTAGCGATCAACTCGCTCATGGTCCACTTGTCCTTAATGGTGTTGTAGTTCACCTTGAAAGCTTCAAATTGCTTGGGAAGAGACATCATAATGTAATGAACAACAAAACCATCAGAAATAGCCATGTCCATTGTTTTAAGTCTGGCAGCAATATTGATTATTGTCATAATGTGCTCACGAACATTTCCAGTACCATTGTATTTGGTGTTCATGAGCCTGTGCATCAGTGTTGTAGCATAAACTTTAGAGGACCCTTTAAAGTGATCCTCGATGGAGGACAAATAGTCCTTTACCCTTTCCTTTTGGATTGCTCCTTATGGCCTCACCGATGGAGTTTTTCATCACAAAGAAGTGAAACACGGTTAGACCGCTCCCACTTCTCGAAGATTAGTTTTATATTCCTTCATTTTTCATCATAATTGTCCTCCCCTCGGTAGGAGCGACAGCTCATCGAATCAACGCGTAGTCGGATCCAAGAGTGAAAAGTCGTCATAAGCGTAAACTTCCATTTCGAAAGTTACTACCATTAAGTGGCTCAATTGCATTAACATGAGCGGAAATAGCAGCAGTGAAAAATTATAAAATTTACATTAGCAAAAGCGCATAATTAATTTGCATGAAAAATTAATCTTACGTTGGTATGATTAACAACATGCTCATAAGAATTTTTCGCATCACCGTTGGGCAGATACGAAAGAATTTAACATAATTTATACACATGCAATTACAATTAACGTTGGTCAAAGAGTAATAGCATGAAAAATAAACATAACTCTCTAATTGAATTTCTCGTTGGTTTCATTCAATTAGAGACAAAACATCAGGCAGCGGAATAGCATAATATTTTCAGCAGCTTAGAGACATTATCCAGTAATATTTTCATGAGAAAGACATCAAATAATCATCAATTATACATGAGATATACTATAAATACATGAAAATAATACTGGAAAATATATATATATATATATATATATATATATAGCCTTGCGGCTCCCACAGCTTGGCCCATGACCGCACCAGCCCATCAGTGCTCCCCCTTCTCATCACGGCCGTTCATTTGGATCGGACGGTCCAGATTTTGCCCAGCTGATGGGCGACGGCATTTGCATCCACTCCTCCCGTAAAAATCGGATGGGCGACGGCAGCATGCGCGCAGGGGCGGCAGCTGCAGCAGCTCTCGCAGGGCGGGCGCACGAGGCGGATGGGCTGCGGCTGGGCGGCTCGGCATGCGCTGCTGCGAGGCGGCTTTCAGCGGCGGTCCACGCGCGGGGTGGCGATGGCCCGCGCTCTGGGCGACGGCGACGCATCCACGGACGGCAGACACAATGGCGGCAGCAAGACATGCGCATCGCGCGACGGGTCAGCGCAGCGCCGCCGACGGCTGGCGGCGGCGCATGGCGGAGGCTCGCGATCCGGCGGCTCGGCCGCACCCGCTGGAGCGACGGCGCACCCGAGGAGGCGGCGGCGCACCCGAGAAGCGGCGACGCCGGCGACGGCCCCGAAATCCCCAAAAACCGTAAGTTTAATCCATCCCGATCCGGAAAAATTGATTTGGGGATTTTACGGTTCATCAAAAATTTGGGGAAAACTTTAGGATTTGATTTTCATTAGTTGATTCCTCTCCTTCTACCATTCTATCCGAAAACATCAGAGGGTTGGGTTCTAGAGAGACTAGCGATTGGCTCTGATACCAAATGTGAGATGCGTACTGCTAGTCTGCAAACTAGAACACCTAGACATTCATAAGGTTGGAGGACTTACGGTCGCCGATGAACGCCATTGAGCGAAGACCCGTGCCTGCGTGATGCAGGCGTGAGGAAGAGTTGGTGAAGCTCGTCTGGAGAGTCGCCGGTGATGTCCTGTAGCAGCGGCGGCGGCGACGGCGACGGTCTTCCCGTTGCTACCAGCGCACAGTAGATCGGGCCACGTTAGGGATTGTTAGGGGACTTTTCTCTCACGGGAACAGTAGTCATCGGGAGAGGCCGGACCCCTACTAAATATAGCGCTGTTGCAACGGGGGACCGTAACCATGAGTTGGTTAGGCACCCCCGATCAGGGCGCTGAAGACCAGGGAAACGTGGGTTTCCCCACGTCCCCTCCTTTTCTGCCACGGCCGTTTTGGCCTTAGATCAATATCCAACAGAATGAAGTCATGTACGGTGCATAGAAAAATCTAATTGGAATATGTTGTTATGGAAATGCAGCACATGTGAACGATGGAAACATTAACAATGATCTCAAATGGTTAATGTTATCGTTCTCTGTTCGTGTCGGACCCGGATTGTTAACCCGGAATCCTCTGTGATTATTCTGCACTACTCCCTGGATCAGTAGGTCGCGCTCACAGTATACATCGCTGAATCATTTTATACACATCGTTGGCCGACTCACCATAATATTACATTCATCAATTTTAAATAGACCACATCGGATCGAGTTTACAGCAGGGGCCGAACAGGCCAAATAGTTCATTACATAAAATTTAGAGGAAAGAGCGGAAGCAAAAGGGGAAACACGACTCCCCACAGGCAAGCGACTGCGGCACCCTATGTACCACCGATATTATCCAGGGACTTGGAGAATATTGCTTACACACAAGTACCAGTGGAGCCAACTAGACTGTGGCGAGCCCTAGCCTACGAATCTAACTACTCCTCGCCTTGGTCTTGACCGTCGAATCCTTGGTCCTCGCAGTACACGTAGTCGTCCGTGCTCGCAAGCCAACACAACAGATGCAATAATAAATATGCAAGGATAAACAAGGATGTCTCGGGTTCTTTTATTTGCGCAAAGCAACATTTATAAATATCATAATTACAAATTTCTATGACTTAGCATTTTAAACAAATTGTATTTTATTCAAAGAGTAAGTGCAATATTAAATAGCAGTAGAGGTTCCCTCCATCGGAGACTCTACGAATGCTTAATTTGATTGGATCTACCTCCATACATTAACCACACTGGATACGACGATCCAGGGAAAATACCAAACCTCAGGCTAGATGAGCCGACCTGATTTTCATACCACCTACAAAGGTTTTTGAAATAGAACTATCTCAAATTAAGTTCTCATGTCCGCCTATGAACGTAGGCGTGGCTGTTTAAACAGTTTTAACTCTGCAGAGTTTGTACAATGTACCCACAAGAGACAATCATACTCGTTACCCCACATGATTCCATAGTCACTGTAGTTGAGCGATCATCACAGTAACCTTTTGAACTACCTTGCCCCTTCCGTCATCTCACTCATATGGGGTTACACCCATACGTTGTGTGGGATGTTCATCTCAGCGACTGGAGTAGTTGAACGCAGAGTCAACCTACCCCTCAGCGACTGGCAAATTTCACCTTTCCTCGGTGTCCCCTTCAAGCCGGAATGCATCCTGCCACTTGTACATTCCCTCTCTCGCACCATGCGAGATGACATTCAGAGTTTGATAATTTTACTAAGCCAAGTTGCACTTTGCAGACTTGTGGTTATACTTGTTTTACACAGGAGGTCATGACAAGATTAAATCCTTAATCCATTCGGGCTGTTCATACCACATACTAACCACTCTCGTGCACGATGGCACCCACCACTACTACCATCCGCCCAGATGTGGTATTAGCAAGTTTTAGGGTTTTGAAGAAGTGTAAAACAAATTAACTCAACCATTTCAGTCACTTACCGCAATGACTGCCTAAAACAATCTTTATACTTAAAGGATGGTGATTGGGGTGATTAGCACCCTGGTACTCAAGCAAGGCTAGCATGGCACTTGAGTACAGACCATAACTAATAGGTTACCATATAATTACTAGGGTGATAATGATCAGGGAATTCGATTATCAAGGACAAGGTATAATAATTACTTAATAATCAAATTGGCATTTAGCTACCTTAGGACCATTAACATACATTTGTATAAAAATTAGAGCATGCAGTTTCGTATTTGAAAAGAACATAATTTGCATAAAATGTAGGTTCAATATGGTCAAAGTGTTGACTTGCCTGGGTCAAAGGCTAGGGGGTCTTGGAAATCTTGAGCTTGGTCGAAGTGGGAACCTCCGGCTTCTTTGAATTCTACTCGGACGATCGCACCGGAAATAAAAAGGCAAGCAAACAAGATAAATAAATACAAAATCCATAATAAATGTACTCCAAAATTAATTAAACCAGTACCAAAATATAGGTTTTGATATTACAAATTTTTAGGCACAAGTTTCATAATTTTTGGAGTTATAATGAAAAGGATATGTATTTTTGAAACTTTATAAAGAATTTTTAGTTAAACAGAAAATCAGAAAAAACAGAAAATTCACATGCTGACACGTGGCCCCCGGTGCACGCTACAGTGTGTGGACCGAGTCCACGCACAGACGCGGCGAGTCCATGGCACAGTGACATGTGGGCCCCACTGTCGATCCGCACAGCATCAGAAGGGGGCCCACTTGTCGATCGCGGGGGCATGAGTTAAGACGGCGACGCGTTCGGTTGTCTTCTCCGTCGCGCGGAGGAGACGAGGGGTGGGGTGGGGAAGCGGGAGGAGGGAGAGAGAGGGAGGGAAGCACACGGCGCGCGCGCGGCAGGCGAGAGAGGGAGGGGAGTGGCGGCGCGAACGGGCCGAGGCGAGGCGAGGCGACAGAGACGAAGGATGGCGGCGGCGCGCCGCCCGAGGAAGAAGAACCGGCGAGGGGCGAGGCTTCGGCTCGGGAGAGGATGAAGAGGCGGGCGAGGAGATGAAGACGTGGGGCGGCTTAAATAGCTAGGGGAGGAAGGAGAGGCGGTGGAAGCAGCCGGAGATCGGGAGGGCGCCGCGCGCGACAGGACGTCCGGCGGCGCGGCGTGGCGTGGCAGCGGAGAACGGGCGAGAGGCGGAGCGGCGCCGACAAAGGCGGAGAAACCGGCGAGGGCGTGGCGGCACGGCAGCCGTTTAGCTGTGGCGGCACGACGCCATGCTGGCGCGGCAGCGCGGCGGCATGTTTAGCCGGGCGGCCGACACCAAGCTCTGGCGCTGGCGCGGCGCCGATACACTGGCGAGAAGCGGCAGGCGGGGGAGACCGAGGCGAACGGGCGGGCCGGCGGAGCGCTGGTTGGGCCAGCCGGGCGGAGCGCGGGTCGGGCCGGGGAAGAATGGCCGATAGCCTAAAGCCCAGGTAAGAACCCAGATTTGACTTCGAAGTTTTTGATTTTTGAAATTGAGGTTCAAATCTTTGGGAAGTTATCGAAATTGAGACAATTTTTCTTGATTTTTCAGATAATTGATGTTACAGTTCCATTGACATCTGTTTTCCATTCCCATGTGTGGCTTTCGAGACTACTATGTTTTGTCACCGGTTACATGGCATTTTAATGGTGTATGAACTATGGAGATGATCAGATCACTAATGAATGCAATTACTGGTTACATGTATGCAATTACCAAGTAATTAACCTTACAGACGTACACAATAGCCTATATCAAGTGGCTACACATGTGCATTACGTTGCATACATGATGACCATGCCAGGCCTGTGCTCAATCGAAAAACCTCGTGAGATCATGCGAACACGGACGATCGAGAGCTACAAATGATATGTGCTCTCTGTACTTCTTTTGCTTGGTCTGGTCCCTATCTACTTTTTGTTAGATCAAATCTGCAGCTTTGATTCCAATTCCTTCAAATTCAAATCACTACTCATCTCTCCTCACCAGCTCATCCATTTTCTTTTCTCTGCACAAAGGTTCACACAAATTAAAACGGACCATGGCTCTGCCTGCATTGCCCATTTGCCACTTTGCTTGTATTCTGTTCTCGTTAACTTAGCTCCTAATAATTCAAAGTAGTACGCCTACCTGTCAGATGTCCACAATTGTAGAAGATCTCATCGGCTATTCACTCCTAACATAACCTACGGAGTCCATGTAGATGTGGATATCAAAGAAATAACCGCGTCATTTAATCCACCAGACCTCGCAAACGTGGAGATGGTGTCGCAGTGTACCGGCACGGATGCAGCAACTACGGTTAGGTGGATGAGGGAGAGCGAAGGGAGACGGATCGGAGAGCGCTAGATTCAACACTCTGAAAAATAAACTAGTGTTTTTACAGACCTACATCAATGAATAATGAATAGTGTTGAAAATTATGATGGGTTTGATGAGGATATCACTTCTATGCATACACCCAACACTCCTTACAATAGACTGAACCTATGCACTTGCAAGATCCATTCACCAGAGCTCGTGCACGTCAATTAAACTATCAGGTAACTTCGTTTTTAGGAGTATATTTTGTTTCTAATAAGAATATGCTGCTACTTAATGTACGTGATGTTCTTTTAATAAGGAACTTAGGAGTTGATGATGAAGGAAAGCATGCGCAATCCAATTCGGCCTCTGGAGACAATACTAACTTCAAATATGCATAACTTTTCCATACAGAGTACGTTGGAGGTCCACGAATACTTGATTGAAAGCTTATCTCGCCTTCTTTCCAACAGATCCGGCCCCACCTCCAAATTCCTTCTGAGCGCGCCGCAATCACCAATACAATCTGGCACTGTTTCTGAGCCGAGTCAAAAGGGTGCTGCGCCGCCTCCACTTGGACCTATGGGCTTTGTAACCCTAGGGGCGTGCACCCACTTCCCTGGCTGCCACCATTGGTCATCTCCCCATATAGGAGTCGCCGACTCCCTTTCCTAGAATTGGGATTTCGTTTATATTTAGTTCGCTTTCGTTGCAATTTATATATTCTGCGTGTATCGACTAGACCATCTGGTCAAGATACTTAATCTGAATCCCACCTTATCAGTACTTTTATTAATATTTGCAATACATCATATTGCATTTCACCTTGTTCTTACGTGCTTGTTCGGTGTATGGAGGGATTGATCTTTGTGATCAGGTCATCCGGATATTCGTGTACGGTTGATAACGACTTGTCGACCAGTTCAGCAATTGTGTGGTTTCGGATCTTACGAGTTCGTAGCCAGGATCGTGAGAGTTAAGTGATTTCTACCGAATTTACTAACTCAACAAATGATCGAACCAGAATAGAAACCTCTGTGGTTCATGATAGTTTGTAGTATCTTGTTCGAAGTCCTCGCAGATTCTTCATTAAAATGACTAGGCCTATTATTCGATCATCGGTCTATTCTTCGGAGTACCCATTATCAGAATCTAATGCACCCCGATAGTGTAACAACAACTGGAGTGCAATATCCACCGTTATAGAAAATAGTTTAATTAAAGGGGTGAATTAATTTGACTGGTTTCAAAACATTGAAATATGCGGTCAATTCAGTATAAATAAATATTAGCAGGCAATTATCGGTAATTCCTATATAAAGTTGAGTTACTTTCACATATATGGGCATCTTATTCATTTATCGTATTCTTGAGACCCCACAGAGTACCTTTCATGTTGCTTTCGGTAAAGATTATTCCAGATGGACAGTGAAGCCTAGATCCTAATATATATAATCCTGGATAGCTTGGTGACTAAGCTTCAATACAAAGCTAGAAACCATAAGATCAAGAATAACCCAGCAAAGGGCAAAGATGTTACTGAAAAGGTGCCACAGTAATCGAGCACCCACAGAAACCTTCCTATACGCCTAGTTCATGGAGGTTTCCATAAAGATACCCACGAATGTAAATCACAGCAAAAAAAAAAAAAAAAAAAAACTTACAGACCTCAACTTTAGAACCTTGTTTGGACCAATTTCCAATCATGATAGGTGGTCATGCAAAAATATTGTTCATTTATTCTACCAGGTGTGATGAAATTGATAAGGTCTAATAAGGGTCTAAACCGATGAGATCCCATAGGATTTTCACCAAATGATTGGTTAAGACAGCTAATGATTGGTTTGGGTTAGGTTTTCAACAAAAACGGCATGGATTGGTTTGGGTTAAAAAAATTCCGGTTTGTATGGTTTCAATCCATGGTCTGGACTGTGGGTGTGTTGGAATGGGCAGAACTGCTACGAGGGACTCGACACTCGTGAAGTCGTGATTCGTCAGCAGTGCGTCTGCGCGTGACGCCATGAGCCTATGAAGGTGGGTTGGTGAGGAGCTAGGGTTCCTCCCCACTCTCCTCCGCCGCACCGTCGACTCCCTCCTCCTCCTTGTTCTCCATCACCGCGCCGTCGACTCCCTCCTCCTCCTTGTTCTCCGTCACCGCGCCGTCGACTCCCTCCTCCTCCCCGCTCTTTGCCACTGCGTCGTCACTCCCTCCTCCTCGCTCTTTGCCACTGCGTCGTCGACTCCCTCCTCCCCGCTCTCCGTTGCCACGCTGTGGACTCCCTCCTCCCCCTTCTTCGCCGCCAAGAACTCCGACTCTTTGCACGGCACTGTGCCCCGATTCTCAGCCTTTGTAAAGAATACTTGAGATGGAGTAGATCGATCCGATTCTAGATGCTTATTTTCAAGGTTGTGTTGGTGGAAGCAGGTCGTGAAGAGCACACGACGTGAAGCAGTCTACTCTACTGGGGTAGCAGTTCCGTGAGAAAATCAGTCTAGATGCTATGAGAATTAGCATGCCAATGTTCATATCTTAGGATTTATCATATTATTCGGATGCTCAAAAGAAAATTAATGACACGTCCTTTGTTCAATCTTTTGTAGTTATGAAGTTGCTTGAATTGACTATCCGAGGAAGGAAGTTTAGGTGGTATCATTTTGTTTTGATGCTGGTGTAGGAAATTCTTTGTGTAGATTCCTGTAAGCCCCGGCAATCGGATCCGCTTTAAGCTAAGTAATTACACCGCAAAGCGTAATACTTAACGAGAGACGAATACGATTTCGAGTGCCCGGATATGTGTCTCATATTAGCTTTCAAGGATCAGTGGCTAACATGCACATATTCTGACATAATATTGCATTCACATCCATACACAATGTACAAAATAATAGAATCGCTATTACAACATCATTGAATAGAACCTTAATGTACAAGTTTGCATAAGAGGGCCGATCGGCCAAAACTAAACATAAATCAAATAAATCGCAGCGGAAGATAAATAAAGAAATGAAAAGGCAAAACCGAGTTGGTATGCCCACAACCCACAAGCAACCAACTGGAGTTGAAGTCGTAGCGTCTGAATTACTTAACCCAATTTGAACGGCTTCTCACCTGCAACATATGCAATGTAGCTGAGTACAAAAACGTACTCGCAAGACTTATGAATAGCAGCATATAATAAATGCATTCAAGTGTCAAAGGATAGGCTTATCTGGCTCATTTTCAGCACAAAACAAGTTTTTCATTTAAGATAAATGATATAGATTCAAATTGTTATTTGTAAAATATTTAGAAACCTTATATAGGAGTAGGTAATACCAATTTATGATCAACAACAGAATGTACTCTAATAATAATCAACACACGAACTTTCCATTCGTGACACCAATCAATCTTTAACAAAATCAACACGCAAACATCCCATTCGTGATAACAATTTCAGATCTGAACAAATTAACATAATGACATAACATTTCCAACCATACCCCAAACCAAAGTTCCCATAAACTAACTATGCCTGCTTTCCCACAAGTGATGTCCATAACCGGGGACACGGCTATTCGAATAGATTTATTTAAACTCTGCAGAGGTGTACAGCTTTCCCCACACGATATGAATATCTCGTAATGTCGGCCAATACACTCTTCCTTAGGAGTGTGACTGAGATACCATAACGAGCCCGTTATAATGCCATATCCTAACTATCAAACCACCCGAGGAACAGAATCCCATGGCAGGCTATCGGTCGCACTGAACCACGGGTGAACCTCGTTGTGTAAGTAAGTCTGTTGCGCAGCTAACGGGCATACGCAAAAGACCCTTAAGAGTAAGTAAGAAAACGCTTAACATGCCACCACTAGATTGACAACACAACAATAAAAGAGAACCATAAAAGTTGTCAACCTAATTGTGTTCTGATAGCTAGCACACAACAAATTAGTTAGCCAAGCCTTCGCCATTATTCCGGCGTGTGGTTGTATGTAAGACTTGGTTCATCACACCACAGACCGGTCCTCAAATACCCAGACGGGGCTACATGAATCCAGGACCATTCCCTTCATCACCCTATCACCCGTCCAAGTCCAACACACAAAAACCACTGCCCAACAAGTCCACAATAACCAGATTCGACAATCTGAATATGTTTCTCAAATTCAACATAGATTCAATCCAATCCATAATAATCCTCAAATTCAACATAGATTCAATCCAATCCATCGGCCGATGGACTAGCTCCATCAACCGTTTTCGACTACAACTACTAGCATGGCTAAGCGACGTGCTACAAATTAGCAAAAACTCCCATATAACATATATCCTAATTCATTCAAGGTAAAAGGGGAATCAACATTCAAAGGAGGGCCAATGCAGCAAGTGGATATAACTACACTACCCATTTGACATACAAGTATTTGAAATTAAGCAATGCATAGAATACTTAAAAACAACATAGATACATTTTTGAAAGTAATAGGAATTCAACATGCATCAAAGAAAGAACTGCTTGCCTGTGATAGATGGTCCAGTTACTAGTGAGTATATGTATATCACTCTCGATCACACTCGTATCACCGAACACTATCAAACGAATGAAAACATCGAATAAGAACAATAACACCAAAACATCCGAAAATACACTATCATTTAAAATGCATGAAGTTTATATAGTAGGTAGAGCAAGATTTTAAATGAATTTAGGTGATGATTTTTAGTTCAATAGAAGTTCATTTTAATTAGTTAGGAAAATGCGAAGTTTAAGCAACTTAATAGGACACCTGGTACTCACAAGCACTCTCTTCAGCATTCTATGTATACATCTACGATAATCACACATTCAAATTCAACCTCTTACATGCTCTCTTCTTTGGAGACTTTGTGGTGATTGTGTGCACATCTATTATCTGTAGTTGTAACTTGCTAGTGCTACATTCACTCTCAGCTCACTGAGGTCAACTAACTAATTTTCCTACTTTATGGGGCTCTACCGGTGGTTTACTTATTTTAGAAAGTTTAATATTAGTAGTTTATACCATTTCCTATTTTTATCCTAGACCACCCTAACCACTTATTTACGATCTGAGATTTAGAAATCAATTTTCATGGTGATTTGATTGAAACTCGTAGGTAACCCACTAGATAATTTATCTAGCACAGTAGCAATTTTCTTAGTTTTATTTCGCCCTTTTTTGGCCCTTAATTTTTCTATCGGTCGATCTCATTCTAAAATATTAAATGACGCTGCCTAAAAGTTGATAACTTTGGCGATTCGCCCAAAAATCACAGGAATGCTACGTACGCGTTCTCTCTACTCATTTTTAAATTTACATAAATTTTCTAAAAAATTTTATTTTATTTTCTTCCATTTTCTTTCATACCACTTCTTTTGTTTTTCCCAATTTTGTTTTTCTCACTCTACCGATCTTTTCTTCTACCGACCATTCCAGGCTCATCTTCCCTACTCCATTGATTTCTCCCCAAATCACTTCTCTGTTTATTCGGCCGATACCGCAAGCTCATCTCCCTTTCATTCTCCCCACTCTCCTGCCACCGCCGCCATGGCTCCCGGCCGCCTCCGGCCTCTCCGCCGCCTTGGCTCCTGGCCCGCTCGGCTCCACCACCTGACCCACGCACGCGTGTGCGCCGCCGGCATCGCCATCCAGCGCCCACCCCGGCGCTCCCATCCGGCCGGCCCGGCGCCTAGCGTCGCCGCCCGTGTGTGCCCTCTCCGCACCCGATGCTGCCCTCCCGCTCGCCAGCCCCGGTTCACCTCCTCTGGCGCACCCACAGCGCTGCGCCGCCACCCAGCTCGATCCGGGCCTGGTGTGCTCCGCCCGACCAGCTCAGGCTTCTGGCGTCAAGACACCGGTGCCGCCTCTCTGTTGCTCCTCCTGGCTCGGCTGCCTCCTGCGCCCGGCCGGCTTGGCCTCCTGCCTCTGCTATATCTGAGGTGGTATTACTTCCTTTAACACCTCCCTCTACCCCCTTCCGCTAATGCTCTGGGATGAATAAACGTGGCTGATCTGCTACTGAGGGATGCTCAAGGTGATGGATGGCAAAATAGTTATGGGATAAATAGTGGTTTACCTGAGGGTTGAGGTTGATTTGGTTTTGGGGTGGTGGCTGATGTGGTGGTCAAGATGTTGATGTCGGCAGTGGTGTGGATGTCCTCCTGCTGCTGCTCTTCGTGTGGCCTTCGGTGGTCGTCCGAGGTTCAGAGGCCGCCGCCGGCTTGGCCCTTGTTCTCCGGCTCCTCCCTGACTTCCAGGCTCCTTTCCTCCTTTGTTCTCCTTTCTGATTTGGTCTTGGGGTTTCGGTGATGGGAAGGAGTGGCAGCAGGGAGGGGTTATGAGGCAGTGCAGGCGAACGACCGCGTGTCCCATGCAAACGGCTGTGTCCCGTGCAACGGCAAGTGCTGCTGTTGGCAATGATCTAGTAATGACTCTTATGCCCTTGTGTTTAACAGTATGGCTGTCACAAGATATTTTTGGGCTATGGGTATTTTGGTCTATTGGTTAGCCATTCACCATGCAATGGATTCTCTATAGTTGAGGCAATTCAGTGTACGTAGGTGTGGGATCTCACTAAACACCAAATGATGAAAACCTACGGAAATAAGACGGTGCCGATTTACTTAGGTCAGTCTAGGTATCATGGGTATCCCGATGCTGACTAATCTGGGTTAGCCTAGGTGACTTGAAAATCAAGATGCCGGTTAACCTAGGTTGGTGTAGGTAGTCTCGATACTCAGGGTGCCGACTAATCTAGGTAGATCTGGGAACCGTGATGATTCCTTATGGTATACTGACAGCAATTTATTTATTGTAACCCTATTATATTGCTTTATGAACGACTAATTGTCTTTTGATTGGTTGGCGGACTATGGAGCTGTGAAATGGTGTTTCCGATTGGGTTGAGGAAGACGGTTTGACTGGACAGCGATGGACGGGCGAGATTTCAAGGAAAGTTTTGGCGACATGCAATGCAAGTTTTATTTTAATCTTTTGTAAAGTACGCAAGGTTGTAAAACATAATTTGTTCTGATGTAAATAATTTCTTGTGTTACTTGTGTTTAGAAAAATTTTATTCTTGATAAATATTGTAAGGTTTAAATTAAATTATTTCCCACAAGGCGTTCATAAGTTTTTATTACCGACTTCTTTGGGAGTTCAGATTTGAATGGTAGGTTAACTTTATTTTTTTTGTGATTTTTCAAGTGCAATAAATTATGCAAAAGATTCAAAACCATACTAATGTTAATGAGATGCATACTATTCATCATTAATTAATTTGGGGATGTTACAAACCTCCCCCTTACAAAAGATCTCGACCCCGAGATCTCGGTAGGTCAGAGGTTGGATAGGAAGACTCTAAAAGATACAACATCTGTTGTCTTGATTTTCTTCGAGGATAGTGCTAAGATAGATTAACAAGGTTACATGGAATTTCTATTACATTTTCCTTTCCATTGCTTTGTTTAACCTTTCCTTTCTTGATTCGAAGGCACTTAGATAGAAGGAAACAGATCAGGATATTCGGTTCGCATCCGGTCTTCACGTTTCCAAGTTGCTTCATCTTCAGTATGGTTTCTCCACTGAACTTTCAAGAACTTTATGACACGATTCCTTGTCTTGCGCTCTATTTCTCCAAGGATGCGAATCGGGTGCTCCCGATAAGCTAGATCGGGTTGCAAATCGAGGTCTTCTAAATTGGTTACTTCGGTAGGGACTCGAAGACACTTTTTCAGTTGAGATACATGGAATACATTGTGCACATCTGAAACTGAGGGTGGTAGCTCCAATTGATAGGCTACCGATCCTCTCTTCGTTAAAATTCGGAAGGGGCCGATGTAGCGAGGTGCCAACTTGCTTTTAACTTGAAAACGTTGTGTTCCTTTCATCGGACAGACCTTAAGGTAAACATAATCGTCCACCTCAAAACTCAACTCGCGACGACGACAGTCGGCATAGCTCTTTTGACGAGATTGTGTCGTTCGTAGTTTCTCCCAGATCTCACGGACTTGCTCCTCGGCTTCATTGATCAAGTCCGATCCAAAGAATTGTCTTTCCCCGGACTCGGACCAGTTAAGTGGTGTCCTGCACCTTCTCCCATAGAGCACTTCAAAAGGTGACATTTGGAGGCTTGCTTGATAGCTATTGTTATAGGAGAATTCCGTGAATGGTAAGCATTTATCCCATTTCTTGCCATAGGACAGCACACATGCCCTCAACATATCCTCCATAATTTGATTCACCCTCTCGGTTTGGCCTCCGGTTTGTGGGTGGTAAGCGGTGCTAAAGGATAGTTGAGTTCCCATTGTTTCATGGAGGTAATTCCAGAAATACGAGGTAAATTGAGTACCACGATCTGAAATAATTCTTTTCGGCACACCATGGAGACACACAATTCTTGAGATGTACAGCTCCCCAATTGATTTCCTGAGTAGGTGGTCTTGACGGGGAGGAAATGAGCAACTTTCGACAAACGGTCGACAATCACCTATATGGAGTCGTACCCTTGCTGAGTCTTTGGAAGCCCGGTGATGAAATCCATCCCAATTTCATCCCACTTCCATTCTGGAACGTGGAGGGGTTGAAGCATGCCCGCCGGCCGTTGGTGTTCGACTTTCACCCGTTGACACACATCACATTCCGCAACAAAGCGTGCAATCTCCCGCTTCATCCGGGTCCACCACAATTTTTTTTAAAATATTGATACATCTTTGAGCTTCCCGGATGAATAGAAAAAAGAGAATCACAGGCCTCATGAAGAATTAGTTCTTTAAGCTGCACATCATTTGGCACAACCAAATGATGTTAATCTGTAGGATTAGTGACGTTTTTGCCTGAAAAGTAACCCTCGTGAGGATTTTTGCGTAATTATATAGAAAGGGATACAAAAAAAATGAGATGGTTTGGATTTTTTTATAGAGAAGTTGGTTTTCTAAAATGAGTAGTACGAGAGGAGTTAGATCTTAAGGGAGAGAAGGATCCAGAACCAGAAACCCAAGCCGCCGCGTGTTCTTTCTTTTCCTCCGCGCGCCGTCGCCTATCGCTGCGTGCCAGACGTCGCTGCTCCGCCCGCACGCCCGTTGCCGCATCGGCGCTAGCCATCTCCCCGCGCGCGTGGCGCTTCGGCCGCATGCGTGAGAACCCGGCTGCCCGATCGGTGCATCGCCACCTGGCCTCTTGCACGACCGCCTGCCTGCCTGCCTGCCTGCCCGCGTGCTCCGGCTAGCTGCTGCCGCTGCTTGCACTGCCGGCTGCTAGTCTTGCATGCTTGCTCTTTTGCATGTGTTCGTGACCCTTGCAATAGTGGAGGGAGAGAGAAAGGAAGGTTAAGGGGATGCATTTGCTGCATGCATGATGTGTTCCCGTGAGTGCTGCCGAGGGAAAAGGGAAAGAGAACCAAGAAAGGCCAGCGAGGAAAATAAAGGGAAGGAAGAAAAGGAGTGGATCTCGTGCGGAAAAATCGGTGATTTTTGTTGCAGTCCTCTGGGTAACGATCACCTCTGAATGTTTATTTTATCTAGAGATTTAAAACGAGATTAGAAGAAAGAATTGATATGTTTCTAGTTGGGAAAAATTGAACACTACATTGGTTTAGTGTGCTGTTTTGTTCTATTATTATTTCGTGTACCGTGTGGGCAAAATTTGAGTATATCATCTACTAATTAATTATAGATAATTTTGGTAGCTTTCCATAGAATATTTAATCATGTTGATCGGATGCTTAATTTTTGAGTTACGAATTTTGTAAGTTTACTGATCGGAGGATTTCTCCCTTTGGGGAGTACGATTAATCTAGAGATTAAACATAGTAAATTAGATAATTAGTGAATTTACTCTACATGAAAAGTATAGATAACAGTGTAAGAATTCTAGAGAGTCTAAGAATATGAATTTTGGTTGGGTAGAATAGAAGTCATGAAAATAGTTATCCTGTTGTCCAGAAGATGACAACTGTTTTCTGGGTTTAAAATGGGGTAGAAAGTGGTAGAATAAGAGTTTTATCATAACTAAGAAAATATATGTTGTTTCGTGAGGATTCTAGAAAGTCTTGGATGACAAAATTTAGAGTTTAGATGAGAAAGATAAGACCTTTTTACTATAAGACAGCGGGTAGTGTGTTCGGTAGTTTCGGGTTAAAAAGGTCGGTTTGGTGTAGCCGTGCGATGACAGTTAGAGTAAGGTGTTGGTGTTGTAATATGCGGGTTTTAAGATGTGTTTTGAATTTGTTATCCAGGGAGTGAGGTCTTGTGAGCATTGCCACCATTTCGCTTTCCAGAGTCATAAGGATAAGAGGTAAGTGCATAGTAGTCAGTGATCAATGGTTGATCACTGTATTTCTTTATCACTCATTACCATTATTGTTTGTGTTTATATTTTATGTTAATTTCATGCAAAATGAATGGTTAAGAATTATTTCGTATTGTTGAACATGAGAATGATGACTGATGAAACTATGAATAACTGTGCATTTATAAGCATCATTGCATATGAAAAGGTGATCATGTTGATCACAACTCCACAGGAGTGGAGGAGGTCTCCGATCCTTGATGAGAACGGACTTGAGAGTGAATGATGACTGATGAAACTATGAATAACTGTGCATTTATAAGCATCATTGCATATGAAAAGGTGATCATGTTGATCACAACTCCACAGGAGTGGAGGAGGTCTCCGATCCTTGATGAGAACGGACTTGAGAGTGAATATTGTCACTAGTTTTCACCCACGCTATACCGGTATACACGAAAGAATTGCATGTAGACATGTAGTGTAGAATTGTATTGAAAATAAATTATTTGATGGTGTGAGAATAAAGAGAATAGGATTGCAACAAGTGATGATAATGATGTTATTGATTTCTATTTATTTGGTATTGTTCGTTGTCTATTGATGTATTTGCTGAGTCGTTGACTCATTCTTGCTCTACTGTTGCTTTTAGGTGATCGTTGATGGCGTTTCACTTGGGAGGGATTAGCGCACATGTTATAGTTACATACTCTCAAACTTGATTCATGTGTTTCGCTTGAGAGGGATTAGCGTACATGGAATAGTTACATACTCTCAAACTTGATTCATTTATCATGAGAAACCTTCATTTCATTATGATGGAATATGACACATGGGGCCCAGCTGTCATTGATCCAAGGAAAAAACTGAGCACCTTAGGCAAAGGAAGGAGACTAACAAATCCCATGTAACTAACCAAGCCAACATTTTCTTGTGACAAATACTAAGCCAAATTAGTTGAAGCAAGGGAACAGAGAGACTTCAACATGCAACACTGAAGGACGTTCAGAGCTTCGGCCATGGCAATGGCGCCGGTGAGGGAAAGCATGGCGACCTGTGGCAATCGGCAAAATGGAACCCCGGCGACGAGGCGGAGATGATCACACAAACGGATTTAGGAAAAACTTACCGAGGAAGCGGAGAAAACGACATACGTGTTTTCAGTGTCATGGCTTGATATGTTCGACGATGATCTGGTGATCTTCGGGCAAAGGTGATGGAAGCACGACGTAGAACGCGTCGAGGCGAACTCAACGGCGCAGACGGTTCGGCGGAGGACGTCGGACTCTACACGCGTGAATTGGACCAGATAAATAACACAAATTAAATAAAAACTTAAAATTATAAAATAAATACTGGAAATTAAAGGATGAATTTAAATGAATTTAGAAGAAAGAATCGATGGATTTGGAGTTTGTATGATAGAGAAGGAATTTCTGGAATGAATAAAATGGGTATGTATAAAACTAACTTGCTTGACTAGATAATTTTGCCACTGTTCATTGGCCAGAGAACAAAAAGCACGGGAAGGGCATGGAGGAAATGGGTGGCGCCTAGAGAGGAAGGGAGAGACGGCCCGCAAACTAGCAAAATGGGACTCCGGCGAGGTACTCTAGCTTATGGTGGTGGTGCCTCGGCCGGAGGTGAAGCGTGTTGGCGGCAACGACGTTCGTGGCGCGTCGCACGGCCGAATAGAAGCGCCAGCATTCTAGAGGTGCGGGGATGAATAGAGGTGAGCACGTGCAGTCGGCGGGTTGACGTCGGCGTTCCGGGCAAACGAATGGGAGGTAGCGGGTGGCGTTTGAGGAGAAATGAAGAGTGGAGTGAGGGAAACACAATGCTCACCTTGGTTGTGGTGGAACGTGCATGGTCGGCCCGCAGCGAGGAGAGGAGTGGCGGTGCGTCGCGGGCGTCGGGTGGCGGCAATGCTCGATGACGCCCAAATAAGGCGAGGGAGCACGGCGTAGAACATCATGAGGCAAAGCTAGGGGTGGTGGAGATGGCAGCGGGGCTCCTCCGTAGGAGGCGCAAATGGCCGATGAATGGAGTTCGGCCGGCGATGGAAAAACTTCTATTGTGAAGAGGAGAAAGCGAGGGAGGAGTTGAGATTTTTGGGGATGGATGAGGGAGAGGAGACGCACACGGTGCTCTCTTATATAGGGGTGGAGGTGGACCGTGGAGGGAAATCAACGCACGGGTGTCATGGCCGGACATGGCGTGTTCCATTGATTTCACACATTGATGAGGGGATAAATGGCCAGGAATGGAGTTGTCTTGATGAGGGGAGTTGAATGCTTGTGATTTTGTGAAGAATCGTGGAGGAAATCATGGAGATTTTGAAGCTTCATTTGACATTCGTGGTGTCGGATGCTGCGCGTGTTCTCTGGACATGGAACACAAAGGAAGAAAATTTTTCACGTGACGAAGAAAGGAGGAGAGAGAAAGAAGGGAATAAATGAATAAAAGGAAGGTAAAGTTAATTGAAAGTGAGAAGGAAAGGTTGGTGGTGCATTAGGAAGTTAAGTGGGCTGGCTCCATAGCAGCGTTTGGATGTGTGACCGAGTGGGAAGTTTCGTTTTTTCATTTTCGAAATACAGATTAAGCCATAAATCAAATAGATTTTTAGAACATACCAAATAGAGTTCAAAAATTCTAGAAAATATCAAAAAATTCCTTGAACTATTTTGAACTTAATAAAACTAATTCCAACTTAAAGTTGGCTTTTATTTTTGTATAGTAATTGATTTTATTTTCTGAAAAATAGAAAAAACCTTTTTAAATACTAGAAAATTACAGAAATTAATTAATTTTTTATTTTCACTTTAAATCCCATAAAAACTCATAAAACTTAATAAATTTTATTTTTGACTTTTAAAATCTTGGAAATTCAAGAAAACCAAGAAAACACTATTGAAACTCAAAAAATTTAATAAAATAATAGCTTTATTACTTTTATTTTTGGTAACAGAACTTTGGGATGTTACAAACTACCCCACTTAAAAGGAATCTCGTCCTCGAGATTTGGAGAGGCTAGAAAGAAAGAAGATGGACATAGGATAGATGAATAGAGAGATAGAGAGATAGAGAGATAGAGAGAGTCTATCTTCAAGTTAGCTTTACGTCTAGGTGTGTTGAGTTGTTCAAAGTTTTGAAGGATTCGTCCTTCAAGTCCCTTGTGCATCAATAGGTTAGGAGTCCAATGGATTGTTAGAGAAGAGCAAAAAGCAAAGGATGAGAAAGAAGCCTATGAGGAGAGAAGTCTACCAGTTTAAAGCAAACGTTGTACACAAGATCAAAAGATCTACGATTTAACGCACTCAAAAGAGAATATACAATAGAAGTTAAGAAACAATACAACATTCTACTCGATTGAGACTCTTAATCTGATGAAACGACTCAATACACAGAATGAGACTTGGCTGACTTAAACTATATGGCTTGATTGTCATCATATCTTTTGCTTACGATCTTTAATTAATCCTGTTCGTTGTCCTTGGATGGTGGAGACAATGATACTTTCTGGATAGCTTCATGTCTTGTGGTCTTGGATGTAGTGGTAAGAAATGCGTTGACCACCTATAGGAATTGTCAAAGGAAATAGGATGCATTTAACATTATAAAATGGTGAAGAGAGAATTTGGTAAGGAAGAATTGCTACGAAGATGTTAAGGATAGATAGATGACCAAGATGAGGAGAGGACAAATTATTTTTCTTGTTATGTAAAATAAGTTTTGAAGTTTTTCAACTAACGGCCATTCTAACTAGGCCACAACCTATAGTCGAACCTAGCTTTGATACCACTTCTGTCGGACCCGGGAGTAGCACCCCCAAATCCTCTGTGTATTTCTGAACTAGTCCCATGATCAATAGCTAGTTTACACAGTAAACAGATATGGTAACATCCATAAATCGCACAACTTTATTAATAAATATCAGAGTTGATTACAAGAAAGACTTACAAGCCAATTGTCGACGATCAAATCGCCGATCTTATGAATATATAAATGAAAAGAGGAAAAATTTGCGTGACTCCTGGGAGTGGATCTAACTTGCTCTTTATTGCTATGAACTCACAATTACAAACACTGGGAGTATCTAAAAATACAACACTTTGCTATGTCTTGCTTGATGTCTTCTGCTTGTGCTGTCTGTTTTGTACCCCGTGTCCTCTGTCTCTCCGGCCTTCCATGATCCTCCTTAAATAGTTGATGAAGCGGTGGCAGTTATCCCATGAAGAGATATCTGTTGGGGAGCGATGCGCCTGGTCGGGAAGAGACGGCAGTTTGACGGTTCCACTAACTGCAAAGGCGGTTGGTGAAAACGTCAACTGTTCTGCGGTTAATGATTTAGGAGACGTTAAATCATCAGCCGTGATAGTGTTGTATTACGCGGAATATGAAACACGTGGTTTATTCATTACATAGTGAGTGGCGTGGTCGGAGACTGTAACATCCCAAACTTGGTTTGTGTTTCGAATGTAATAAAAATGAGGAGAAATTAAAACTTTTTCTCTCATCTTGATTTTTGTAATCAGTTCCATAATTTTTGTAAAAGAATTATGTGAAATCAAAAATCAAAATTGCCATTTGGACACCAACACAAATCTCCTTCATGAAAATCTTGTGCCCAACCCTTGAAAATAATTTTCATTGAACCTAGGAGTGATGTTTAACACCTCAGAATTATTTCATAATTTTCAGAAATTATTTGATAATTTTTGAGGCAAGTCAAACATTAGTCAAACTCCTAAATTAGCCTTCTGGAATTTTTAGAGAAAAATGCATTGCATAAAAGTCTCTGAAAATTTTATATAAGGTTCCTCCTCACACAGCAATCTCCAGCTAAAATTTCATAAATTTTGGAGTTTGTTTTCTACCTCAAATAATTCCTCAAAAATCGCTTATTCAAATTCAAACCCTAATCGGGTTTCACTGCTCTCGGTTCGGACTCGGACTCGGGCTCGAGCCACTTGATTTGGTTCGATCAACTAAACGCACCGCTCTGGCCGTTCGGGCGCGAGGTTGTGAGTCGTTGGATCGACATCGAACGGCCACGATCGCGTGATCGTTCGACCGTCTGAACGCGCCGATCCATTTGAACCGTTGGATTCTAAATCAAGGGTCCACTATCGCGTGAACGTTCGGACCGTCCAACGCCTCGCGCAACGTGAACCGTAGGATCCAAATCAACGCCCGAGATCAAGCGCGATTGAATCGTTATTCTCGACCCGTTCTTTCTCACCGTCCGATTAAATCCAACGGTCCGCTATCGTCTACCTCCGCCACGCTTCGCCGTGGTCAGCAATGAGGGTGAAAATTTCAGAGCGTGGCGGTGGGTCACTTCTCCTTTCGCCAACGGCTCTTCCGCATTTAATGCTTCCGTCCCGCCACCTCCAAGTCTTCGTCCCCTCGAGTGCACTTGCTCCGTCGCCTCGAAGGCCTCAACACGAGCCCCACCATTTTTCTTCCGTTGCTTCTTCCTTGCTCCTTCCCGCTATAAAACTCCCCGGTGGCTTCCTTAGCATCCTTTGAACACTCTTGAGCTCCAAAGACCATCTCTTAGTGCATTGCTCGAGCTCCATTTCAAATTTGCTCTCGCCGCCATTGTTGGAGCTTCGTCCTTCGGTGAAAGTGGTGTTCCGGCATTCTCTTTCAAAACCCTTGATTCCTCGCCTTCTTAGCCTCTCACCGAGTATTAACCTCTCACTCAATTTTGCTTTTGGCGTAAGAGAGCAGATCAATTTCGGATTTCCCCCAATTCGGCCGAAACTGCTATTCTTCTTCACCCGAGCTAGCTCGATTCTCCTCGGTGCCTTCTTTGGGCTCAGGTACCCCCCTTATTAGTCCCTAGTTGTTTGGCACTCGCTCCCTTGGACCGCAGCTGAGCTCATTTGCGTTTTTCGTTTTCGGTCATTTTGAGTCTTCTCGGTCATCTCCGCTTGCTTGCGTTCTAGAACGCCGCAGCCCAAAATTGTTGGTACCTTTGGGTGCGCAAGGTTGTTAGGAACTCATTTTAGGCTTTTGCTCGCACCGCCGCGGCCAGAGTCGCCGACGGCGAGCCAATCTTCCCCGTCAAATTTTGTCGGACGAAATCTGATTGAAGTTTGAACTTGAGTCGTTGCGGACCGTCGATCTTAAGATCTACGGCCCACGTTCGCGCTTAAATTTGAAGTAATCACGCCCTAATCGCTGGACCGTTGGATCCAAGATCAACGGTCCCGATTCAAATGAACGCTCGGACCGTCCGAACGGTTCGATCGCGTGGACCGTTGGATCCAAGATCAACGGTTCATGTGCGTGTGAGCGTCGGACGCCGAGCGCTAATCCGTGAAACCGTTGGATCCGCATCCAACGGTTGGCGTTAGGGTTTATGAATCCGCGCGCTATCCAAAGGAGCGCGGACCGTCGGATCCAAGATCGACGCCCTCGCTCGCCACGCCGATTTAATTTCAGATTTCGAGAGGATTTATTTATCAATCAAAAATAGTTTTATCTTTGAAAATGCTTAAGTAGATCATTTTAACTCCAAAATCGGTCAAACCACTTTTGTTATTTTTCATTTCTAATGAACCTTATTCTAAAATAGGTTTCACCATGTTTCTGAAGCCAAATTTTAGATTTTGAAAGAAAGCATTAAACTGATTATCTCAGACGTCAAAAATGGATTTAACTTGGAAAATTCATAACTAATTATTGAAAGCTCCAAATCAGATGAATCCAGTGGGGTTGTTTATCTTATGAGGTGCTTGTTTTTCTGTAAAAATTTCAGTAGCCGTATCCTTCTAGAAAATTTCACTAAAATCATTGCTTAGGTGAATAGTGCTGTTTTTTATTTTTCTGGCCGACTGAAAATGTTTTGGCCATAACTTTTGCATTAAGAATCCAAATCAATTGGTTCTTGTTGCATTAGTTCATAAAAATTATGTTCTTTCTACTGTAAAAATTTGAGAGCTTTTTGTTGAAGTTGACTGTTGGATCTTTTCGGTTTCTTTTTGCCTTATTGGTTCTTTTGGTTCTTTCGATAGGATCCGAAGAGCACGTGGATAATATTGTTGATCCACAGCAGCACCCTGACCCTCAGCAAGCAGGCAAGATGTTTGATCATAAATGTCCCATTATTTTCCAAGTCTAATATCTTGTTTACCAATTTATATGTATGCATTGCTTTTGTGTCCAATTACTTTTGCCCTGTTTAGAGGTAGCTATTCCTAATGCATTGTTGCCATTAAAATGTTATCCCCTACCACAACCATAAGTTATTATCATCGCTGGTGAATTAGAGCCCGGTGATTTAATTATGCTCTTTTACTGTTTTTGCGATGTCATGCTTAGAAATGCTTAGCTACCGGTAGAATTGGGCGGTTATCGACTTAGTCGATGACCTTGATCACTCAAACCATTTTGTTTATTTTGGTTCAGACCTTATGCTTTTGTTTTGTAAAACCGAAAATGAAAAAAATGATTTGACTTGGGCACAATGGCATGTTGGTGTGATTGTTGGGTGTGACAAGGAAAGGTGCCTGTGTCCCTAAGGACCGAAAATGTTGCTTGCGCCATCGATCCAAGTACTTTTGCGTACTAACCACATGAGGGTTATATGGGACCCTCTTGACCTAGTACTTTGGCGTGGGTTATCTCCGAGTCGCAGAGGGGGGGTTGTGTGTGTTGTGTGAAACATGATATGTGTTCTCGGTGTTCTTGTGTTGGGTGTGCGGTGGTAGAGATTCCTGTAGGCTCTCCACCTCGAGGAGCGTCGTAGTTGTCCAAGGCTTTACCCGGGAAGGGTAGTTGACCGAGGCTTTACGATGACTCGACACAACGTATGGGTTTCTATCCATACGGGCGGCTCGTGAATAATTCACAATATTGGAAACGTCTCGTAGGACTTAGCCGTGCCGGCATACCTAAGGAAGTGTGCTTAACCCGGTGGCAAAAAGGCGGTCTGGCATGTGGGTAAGTTGGTACACCCTGCAGGGATAAAACTATTCGAATAGCCTCGTCCTAGGTTATGGACACGCTTGGTGATTTCACGCAAGATCTAGACTTCAACAACTGTTTTTGTTTTAAAATTAAAACTTGACAGGGTTGGCATGAATGGGTAATTCATGCTATTGTTGTGGTGACTAATGGTTTAGTCACTTCCAGGACTGTTTTACTATTGTTGCTACTTGATTACTACTGTTTTTATCAAATAAAATCAGATTGCAAAATTGCCTTCAATCTATTACATTATTGCAAATAAAACTTGCTTTATGCATAAAAATTTGAGTCCTATCCTGCTCCACTTAAATAAGCTTGCATATAGTTATTGTATAGATCTGTTATCATTCTTATATATCTTGCGAGTACATTCAAAGTACTCACCCGCTTTTTGTCAATGCTTTTGTTCTGCAGAGGAAGAAGGTGAGCCCCAAGGGCCTCACTTTTGTGAGATGTGCTGTGGATTCGACGACTAGCTTGGCGGTCCGGTCGGTTGCCTTGTGGGTTAAAGGCACACTGATTGGCTCTTTTGTTGTAGCCATCTTATGGCACTTTTGCTTCCGCTGTTTAATTATTGTTGTCTCTTTTATTGTTGGCCAGTTGGCCTCTCTTTTGTAATAACTCTCCTTTATTAAAGTTATTCCTGTTCTGTTTTGCTTCGGTTCTATGTGAATGAATGGAATTGGTGCATGAACTTTGTAAGGAGGTGTGTATACTGCATTTCTGGGAAGTATACATGTCTCGAGTCTCGGATTATCTGTTTTGTGATGCTAGGGCCAAGCGGTTGGTTAAGCATTACAAGTTTGGATAAACCGGGGTCTCACAAGGTTTGGTATCAGAGCCATACTGACCGTAGTAACCCAAGCTTGGTCGTCTTTAGGATATTTTGGAAAACCCTAATTTCAAAGTATCAAATGATTTTTAAAAAGCTTAAGGAATTCTCAGATTTTATTCCTTACCTATCTTAGCTTTCTCCTCTCATCTCACTCTAAATTGAGTTTTAAAAGTTGTTTACCTCTTCTCCCTTCAAAGATAGTTTTATCGATTAAATGGGTTTTGGGAACCACTGAGTTTGGCAAATTGAAGTTCTTAGGGCCTCACTTTTGTGAGATGTGCCGTGGATTCGACGACTAGCTTGGCGGTCCTGGCAAGACGCTGCCTTGTGGGTTAAAGGCACACCGATTGGCTCTTTGGTTGTAGCCATCTTATGGCACTTTTTGCTTCATTTGCTTAATTATTGTTGTCTCTTTGATTGTTGGCTAGAATGGAAGACTTTGTAATAACTCTTGGATTATTAAAGTTATTCCTGCTCGCTTTGCTTCAATTTCTATGTGAATGAATGGAATTGGTGCATGAACTTTGTAAGGAGGTGTGTATAATGAGATTTCCGATAAGTATACATGTCTCGAGTCTTAATTATCTGTAAGATGTGATGCTAGGCCAAGCATGTATCTAACACTATTCTCCGATTTAGCCTTGATCTTAAGTGGTATTAGATCTTACCTTGATCTTCCGATTTTTATCTTCTCAAACAATTACTCGCTCATTCAATACGGGTTAGTTGCATTGGGAAGTTGAGTTTTGTTTTATGATTCATTACGATTTTTGGAAATCTTTTTATAAACTGTTTAGGTTTATATACTTATTGGTTTTGGCTTTCGGTTAGGGTGATATTCCATTCCCTAGTCGCTAGCTTTTAGCTTTCTTTTGGCTTTAAATCTTTGAGTCTAGTTTTAACCAAAGTTTCTTGTAACAGATGGCGGACGCACTCGTAGCGCCAAGGCGATCACTGGTCCGACGAGGATCTTCCTCCTCCTCCGACCATGACCGAGGTCCTTCTCCAGATTGAGCGCAACCGTGCAGAGGACAGGAGGATTCTCCGGGCGCCATCGCGCGCAACACTTCCGCTCTTTCCGTGCCTCGTGATCGGGGCAAGGAGTGGACACGATCGCCGTGGGGACTTGCGGAGTTTCTTCGCACTCAGCCCCCTACGTTCTCCAGGTCTGAGGACCCGCTTGACGCAGACGATTGGCTTCGTCTGGTTGAGCGCAAGCTTCGCATAGCGCAGTACCAGGAGCATGAGAAGGCGCTGTTTGCATCGCACCAGCTGGAGGGTGCAGCTCTGTCGTGGTGGGAGAGCTTCCTCGCCATGCAGCCTGACGGCCACACCGTCACTTGGGAGGAGTTCCAGACGCCTTCCGTCGCTCTCACATTCCTTCCGCTTGATGAAGTCAAGAAGAAGGAGTTCTTGTCGCCAAGCAGGGGCGCTGTTCGATCACGGAGTATCTTTACGAGTTTAACCATTTGGCTCGTTATGCTCCGGAGGAGGTGGCCACTGATGAGGCCAAGCAAGAGAAGTTCAAGGATGGTTTGTCCGAGGAGCTTCAGGACAAGCTATCCATCGTCGACTTTCCGGATTTCCAGGCCATGGTGGACAAGGCCATCGTTGCTGAGCATGCGGGGAGAGCACTTGTGGATTCCCGCAAGCGTAAGTGGGAGGCCCGCAAGTCATCTGGGGCTAGCTATCCCCGCTTCGTGTTGGGCTCGGGTCGGGGCCCGTCCTCAGGCAAGACTTCCGAGGTCGCCAAGACTGCCTTCGCCCTTCGCAGCCGTGCCCCAATCACGTGCACTGCGAGTCGCCAGGTGGCCTCCGCAACCCGGCCGATGTCACTTGCTTCGCAACAACAAGGGGCATTATGCGAACCAATGCCCCAAGAAGACAGGAGCGACCGCCGTCCTAATGGAGGACGCGGGCCGAGGTGGTTCTTCTCAGACTCAAGATAGTCCCTACTACCCAAGGCGTGGGTAGTGGTCGCGTCAACCTCATCTCAAAGAGGAGGCACAGGAGGCACCCGACGTCGTGCTGGGTACGCTTTATTAACTCTCATTCTGCTACTGTTTTGTTTGATTCAGGAGCATCTCATTCTTTTGTTTCTGAGTCTTTTGCTGCTATTAGTGAGCTCCTCTTTACTCCATTGTTGGTCCCATTGCTCATTCGCTCTCCGGGTTCGGAGTTGAGGGTCAATCGAGTGTAGGGATGTCCCAATTGAAATCGAGGAGTAAGATTCTTGCGAATCTTATCCTCCTCCATTCAGCAAGTCTAGATGTAATTCTTGGTATGGATTGGTTGTCTCAAAGATAAGGGACAAATCGATTGCGCCAAGAAGTGTGTCTCTCTATCTAGCCTTTCGTGGCGAAAGGTGTTCGCTCACCGGTCGCTAGGTCCGCATCTTTTCGCGCTTGAAGCGAAGCCCGTTCTAGATATTAGTGAAGTCCCCACAGTTCGTGACTTCATTGATGTCTTTCCGGAAGATCTTCCAGGGATGCCACCAGTTCGAGACCTCGAGTTTGTCATTGAGTTGGTTCCCGGTACTGCCCCGATTTCAAAGAGGCACTATCGGATGCCACCGAACGAGTTGGTGGAATTGAAGAAGCAATCGAATGAGCTGCAAGAGAAAGGATTCATTCGCCTAGCTCATCTCCGTGGGGTTGTCCAAACCATCTTCGTAAAGAAGAAGGACAATACTTTGCGCATGTGCGTTGATTACCGTCCGCTTAATGAAGTAACGTAAAGAACAAGTATCCATTGCCCCGCATCGATGATCTCTTTGATCAATTAACCGGAGCTCGGTATTCTCCAAGATTGATTTGAGGATGGGGTATCATCAAGTTCGGATACGACCGAGGATATTCCAAAGACGGCTTTCTACTCGCTACGGCTTGTATGAGTATACCGTCATATCATTTGGCTTAACCAATGCTCCCGCTTTGTTCATGAACCTCATGAATTCGGTATTCATGGAGTATTTGGATAAGTTTGTCGTGGTCTTCATCGATGATATTCTTATCTATTCTAAGAACGATGAGGAACATGATGAGCATCCGAGGCTCGTGTTAGGCAAGCCGTGAGCACCAAATTGTATGCCAAGTTCGACAAGTGCGCGATTCGTTGAAGGAAGTGGCCTTCTTGGGTCATGTTCTTTCAAAGAGGCGTGGCCGCTGACCCTAGCAAGGTCGCGATATTCTTTCATGGGTTCACCTACTTGAAGAACCGGCGCGGAGTTTTCTCGGGTTAGCGGATATTATCGCCGTTTTATCGAGAATTTCTCCAAGATCGCGAAGCCGATGACGGAGTTGCTCAAGAAGGACAAGAAGTTCTTGTGGTCCGATGCTTGTGAGGAAAGCTTCCAAGTACTCAAGAAGCGTTTGACCACCGCTCCCGTCCTTGTTCTTCCCGATATTCATCGGTTTCGATATCTTCGCGATGCTTCTCGTCGAGGACTCGGTTGTGTCCTTATGCAAGAAGGCAAGGTAGTGGCCTATGCATCAAGGCAATTGAGACCTCATGAACTCAACTACCCTACCCATGACTTGGAGTTGGCTGCGGTGATTCATGCACTTAAGATTTGGCGACATTACCTAATCGGTAATCGTTGTGAAGTGTATTCGGATCACAAAAGCCTAAAGTATTTGTTCACCCAACCAGATCCAACCTCGTGCAAAAGAGATGGTTGGAGTTGATCAAAGATTATGACATGGGTATTCACTACCATCCGGCAAGGCTAACGTCGTTGCCGATGCGCTCAGTCGCAAAGCACATTGCAATGCCTTGTTGCTCCAGGGATGTCAACCCACCCTTCTGGAGGAATTTCAGCGTCTCAACTTAGGTTTGGTTGAGCGTGGTTCCCTCGCTGCCTTGGTTGTGCAACCAACCTTGGTAGATCGGATTAAGGTCGCTCAGCAATCGGATGCTGGAATAAGCCGCATCAAGGAAAATGTCAAGAACGGAACAGCCAAGTGCTTCTCTGAGGATGAGCATGGTGTTGTAAGGTTCGGCAACGCCAGTGGTTCCAAGGGACATGGAATGCGGAATTTGATTCTCCGCGAGGCCCATGATTCGCCTTTGTCTATCCATCCCGGCCACAAAGATGTATCAAGATCTCCGCTGAGATTTTGGTGGACCCGAATGAAGAGGGAGATTGCGGTTCGTTGTCGAGTGCGACGTGTGTCGTCGTGTCAAGGCCGAGCATCGGCGTCAAAGAGGCTTGCTTCACCTTTGCCTATTCCTGAATGGAAGTGGATTCGATCGGATGGACTTTATCACCGGTCCGCCTTACGTCACAAAAGGGAATGATGCTATCCGGGTAATTATTGATCGACAACCAAAGTGGCACATTTTCTTCCGTCAAGACCAAGCTTCGTGCCGATCGTCTAGCCGAGCTCTACATCTCCGTGGATTGTGAGCTTGCATGGTGTACCAAAGACGATCATTTCGATCGTGGTTCACTATTTACCTCCGGTTTTGGCATGGTCCGCAAGAAGCTATGGGCACTCGTTTTCTTTTAGCACAAAGATATCATCCTCAAACCGATGGCGGACCGAAAGAGTCAACCAAGTGTTGGAAGACATGCTTCGTGCTTGTGTTCTCTCCTATGGAAAGAATTGGGAGAAATGCTTGCCATTTGCCGAAGTTTTCCTACAACAACGGTTTTCGTGCCGCCTCGCATGTCACCTTCGAGGCCTTATACGGAGAAAGTGCGAACCCCGTTGAATTGGTCGAGACGGCGAAAGACCTTTCTTTGGCCCGACTCGATCGATGAGGCCGAGAGCCAAGTCCAAATTATTCGTGATCGCTTGCGCACCTCCAATCCAGCAAAAGAGCTATGCGGATCGCCGCCGTCGTGAATTGAGCTTTGAGCCCAATGATTTTGTTTATCTCAAAGTCTCTCCTTTAAAGGGCCATCGCGTTTGGCGTCAAGGGCAGTTAGCTCCTCGATATGTCGGTCCTTACCGTGTTATCGAGAAGAAAGGGTCATGCCTATAAGTTGGAATTGCCACCGCACTTGAAGGGGTACATGATGTTTTCCATGTGTCCCAACTAAAGAAGTGTCTCCGTGTTCCAACCGAGGAAGCTCGCTGGAAACTCTTGATGTTCAAGAAGATTTGACCTACAAGGAGCACCTGCTCGCATCCTTGAAGAGGTCGAACGAAGGATGAGGAATCGTGCCATCAAATTCCTCAAAGTTCAAGTGGTCGAACCATTCGAGGATGAGGCTACTTGGGAAAGGGAAGATCGCCTCCGTGCATCTATCCATCTTTCTTTACCGAGTGAGCCAAATCTCGGGACGAGATTTTTTGTAAGGGGGGGAGGTTTTGTAACATCCCAAACTTGGTTTGTGTTTCAAATGTAATAGAAATGAGGAGAAATTAAAACTTTTCTCTCATCTTGATTTTTGTAATCAGCCCATAATTTTTGTAAAAGAATTATGTGAAATCAAAAGTCAAATTGCCATTTGGACACCAACACAAATCTCCTTCATGAAGATCTTGTGCCCAACCCTGAAAATAATTTTCATTGAACCTAGGAGTGATGTTTAACACCTCGAATTATTTCATAATTTTCAGAAATTATTTGATAATTTTTGAGGCAAGTCAAACATTAGTCAAACTCCTAAATTAGCCTTCTGGAATTTTTAGAGAAAAATGCATTGCATAAAAGTCTCTGAAAATTTTATATAAGGTTCCTCCTACTGTTAGCAACCTCCAGTTAAAATTTCATAAATTTTGGAGTTTGTTTGCTACCTCAAATAATTCCTCAAAAATCAGTTATTCAAATTCAAACCCTAATCGGTTTTCACTGTTCCTCGGTTCGGACGGACTCGGGCCGAGCCACTTGACTTCGCCACCAACTAATCGCACCGCTTGGCCGTTTCCGAAAGTTGTGCGTCGTTGATTGGCATCGAACGGCCCACGATCGCGTGAACGTTCGGACCATCCGAGCGCCCTGGTCCATTTGAGCCGTTGGATTCTAAGCCAACGGTCCACAATTGCGTGAACGTTCGGACCATCCGAACGCCTCGCGCAACGTGAACCGTAGGATCCAAATCAACGATCCAGGATTAAGTGAGCGTTCGAATCGTTATAATCACCCCGTTGCTTTTGGACCGTCCGATTTCAATCCAACGGTGGAAAAGTCATCTCCTTCCTGTCTGAGCGCCCAGCTGAGTCAGGCAATGGCGTGAGCAGAGGAAAAGCGCGCAGTGTGGAGTCACTTCCGTGGTCACCTTTAAACGGCTGGCTCTGCGCGCATTAAATGCACGTCGTGCTCCTCCCTCAGAAGTCCATTGTTCAACAGCTCCCGTCGCTCTCAAAGGCTCTCATGGCAGGTTTGACCCGAGAGGGTTATTGCTGCTGCTCACTTGCCATTCCCGCTATATAAGCTCCTCTGGTCCTTCCATTGAAGCCTTTCAAACACCTCGCAAGCTCCAGCAACCTCTCTTGTGTTGTTTGAGCTCAAAAGTTTGAAACTTTCTGTTGCCGCCATTGCCGAGCTTCAAGCTTTTCGGTGAAGGCGGTACCCTGGGGTTTTCATTTCTTTCAGTCTTGCTCCCTCCGATTCCCCTCACCTCGGTGATCATTAACCTTCACTCAATTTGGGTTTTGGCCGAGGAGCGGCTTGATTTTGATTTCCCCTTTTCGCCTAAGCCCTATTTGTCTTCATCCGAGCAACAATTCTCTCAGCTTTCTCGTGCTCGGGTAACCTCTCTCTAGTCCCTAGTTGTTTGCACTCGCTCTCTTGAACCGCAGCAGAGCTCTTTTGCTATTTTCGTTTTGACCATTTTGGTCATCTCTCTCCGCTTGTGTGGCGTCGGCTTGCCTAGCGTTCTAAACGCCGCAGCTGAAATTTTAGACCATTTTTCTCTGCGCGCATTGTTCTTAGGAACTCATTTTTGGTTCGTTGTTCTTAGGAACTCATTTTAGGCGTTTGCTCGCACCGCGCTGCGGCGCGCCGTTCTTCTTCCCGCCATTTTGTCGGACGGAAATTGAACGATGGTTTGAACGTGAGTCGATGCGAACCGTCGATCCTTAGATCTACGCCCACGTTCGCGAGAAAAATTGAGTCCGTCGCGCGCTTCGGCCTGCGTGATCCGCTGGATTCGGGATCAACGGCAGCGGTCGAAGTGAACGTTCGGACCACCGAACGCTCTGGTTGACGTGAACCGCTGGATCCAGATCCAACGGTTGGCGTTGAGGCTTCAATCCGCGCGCGCGTCGACATAGCCGGAGCTTGGGCCGTTGGATCCGGGATCAACGCCCCGTGTTCGCCACGCCGTTTGATTTCAAATTCGAGAGGATTTATTTATCAACCTAAAAATGTGATAACTTGTAAAATGCATAACTAATTCATTTCAAATCCTTTTCGGTTGATTCAAATTTTGTTGGTTATGTTTTTAACTCATCTTTAAGTTAAAAATTTTTCCAACCACAGTATAGCTCCAGAAAATTTTGCTAATGAATAGTAGCATTTTTATTTATAAAAGTGAGCAAAATTGTTTTGGTCATATCTTTGGCATTAAGAATCCAAATCAATTGGTTCTTGTTGCTAAATTCTTTATAAATCATGATCTTGCTACTGTAAAATTTTTGGAGAATGTTTACTGTTGGGTCTTTGTATTTTATTCGTTCTTATCGGTTGCTTTTGCTTTCTCGTTAGGATCCAAGAGCACTTTCATAATCTTGTTGATCCACAGCAGCACCTTGACCCACAAGCAAGGTGCAAGATGTTTGATCATAAATGTCCCATTATTTTCCAAGTCTAATATCTTGTTTACAAATTATATGTATGCATTGCTTTTGTGTCCAATTATTTTTGCCTGCTTAGAGGTAGCTATTCTGATGCATTGTTGCCATTAAAATGTTATCCCTACCACAACCATAAGTTATTATCATCATTTGGTGAATTAGAGCCCGTGATTTAATTATGCTCTTTTACCGTTTTGCGATGTCATGCTTAGAAATGCTTAGCTACCGGTAGAATTGGGCGGTTATCGACTTAGTCGATGACCTTGATCACACAAATCATTTTGTTTATTTTGGTTCAGCACCTTATGCTTTTGTTTTGTAAAACCAAAATGAAACAAAATGATTTGACTTGGGCACAATGGCATGTTGGTGTGATTGTTGGGTGTGACAAGGAAAGGTGCCCAGGTCCCTAAGGACCGAAAATGTTGCTTGCGCCACTGATCCAAGTACTTTTGCGTACTAACCACATGAGGGTTATATGGGACCCTCTTGACCTAGTACTTTGGCGTGGGTTATCTCCGAGTCGCAGGAGGGGGTTGTGTGCGTTGTGTGAAACATGATATGTGTTCTCGGTGTTCTTGTGTTGGGTGTGCGGTGGTGGAGATTCCGGGTAGGCTCTCCACCTCGAGGAGCGTCGTAGTTGTCCAAGGCTTTACCCGGAAGGGTAGTTGACCGAGGCTTTACGATGACTCCGACACAACGTATGGGTTTCTATCCATGCGGGCGGCTCGTGAATAATTCACAATATTGGAAACGTCTCGTAGGACTTAGCCGTGCCGGCATACCTAAGGAAGTGTGCTTAACCTGGTGGCAAAAGGCGGTCCGGCATGTGGGTAAGTTGGTACACCTGCGCAGGATAAAACTATTCAATAGCCTCGCCCTAGGTTATGGACACGCTTGGTGATTTCCCGCAAGATCTAGACTTCAACAACTGTTTTTGTTTTAAAATTAAAACTTGACATGGTTGGCATGAATGGGTAATTCATGCTATTGTGGTGGCTATTGGGTTAGCCATTTCCAGGACTGTTTTACTGTTGTTGATACTTGATTACTACTGTTTTTATCAAATAAAATCAGATTGCAAAATTGCTTTCAACCTATTACATTATTGCAAATAAAACTTGCTTTATGCTTAAAAATTTGAGTCCTAACTCGCTCCACTTAAATAAGCTTGCATGTAGTTATTGCATAGATCATTATCATTCTTATATATCTTGCGTAGTACATTCAAAGTACTCACCCATTTTTTGTCGGGTGCTTTTGTTCTGCAGAGGAAGAAGGTGAGCCCCAAGGGCCTCACTTTTGTGAGTTGTGCCGTGGATTCGACGACTAGCTTTGGCGGTCCTGGTCGGTTGCCTTGTGGGTTAAAGGCACACCGATTGGCTCTTTTGTTTTATAGCCATCTTATGGCACTTTTGCTTCATTGCTTAATTATTGTTGTCTCTTTTATTGTTGGCAGTTGGCCTCTCTTTTGTAATAACTATCCTTTATTAATGTTATTCTGCTCGCTTTTGCTTCTGGTTCTATGTGAATGAATGGAATTGATGCATGAACTTTGTAAGGAGGTGTGTATATCTGCATTTAGGGAAGTATACATGTCTCGAGTCTCGGATTATCTGCTTTGTGATGCTAGGGCCAAGCGGTTGGTTAAGCATTACAAGCCGGATAAACCGGGTCTCACAAGGTTTGTATCGAGCCATCTTGACCGTAGTAACCCAAGTTGGTCGTCTTTAGGATAGTTTGGAAAACTTTATTTTCAAAGTATCAAATGATTTATGAAAGCTTAAGTAAGTTCTCGATTTTATTCCTTACCTATCTTAGCTTTCTCCTCTCATCTTACTCTAATTTGAGTTTTGAAAGTTGTTTTCCTCTCATCTCCTTTTCAAAGATAGTGTTATCGATTAAATGGGTTATGGGAACCACTGAGTTTGGCAAATTGATGTTCTTAGGGTTTTGAAGTTTCGGATCAAGGTTTCGCTAGAGGCTTGGATGCGAATCTGAACAAAGACGCTTCAATTTCGGACAGAAGCTCAATGGTTTCGATAGGACCACCGAGCTTGGCAAATTGAAGTGTGCGAGTTTTGAAGTTTCTAGAATGGAAGACTTGGTTTGGAAGCTTGGATGCTAAATCGCTACAAAGAACCTCAATTTCCGGACAGCAAGCTCGATGGTTTCTAATGGGGTAGAAAATGAGAGGATAATCAACTAAAACTTGTGGGGTTAAAAAGGGTAAGATGTGATACTAGTTAGCTATGTATCTAACACTATTTTCACGATCTAGTCTTGATCTTAAGTGGTGCTAGATCTTACCTTGACCTTCGATTTTTATCTCCTCAAACAATTACTCGCTCATTCAATACGGGTTAGTTGCATTGGGGAGTTGAGCTTTGGTTTTATGATTCCTTGCCGCTTTGGAGTCTTTTGTAAACTCCGCCTAAGTTTATACACATATTGGTTTTGGCTTTGGTTAGGGTGATCTTCCATTCCCTAGTCGCTAGCTTTTCGCTTTCTTCGGCTTTTAATCTTTGAGTCTAGTTTTAACCAAAGTTTCTTGTAACAGATGGCGGACGCACTCAGTGGCGGCCAAGGCGACCACCGTCCGGACGAGGATCTTCCTCCTCCTCCAACCATGGCCGAGGTCCTTCTTCAGATCGAGCGCAACCGTGCAGATCTAGCCGCATCGGGTCCACCATCGTTGCCGTCGGCGCTGGTTCTGTCGCCACCGCCTCCTAGTTCACCACCATCCGCCAACCCAACAACTCCTAGCAGCAAAATCGTCTGCTCGGAGAGTGGCCACTTCGTGCCATACTGCATCGAGCCCCCCGTCGAGACATTCAGCCCCACGAAGAGCATCTCCATTTGACCGCGACGTCGAAGGATCTCCAGCTGAGCGGGCTCGGCGTACAATTGTCCTGGAATTAGAGCGCCAGGTAGTAGCTCGCGGCGAGGAGTGGCGCCGGTGGGAACGGTAGCTCCAGGCTCTTGCCGCGGTCGGGCATTACGCCTCGTCAGAAAATGCCCTCCAGGGGCTTATTCCAGAACGCCGCCGGCGCCAACAGACGAGGACGAAGCGGGTGGCGGTGGCTTCGCCATGGATGGTGCGTGTGGCGGTGGCGGTGGCGGTGGCTTCACCATGGCCACGGGAGGGAAGGGGAGGAGGAAGGGGACCGGGGGAGAGGACATGGAGGGGTAGCCGGGTTGGGGCACGACACGCAGTGGAGAACCTTCTTCCTCACCCCCTCCACCCCCATCTACTACTTGTCCGCTGCTTCGGCTTCCCTCACCCCCGCTCGCCCGTGGAGGAGGACAAGGGCAGTGTGCGCCGCGTCCCCGAGAAGGAGAGCAAGGTCGACAGCAGCAGCCTCGATGCGGCCGATAGGGGGCACGGCAACGACGATGACTTCAACTTCGACGACGACGCCCTCCGCCGGGCCACGCCGAGCAATTATGGCCACAACTAAGATGGAGGGGATGGGGGCGGGGCCGGGGAGGAGAGGGGGAGGAGAGGGGGGCCTCGCCTGCTGGTGGAGGAAGTGGGGGGGCAGGGAGGGGGCGGAGGACGGGGAAGCGGGGGCGAGGGAGCGGGAGGGGGAAGACGAAGCAACGGCAGCGCCAATAGACGAGGACGAAAGCAGCGGGGGACGGAGAAGGAGAGGGAGGTGAGAAAGGAGACGAGGCGAGGCGACGAGGTGGAGAAGGCGGAGGGGGCGAGTTGCGGTGAAGAAGAAAGGATGGGCGGACAGGGCGGAGAGTTGGCGATGAGGCTGAGGTGGGCGGGCGGTTTTGGGGGCGGGGGACGTGCGGGCGTGCGGGCGGGCGTGGGGCGGAGTAAACTGAAAATTATATAGTAGTAAAAATAAAGATATGCTCTGAGGGCATCTCTAATCCTTATTTCATAAGTCATTCATAAGCTAGGGCCCACGTATTTTGATTCGGCTTAAGTCCATACACTGCAATGTGCAAAGCCACCTTTGGATTTTAAGGTAGGGCCCACAACTTTTTTTTTTGCATTTTCCCTAACCTCCCCCAAATTCATTCGCGCGAAGCTTCTCCCCCTCACGTGGAATCCATCCTCCCCCCACTGAGCCCTCGTGCACATCGTCCCCAAATCCCCATCTAACTCGTCGATCTGACGTTGGGCCGCCTGTTGTCCTCCCGCCTCTTCTCATCCCTCTGCTACAGCTCCTCACCGTGCCCTCCCACATCGCCCCTAAGGTAAGGCTTCTCCCCACACACACACCGGCAACCACCAAATCCAGATCAAGCGACCTCGGCTTCCACTTGACCCCGCCATCAACGAGTAGATCCAAATCGGTGGGACATCTCTCGATGCAGCTGGTGCCAAGAAATGTCTATGGGATAAGTGCGCCGCCGACCCGAGGGTAGGCCTAGTCGCCACCTGCTACTGGTACAGCTTCAGGCACGAGCATGGAACCTGGCAGCGCGCACGCCGAAGGGTTTGACCTCCAAAGCCCGGCGGCTTCAACGAAGAAGAGGGCGATGGAGAGTTGCATGAGGGCGGTGGGGATGGGGAAGCCGACAGCCTAGCCGACGTTGTTCTAGATGTAGACAAGGATGGTCACGTAGGAGAGGACCGCATCGCAGCTGCATGGTCGGATGGGAACCATTTGACTCTTCGATGGGAACCATTTGTTGTATTTGATCGATGTCTTCCCGAGCGCGGAGTGGCTAGCTAGCTCCGATCCATGCAAAGACGTGTTGCCGGCAGCTCGAAATGAGGAGGGGCCACGTGCACCTTGCACCCATTTGGCGTCTCTTTATGGGTTGTATTGTTGATAGATTGTACTATATATTGGTGAGAGCCACTTTAGCCGAAAGGCCCTCCGTAGTTTTGCTCCTCGTTGGCTAGCTGCTCTTGAATTTTGGGACAAAGCACACTTTACTCATATGTGTGGTACATTTTTATCTACAGTAGCTAAATAAATGTCCTTTATATTTTTTTTTATCGGAGCATAAAAAAATGGGTGTGTAATTTCCGAGTGGTACGTATGAAGCTGTATGAGCTACTAAATAAAGTGTTTGGAACACATGAATTAACTCATGTGCAGGAACTTTTTGCATGAAACAATGTGATTTTACAAGAATGTTGCAATTTCCTGGTGTTCCAAACGGTGCTTAATATTTTAGCGAAGTTGGATTAATCACAAGGTTGAAAGCCATATTACTTACTACAGCCTGACGAATCAAGGAGCCATTTTCATTTAGGGAAAATTAGCTCAGTAGCACTGCAGTCATTGGTATTTAGAGAAATAACATCCAAATCGATGCCGACTGCGAAATAACACCACAAACAACTGAAATTCTTGAAAATGATATCGACGTCACATTTTTCGTCTATCTTTAACAGCAAGGGATAATGATGTGAGATAATACAACGTTAATACCCATTTTACCCCCTATTCTCTCCTCGTCCCTTTAACGTCGTCCACTCGTTCTCTCTACTCCTCCCTTTCTCTCCAGCGAAGCAAGGGGACATCTGGCACCGCTTCTCCCTCTCTCCACCTCGGCACAACAATTCTCTCCACCATCGGCAGCCTCCTCCCCACCCAACCTGGTGCCCCCTCCTCCACCACCGGTACGTGCCTCTCCCTCCCCCACCTACTCCGCCTTGCGTTGTCATCCTCAATTGCGCCAGTCTCCACATCCGGTGGTCTCCACGCCGGATCCCGCAAGGGAAAAGCCGGATCCACCCGACAGCCATGGCGGTCCTCCACCTCATGCTGGCGTCCTCAACCGCGCCTACCTCCACCTACTCCATCTCACGCCGGCGTCCTCAACTGCGTTGGCCTCCACATCCGGTGGTCCCCATGCCAGATTCGGCAAGGGAGAGGCCGGATCCACCCAACGACCATGGCAGTCCTCCACCTCACACTATTGTCCTCAACTGTGCTGGCCTCCTCCACCTCCCCGACCTCCAGATCCAATCAGGGAGAGGCCGGATAAACCCGGTGGTTTGATTTTTCTTATTTTCTCTTTCGATTTTTCTTAGAGGAGATGAATCCGATCCGAATCGTATTCATGCTCATGTTTGATTAATTACAAGCTTGGATGTTATTTCTCCGAATATTGATAATGCAATACCGTGTTCGTGTTCATGCTTGGCTGCCACCCTCGCCGCTATCCCCTCCCGCACCATCCTCACCCACGCTGCTATCCCCTCCCGCACCATCCTCCACGCCAAGAACCCGCGCCGCTGCCTCTCGGGCCCCGGCTCAGGGTTTGACCCGATTATGTGGACCGGGACGGGGATCGAACGCATCCCGGGCCTTAGCTGATGTGCGTCCGCCCTCACTGTCGGCCCGACGTCATACCCACCGTCACTGTAGTTGAATCAAAGAAATAAAAGGAAATAAAAAGGAAAGAGAATGAGGGCAAATGAGTGTTTTTAACCACTAATGGTTGGCAGTGTCATTTTCAAGAATTTCGGTTGTTTGCAATGTTATTTCACAATCGGCCTTGATTTGTATGTTATTTCTCTAAATACCAACAGTGCTTTGCGAGAAGAGAAGAACCGGTCTTATAATCTGTGACATCCCGTTTTTGGACGGTAAATAGTGCCTCCATTCGGATTTTCAATTTACGTTCAAATTTGGAGTTGTCGCCTGAACTCCAGAAACCCCAAGCTTCCTTTAAGCTCGGGTTTGTGTTTCAAACCTATCCTCAAATTCCAAACTCAAAATTTAGTTCAAATTTACCTGTTTTGAATTTTGGACCCCTCTCAAAATCTTGCCCTTTATTTTTGGGCCACCCTTTTAAAATTCCGCCCACTCATTTTTCTCCCCTCCCTTTTTCTTTCTCCTCTCACTCCTGGGGCAACTTCACCCGGCCGGCCCGCCTTTCCTCCCGAACCGGCCCGGCCCGCTCACCCCCCTCCTTTTCTCATCACCGGCCCGACCGCTTTCCCCTCCCAGCCCACGGCCCGACTCGCCCCCACTCCCCCATCTCTTTTTCCCGTCGCCGCCTCTCCCCTCTGCCTTATCTCTTCAGCCGCGTCGCTTCTTCCCCCAATCTCTCTCTCCCACCACTCGCAGCGCCCCTCCCCTCCTCCTGTGTGCGCCGCCTCCACTCGGCTTCTTCTCCCCGTCGTCCGGCCCGGCCTCGCTCCTCGTTCGGCCTCCTCCGTCTCGACCCGACCTCGCCTCCCCTCGGCCCATCCTTCTCCGAGCACTCGCCCCCACCTCCACCTGCCCCGCTGCAGCGCCACCCCCACCTCTCCTACTTTCGCCCCACAGGCACCAGCTCCCCTGCCACCAGCACATCGCCGCGATGCCGCCGTGACATCGCCCTTCGTCCTCGTCGCGTCACACGCGCGCCCAGACTGGTCCAAGCCTCGCGCTGTCCCTGTGTCGTGGCGTGCATCGCCTCCGCCGGCCCACCGCCGCGTCTGCTCGCTCCGCGCCGTGCCGTCCCATCGATCTCCGCGCCCATGCCGTGCCCACTCCGCGCCCATGCCGCCAGCTCCGCTCGGCATCACCATCTCCACCGGCTCCACCTCTACCGGCTATAAAAAGGCCCGATTCCCCCTCTACCTGTCCCTGCCTCGCTCTCCCCCTCCTGGTAAGTGTCTCTAGCACAATCATCCAAAGTTTGCTCTCCTCCCCCTCCGGCTAAAGTCGTCCCCTCCACCGTCAGCCGCCTCGCGCCACCTCGACCCAGCCGTCGGCGCTTGAATCGCCGCGGCGACGCCCTCTGCCTTCCCCGACAGCCGGCCACGGTACCCCGCTTCCCTGGCCACAACACCTGTGCTCCCTCCCCGCACCACCTCGGCTTCCATCAACTGCCACCTTCGGCGCTCCTCTGCCTCCACCAACGCTCGGTGAGCCTCCCCTCCACCTCACGCTGCCCTTGCTCTCCTCCCCTCTCCTTCTACCCCGGCCACGCCGCCCAACCACCCCATGCGCCCCTGCTCCCCGGTCAGACCGGCTCGAACCCCTCCCCACCACCCTGCCCCCCTGCCGATTGCTCTCTCACTGTGGCTAAGCCTTCCCTCAGCAGCAGTGGCATTTGATTGTTTGCCTATGAATTGCCTCCCAGATCAATATTGTTGTTGATATTTTGGTTAATTGCTCATCAGTATCATGTGGTGGCAATGAGTGTTGATCAGTGGCAATGAGTCTTCAGTATCAGTAATTGTTGATTGTTGTGATTATTGTTCCTCGGATCAATGTTTGTTTGGTTGGCAGTGTCAATGTTTGACAGTAATTTGAATATCGGTATTGTTGTCATTAATGTGTGTTTTGTATCTAGCATTTGAAATATGTGTGTAAACCGGCAATGGATCATTTGTGGGATATTCTGACGTTCGACAAACTGAATTGAGTTTTTGTGTTATAGAACTTGCAATCAATTGTTATTCATATGTTGCAATAGGGCAATAGGATGATTTGTTGGTAGTAATTTAAATTGATTGTGATCATAATTATTAGGGATAGCTTTGATCTTCAGTAGCAGTATTGTCTATTGGTTTTGTTAAGCAATTGTTAGCTGCTGGTTAGTGCTTCATCAGTAGGTCAATGATAGTTGGAAGTAATTGTATTTTTGTGTAGGCTGAAAGTATTGATTTGTTTATATTGATTGCTCTATCAATCCGTATTGTTTGGCAATGGTTGGTGTTTTGGCATCGATTAGTTGGCGATAGAATCTGTGTCTTGATATGGCAGTAGGTTGTAGTAGTAGGTTGAGTAGCTAGCAATTGAATCGTTGTGTATTATCTGGCTTGAGATTCGTATTGAACCGCTACTCAAGTGTATGTGTTGCTCCTGTATCTAGATTCGGTCTAGAGCTTGTAGATAGTTGTTTGTCGCCTGTAGTGGTATGGTCTTGCTATCTTCCAAATCCACAGTAGAGTATCCCTGCAAAAATTCCTTCGACCTTACCCTCCTTTGTATCCTCCCTCCCGGCAGAAATCCTCTGCCATTCCTCCTTTCGCCCAACTGGTCATTTGACTCTGTCAAACATCCAATGTCGCCCAAACCCTTCTCTCAAGCTCGTCCTTCGCAATCTTTCTGAGGCTATTGTGCTTTATTGGTCTTTTGAGTTCTTTGAATTTATTTAGTTTTTCGATCGTTATTGCGTAATTAGAAATCGAAGTCCAGAAGAAACGACGACTCAAGCAGGATCGAGATCCAAGCAAAGACACCGACCAAGATTTCGAACTCCTGTTCAAGTAGGCTTTGAGTAAGATCAAGGCCACGGTAAAATAGCCCAGGCGAGTCAACACTTTAATCATATTGATCCTACATTTTATACAAATTATGTTCTTTTAAAGTATCAAATTGCATGCTCTAATTTCTATGCAAATGTATGTCAAACACCTTAATGTAGTTAAATGCCTATTTGATGATTAAATAATAATTATACCATGTCCTTGATAATTGAACTCCCAAAAACACTTGTCACCCTAGTAAATATATGGTAACCTACTAGTTATGGGTCGTACTTAAACGCCATGCTAGACTTGTTTAATTCCCAGGGTATTATTTACCCCAAATCATCATTCTTTAAAACCATAATAATTGTTTTGGGCAATCATTGGGGAGAATGACTGAATTGGTTGGATAATTTGTTTTCTACTCCCCAAACCCTAAAAATTTGCAAATACCCATCTGGGTGGACGGTATGACCGGAAGGCGAATGGTTGTGTACTAATGTAGCCCAAGACATGTTGTGGTGGGTACGTGATAAGAACCGCCCAGATAATCTCAAGGACTTAATCCTGTGATGACCTCCTATTGTAAAACAGTACAACCACAAGTCTATAATGGTGTCGACCTGGCTGACTAATTTGTGTCCACCATTGTGAGTTGCACCACTGGAGTGACCCACGAGCCGTGTCGCTGGCTTAAGCCGTCGTAGACACGGGTCGTGTGCTGGCGTAAGGTGCCGTGTGGCGCAAGAGGGGGTTTGGGGGCATGGTTGACGCAGAGGGGAGAGCGTAACCACTCTCAGATGAAACCTTAGCGGACGCAATGAACAATGAGGGATGCCTTGTAAAGGCCTTGTGATAATCTCCCCTTGATTCACATGTCTAAGGAAACATGTGTACATATCAAGATGATTATCTCTTGTGGGTACAGATGTACAATCTCTGCAGAGAATAAAACAGTTCGAACAGCCGTGCCTACGGTCACGGGCGGGCATAGGAACTTACAAGATATAGTTCTATTTTAAAACTTTTGTGGGTGGATTGAAAAATATGCAGGGCTCACCTATCCCTTGATTTGGATTTCCCTGGGTATTCTTACACAGTATTGGTAATAGGTGGGTATGACCACCATCAAAAAGAAGCATGAGACAGAGTTTTCGACGGAGGGAACCTCTGTTGTTATTAATTATTGCACAATTAATATCTTTAAAAATGCAATTTGGTTAAAAATGCTAAGTGATAGGACTTTCTAATATTTGTATTTATAAATATTGCTCTACGCAAATAAAAGAACCCGAGCCATCCTTGTTAAATTGTGCATATGTATATTATTGTATCTGTTGTGTTGGCTCGCGAGCACAGTAGTTGTGCTCATCCTCGTTCTTTCCCCAAACCCTTAGAAGTAGGAACCCTAGAGCTGTCGACTGCAACAAGGATTCAGAAGTCTGAAGATCCAAGAGTCACTGAAGCATAGATTAGTCCTTAGCTGTTCTAGTCTCACCCTAGTCTAGCTGGTTCTGCCGGTTCTTGTGTGCCTCCTATATTGTCCGAAGTTTTCGGATAATATCGAGCGACACACGGTTCCCATCACTTACCAAATGAAGATGTGCCCTCATCCCTTTGCTTCCGTTGTTGCTTCCGCTATCTTTTGTAATGTATTTATTTGGCCTGTTCGGCCTTTATTGTAAAAATTGGCCCGATACGGTCTATGTAAACTCTGATGTGTAAATTAATTAATGAAATAACTTTTCATCATGTATGGTTTCATTCAGCAATATATCTGTGAAGTGCTATCTACTGATTCAGCGAATAACACAATAATTTCACAGAGGAATCTGGACGGAGAAATGCATCATCCCTTTAGTTAGCACATATTGGCCGACCCGGCCGTATAATCCATGCATGATTGACTTAAAGTAGACGCTACATAACTAGATATCACAGGCCCATCTCTATCGATCGATCGGTGTACACGTCTTGTTGCCATGGCCAGTCAAATTATAGATATTTAAGTAAGCACGTTTGAGATTCATCTTGCTTGCTCCGTTCCGGGACAGAGACCGGTAGACATTCTCCCTAGCTCTGTGGTGGCCCATGCATCTGTCGATCGCCTGTACATAGTTGAGCTAAAGAAGAAGCAACCTCCTATGCATCGCCTAAGTGGTGTGTTTATATTTTACATTTATTATAGGGTTAGTCCTCTATATGCTACTAAATATTTCTAAAATATCTTATTGTGTCACTATCCAGACCGACATGTGAGTGACGTAGAAAGAATGAATGCACACTTGGATAACAAATAAGGAATTATCCTTTTATTATTCCCAAGGACCATCATTAGTTGGACAAATGATATGTGTACTTATTTAACTAGCAATAAACAATTGGCGATTAAATTGTTTATACGGGAGGTCGGGGCTCCGTACTCGTATCCAAATCTTTGTCGGGACGGGGAGATATCACGCGTCATGTCGGTGTGGAGGGATGCGTATATGTTTCCTAGCATCGAGGCCGGAACTGATCAGAAAATGCTGGGGCTCTCCAGCCCATCGCCAAACCAGCGCCGCCCATTTTTGGGTATTCTTTCTCGTGTAGCACCTGTATCAAATCGGCCCATACATCCAGACGTTTGATTTCGTCCCAACTCCTGGTCCAACCGTCCAAGAGGTGATATTAATAAGCAAATCAGGATTAGACAGTAGCGTGTAGGATCTGAACAGATGCTGTGTACCAGAAGCACGCAACCTACATTCCTGCTGCATCAGGTGGCTTAGAAGTTAAGCAAAAAAATAATAGAAAATCTCAATATGGACAAGTAAGGACACATACTATAGAATTCATTTATTCGCTGTTTGGTGAACCGTGTGGTGACCTTTAGAACAAGAATGACATGTGAGTTGGCGAATTGAAAAAACACTAGTAATCTTAGTAAATAATTTGTACCAACTCTGTGGTAAAAGAGCAGATACAGTTTGCTATGGATTGTACTTTCTTCATGCTTATACGAATAAAGATAAAGAGATTGTTTCTGGAGAGATGTAAAATACTACTGCATGTGTAGGCAAATTATGTAACAAACAAACAAATGAAGTAATGATATAGATCTTTGTATCAACCAAAGCATGTAACAAACAAATAGATGAGGAATGATATAGGTTATGTATGATGCAGTTTCGAAGTATCATGTATATGCAGCGTGAGTACTGCATGAATGTATTTAGTATTCAGAATAAGAATGACACGTTAGTTGGCGAATTGGAAAAACCCTACTGATCTTAATAAATAATTTGTATCAGTTGTAGCATAAATTAAATCAGAATACCGACTCTGTGGGAAAAGAGCAGATACAGTTGCTATGGATTGTACTTTTGCATGCTTATACGAATAAAGATAAAGAGATTGTTTCTGGAGAGATGTAAAAGACTGCTACATGTGTAGGCAAACTATGTAACAAACAAACAAACGAAGTGATGATATAGATCTTTGTATCAGCCAAAGCATGTAACAAACAGATCGACGAAGTAATGATATAGGTTTCTGTATGATGCAGTTTCGAAGTATTATGTACACACAGCGTGATTACTGAATGAATGTATCTCTGTAGTATAGCCATGAGATAAACAAAGCTATAATGTAATGGTCTTTGTTTACACCCAAACTATATGCGAAACATTGTAAATCAATCAGTTCTAACAATGATAAGGCTTATGATAAGGTTAGTATTTCTCTGACATCTAGTTAATTTCGTCAAGAGAGCATTTTACCTAAGGACCCTTAATGTTATGTGTTGTTCTTAGCCTAAATCATGAGATCGGTAGAATCCAGCAATAAACATGCCCATGACTCATGCCTAAATCACCATCTGGCATTTCTGTAGAATCATTCATTCACATACATTCATCCATCCATTCAACATTCCATCGATGCATAACCAGAATTGGCTAAACAAGAGAACCACATCATGACAGAACTGATTACATAAGCCACGCTAATCAAGGCAGAGCACCTAGACATAAAAAAAATTGGCAGCATATAGATGTGACATAGTGCTATACAAAATACCTTTGATAACGACATAGATACAGAACATTCATGAGCAGTTGACATTTGAGGTTTAGCAATGTGGTTATGATAATGCATAGTATTCACGTTACGAATAGAGAGGAGATCTACAGTTAATCGTTTGAACAGTTATAGATACTGCCCAGGCAGCTATAGTGGTAATTGTTTGGAGGGTGAGAAAATATATCCCATTATATAATGGATAGGAGTAAAGGAGGATGCTGGCACGAAAAAGCGACATAGTTGGATCAACAAATGTAAATATAAATTTTAGAAGAATTACCATCTTCCCAGCCTTTTGAACTCCAAGGATAAGCACACATAACTGTATCTTGCTAAAGACACGCTTCCATAGACCATACATAGAACACAGAGAACATTGTTGTAGTATTCTCCTCTTCTCAATCAGCTATGACTGTACCGATGATCCACGACCTAAAAAATCAATCCCATTTCACACATATTTTCCTTCAACTGATCCAACATATCAAACTTAAAAAATAAGGCCTGGAAGTAGCGAGCGCTATCTCCTGGATCAATTAAACACTTGAAATCAGCATGTTCAGGCTTCCCGATGACCATTCCAGCAAAGCATCATCAGCACATTTCCCTACCACATTTACATTGCAAGATATCATTATCACAAACCAGACATTTTCTAACACTAGCTTCATCCAAATCAACCACCACCGCCATCTCAAACTGGATAAATGGCACCAATTTGGGCATTTGGCACAAGCACATTAGAAAGGACACAAATCCACCAATTACCCCATCTTCCCCTACCAGATCCCAATTCCGTTCAGGAGCGGAATCAAATCTAGATTTCTACCAATCTGAGTCACACGGCGAAATCGCGCAACCATTTCTACTCTCTACTGGTATATTATCGAACTAAACCAACATGTATCAAATCCGCCCAAGAAAAAATGACAAAAGAGGTAAAAAAAAGTGGGAATCGTGGCACGGAAGGGAAGATCTGGATCGCTCACCGGAGAAAGGAGGCGAGCGCGGTGATCAAATCGATTCGGCTCTCTCTCGTCGACATCGACGTCGCCGTCACGGTGGCCTCATCGCCCCCGGCACGACAGGAGTAGCAGGGAAGAAGAGAGGGCAAGTATTTTTGGCACTTATCTGAAAGCAGAGTAGCAGCATAAGTAGGGAGGAATCGCTGGTGCAGTGTCCGACGTCGGTACTATGGCGGCAACGCGAGCACGCCTCGGCCCAGAGCCCAAAAGAGAGGAGGCGAGGCGTGGGGGAGAAGGCGAGGGGGCCAGGCATGCGGGCGACGGCTGGGCGTGGATGGGAGGACGAGGCGGGGGGGCCGGGCGCACTTGCAGAGGGAAGGGGGCCAGGGGAAGGGGAGGGGCGGCTCCAGGCGTGGGCGTGGAGGCGGTGGCCAGGCGCAGGTGGGTGGGGTGCACGGCGTACGGCGGCTGAGGGGCGTGGGGAGGGGGACGGGCACGGACGATAACGTAAGGTTCGAATATTCAACGCAGGAAGTCACTGCATAGGTCTTTGAAGGAAGATCAATGGTTATCAAGTACCAAATGAAGATCAACAGCTGTCGAGTACGAGTATCATGTGAAGATCAACGGCTGTCGAGTACCAAGCTTTTTACTATGCAATGCAACATGCAGTAAAAATGAAGTTCTGAACTTACTGTGGTCGTAATCTTCTTTTCACTGTGAATATTCCCATGTAAGGGCTATTGGCTCTAGTTGCGGGTTCATTTTTGCTATCGTGAATATTATCTTTTCCATTAGCTTCTAGATAGTTTGAACTAGTCTCTGTAGAACTACTTTCCTCTTTCGTTAACAGAGATTGATATCTGGAGTTATTCCATCGCGATCGATTTTACTGAATTTGAGTGTATTATTTCTGAAGATCTTATCAATTGGTATTAGAGCCAGCGATTCTTTGGCTTAGAAGTAGAGGCGAAAGAAGTCTGATTGGATAAGCAAGCAAGGGTCGGTGAGTTCTTCACTGTAAAATCCCCAAGCTCTGATCTCAAATCAGTGGCCATGACTCGAGGAAGCAGCAAGTCAGTGGTGGGTCAGAGTGATAGCCTAGAGGCAGTCATACTCAAGCAGGAAATCATGGAGGCCTACCTCATAATTGATCAAGTACAAAACCAGATTGCTGCAGTACAAGAGAAAGTTAAAAAGATGGAGGATATTCTGAAGAAAATCGACAACATGGAAGGTATGATGAAATCTTTGATGTCTCTACTAGCACTCTTAGCATTAGATCCTCCTAGTTCATCCTCTCGTGTTCAGAATAGGAATACCGAAACAACCATAGAAGAACAGGAAGTTGCCAGGACAGATTTAGAACGTGACCTGATGAGAAGGATGCGGGAAGTAAGGGGTGTCAACGTGAATAGCACTGCGGGTGTTATTTTAGAAGATTCCCCAGAAGATAGATGGGAAGAACACACTTGGTCGTTTGCTCCTAGGCGGTATGGTTAGTATTCACCCCCATTATCCAACCCTGTCACACCAACATTCCAACAGAATGGAGTGATGACAGAAAGGGGAGAGCAAGTTAATATACGAATGGAAAGAGTAAATCAATTTAGGAGATCGATTTCTCAGGGGCCAAAATTGGAATTCCCAAAATTAAGTGGAGAGAACCCTTTAGGGTGGATCAGACAGGCAGAGTAGTACTTTGAAATGACAGAAGTACCAGATGAGTGTAGAATTGATATGGCACAAATGTATGTCAATGGAAGAGAAGATGTGTGGTTAAGAATTTCAAGAATTTTAATTGGTCCACCTCCATGACCCCAATTATGTAAAGTGCTATACAACAGATTCGCTGACTGTAATATCTATGATGTTATGGATAATTTCCGTTCTTAGATAGAATTACACCTCAGTCCCTTTATACATCGATAAGCTCGAAGAGAATATGGCAGTGGTGAAGAAGGAACATCCATATTTGAAAGAGCAATATTATGTGGTGAGCTTTGTCAATGGCCTCAAAGACAAAATCAAATGTCACCTCAGGCCTTTAAGACCCAATAGCCTTACAGATGCATATTGGCTTGCCAAGGATTATGAGAAGGAGCTACAATACAAGAAGAATAGCAAATTCTCTGGATTTGGCCACTCTAAACCAAATCAGTATCAGCAAGGGAATGTTCAGAGAAACATGAGACAAAAGAAGCATTTCAAAACCGAAACATCCAGACTGCCAACAAAGTGAGAAGACCTGGGGAATGCTGGAAGTGTTTTGAGAAATAGACACCACAACATAAATGTAAGCAGGCTCATGCATGGTCACTGGACAAGAAGAAGAAGATCTCATACAATCGGAGCAAGATAAGGATATTGATGAGGAACAGCTCGAGGTTAGTAAAGAAGGGGAAGAGGAGCAGGCGATGCAAATTTCTGAATAGGCGATCAAGGGAAGTACAGATCATTCCTCACTATCAGTATTCATTACCATTGGGGAAAAGAGGTGTAGCATTTTTGGACAATGGAAGCACTAACACATTCTCCTATTACAAGTTTGCCATCAAAACCAGCTTCAAGATCATCAATAATGAAATGACTAAAGTGACCATTGCAGGAGGAGGAAAACTGCATACAGGTTCTCATATTAGTGAATGCTCATATATGATTCAAGGGGAAATATTATGTGATAATTTTAGATTGTTGGATCTGAAAAAGTATGAGGTGATTTTAGGAGGTGATTGGATTTATCAACACAGTCCCGTAACTATTAATTTGAAAACTAGAGAATTGACCATTATGAAGGATGGTACGTAATTAGTCACTTTTTCAGATGTATCTCAAGCAAGTGAGCCAAAGCTGCTGGGCTCAAAGCAAACTCAGATGTTGATAGACAAGGAGGCAATGTGATTTATGTTAATGACTAGCCTAGAGCAATCAAAGCAGGATAAAGGAAAGATAACAGAAACAGTCCCTAATTGATATACAGAAGATATTAGATCAGTACAAAGGAGTTTTTCTGGAACCAATTGGCCTTCCACCAAGAAGAAAGTGTGACCATGCCATACCCTTGAAGGAGAATTCCAAGCCACCTAACATTAGGCCCTATAGAGTTCCACATCGACAGAAGAAAGAAATGGAAAAACATGTTAAACAACTATTAGAATTTATAGTTATCCAACCAAGTGAGAGTCCATATGCATCACCGGCTATATTGGTAAGTAAGAAAGATGGGTCTTGGAGGATGTGTATTAATTACAGAGGACTTAATGCATAAATAGTAAAGAATAAATTCTCTATAATCGTAATAGACGATCTTCCTGATGAGTTGAATGGAGATACTATTTTTTCAAAGCTTGACCTCATATCAGGCTACCATCAAGTAAGGATGAGAGAAGAAGATGTACACAAAACTGCCTTCAGAACTTATTTTGGTTATTATGAATATTTAGTAATGCCTTTTGGCTTATCCAATGCCCCTACAACATTCCAAACTCTTATGAACTCGATCTTTGCTCAGTACCTGAGAAAAGATCATTCTTGTATTATTTGATGATATATTGGTATATAGCACAAGTTTGCAAGAACATGTGCAACATTTGCTCTCAATGATGCAGATATTGGAAGAAAATCAGTTGTTTGCCAAGATGAGTGAGTAAGTGTGTGTTTGCAGTAAAGCAAGTGGAATACCCGGAACATATGATCAATGCTGATGGAGTATCAACTAGTCCACAGAAAATAGTTGCATTCCAAGAATGGCAGACACCACAAAATATCACTCAATTGAGGAGCCTTCCAGGATTAACTGGTTATTATAGAAGGTTTATCCAAGATTCTGGCAAGATTTGTAGACTACTACATAATATGCTTAAGAAGAATTGTTTTCAATAGGGTGGTCTTCAGGATGAATCATTTAAATAGTTGAAGCATTGTCTGGTGACTGCTCTTGTTCTAGCATTACCAGATTTTTAAGAGTCCTTTGTTATGGAGACTGATGCCAGTGGAAATGGCATTGGAGCCATGCTCATGCAAAAGGGGAGGCCCTTGGCTAATTTCAATAAAGCCCTGGGTCAAAAGTCAGGTGTGCTATCAACTTATGAAAAGAGGCATTGGCTATTTTGGAAGCATTGAAGAGGTGGAGGCATTACTTTTTGGGCAACCAATTGGTTTTCAAAATAGACCAAAAGATTCTAAAATACATCACTGAACAAAGAATCTCCGAGGGAATTCAACATAAATTATTGCTCAAACTTCTAGAGTTCACTTACACTATTGAATACAAGAAAGGAAAAGAAAATGAAGTAGCTGATGCTTTATCTAGAAGAGAATATTGCATGGCAATATCTATGGTAGTACCAGCATGGGTTGAAGAGATTGAAGATAGCTACCAAAATGATTCTCTTTGCAAGGAACTACTAGAGCAGTTGTCGATTGATGAGAAGGCAAGACCACCCTGTACTCTACATGCTGGAATATTGAGTTATAAGGGAAGAATTTATGTGGAAAATGATCGAGCTTTGAGAAACAAGATAATTGAATCTATGCATGCTTCATCTATTGGGGGTCATTCAAGAAGGAGGGCTACTTATCAAAGAGCAACGAAAAAAATTTATTGGCTGGGACTCAAGAAAGCAGTAGAGTCTTATGTTCAGGAATGTGCAATGTGTCAAAGAGCCAAAACCGAACAACTTCATTATCTGGGATTGCTTAACCCTTTACCAGTTCCTAATATGGCATGGACTCATATCTTGATGGATTTCATTGAAGGATTTCCAAAATCAAATGGTAAGGAGGTAATACTAGTTGTGGTAGATAGATTTACCAAATATTACCACTTTATGGCATTGTCTCATCCTTATTCGGTACAGTAGTGCAAGCTTTTATTGATAATGTTTTTAAGTTGCATGGGTTTCCTAGTGTTATAGTTGAAGGATCGCGGAAGACTACGATAGCACAAAACAAAATTTTACCGCGCAACCAAGGAACCTCCGCTAGTAATAGATCACGAGATTACCACTAGACGTATCGACTCGTAGCGGAAGTAGAGTGGATGTAGCGAGTTGATGCGGTCTTAGTCGTACTCGCCACGCGTCTTCTCCTCTGAGTAGTCGTACTCGCCGTGTGTCTTCTCCTCCGAGTGGTCGTACTCGCCACTTGCCTTCTCCTCCGAGTGGTCGTACTCGCCGCGCGTCTTCTCCTCCTACTCCTGTGATCGTCACGAGTTGCGGATCGTCCTAGTGCTGATGCTTCGCAACAACACCTCCAAGGTATCCACACGTACAGGGCAGGGGCGCCACGCGCTGGAGTGCTAGCATCGGCGGCGTGGTTGAGGAAGGCGTGGCTATTAGGATTTCGGGAGTTCTTCAAAAGATCATCACACCCCTTGCCACCGCCCCTCTATTTATAGGCATCCATAATGGGTCTCGTACTTGAGGCCCATTAGGAACTCGTGGCCTACAAGAATTCGGATTACCATCCAAATCAAATCCTAGCCCTTTAATTGTGCGACTCTATAGGTTCATGTGTAATTGGTTGTGACTCAGAAACTCTTTTCCGACTACTAGTTGTTAGCGGTACCTAGCAGCACATAACGATTCCCAAACACACATAGAATATATCGAACGAACCTTAATGCAATATGATCTACGACCAGGTCTATATCACTAATGACCAACTCGTATCTCTATACGACAAGTTCATATTTGGTCTCAACCAAGTCGTAACTCCTTACGACCAGGTTTCGACCACTTAGTGACCATGTTCGACCAGCCTAGGACAAACTCGTATCTTCATACGACTAGTCCGTATCTGATCGAACTGAAAGACCTTCTCGTGTATTCTCCCTGTGCCTCACGATGTCTGGTTGAACTCCAGGTGAGATGTTGTATCATGCATGGATTGTTCAATACTTTCTCGATCAAGTGTCGAATCACTTCATGTGGTCGACACTTCGACCACTGGTGGCATGGCCATGCACTTTCTTTATCCATCCACAACGAGGGGCCAGACATCTCTCCTGTTATATTACGATGGGCAAATCCCATATCCAACCAGTCACATCACTCCGCATATTTTATAGCATACCTGAAAGCAACCTTTATAACTACCCAATTACGAGTAGCGTTTGGCAACCCCTAAGAGTGCTACTACACATGTAGGAAACTATGCTTATCTCAGGTCTAAGGATTATACATCATCATTGCTTGAGACCAACTAATAATACATAGAATCATAACAATCCCAATAAGTGTCTCAAGGTGGGTCTTTTCCAACACCATGTTCTCCAACATGTGTCTATATTATTGGTTTGATATCTCCATATCCATGACTTTTGAAACATAGTCATCAACCAATACATATTGTAGTCTATTCATATGTGTTCTCATATGTTTCCAACCAGAGAACGTTAAAGAATAATCATCGCAGAAATATAGAGTTTCACAATCAAGTCGCATACTTGATAATAAATATTATTGATATTATTCTATAAACAAGATACCATATTATCCAATGTTATGAACATAATGAAATATAATCATCTTTATGATTGCCTCTAGGGTATATTTCCAACAATAGTTTCAGACAGGGATAGAATTTTCACAAGCAATATGTTGCAAGAAATTTTCGAATCATTGCAAGTAAAGTTGAGGTTTAGTACTGCATATCATCCACAAACGGATGGACAGACCGAGAGGCCTTTACCACCTATCATACATCTTTACATATTTCCCCTCTTCAAGCTTTGTATGGCTTTCCCCCTCCACTGATCAGTGAACTTTTGGTTCCTGGTCCTGATGATGGAGAAGCAAGGGACTTTTTAGCTGAGAAGGAGACCATGCTACAACATGTGAAGGACAATTTAACTCAGGCTTAGAAGCGAATCAAGAAATATGCTGATAAACAGAGATCTAAAAGGGAGTTTCAGGTTGGGGATCTTGTGTATTTGAGGATGCAACCATACAGGCTGACAGCATTTGGATTGAGGCATTCATTAAAACTCACTACCAAGTACTATGGGCCATTCAGAGTAATGCAGAAAGTTGGCAAGGTAGCATATAGATTGCAATTGCCGGATGGAGTGGGAATTCACCCAGTCTTTCATGTCAGTCAATTAAAAAAACATATCGGGCCCAATGCAATTCCTAGCCCTGATCTTCCGATGGTGGGCAAAAATGGCAAGGTCAAAATGGTTCCCACTCTAGTAATGGAAACGAGATCCTATCCCAGAAATCAAAAATTGATTACCCAGTGGTTGATACAGTGGGAAGGGTTATCTCCAGATGATGCTACCTGGGAGGATGCTAACTTTATCAAAGGAATTTTTTTGGACTTCTACAAAGATACGATTAGAGGATGGTTTCCATAATCAAATCCTTGAGGATAATGATTTATTTGAGCAAGGGGTAATTGTTAGGAACTGAAAGAAGGGGAGACTAACAACAACATTTCAAGGTTTGAAGATCCAACGGAGGAAGTCATTGCAAAGGTCTTTAAAGGGTGATCAACGGCTGTTGAGTACGAGTACCAAGCGAAGATCAATGGCTGTCGAGTACCAAGCTTTTTACTATACGATGCAAATACATTAAAGATGAACTTCTGAACTTACTGTGGTGTAATCTTCTATTCACTGGGAATATTCCCATGTAAGGGCTATAAGGCTCTGGTTGTAGGTTAGTTTTGGCTATCGCGAATATTATTTTTGTCATTAGCTTCTAGATAGTTTGAACTAGTCTCTGTAGAACTACATTCCTCTTTTATTAATAGAGATTGATATCTAGAGTTATTCCATCACGATCAATTTTGCTGAATTTGAGTGTATGATTTCTAAAGATCATTTCAAGGGGGCCAGGTGTGGGGTGTCGGCTGGGGGAGGAGGGGCATGAGGGAAGAGGGGCGAAGGGGAGGAGGCTGGGCGCAGGGGCGGAGGGAAGGGGACCGGATGCACGGGAGGGGCGTGGGCTGGGCGTGGGCTTGGGGGCGGTGGCCCTGCGCGGGCATGGGGGAACAGGACCAGGAGCGGTTGTGGGGGAGTGGGCCAGGCGTGGGGCGCCGGCTGGAGGAGGAGATGCGTAGGGGCGAAGGGCAGGGGGGCAGCAGCCGGTCATGGGGGTGAGAGGATTTCGCCGGCCGTGGAGGCGCTGGGGTCGAGGGGAAGCAGAAGAGAGAGTGAGAGAAGACATCAGAAGCGACCGGGGAAGACGAGAGAGAAGACAACATAAGTGACTGAGGAAGATGAGAGAGAAGAAGGCACACGAAACGAAATAAATATTGGACGGCCGCGACGGCAGGCAACGCCAAATCTGACGTGCAGTAAAAAAAAGGGGTGACGCGGCCCGTCTGGCTGCGTGTGAAGATTCCCTCTATTTATACCAAAGGATATATCAGTGGTGTTGTGTGCCTCTAGCAGCAACTCCTAACTAGCAATAGTTAGTCCAATGGATTCACCCTTCCAAATTTGCTCACTATACCAAGGAGCCCATGCTATTTGCACGCGCCATGATCAGAATAAAAAAGTAAAAAAACTATTTGTTAGATCGAGGAGACGACTACAAGGGAATGGAATATGCGTCACATAATCAACAGTCACTTTAAAATATTTTATCTTAAGGAATTGAACATTCTTTTACTACAATAGCTATGTGAAGCTATTAAAATCAGGAAGAATGATTCAACCAAGAACAAGGCAATAAGAAGATCAAGACTTGTCAAAATCCTCACTGGACCAATCGGACCGGATGAACAATAAAATCACAATTGAACTAAATTTCTATAAGAAGATCAACATCAGTGGCACGAAGCTGAAAGGATAGCTCCATAGGAGTCTTGGTAGTGCGAGTGTCAGTCAGACCAGATCGATCAAGAAGACCCTGAATATACTTCTACTGGGAGAGGTAGTAGCCCTCAAGCGTGGAAGAGACCCCAATCCCAAGGAAGTACATAAGACAACCAAGATCAGTCATTAGAAACTGCTCACTGAGATGTTTCTTCACATACGTGATGAATGAGTAATCATCGCTAGTGATGAGTATATCATTCACATACAGAAGAAGCAGTGTCCTACCCTGGGATAAGACATGGATAAAAAGAGTAGAATCGTGGGAACTGATAGTGAAACCGACAACGGTAATCACTGATGTAGAACGCACAAACCAGGAACGAAGAGCCTGTTTGATGCCATAAAGAGCACGATAGAGATGACAGACGTGTCCATCGGGAACAGAATACCCAGGTGGTGGCTGCATGTAAACCCCCTCAATCAAAACACCATTAAAAAGATATTCTTAACATCCAACCGAGAGATAGACCACCGGCAAACAGAAGCAACCACAATAAGTGTGCGAACAGTGGTCATATGGGCAACAGGGGCAAAAGTCTCATCGTAGTTACGGCTATACTCCTGCTAAAAGCCGTGAGCCACAGGACATGCCTTGTAGCGCTCGATAGTACCATCAGACCGGGTCTTAATCTTGTACACCCACTTGCACGTAATAGGGCGAGCATGCATAGGTGTCGGTACAATATCCTAAGTCTCTGTATGACGAAGAGCATCAAGCTCCTCTGCCATAGCGAGTTACCACTCAGAATGAGGAGTATCCTCACGATAAAAACTAGGCTTAATGACAAAAAGAGCATGAGCTATCGGAGCAAATCCAAGACGATCAGGAGGTCGAAGGGATGTTCTGTCACGAATAGCGTAACGGAGAGCATCATCAGGAGGATCAGATGTAGGTATCGGCAAGAGACCAGGAGAGAAGGCAGGTGAAGGATGAGGACACCTGGAGTAGTGAATACCAGATAAACGAGATAGTGGTGTTGTAGGAACAAGAGGCGGTGCTGCAGGAGGTAGCACCAGAGGCAGAGGTACAAAAGAAACCACTGGAGACAGAATAGGGGAAGACCATGACTGTAGAGAAATGGGTGAAGAGTCAGAAAGAGACATCCATGAAATCATCTCAACAGTGGATATAACACAAGGAGCTAAATCTCGATAAAAGAAAGGTCGAGATTCGTCAAGGACAATGTATCGTGAGATCCTTATCCATCGAGCAGAAAGATCATAGCAGCGGTAACACTTATGCACAGAACTATAACCAAGAAACACACACTCAATTGATTGAGCCGACAGTTTGGTGCGCTCACGAGGCCGCAACAGAACAAAACAGGCGCATCAAAAAATACAAAGGTGAGTGTACTAGGGGGCTCGAGAGGAGAGACACTCTATAGGACTGGCACACTTAAGAGTAGTGGAAGGCTGCATATTGATGAGATATACAGCTGTAGAAACAACCTTAGAAACAGCCTCGGCCTAGAACTATGGTGGAACGTGAGAGGTAAGGAGAAGAGTGTGGGCAGTCTCAATCAGATAACGATGTTTTCACTCAGTAACCCCATTCTGAGCATGGACATCAGGACAATAAGACATGTAAAGAGTGCCCTGCTCAGACTAAAAGCACTAGAATAGTACTCGCCAGCAGAATCATAGCAAAAAGTATGGATTGAAGAATCAAACTAAGTACGAACCATCGCAAAAAGTATGGATTGAAGAATCAAACTAAGTACGAACCATCGTTGCAAAGCTACGATATATCACAAGAAACTGACTACGATTAGACATAGTGAAATGCCATGTAAAACGGGAATAATCATCAATGAAGATCACATAAAAAATTTGCCTGCCTTTAGAGATAATATGCGCAGGTTCCCATACATCTGAATAAACTAAGTCAAAAGGACAAAAGACAAGGATTCACTAGAATGATAAGGAATTTGTAGCTGCTTGCCTAGCTTACAACCCTGACAAAACATGGCCGTGTCAATAGTAACACATCCAAGAACACCCTGACGAACTAATGAAGAAAGGCGAGACCCACACAAGTGACCTAAATGATGATACCACTATGCAAAAACACCAGAGGTGGTGGTATCAGTGGCGGTGAAGGTAGATATAGATGTGATAGGAGCAATTCAAGTGGATGGAAGGTCGAGTTGATCAAGGATGTAGAGACTCTGACGATCCCTACTGCGTTGGCCAGTCCAAAGTAGCATCTCTGTTTATTAGTTCTGGACAAAACAGGAGTGAGAGTCAAACCAACCGTACAGCCGAGATCGATAAGATAACCCACCAAGAGAAGTGGCATGGTAAGCTAGGGAATGTGAGAAACAGCTGGAACATAAAAATTAGTGAACAAAAGAGTGCCCCGACAGCTGACAGACAGATGAGTACCGTCAGCAGTCTGAACAAAGATAGGAAAAATAGGAGGTCCTACTGAAGTGAGAGATGTGGAGTCCGATTTCATGTGGAAAGATGCACCAGAATCCAGAGCCCAAGAAATACCTGGAGAAGACGCCTGAGCTAGACTAGCAGAACCTGCTGAGCTTTGAGAAAACTGCTAAAGAAGAGCCTGGCAGAACTGCTGAACAGAGTCACCTCGCAGAGAAGGTCCCGACATGTTGGTCTGTCCTCCCGTCGAGGAAGGGCATCCCTGCCCCCCTGATCGTCCATCCCTACGCGTCTTGTTCCAGTTTTTCAAAATGCACAACTCTAATAGTCATGCCAGAAGTTTTTGCTATAATTACACTAAACCCCAGTTGGTGTGAAAATAGTAGCGGAAACAGACAGCTGAGGAAGGACTGTAGTCGAAGTAGAAGCCGTTGGTGTAGTCGAAGAAGAAGGGGTAGCAAGCACAGCCGGAACAAACTTTGCTGCTAACCCACGGCGAATCTCCTCAACGCGAAGAATCGAAAGAGCCTCAATAATGGTCGATCATGGCGAGCGGCTCAGTACTTAAGCCCTAACAGACTCAAACTCAGGGTGAAGACGTCAGACAAAATCATAAAGGCGAAGGTGGTCACAATCCGCCTTTTCTTCACCTTATGACACTCCTAGTAGAGCGGAGAGGCCAACTCGTCCAGCTGGTGCTAGAGACTGACCAGGGCTCGGAAGAAGTCGTCAACAGAAGATTTCTCCTGGTGAAGCATCTCCAACTCACGCTGAAGCGAAAAGAACTAATCATCGCTGCTCTACTGGTATCGCTCGCGTGAGTACTCTCGGATCTGACGAGTAGACTGCAGAGCAACAATATCTGGCTGGGTGGAGTCATCGACGCTGACCACCACGATGGCTCGAACATGGTGTAAGATCGAGGAGACCGACTAGAGGGGGTGAATAGGCAGTTTTTAAAATTCTTTTTGCCAAAACTGAGTTTTATAAAAAATTATAAATCAATTTGGTTTTACTCAATTAAAACCTAAATTAACTAGTATTAACTAAGTGCACCAACAGGATAGGATAAGAAAACGACAATTAAACAATTTTATTCTATAAATGTAATTTGCAATAAAGTAGAGCTCAAGAAAGCAAACCACAAGAACACTTGAACTTTTTCTCGTGGTGATCAGAAACTTGTCAGTTTCCTCTGGTCGACGTTGAGGTAATCCCAAACGAATTGGATGTAACATCCCTAAATTAATTAATGATGAATAGCATGCATCTCATTAACATTAGTATGGTTTTGAATCTTTTGCATAATTTATTGCACTTGGAAAAATCACAAAAAACAAAGTTAACCTACCATTCAAATCTGAACCCAAAGAAGTCAGTAGTAAAAACTTATGAACGCCTTCTGGGAAATAATTTAATTTAAACCTTACAATATTTATCAAGAATAATTTTTTTTCTAAACACAAGTAACACAAGAAATTATTTACATCAGAGCAGATTATGTTTTACAACCTTGCGTACTTTACAAAAGGTTAAAATAAAACTTGCATTGCATGTCGCCAAAACTTTCCTTGAAATCTTGCCCGTCCATCGCTGTCCAGTCAAACCGTCTTCCTCGACCCAATCCGAAACACCATTTCACAGCTCCATAGTCCGCCAACCAATCAAAAGACAATTAGTCGTTCATAAAGCAATATAATAGGGTTAGAATAAATAAATTGCCGTCAGTATACCATAATGAATCATCACGGTTCCCAGATCTACCTAAATTAGTCGACACCCTGAGTATCGAGACTACCCACACCAACCTAGGTTAACCGGCATCTTGATTTTCAAGTCACCTAGGCTAACACAGATTAGTCGGCATCGAGATACCCATGATACCTAGACTAACCTAAGTAAATCGGCACCATCTTATTTCCGTAGGTTTTCATCATTCGGCGTTTAGGGAAATCCAACACCTACGTATACTGATTTGCCTCAACTGTAGAGAATCCTTTTGCATAGTGAATTGCCAACCAATGGACTAAAATGCCCATAGCCCAAAAATATCTTGTGACAGCCATACTGTTAAGCACAAGAGCATAAGCGTCATTACTAGATCACAATGACAACGCAGCGGACAACACAGTGCTACCGCTCTTGCATGGGACACACGGCGGTTCGCCTGCGCTGTCTCATAGCCCCTCCCTGCTGCCACTCCTTCACACTACCGAAACACCAAGACCACAACAGAAAGGAGAGCAAGAGGAGGAAGGGAGCCAGGGAGTCAGGGAGGAGCTGGAAAGTAAGGGCGAAGCCGGCGGCGGCCTTTGAACCGCGGGTGACCACCGAAGGCCACACCGAGACTAGCAGCAGGAGGACATCCACCCCACTGCCGACATCTCCATCTTGACCGCCACCGGCCACCACATCGGCCACCACCCCAAAACCGAATCAACCTCAACCCTCAGGTAAACCACTATTTATCCTATAACCATTTCGCCATCCATCACCTTGAGCATCCTCAAGAGCGATCACCACCTTATTCATCCCGAGCATTAGGGAAGGGGTAGAGGGATGTGTTAAAGGAAGTAATACCACCTCAAGATAGCAATGGCGGGGAGGCCAAGCGGTGCCGGGCGCAGGAGGCACTGAGCCAGGAGGAGCAAGAGAGAGGCACCCGGTGTCTGCCGACGGCTAGAAGCTTTGCTGGTCCAGCAAGAGCACACCAGTGCCCGGATCGGTGGGTGTGGCGGCTGACTGTGGTGCGCTTAGGAGGAGGTGGACTGTGGTCGTGGCCGGAGGGGCAACATCGGTGCGGGGAGGGGGCACGCTAGGGCGGCGCGCTAAGCCGGCCAGCGGAGGGGAGCGAGTCGAAGACGGCGTGAGCCGAGCCGAGCAGGCCGGAGCCGAGACGGCGAGCCAGTGGAGGCGGCAGAGCGGGCGGGAGCCAAAGCGGCAGGCAGGAGAAGGATTTGGGGGAGATGACTCTCGGGCTGGTCGGTACGTAGAATAAGTTGGTGAGGAGAGAGAAAGTTAGGAAAATAAAATGAAGAGGTAAGAAAGAAAATAGAAGGAAAGAAAATTTTGTAGAAAATTTATGTAAATTTAAAAATGAGTAGAGAGAGCACGTATGTAGCATACCTACGATTTTCGGGTGAATAAAATTTGTTAGGCTTGGTAATATGCGATTATGTGTAGTAGTTTAATTTAATACATTAAAACGCTGGTTTTCGCATTTTTGAGCCTAGAGCCAATAGACTGTAGAATGACCACATGAGAGAGTGCTTGTGAGTGCAAGGTGACCTGTTAAGGAAAGCAACGCCACCTAGGCTCTAGGTATCCTCCGTCGTCATCCATTCTCAACAGCAATAAGGTTCCTCACATTTTAGCCAAATTAATCTTTTAGCAAGCAAGAAGTTTGTTTAAACTTCGCATTTTCCTAACTAATTAAAATGAACTTCTATTGAACTAAAAATCATCACCTAAATTCATTTAAAATCACGCTTTACCTACTGTATAAGCTTCATGCATTTTAAATGATAGTGTATTTTCATATGTTTT